>CM060963.1:49372616-49985116 GCA_030765045.1 Tenodera sinensis | reverse complement strand
TATCTGTTCAGCTTGATTGTTTGAGCAATGGGCGCTAAGTTGATATTTTAATTTTTTAACCGGTTCTCCATTTAGAAAAATGACTGCGGCTGCTCCAATTTTTTCGTTTATCTTACTCCCGTCAGTGTAAATTTCTGTGTTGTACTGTAAGCCTTGTTGTGCTTCTTGAACACTCATTCTATCTGCAGGATGAGGCCACTCGGTCAGTTTCGGGGCTTCTTCGACTAACGTCAGAATTCCATTTGTGCTCGTCACATGTGCGTTTTCGTATATGTCTAGAATTTCTTGAATTCTTATATTTATTGGCTTGACTGCCGCTAAAACGCAGGACGCTTCATATGAAACTGTTCGGTAAGCTTTTGCGATTTTTAGGTTCATCAATCTTATGTATGTATGTGTGTGTGTCTGTGTGTCTGTGTGTCTGTGTGTCTGTGTGTCTGTGTGTATGTGTGTATGTGTGTGTGTATGTATGTATGTATGTATGTATGTATGTATGTATGTATGTATGTATGTATGTATGTATGTATGTATGTATGTATGTATGTATGTATGTATGTATGTATGTATGTATGTATGTATGTATGTATGTATGTATGCCCCATTACTTAGTAATATTACATGCTTTTTCTTACATCTGTATAGTTTTAGATATTACAATATGTTAATTAACAAAGTTACAATTGTTTATAAGTTAAACTATTTGGCTGATTATGTTATTTGCAATGTTCGTTATAGTTTGTCAAAATCTATATTGTTTATGAAATATATAAATTCCTTAAGGTATTTGTTTCCCAGTTCATTGTTTGTTACCGGCCACTGTCCACCTTTGTTTATAATACTTTGTTTTAGTTTTTGTCTTTCAGTATCTAATAGAGAACACTCATATATTAAGTGGTTTACATTTTGGTTCTGATTTTGACACACAAGGCACTTTCCGCTATCTTGAACCGATGATAGTATTCTGTGGTTTTTCCATGGCCTGTTAACATTGCTGTAACTTGTCCATTTAATGGTATCTTCTGTTTTAGGCGTTCTTGCACCAAGGGAAAAAACATTTTGGTGGTTCTTCCTTTTGAGGTTAAGTCCCATTGTTGTTGCCAAGTATGTAGTGCTCTCTCCGCTGCTTCCTTGATGATGTAGCTTCTTGGGATCTTGTTGTAGATCATCTCTCTGTTATCTTCTTGCGCGGCTTCTTTTGCTAATTTATCTGTTCACGGAGTTCAATCTAGTTTTCGTTCTTCTATGAAAGGGAAGCAATTGATCCGGTTGTTAAGTCATCAAGAAACTTGGACTTTGTCATTAAATCTGGTAGGACTACTAAACTGAAACTCCCTGGGTGTTAATTTGCACCAAATATTTCTATATCGCAGCATTTAGCAGCGCACACGTTTAATACTTCTTATTCTCTTATTGGAGGACATTCTTGTTCTTTTCCTGGAGAACATCTGGTGTAAATGCCAGATTATTCTAATGTTACTGCTGGTAGCTACAAATTTATGAAGATATTCCTTCATATACCTATAGCGCCGTCAACTGTCGTTTCTTTTCTTTAAAATGTAAAACGTTTTCAGTGAAAGGCATGCCATTACTGTGCTAAAAAAATCCAAGTAGAAAGTTAATTCATCTCTTAAGAAAGTATATTAGTTCAGCTGTTTCCCTTATTGACACAGAATCTTACGAGCCATCTTGCTGAATAATTTCGAAACTCTGCGTTCCTTGGCACTGATAAACAAAAGGCATTACTTCCATCTTGTTTCACATGTTCGCGCTAGCCTTCGATGACACCTCCTGAAGGAAATCCATCCTCTTATAGGGGAAACAGCTTATCGGCAGTTCCCAAGAATTCAACATGGCCGACACTCACTAAACTGCAGTGAACATTACACCAAAAAAGCAGTACTGTCAATTTACTTAATAAAAACATTTCTAACCTCAAATATTCCAGGGTTAAAGTAATGTACTTTCAAACGATAATAATGCTTGAACATGGTTACCACACAAAACATCATGAACCTACTCAGCTTCGGTAAATCTTGTTCTGCAATAACATTTCTGGATAAAATCACTTCCGAACGCTAAATATTATAATGTATATTTAATGCACTACTGTGCTGCGAACACAAAAATATCAACAGTAACTATAAACGCATATAATGTTCTAAAACAATTCAAGACAAAACAACATACACACGAGCAATACAATGGCCTCCACAGATTAATACGGTGACTAAAAGATCTTGTTTGAAAATCTATCGATTACCTTCCGTGCAATAGGTTCAAAAATATCTCTGGCAACATAACGGATGCAATGACACTAAGTATGCCTAACTGTACCTGTTTATATTTTACAAACAGTGACGGTACTAATGCAAACTAACAGAAGGAATATCATCAAATACAACCAGATCGCGGCATAATGGGGAGAAAATATCACAGTTGGTTTTTTGGGGTATTCCAATAAGCTGTTTCTTCTATACTAAACAATGAGGGGAAAAAAAAAAAAAAAAAATCGTGATGTCTATAACGGTATGCATCTTCCACAGTGCTTTTGTGCACAGTAGCACATTGATACATATTCCTTACAAGTTTCTGACTCCATGCTGCACTCCTCGGAATACCGATCCGCTATCATACGAGTATGTTTGAGAGAGCAATTTATATTTCGGTCTGTACAGCACCAATGCTTCTAGCAGCTGATGCGAATCTTCCAGCAAGGTGTATGAAACTGAAAAGCTTCATTGCTTGTGATCCCCGAACAAAACGAAGAATCATTACCAGTCGCGTCTTATTGGAGATATCGCTGATTTCATCCTTTTGACAGACACAAGCATTGTTTTACATCTATACCTACTGTAAATATCTGATGAGCTCAAACAACAAAACCTAAGAAACCAACATGTTTACTTCATCCTGAAGGGTTTCTTTGTAAACCTGGCACATACATTCTAGTAACTCATTTTGTATTGCTAATGTTACTTTGGATTCCTCCAAATATCCACATAAGTGGTTATCTAGCCTAACAATTTCATGCATTAAATCTAAGAATATACCTTTATTTAGCGATTCTTCTTCTATGTCCTCTTTAAGCAACTTTATGTTCACCATAGAATTTTGAGCAATCAACAATTCTGTTTTCCGGAGTAATTCATTGTGTCGTGTAACAGCCTTCATCAATTCGTGTCCGAACACCAAGTTTTCCAAATAAACTTAATTTTAAGGAGTTTTCAACACGAGAAGAACTTATTAGTTAATTATTTCTGAAAGATGGTCGCTAATACCGTGAACTGTCCATGAAGCATCACCACCAAACAAAAATGTTGGTCTGGGTGGCCCAGTTGGTTAGATCGTCCTGATATTCATGTGCGCGAGAGGAGAAATTAGAAGTGACTGGAGTGGTGGGAAACAAGAGAATGTGCCTGAACTCAGTCACATACACAAGCAGTGTATTACTTGGCAAAGTGTTGAGGCATACATTGACCTTGGCTGTCGAGCGCTGCGATCGTTTCTTATCTTGTTTATTATAAGAGCGAAATAATATTAACTTGGCGTATAGTCAGTGATTGATAAAACAAGTAGAATGTAGATGATCTCTCGCGCCTGCTGATGAGACTTTGCTGTCCTGAAGATATGATTGCATCTGAACAGAGTGTACATACCTTGTCTTGCCTTGTTTATGCGATAAGCTCACATAAACAGCTGGGCAGTTTCACATTCTTTTTGATACGCTCCATGGCTTTTGTCCGGTAGTATGTTTGCGTATTGTAAACAATTATTGTGTAGTTATCAGTCAGAGCAGGTGATATGTTAATCCCCACCTCTCCTATTATGCTAATGGGCAGGGTCTGCTATTGCGCATCTATGCTTCAGGAGTGGGGGAGTGCCATGACGGGTTGTACAACCTGGATTGAAAAAGCGTGACTGTGAATATGTTTCTGTATTATAGCGCTCGCAAAAGTTAAAGGCATGTGAATGCTGGCCAATGCTCAAGCAGAGCGCTGTTGCCAAGCCTAGTGCGTGTACCGGTAGACGATCTGTACATAAGGTTGTGTGAGATGCATGCACCACATTCGGCAGCGCTGGTAGGAGGGGCAAGCTTAGGATTCGCTGGAGCCCGCAGTACGCCCCGCCTCCATATGCCTTTAAGTTTTGCGAAGATTATAGTGAAACATTAGGATATCAGCGGATAACTGTTTAATTCGAAGTTTTACTTGGTCCCCTAAGAACTCAAATGGCATTGTCAACAAAAATCTACCTTGTTCATAGCAAATGAACGTCAGAAACGGAAAAAGAAAACCAAACAAACTGGAATAATCAATATACACAAGTACGCGACGAAACTGAAATAGCCCCGAATCCCCATTAAAATACCTTTCCCCTTATTTACCGAGCTAACCACGCTTTGCTTTAAACCATACCTTTTACGTGACCAGCCCCAGAGAGCATAGTCTCCAGCTTTGCCGTTAGGGCAAAGTTCTACGTGGCGGCACGTGTAAAGGGAGCAAATCATCTCATTAAAACTAGCCGATATTCACAGAATCAAAACTTCATGATGATAATAATGATGATAATAATAATAATGATAATGGTGTTGATAATGATTATAGTGCTGATAATGATAATAATGATCATAAAAATAATGATGATAATAATCATCATAATAATGATAATGTAATATACTACCACTACTACTACTACTACTACTACTACTACTACTACTACTACTACTACTACTAATAATAATAATAATAATAATAATAATAATAATAATAATAATAATAATGATGATGATGATGATAATGATAATGATAATGATAATAATGATAGCGTTGATAGTGATGATATTGTTGATGGTGATGGTGTTGATGATGGTGTTGATGATGATGGTGCTGATGGTGATGATGTTGATGGTGTTAGTAATGATGGTGATGGTGTTGGTGATGATGGTGATGGTGTTGGTGTTGATGGTGATGATTAGGGCTAGGAAGTTCATGCATTTGCATGTTTTTTCTTAGGGGTTAAAAATGTATGCTTTTACGTTATGTGCACGAATTATGGAATTTTCGGTTATTTGGACATGATTTTATAGTGCATATAACTGCATATTTTCTTGATTTTGATAAATGCATATTATTTCAATATTATAGTCCCTATATTGCATATTTTAATGATTTTTATGGTTGTTTTATTATTTTTTTCCATCTGGATAATATTTTTCATATTGGTAGTATTGCACATGATGCAATTCGTTAGGTGCAGTGTTGCCAACTTAGCCTTTTTATGGCTAGATCTGGCCTTTTTGAGAACCTATCTAGCTATAAATTTTCCAAAAAGCTACAAGTAGCTTTCCTGGCCTTTTTTCTAACCCTCATTAGCCTTTTCTAGCCTTTTTCATTTTTTACTCATCTACCGGTACCTTTAAAATAATACATAATTTAGTCTCACTACTGCAGCTATTGCACGTAATGATACAATCCTTTTGGTGAATTCCCGAATCTTTTGAATCTGGGAGTGCGGATTCCATCAAGTTGTTAGATTCTTTGGCACGTTTTAGAAAAAGGTCTGTGTGTGTATTTCGAGCTTGTGAACAGCATAACTCAAAAACGAAAAGTTGGTTAAAAACCAAAGTTGGTATTTAAGTTTAATGTCTTTCAAGGATGCGACACGAAGATTTTGAAGAAAATTGTTCCACCCTAAACTACCCTTTACATGGAAAATTTCGATTTTCTTGAAAATGGCTCTAATGATTTTGACGTCGGTCTGGGTGGCTCAGTTGGTTAGACGCTGGCCTACCGATCCCAAGGTCGTGGGTTCAAATCCGGCCCAGACCGATGGCTTTTAAGTGTGCTTAAAGACGACAGCTCCATGTCAGTAGATTTACTGACATGTAAAAGAACTCCTGAGGGACAAAGTTCCGGCACACTGACGATGCTGATGTGATCCTAGCAATTGGCAGCGTCGTTAAACAACAAAATAAATAAAATATTTTGATTAAAATGCCATAGGTTTGAAATATCTTTATGACAAATGAAATGTATATTTTGAATTTTCTGGCTATAACCTCTGTACTCCTATTTATTCTGGACGACTTTTGCATAACTGGTAAACCGTTAGCGATAGACCAAATCTTACTATGAAAAACTGTAGATCTTTCTAAAATACACAATTTATGTCTGAATCATTTTTTTATAGAGTGGACCATTTCGGAGATATGCCTTGTTATTTGTATTTCTGTCAAATGGAACATGGTTATTCAATTTGTTATATTAACCCTGCAAAGAGAACGGAAGCTTTAAAAGATTTGACGATCAATCAAAGCCTACTGTATTCTAATATTCCCCTTTCACCTACAAGGAAATAAGCAATGCGATAATTTGTTCAAATGTTTATCTCAACTAACACGAAAAATATATAGGAATAACAGTTTGTAAGAATGGTACAAGAGTAGAGAAAGTCATGTGACCTCAACACATCGGATTTTTCATGCGAAGTCCCAGACGAAATATTGAAGCTTGTTGGTACAAATGCTGCATACATGCAAGAGCCTATGGGAAATCCCAGCTGCAGCAGTAGAAATGAGGCAGAGCGGGATGACGAAGACCACGTTTATTTTTACTGGGTGATCATTTGTATTTTTTTAATAATGTAGTTTTCTAACGTTTATATAGGTATTAAAATATAATCTAGCCTTTTCTAGCCTTTTTGGCAAGCCGATTTAGCTTCTTTTATTGAATTATAGTTGGCAACAATGGTTAGGTGGCGAGAACTAATTTTGAGTCATGTTGTCATGCAGTGAATCCCTTTTCCACCCTTTAATTATATGTATGTGCGTAGAGAATAATCAGTGCGTTATCTGAAAGGTTTATATTAACAACTATAAAGTGCAGATCAACGTTTTGAGCAGCACGATTATAGCAACGCTTGCCTATCCACCAGCAGTTGTATCGTGGTCTTCAAACGTAACAGTATTGTGAACTGGTTCCTACCAAATTAAATTAGGCATATAAAATGTTAAAAAGCTCTTCAAATGACGAAAATAAAACCAACTTCGAGTGCTAGATTAATTAATTTAGAGAAAGTTTTCGGGTGACTTAATATCTACAGAATGCAGATAATAGGGTACTGATTTGTGGAGCGTGTGAGAAAAATGTTGGAAGTGAGAAAAGATTTCAAATAGTTCAGCGCATAAACAGCAAAACATAAGGAGAATTTAATCAGAAAACTCGCAAACAAAGAACATGTTCAAAAACAGCTAGTAGAGTGTTTAGATAGTAGGGTTAATGAATTTCCTATGGCTTGTGCCAAGCATTTTTAGCTGCTGATATTCCCTTGTTCAAAACTAATAATCCGACATTTAAAAACTTTCTTACCAACTACACTCGACAACATGTGCCTGCAGAAAGTACACTGCGTAAGACTTATGTAAGACATTGTTACAATAGCGTATTGTCAAATATACAAAATCAATTAGCGGATCAGTTTTTGTGGTTGTTGATGAACCCCCTGATTCTGAGCGCCGTTCTATTGCTAATATAATCGTGGGTGCTTTAAATAATGAACAAAAGATTACACCTTATCTTAATTTGAGCGAATTGCCGGCCACTGGCAATGTAACTGTGACCCAGTTTATGTGACCCAGTTTATGATGGACTCTTTGAAATTACTATAGCCATGTGGAATCAAATACGACCGGTTACTTTTGTTTGTTACTGATGCAGGTCCTTATATGGTAAAATCAGGACAAACTCTGAAATGTATTTTTCCTAACTTAATTCATATAACTTGTTTGGCACACGCTCTTCATCGTATTTCTGAGACAATACGTGATTCTTTCCCATGCATCTCCCTTGCATTAATCACTTACTGTCTTTGAAAAAACAATGTGTGATCTAAGTTCGGTTCCTGGTAGCGTAAGACAAAAAGTGAAAGAGAAAGTGAATTATGTAATTTCAAAAAATTCTGGTTATAAACAGATATGCGATATTCGAGACATCCTAGAAAGAAAACCATCTGTCGCACCAAGAGACTTGACTCTCTCTGTGAAGCAGTTAATTTAAATATGCCCCGATAACATCTTGTGACGTGGAGAGAAATTTTTCACCTTACAAAAGTATTTTACGAGACAACAGACGATGTTTTACAGTTGAAAATTTGTGCAAAGTGTTGGTTGTGAACTGCAATTTAGCAGTTAATACTAGCAGCAGGACCACTTCTGCTTCAACCTATAAGGAATAAGGTAACTTTATTTATTATTTATACTAACTCGTCTTGTATACTGCAAAGGAACATTGTTTTAATTAAATAGTGCATATTTCTTGGCATATTTTCAAGTTTTTAAGAGCATATTGGCATGCATATTTCAGTGTTTTTTAGGGCATGAACTTCCGAGCCCTAGTGATGATGGTGGTGATGATTAATAATAATAATAATAATAATAATAATAATAATAATAATAATAATAATAATAATAATAATAATAATAATAATAATAATAATAATAATAATAATAATAATAATAATAATAATAATAATAATAATAATAATAATAATAATAATAATAATAAAATTGATGATGATGATGATGATGAAGAACCCGTTTCTGAGTTTTCTTCCGGGGCTAAGCCCAAAGGTCGACACGCACCTGTGTTTAAGGAAATGCCGTTCAGCATAACTTCAACGTTTTAACCGCGGCGCGGGGTGCCCCGATCTTCAGGGGCACCCAGACTGCCTTTAACAGTTTTCTCAAAAAGGACACTATAGGTATATTCAATTCAACTATGGAAAATCGCTAGTAAGAAGCGCTGGAACACATGCAGTTCACTGATGTACTGACCAGAAGTGTGCCATGTAAGCATTTCCTATCCTTTCTTGCTTAAAAGTATGAAACAAGTTTACCTCCAAGTGTGTATGCATCCACAACCAGAGAATTCATTAAAGCACGGTATTTAATTCAATACGGTTGTTATAAAAGCCGAACAAACTATATAGTACTATGTACGGCTACCTGCCTGAAAATGTACTTGATTAGCCAATAAACTATTATATTAGAATTTGGTCAGGTATGAACATTAATCAATAAGTGCTGTTCTAACCAATTGTTCAGTGTTATTACTTCTGAACGATATCTGAGGTACCATAAGTAGAATTTTGCTCGGGTTAATACCTGAGTATTTCAGAATATTGACAGGTAACGATTTTGTTCCACCTATGAGCAACAAGCGTTTAGCGAGTGTATATTGTTTATTTAGCAAAAATAACCATTAGTGTTGGTAATCAGGGAGTGTTATTTTAACACTTGTTTTATGTGAGTAAATATGTAATATTTTAATCTCCCCAAAACCTTAGCTACGCCACTGCTATAGGCTGCCACTTATCCCGTGTATGTACAGTTTAGAACCCTTTTCTCTCTTCTCTGCCTGTCTCTTGAGAAGTGAAATACGCTGATTTATTCTTGCAATTTGGTGCAGCACAATAACCCATTGTTACGCCCTGTTCTGGTCAACTCGACGTAGACTCAATGTGTCCTGACTTGTTTGCACAGACCTTGATTGGTATGGTTAGAAACTACTACCAACGGGGAAAGGGGTGACCACCACTGGTAACAAATATCTGAGCAATTTTTGAAAATAAATTTGTTTTAAAATTGGGTATTATATCTTGTCATGTTTATAAAGGTAATATTTAACATTGTGTAGGGGAACGGCGGATAGTATGGGCCACCTAAGGAAAAACGTTAATAATATGTTTGATTTTGCACAAAAAAGGTCACAGATACATTAAAGCGCTTCTTTGAACACTTCCTTTATGTATATGATTTAAAAAAGTTATGATAGTCAAGAGATACGCACACACATTGAAGTTTTAAAAAAAGGCTTATATTTGGTGGCCAGAGAAAGGGTCGGGTAGTATGAGCCATACAAAAAAAGATAGGATTTTAAATTAAATAAAATACTTTTGGGGTAAAATAACATACAGAATGTTTATTTATCTATATATGAAGCGATTCAAAATAAAAAAGTAAAAATTTAATTGACAAAAGTCATTTGTATTCACACAAATACAAATTATGGGTTTTTGTGAAAAAAAATTATCACGAAAATCAGATCATAAAAGAATAAGGGTTTAACTAAGCTTTATCGAACAGTTATTGTTTTTATAGTAATCACAATAATAATACAAAGGGTCTTCAATTACCGCACAAAGTTCATGAGCCCACTCCTCATGGTTTGCCCTGGATCCAGTTTTCTTCAAAACTCTCCCCACGCATAATGCAGTCTTCAAGTTCCTTAGTTTTCTTTTCAACTTTGAATCCAAATCGCTCATGCTCTAGTAATATTTATACAAACTCTTCTTCAAATGTTGGTTTGAAAAAGTCCATCTGAGGTTTCACATTGGTTTACTGGTTTCTTAAGACATATTTTTCTTTGGAGTGTAGTTCTAGGAACCTTAAAACTATCGGCTGCAGTTCTTGTAGTCATTTAACCCTCTAAGACGCATGAAACTGCCTCTTTCATAGCATCCTCTTTCCACTCTCCACGACCCTCACCTTCAGGCTTCTTCTTGAACTTTAGCATCGCGTCCTAAAATAGAAATTTACAATCTACTTAGGTGCCCCATACTACCCGACCAACATTGTGCACTTAAACATGTTGAAAAACGAAAACGGCTTGAGCAACCGGAATTACATTACCGCAGTATGATGTATATTAGTCCAGCTGAACGCTAATACTAGTTTGGTAATTTGACTCTTTACTTTTAACAGCAAACAATGATCACAAAAGTTACGCGCAGCAGCAACCTAACCACACGAAAACAAACAATATGTTGTGGCAGCCAAAACAAAGCACTTACATCAACCAACTTCTATAACAAAATGGAGCGATGAAGGAGGTGTAACCTTGACAATGTATGCGTCTGCTACCTAGTGGTAAATCCGAGAAACACCAAGTGGCCCATACTACCCGCTGGCCCGTACTATCCGCCTTTCCCCTAACTATTCCTTTTTTGATACACATGAATTATATTATACCGACTTTATGACCATCTTGACATTTCATTGTTTCTGAAAAAGACCAACAATGAAAACTTTTAAACAAATGTACAATTCCGGCAAAAAGAAACATCTTTCGACAATGACTTGTTATATCGACACACAGCGCTCGAAGTGTGTGTTTCAACCGGCATTTTTGGGAACATCGATGTGGAGGCGGAAGTTGCTATCCCAGTCGACAGGCACAGATTACAACTTTGGGGGGGGGGGGGGGCGAGAATTCTGGTTTTATTTCACCCAAGGCTGCGTCAGGGCTTACGATTATTACTCTCATCTATATTCATTAGTCTCAGTTTCAGTTTTTATTGAGAGAAGGTTTTGCCTGGTGCCGGTACAAAGGGCTGTGATATTAACTTACAGTTATAAATATTTACAATGTTTACAGTTTTTGGGTTTAACAGAAACCCATTCGGTGACCAGCTTTAGGTCATCGAGAACAGTTTTTGGGTGTAGTCATTACTCTCCTCTATTTAAAGACTCTCATGTAACATAAAGCACTGCCCATAATCTGTGGCATTGCCTTTGCATCCACGAGAAATGAGAACTTGCTGACTACTGTACCTGACAGTGACACCTGTAGGTCAGAATTTGAACTTACACGGAGCAGAGCAGCCAATGTTGGCACTTAATAAAACGCGTACTATATAATATGAAGTTGATATTTGCCTTTAAAATTGCACTAATCTATAGTCAGTTGTATGCATTTGGGACAATTTAAAACACGAATGTTTTCTAGTTATCATTCAGCTAGAAAGTGAAGTCGACATGTTACAGTCAAATCTACGCGCTGCTGTTTTATGTAGAGATAGTTGGTATTAATGAGTTATGGTGGTATGGTAGAGTCTTAGAAATTATACACGATTGGAGGTAAGCTCAATTCACGCTCAATTCAAGCAAAAGAGAAAGCGTAGAGTAGTTTGTCGTTATTCCGTACTTGTTAACGTACTGGTCCTAATAGCACGCCTTCAGTAGTAAATCACTAACTGCCAAACTAAATACGCAATTTGTTGGTAGGTTATGTTGAACAATGGTCTCCAATTGTAGTGGATAGTCAACATAGATTTTGAAAGTATGTACGCATATTCAGGTAACGATACTATAATAAGTTTAAAATAGGGCGCAACGTATTTTACCAGTGTTGTTCACGTATAATACGCTGCCGTTAAATGAGTTATGAGTTGGGAACTTGTAATAAGGGGCTTAAATGGGGCAGAATGACACAACTTACCTATAGCTATACAAATAGTTATTTCAGAGATGTATCATTGAACAAAGTCTGGTATTTAGAATCCTAATGCATTAGCTGCAAGAGAATGCGAAAAGTTTTGATTTATTTTAGTTTAACTCGCGTATCCACTTTTATTTCCCTTACTTTCTCTACTGGTAAGTAGGGGAAGTACCTATTATATTCCACCCAAAAATTCGATGTCGAGATTTCACCGGAAATATATGTTTTCATACCCCCTGAATCCAAAAAAAAAAAAAAAGAAAGCATTTTTAGAATAAGGTCCATGTGTGTGTC
Organism: Tenodera sinensis; assembly: GCA_030765045.1. Classification (NCBI taxonomy): domain Eukaryota; kingdom Metazoa; phylum Arthropoda; class Insecta; order Mantodea; family Mantidae; genus Tenodera; species Tenodera sinensis. The sequence goes on along the minus strand of CM060963.1, from coordinate 49,972,547 downwards.
TGTCAGTCTGTGGACAGCATAATTCAAAACCGAAAAGTCGGTTAAAAGCTACATTTGATATTTAAGTTCAGTGTCTTTCAAGGATGCGACACGAAGATTTTGAAGAAAATAGCCCCACCCTAAACTACCCTTTACATGGAAAATTTTTTGTAAATGTTGATTTTCTTGAAAATGGCTCCTAACGATTTTAATTAAAATGTCATATTTGAGATATTTTTATGACAAATGAAATATATATCTTGAATTATGTCCAAATAAATTTTCTTGTAGGGCAAACCATTTCGGAGATATTCCTTGTTATGTGTGCAAGTTTCGGAAAACTTAAAACTTTATGAAATGGAGCATCGTTCATTTTTTTATGTTACGTGTGCAAAGAGAACGGTATCTCAAAGCTGTAAAAGTTTGACTATCACACAAATCCTACTGTATTCTAATATTCCCTTGCATCTACAAGGAAATAAGCAATAAGATAATTTGTACAAATGTTTATCTTAACACAATGATATAGGAATAAGAGTTTGTAAGAATGGTTAGTACAAGAGTAGAGAAAGTAATGTGAGTGCAACACATCAGATTTTGTTATTTGTGGTGTATCAAGACATCCTGGTTATAGAAAGTTGAGTCTCTGTTTACCTGGAGTGGCTATTCAAACTGGTTATGTTGGGCAGGCTCCTGTCATTTGCACATTCTTCAAACGTATACGTTGATTCTTATGTTTTTTCTGATTGTGAATGTATTTTAGATTGTGCTTGTGGATTTACCCTGTAGCGTTGTGTAATTGTTGTGTAAAGTGGCCGTGTTCATTAATCAGTGAAGCTACTATCTTGTTCAATTTTAGGAGACATGAGGAAAGTGTTGTTTGGACATAAGGCTAATAAGTTTCCTAGCCTGCTTTCATCCAGGATAGATTTACCAAGTGAATTGTTCTTGCTAATCCAGGTCTTGCAAGATAGATTCCAACCATGGTTTCAGGGCCACTATAGGATATTCCAGCACTTTGCTTAGCCAGCTTATCTGGTTTTTCATTTCCTTGAACATACTGATGTGCCGGTACATACCACAGTATGAGCCTGTTGGAAGTTATGGAATTTAGTCATTGCCATAGAGCTTTAATTTGGTGTGAAGAGAGTGCTTTTATAGCACTTAGGCCATCTGCAAGGATGAGAATTCATTTATAATGTTCAGGTTATTCAAGGCTTTGCAGGTGATCAGCCCTGTCAAATTTATGAAGGTCGAGCTGATCACCTGCAAAGTCTTGATTAATAATGTTCCCCCTGATAGATTTAAATCTTACAATGTTTAGGTTATCTCCCAAAACATTCATTCCTAAAAATGTCATCCTATCACATTATTTCCACCATAAAACAACTGAATAAAATGCAACTGAAATGGTCTGTGTATATATGTGACTTCATTTTCATGTTATCGACTTTTGTTTTACCATCTTGTAATAGCTAGAGAGGATTATATTCCACCGAACAATTTGATATCAAGATTTCACTGGTTATACTTTTGAGCTTCCATGAATTGAAAAACATCAATATTAAAAAAGAGATCATGTGTGTGCATTGTAAAGTTTGTATTTTATTTATTTATTAGTACTAAGCTTCTTTAAAAAAGAGATCATGTGTGTGCATTGTAAAGTTTGTATTTTATTTATTAGTACTAAGCTTCTTTACATATATAGATACAAGGACTATGCCCAGGCTTTTAACTTACCATAATCCATAATCCTTATGTTTCTCTTAAAATTACAATTTGTTTCCTTCTCTTTCTTACTTACCATTTCTTTTTCACTTTATTTAAAAAATCTCCAGCTTTTTTATAGTCTTTGCTGAAAATTTTAATTAATGCTACCTTCCTATCCATTTTACTCCATTTCTCATTAATACATTCTTTTCTCCAAAGCTCTGTCCCTTTACATTAAAATATTATGTACTTTATATCTTTTCCCCCTCATATTGGGCACTGTTTGTGTGTAAATTCTTTACTCATCCCCTTCAGTCTCCACACACCTGCTCTCACCCATGCTATACCCTCTCTTTGTTCTTTATTTAGTTTGTTTATATATACTTCTTTTTCCCATATACTTTTAATTGTAATGTACGATTCTAATGATCTTTTTCCAGCTATGTCCCCAAACACTGTATTTCCATGTCTTCCAATCTTCTCCCAACCCCTTTTCAGAAACCCTTTACATTTTTTTCCCTCATTCTCCAAATTTCTCCCATAGCATTGCTTTCCAGGTTATATTGTATACTTAAGCACCATCCAATACCTTTAAAACTCTTTTCTTGATATTCTAAGCATTGTCTTAGCAGGTTCTTTTCATATAGATTTAGAATTCTAAACCAAAACTTAAGTGCTCTCTCCATAATCACACCTTTCGTTCCTACTCTGTCCAATTCAATTTGAGCAACTTCCTTTGCTGTGCTGCATGGTAGTCCCAAAACTTCTCTACTAAAGATCCTGTGTACTGCATCCACAGCTTCCCATCCACCCTCCAGACCCCAAATTTCACTCCCATATAGCATTTTTGCTTCCACTACCATGTATATTTTTTCTAGCCACCTGACATTTATATCTGGTATTCTGTATTTGCACCCTCTAACTGCTGCCAGTGCTCCTTTCCCTTCAGCAAAAGCCAACCTCTTCTGTTTCTCTCCCCCCCATCCACTTTGACTCCTAAATATATACAATCTCTAACCACTTTACACTCTTGGTTCCCTTTCTTCCACTTTTCAAATTTGCTCAATTTTGCTCCCTTCTTGATTACTAATATTTTAGTCTTATCCTGGTTTACCTTCAAATTCATTCACTGCAGTATTTATCTATTTGCTGCAAGGACTGTTTTAAGCCTATCAATGTAATAGATCCTACTACTAAATCACCTGCAAATAGTAATCCCAGAATTATCACATTATTTATTACTGGCAAAAAATTGTTAGTTTTTCCCATCTCGATTAGAATATCATCCATAAATAGATTGAGTAACACTGGACTTAGTTTACATCCTTGTTGTAGTCCCTTCTTTTGAATTAATTCCTCTGTTAGCCATCCCTCCCCTACTCTTGCGCAAAAGGTATTCTCCTTGTATAGGGCTTTAAGGATATTCACCATATAACTTACAGCCTTAAGAGTTCATACCATAGCAGATTTAGGACTATTCTGTCATACACTTTCTCAAGGTAGTTTGTATTTAAAGCATCTTTCAAGTATGTGACACAAAGATATTTAAGGAGTCCCCCTCCCAAATGCCCTTTTCTTGTAAGAATGTTCAGTACTTTTGTTTTGCTTATAAATGTATCTAATGGTTGGTTAAAATACCCTGATGTTAAAATGTTTATATCAGTGATTAAACACGTATCTTGAATTTGCTGTGAAATCATGGTCAGGTGGGGCAGAAATTGAACCATAAAGAAATTGAGTTTTTATTTATGGACGTTCTTTAACTGTCATTATTATAAGCATCCCATTATACAAGGTGTTAGGGGTATGAGTGCGCAGACTTCAAAGGCAACTTCCTGGCGTTAAACTGAAACATAAGTTCCTGTACCATTTTCCTCTATAGTGTATAGTTTCATAAATGAAAATTAAAACTGGTCATAAGTGTGATTGCAAATATGTCCCCAATCCGTTATCGTCTACTTCTGCAATTAGAACAGCAAGGTAGAGCTACAAAAGATGCGTTATTTATGTCTTTACCATATGTTGCTAAAATGATTCGTTTAGCCACAAAATGATATGAAAGGACTCCATTCCAGCGTGTCTATTGGAATAAAGTCATGGGCATATGCTTGGCAACCCTGCAGCATTAGCCCGTGAGAAGCACGGAAAGAGAGAATGTTGACAGTACAACTACCCCCGCAACATCCGTGCACAACAGAAGGTTCTGTCAGTGCTTCAGGTGCGTTAAATGCATCCAGAACTATGGCAGTCTTTACAAATCAAGAGTATTTAGATATGCTTCTTGCTTAGGGCAAAACCGATTGCAACACACATGAAGTGCAACGCTTGATGATCTTCGCACACATGTGTTTGAAGCAGCCCTAGAGATTGAGCAGAACACAGAAACTCTAACGAGGGTAGGGCAAAATTGGCTAAGAAGATGCGATGCCTGCATAGATTCTTACAGAACACATTTTGAACATCTACTGTATAAGACATCTTGTTGAGTTTGCAGTTATTGACCATTAACAATTTTCTTTTTCTTGTCTTAGGCCATCTAGGCTGTTCCGGCTCCAAAGTCGTGTTCTTTATAATAGATTTTCCTGTTTAGCAAAAGGTGGCTGTTTTTAATTACACAATTACACGAATGAGGTATTTCCATCCTTAACATTTGAAGTTGCTATCTTTGATCATCTGACTACACCTTATGCGTGGCCTGTTACGCAGCTTTTAGTTTAGTTCTCGTGAATGCGATTGAATAGCTTAAAAGCAAACCTCCCCATCCCTCGTTACTGGCATTAGCTGATAAGAAACACAGGCACGTGGTGAACCGGATTTTGAGCGCTAGCCTAGTTTAGACCTTCACCCGTTGCAAGTGTGAATGCATGCCTGGCCGCAAACCAAAACAACACATTTGGCCTGTGTTGCCACACTGTGCAGATAATGTATTCAATAATGTTCGATTATCTCCTTTAGCTTTCAAGATAGATGGAGTTGTTATTGGACTTTATTATTAGTCATATTTGGATCTCCCAGCACGTGAAGTCTGCACACTCACCCCTAACACCCTATATATTGTACATGAAAGATCACTTATATTTGCTCAGAGGCTTCTTTATTGGGCTTAAGGTTCATTTATGTGATGTAAATCTGTGATATGGGACCACTGTTTGTATTTTCCTTCCAAAGGAAGCAATACTAAGGATTTTTTGACCCCAAAAAATGTTAACGCTCTGTGGGTTTGAACATGTAACCTTGGGAACCAGAAGCCAGCATGTTACCTCAAATTCACGGAGGAGAACAGGATTGAACCATGATCTCCCATTCTTGAATCTGCCTTAATGACCTTGGCCTCCTATCACACTGTTAATGGTAGTGTTAAATGCCCATTCTTGCTAATATGGCATCACAGGTGGTGGGCAATGATAATACAGTAGAAGCCCAAAATAGCACGGTCCAAAATACTGCAGATTTGGATTTAACACATGGGAAGTATGTCCCCCGAAAATATATTATACTTATATTTATTTATTTACGGAATAGGGTGGGTCAAAAGTTGCGATCAGGTAATGTTTATATGGAAATAACTCAGTTTCCAACCGAAAACTAATTAAAAACTATTCATAGGTTGAGAGGGATATTTTTCACCTTCATATGCTTTTTGAGCATTAGTTTGTCAATTTTTGGATAGAGTGAGGGCATTGTTATGTTATAGCAACAAGCCAGACTTTTTGCGTGTTGTTAGTTGATGTGAATGTGAAATGCTGTTTGTGTTGTAAGCAATGGGCGTTATAAGCAAATATATGATTGAAGAACACCTCATTGTTAGTGTGTGGGTTCATGAAAAACAACAAACGGGTGAAATGTACGAAGAAATTACAGAAAACGTCCTTGTTCCAATAAAGCAGCTCCCAGTGATGGTAATCTCCGAAAGCTGGATAAGAAGACTTTCTCAGTAGGCTCTGTGTTGTATGCAAACACAGCGGAAGACCTTAAAGATATTGCAATGATGATGTTAGTTATCTTCTGTCTGAATCACTGGACCATTTGGCAAAGAAATCAACAAGGAACCAATTGGCGGAAATGCAGAAAATTATTAACTATTTTGTTGTTTAATGACGCTGTCAATTGCCAGGATCACATCAGTGTCGCCGGTGTGCCAGAATTTTGTCCAACAGTTCTTTTATATGCCAGTAAAATACTGACATGGAGCTGTCGTTTTTAAACACACTTAAAAATCACCGGTCTGGGCCGATTTGAACCTGCGACTTTGGGATCAGTAGGCCAGCGTCTAACCAACTGAGCCACCCAGGGAAATGCAGATCCCAAGAATGTTGAATTAAAAATGAGGGTTATCGCCCATACATGGCCACTATGCTGACTGGCCCAATTATCTTTCTTTTCATATTTCCATTCCCTATTAGTGCAGCAATCAATAAATATATGCGTTTACGTCATTGTGAAAGTTTATTATTGCTACACAAAGTTAAACTTACAAAATATATCTGATCGCGACTTTTGGCCCACTCCGTAGTTTTCACTACCCCAAACGTGGACCTTGGCCGTGCAACTGCTGTATTCCTAGCATTGACCTATGTATACTCCAGCCTTAGATCTGCACCTTGTATCCCTCCATGATAATCTGGCATTGGTATCAGCTGCGACTAACATGAACAAATGCCACGTGGACTCATACCTTGTGTTTATGATGAACAGAACAATATTTACTTAAGAAATTTTAGGAATAGCGCTATCATGTTCAATTCAAGTAGTCTTTACCAGGGTTATCATACATCTTGAAAACTCGCAGATAGTCACCAATATTTAAGGTACTATATTTTGTGGCATGTTTTGGTTTTGGCATATCACCAGTTGGTTTTTGATGGCTTGTGTTTAGATGCATATGGAAGAAGATACACTGCATGTTAGTGAAGTGATAAATAGCATAAACAAGATGATTCTGTGTATGAAGAAACAAAATGAATTGAACAGTATTCATCTCCGTCTTGCTACATGCAAACAATACATGGAGAAAAAAAACATGAATTATGCCGCCATACAAAACTTACTGATTTCTTTAAGACAATGCAAAATTAGGTTAGTGTAACATGGGTACAGTGTAATTGTATGACTGTATGAATTAAGATTGGTTGCAGGACTGGAATACACCCCCAGCAGCATAACTGGTGTGTAGTTGCAGTTAAAAGTGGTGTACTTTACAGTGTAGTGTAATTTATTATCACACAAATGGTTCCCACCACCTCTGCGGGATCAATTTTTGTCACTTCTAAGCTCAGATTTTCTTATACTGTGGAATAGTTACAATGTGAGGCTAGAGCATATTCCCTAACAACCGTGTTATTTCGAAATTCTACTGTACGTGAATTGATAATTGGGAAGGAAATGTTCCAGGGTTAAGTTTAGGTTATCTACCCAGCATTTACCAGTTATGAGGTCTGAGGAAATCCTGGAGAAACGTGTCAGGGAGGATGATTGTAGTGGTATTTGAACTGTGTATCTTCGGTTCACAACCATCTTGTGGTTTCCTTAACCACCGTTGTTGGTACTGTTTTGACGGTCATAGTTGAAACCTAAGAGGGTCATGTTTATTGTCGCTCCCCATCCAAATTATGCTTTCTATCAAGAACTTAAGAGATGAATCACCTTATTTAAATGAAATGTATATGTAAGCATGGGGTCCAGAATGCAATTCACATGATCTACTATTTATTTATTTCTCAGGAAAAGGGAAGACTTCCCAGATTCTTGGCTGGACGCACTAGTGATCAAATTTGAAGTAAATAAGAAGTAAAATAATATCTTGAGTCTTGGAATTTAAGATGTTTTGATATTGCAGATTATCTCTTACATTTATATTACATTTATGACAAAAGTTTGATACTTACCTTATTTTCCATCTTTAAATCAATGTTCCAACATTTTTTACCAAAGGGGGTCAATTCCACTGTATTCTGCCTTTAACTATGCTGTGGCATCACAGACGCCAGCATGAAACTAACAAACACTTCTTCTTTACCTGACTATCCTCCCCTTATGTAGGACATAACCCCCTAGGATTTACAAGCCAGTGCCTAGGGTCAGACATCTGTCACAGAGCACAGGAACCTATTAACCGGACAGAGTGAAGACTTGGAAGTGGGTGGTCAGCCAAGCACCAAGTATGAGAGTGAGGAAGATGCAGGCAAAATCAGTTATTGGAAAGGTGATAATGGAGCAATTGGTGGAATGAGTGGTGGGGGAAACTGGAGAACCAAGAGAAAACCCACCCTGACACCGTTTTGTCCACCATGAATACCACATGCAGGTCCCTGGGATCGAACCCAGGCTGCCTAGATGGTAGGCAAATGCTCTAACTGCTTGCCAACAAACACAGCTTTCCATATCCAAATATAACTGTAAAGCGCAACCCAGGGATTGAGGGACATAAGTTGCAAGGCATGGCTAAGACTATTGAGGGTCCTAAGCTGCAAAGTTTAACTGAGGGATCCTCTTTTATAAGGAGAGAAGCGGAGACAAAGTGTACCTGAAGCATCAGTATGGTAGAAACAATCACCAAACTGTGGATTTCACTCAGTCCCTTAGGTTGGTGCTCTCATTGGCTACCTTTAGTAAAGAATATCCCAAAGTTTTTCCGTATTTACTTTGTAAGGTAGGTATCAAACTTATACCACATTTAGTAAAAGGGAAGTTGGAATACTCAAAATATTAATAATACTTCTACAAGGTGCATCCAGAAAGTAAGTCCCGATCGTGTCCAAAGATGGCACCACCAGTCATAGGAATGCGCATGTGCAGGAGAAGAGAGGAAGTACATGGTAACATTGTAGTAAAGTTTAATTTTTGTGACGGCAGTGGTTACTGCCCTGTGCTAGGAGAAAATGGCTGCTCCGATATTGTCTCCCGCCATATGCGAGGTTCGTGCAGTCATCCGATTTTTGCATCCTCAATAGCAATCTCCGTCAGAGATCCATCGTCAATTGTGTCATATGTATGGACAGGACATTATGTGTGAAAGTATGGTAAGACGATGGTGCAGGCAATTCATGAAAGGAAGAACCAATATTCACAACGAAAACCATAATGGTCGACCATCCTTGGTGACGCCAGAGGTTTTGGAAAGTGTGCGGCAAGCAATTGTGCAGAACCAGCGCTTCACAATTTCAGAACTCTCTTGTCAGTTTCCCAGATGTCTCGCTCGCTTTTGCACGAAATTGTCTCCCGGTGGCTTGGTTTTCACAGTGTAAGATGGGTGCCTAGACAACTGACAGATGAACACAAAACCAAATGTCTGGCTGCAGCATTAACATTCCTACAGCGATACGCAGTGGAAGGTGACCAGTTTCTCGACAGTATTGTCACTGGGTATGAAACATTGGTGGCGCATGTCACACCAAAGCCAAAACAACAATCAATACATTGGCGGCTTAGTGGTTCACCTGCGATGACCAAATTCATGCAGACAATCTCTGTCAAAAAAGTCATGTGCACTGTCTTCTGGGATCGATGTGGTTTCCTCTTGTGCAGCTTTTTACTGTGAGGGGAGACCGTAAATGCTGATTGATATTGCCAGACGTTGCATAAACTCAGGCGGGCAATCCAGAACAAGAGATGTGGAATGCTGACAAGAGGCATTACGCTTGTGCATGACAATGCAAGACCCCATACAGCCGCCACACGAAATGTGTTGAATAAGTTTGGGTGGGAGGTCTTCGAACATCCACACTACAGCTGCGACCTCGCTCCAAGTGACTTTCATCTCTTCCACCTCATGAAGCGTTTTCTGGTAGGAAAACATTTTCACAGTGACGCTGAGGTGCAGAATGAAGTGACTTCGTGGCTGCAGACATTGGCACCAGAATCCTATGACTTGGGCATGCAATTAATGGTGCACCATTACGATAAATGCCTCAACAATGGTGCTGACTATGTTGAAAAGTAGCCAGTGAGTATGTAATTATTCCAATAAATATTTCTTACTTAGTGATGTTTTTATTCTCTTTATCGGTCATCGGGATGCACCTCATATAATCAGTTTTTATTAATTTTTTCCTTTAAAATTATTTTTTGGAAGTGTAGTCCAGAACTATCATGTTTTTAATTCCTTCTCATTTTTGATGAAAATTCTGGGCTAAACTACTAAACCTGTATCAATTTGTAAAGTGGAGAAAGAGTCGAAATATGGTATTATAAATAGCTGGTTGTTGATGTTGGGAGTAGATGTCTGTCTGATAAAACAGGACCCTATCATCCTATTCGTATAGGTACACATATTAACCAATGCATCATAACCTAACCCAGACTAAATTTTGGTAACACAGGAACCTATCATCACGTTCATGTGTACTCGCACGTTAACCTAGGTATCAGCCAATGCAATACTGTCATCTGCATAGAGACAACAGAAATCCACACAAGTACAGTAGTTTTATTAAATAATACAGTATCACATATTATTTACACCTGACAGAAGAAGTTAAGAAAAGTGATATGTCAACTAGTGTTCTAAAATTATTGGCATTAGACAATCAATACTAGATTTCCAGAACACGAATGGCTCCATATTTATACTGATGGATTATTGATATCAAACTGAGATGGAGCAGGGGCTGGAGTCACATGTCACCTCTTTTCCTATTACAAATCTTTAAGTTATGGAACTACAAACTTTGATGGAGAAATTGAAGCAATTCGAATGGCCCTACAAAATCTTTTGTATAGAATTTCACATTTTCATCAAACAGTTATTCTCTCAGATTCCAGGGCGGCAATTATAGCAATTACTTCCAAGTTGTCACCAAAAAACCAAACAATTATAGAATGTTGGAAAATCCTTACCCATCTAACAGCACTTCAAAAACACCTAGTCTTTCAATGGTTACCAGCCCACTGTGGACTGAGTGGTAATAACAAAGCTGATTTTCTTGGAAAAAAGGGTACCAGCAGTGTACAGAAATCTATAGTTAATCTACCATTTTATGCAGCTAAAAGATTATTCAACTCTGAATTCACGAAAACTTATTGCAGAGTATTACTGTGAAAAATCAAAAAATAAAACATGAGAACTACCAAACATTCAAACAGTAATCCCTGAGTATCCTCGAAAAATGGCAGTTGCGACCTTCAGGTTGATTACAGGACATGATTGTCTGGCAAAACATTTGAACAGAATTGGGATATATTCTTCACCACTCTGTCCTCTATGTGATCTGCAAGAGGAAATGGACCAAGACCACCTTGAAATATGCCCGGCCATTTCTAGTACCCTATCCATCAGTGAAAAATATTGGAGAGCAAGAGGATTAATGACTTCATTGTCAGAAATCCAGCATTAGCTAACAACTTCAACAACATAATAATACAGTAAAACCTTAAATCATGTTTCTTTTAATAAGCTAGTAACAGTGATGTGAATCTAAATTATAATGAAAACTGAGTCAGATTGAAACACTTAACATTACTTACATGTAATTAGTCTTGACCGGTTTCAAGAGCTTAACTTGCTCCCATCATCAGAATTCACCGACTGGTTCTTGTTGATGTTTAATGTGTGGTTATTAGTTGGTCTAGCCCACCGCTAGATGTCAGCCCAACCAACCACATATCAAACAACATCAACAAGAACCAGTCAGTTAATTCTGATGATGGGAGCAAGTTCGGCTCTTGAAACCGGTCAAGACTAATTACATGTAAGTGACGTTAAGTGCTTCAACACCAACTCAGTTTTCATTATAATACACTAAAACGTTGTTTATCCAGATCTCTGAATTACCCAGATCAGATTAGTAGATATGTTTTTTAAATTTAATACTCACATTAGATAATAAATTTAACTTTGATAGTAAGAACGTAACTATATGTATGTATGCCAGATATGTTTTTTAGTTTGATTCAATGTATGGTTAGTATGGTTCCTGCATAAATTGCACAGCAAATTATGGTAACACATACTGTACAGTAAAATGCTACCTGTTGAGTTTGAAAAAGATTTAATAGCTGACACTGTGTCTCACAAGCTATAAATAGCGCCGGAAGAAAGCGTTGACCTTGTTCCCTACCCATCACTACACCTCCCTCAATCTCCTCAGTTTTCCTACAGTTTTGAAACGGCATATGTCACTACGTTTATCGTGTATGTTTCAACCAGATTGTTTTTATGTCTTATCACAGTGTTCAGGAGTGTAATTCAGTGCACAAGTTTAAAATGACATCAAAGCGAAGGAAGGTTGTGGCTTCAATGGATAAAAAGTTGGATGCTATTTAAGAGTTTTGTTTTATTTTTTATCCATATAACCTGGATTATCCAGATTTTTTATTTTGTGGATTGTCTTTGCTCCCAGTTAGTCTGGATAAACAAGGTTTTATTGTATATACATTTATGTATTTTTAAATATATATTATATATTTATACATTTTATAATGTATATATATATATATTTCTGTAGGTTTCCAACAATGTCGCAGAGCATTATCAGACAGGTAAAAGCTGCCAAACGAATCGAGAAACCTAGACCGTTGAAACTTACTACACAGAATCGACCGTCTCCAGTCGAAGGCCTTGCCCGACACAACACAGGTAAGCAGTTTAAGGAGTTTATTTTAAAAACATTTTTTGTTTTAATTCTCTAAATTAAATCACAGAAGTTACTTTGTATTTTCAGTGCCAAGACTAATGAAAAAGCATCATGATAACATTTCAGTGTAAGAGCAAGTATATGTATCATAAATTATAAAAATGTCTTGTTAAATTCTCATAAAACTATGTAGTTTTTGTTCCTTATCTAGAAGTAGAAAAAAACATGTATTTTGGTATCGTTCCAAGTATGGAATCATTCCAAAAGATAACTACAGGTTCATTTGTACAGTTACAAAATAACAGTTCTCCAACTAATGTGGTCATTTTATTATTTTTATAACCAGTTCTTTAAAAATGCCCTATTATAGAGAGTATGTTTCATTACAATACAACAGGTATGTTTTAATAATTGCTCTTCCACAATAGCCATCAGTAAGCAGTAAATTGTAAAGTTGATTCAGATTTGAAAAATCCAATGTGCCACAGCTGAGACTCAAATCATGGATTTTTGCTTCTCTTAGCCAATGCTCTTACCACTTAGCTATCGTGTCGAGATGCCCATACATGCAATAGCTCAAGTAGTAGGAGCTGGTAGAGCCAAAGATCTGTTTTAATGCCGGGATTACGATGAACTTTACTTTGTTACTTGACGCGATGGGACATAACGTGAAGTAAGAAACTAGGTCTGTTAGGATGCACTTAACGTAATGGAAATGATTCAGATTGGTTATTATTCTGCTCAGCAGACATGGCGGATATTCGATTTTTTAATCAGAGGTTATGTGTCCCAAAAATGAAAAGAAAATAAATATGAAAATATGAAGTAAAACATCTTTAAACACTGAATAAAGTTCTATGGAGATGGCCATAACCTACTTTAGGAGCTAAACAAAAGAAACAGAGTTTCAATGCAAATAGTTACTTAGATAAGCACCATTTATTCCCCTGCATGGCACTACTCGGCAATTAGTTCACATAGTGACATGGCCTCCAAACTTGATGTAACATGAAGGAAAAGTTTGGCATTGCCAAACTCTTATGTTACATCAACCCTAAATGGCTCCGTTTAATATGTGTTGAGCTTTCCCGTTACATCCCACCAGATTAAGTCACGTTACGTTAAGTTCATCATAATCCAGGCATTAGTCCTTGCCATGGTATTGCACTTTTCAAGTCTGATTGAATTCTCGAACACTGTTACAAGTATGTGAATGATATGAGACCTTGGAGCCATTCCTATGTCCAAATTCTAATAGAGCGTTAGGCCTAGAAGAAATCTGGGTAATCAGATTTGATTATGCTGCTGAGCACCTATGCGTGATCCGGCCTTAAAGCGTGTACAGATGTCAACATTGCGTCACAGCAAGTGAAATAGTGAAGCATGGTTGGAACTAGTTTGTTACTACATTGCATGTACTATTGCTCATTCAATACATTCAAGTAATGAATGGGCTGGAGAAGTACTGTAACTTAACTTCCAAAACATTTAAACATGCACATAAATATTTTACTTCCATTTATTGTCACGTGGTACTTGGTACTTCCCAAATTGCATTGTTTACTGCAGTGAAGCAATGCTCTGACACTCCTATTAGTATTGTGTGTTCTTGTGTGCAGTTAGTAAGGCAGAATGCTTAGTTCTTCAAAGTAGTGTACAGAAACAGAAAAGTGGAAAGCCTCTAAAAAGTGGTGAAAAGGCTGTTGTGCAAATGCATAACTTTTTCTTTCAATGTTATTACACCCTGGCTGTAAAAGACATAACCAAATTGATGTGTAAGGTAACTGGTGTATCTGTGCAAACTATTTCAAGTGTGAGAACAGATATTTAACAATCAAAACTGTGAAAAAAGGAAAGGGAAAGGTCATTTAGTGTTTTAGGGGAAGTGGATGATTCTTGTTAAAGTGCATAGATTCTTTTTAAACAATGAGCCTCCTACCATAGATAAGGTACTCTGTTTAGTCAATAAATTTAAGAAAATCACATTCTACACATTGCTAAAGGACATTGGGTTACAGTTTACAAAAAAGAAACAAAATTATTGTGATAAATGATGGAAAGACATTGTGGTGTGGAGAAGACGTTAACTGAGATCTGTGAGTCTATTTGGTGACTCAGATTAGCATAAGTTTTCAGTCACAAAATAGTGTCTCATAACTTTTCATAATCAATTACTTTAATTAATTTAGTGTATTTAGTAAATATGGGCCGAGTGCAACTCTAACCCCGCATATGACAGTTGCAGTAAGAGTCAGATGTAAACAGCTGTGTGCAGAGAATGTCAACACATGTTTGTTGGTGGAGTGATACAACCACAATATTTGTGTGCGACCCCACTTTATGCCTGGAGGGACTTCAACAAATGCCATTACTCAGGATGGTGTTCTGGAATATAGTTATAATCATTAGCATAATGGAAACTGAAAAGACAGTTACAACAGTGACAATGATGGCCTAGAATTTCTTTAATGTGAACTAAGTGAGCAGTAAATATAATAAATATTAAGATGTAAGGTAACATGCCTTATTTATATTAGTTCGAGTCATTCAAAAAGCTGTGGTTTTGGATTGTTTGGTAAATTTTTGTCGATTGCCAACATTGTTTTGTATTGTTGCAATATCCACATATTGTTCCTTTAATCTGAATTTCTTGCATTTCTTCAATGTGTGTTTGGCCATGGAGCAGTTTATTACTGTGCAACATGTTTTAATGGTGAAAACTTTTTATCAGGACAGAAAGTTATGCAGCAACTGTCGGGTGACTTCACATGATTCTATGGCAAAGTGAAGCACTGAATGAATCATCAGTTCGCAGACTTATGAAAAATTTCGATGAATCAGGTTTAACAGTGAACATTAAAAGTCCTGGGCGTCATCATAGTGGTCAATCTGAGCAAAACATTGCAGTGGTTTGTGACATTGTGGCCATTAGTCCAATGAAATCGGTTCATCATTCCCAAAAGCTTTCCATACGGAGTGTGTAGACCGCTGGCCATCTTGGCGAACAATCCCTCCCATACAATGTTGTGTTATTATGCCTGTATGTTCCTACACATTCTGGACTCATTTTCAGATACTATAATATATGTGTGTGTGTGTGTCCCCAGAGGTAATCAAATTAATCATAAATTTGACTTTGTCCCATATCATTCTTTCATTTGAGATGGGAACTTCTATGTATATATATTTGTAATTTTAGAATCAGAATGTAAATATAAGACTTTTAGGTATAAGTATAATTTTGTATTATAAATTGTGTAAAGAAGCTGCCTCTTAAAAGTATGTTGACCTGAGCACATTTCTGAAGGCCAGAGGACAAACATCTTTCGTCATCTCGCGCCGAGGGACGTTTTGCCTAAAGTCCAAGGACACAGCAGGGGAAAATACACCCCTCCCCCATAACGGGACTAGAGAGAAAGTGCGGGGGGTGAGATACATAAATAGGAAAAATTGGAAGAGAACGGGACTGACAGTCTGTTGGTTGCGATGTTGTTACGAGGGTGAACCTGTATCGCAAATATGTATAGTTTCGCGCCAAAAACGTCGATGTGTGAAAGGCAACGGTGATTAGCGTAAGGTGAAGTAAATAGCAATCGTACAATGAAATACCAGAAACTTGCTCAGGTCGGCACTTCGAGCCAATGACGTGGTGGAGAATAAAATCAGAAAACGTCTGTGCTGTATTTGTCATCTAACCTCGTGCCTGAGAAATATCCTACTCATGCCTACCTAATCCCAAACAAAATCAACGTAGCGGCGTACAGCGGAGAGGCAGCTACTGCACCGGATGAGCTAGCAAGGCATTTCATGTGACAGAAAAGAAACCGTCACAAAAGTGGCACCCAACGTACTCTGTTACAAGTGGCTTCCCAACCCCGTTGCACATTCCCATGAAGATTGTGTATTTATTGAAATGATAATTATTGTACAATTGTATTCATATAATTAAAGGTTATTATGTCAAAAATGTTAAAACAACAAATTAATATAGTTTTCTTAGGAAAGTCGATATTATAGCAGGACGCGAAATATGACGTCACAGGAAATGCATAGCTAAGCAAGACAATATACGAACACATTACCGTAGCGAGGTGGTAATGTTAAACTGTCCCTTGGTCCGCCGACTTCGAAGAGAGTGGATGCCTGTTTTAATGCATGGCTCCAAATAAGTGATTGTAAAATAATTTAACATTTGTGAACCAAGGTTTAAAGTGAAGAAGATACTTATTATTTATTTATGCCAACAAACTTACTGTTGGTGTTTTTAAACACACAAGCCGTGTGTGGGCAAAGTTTAAGAGGTAGAACTGGAACTTAAAAATTCAATGCCACAACTGGGATTTGAACCACAGACCTTCCGCTCAAATCCCAGTTGTGGCATTGAATTTTTAAGTTCCAGTTCTACCTCTTGAAGAAGATACTATTTATCAATTTAACTTTGTGAAGTCAAACTGTACAATGTGTATTAATAAAAAGAACTGTGGAATTGGCAAGAAAAGAAGATTGAGCCAAAGCGAAGTACGCATAATCTTGATTGTGCTAGGAAATTTGAGTCACTGGAACTAAAGATTTTTAAATTGTGCTACAATTTAAAAACTGTAATAATCTACAAAGGTGTGAATAAAAAATTCAGCAAACAAAAAAATCAAGTACAATAATTCATCTTGCCTTGTACTACGACCCGAGATAGTAAAAGAGATGCCATAGCAAATCCATTTTACTAAAACCGCAGCAAAGTCAAAATTTTGGGTGGAATACAATACTATCTCCGCTTACTGTACGTAGTAGAGAAAGTAAAAATTATTTGCTCCTGTTCTGTTATATTTTCTTGTACTTCAATCAAAAGTGTTAGGAAGCATTTATTTTTCATGAACTCGTGCAAAGAGAATGTAATGTCATTGTTAGCATATAATTGTTGCCTAGTTTTTGAAAAGTTGGAATTCATTAGCATATAAACTGTGCATTACCTAATTGAAACCATTTTCAGCAAATATTTATCACATTTGAAAGGCAGTGGTACAAGATGGGCTTGCAAGCCGGCCTAAGCAAATCTTTAATCTTGGCCACATGCCAGGCTTTTTTATGCACTTTTTCATTTTTTACATTAAAACATGTTGCATGTTCACTGAAAAAACTGAAGGTGTTAACAGTGGAGCAAGAGAATATAAAATAAAAACAATTTAGAGACTAAAAACTTTAATCTAAAGTAAGAACAAATTATAATAATAATATTTATTGAGGTAACTAAGCTTTTACAATTTTCGGACTGCCCTGTGTTTTGGCCCAGGCCTCACAGGACAATCCATTGTAGTATACTTACAGACGTGTTATAGGTCGCGCGTTACTTCTTGACGAATGAAAATTTTATATGAAAGGTTGAATGCGAGTCTCTACTCAGCTTTTGCGGGAACGAGAGAGAGGAGGTACAGTCTGCAGTGAGATGACGCGCATGCTTCTGAGCTGAAGTAGAACAACACTACAAATCAATTTATGACACTTGCAGTAATATCAGCCACACGTATTATACACTATACCTCTATAACTGTTTCCACTTAACTTTCTTGCATTTATTCTATTCCCGACATCTCTCCCTCGTCTGAATTGCTATTTTCGTTGCATGCATACATACATCCGTACCGCACAAAACTTCTGCAGTCGACTGTATACACAAACGCGACAGAGGAAAACAGAGGTGTCTGTTATCGTAGCATAAACATTTGCTGACCTGTTTATTAAGGGTAGGCTCACTCATTGGATTTCTGCTCAAGGTCATTCGTCAAGAACGAACGCGCAACCTATACAATATGTGTTATATAATAATCACCTTATTATTCTTTCCCTCTTTTTACTATCCATTTCCACTTGTTTTTTACCTTACTTAAAAACTGTCCTGTTTTTATAATTTTTGTTTAAAACCTTAATTAAGCTAATTCTCCTGTTTATCTTTGATATTTGATAATCTTTCCTCCACAACTCTGTTTCCTTACACTCAAACAGTTAATGTTCTATATCCTCTTTGTCCCCACACAATGGGCACTCGTCTTGCGGGTATCCATTTCTTTGACCTCTTAATCTCCATATCCCTGCTCTTAACCATGCTATCCCTTTTCTTTCTTCATTGCTTGTGCTATCTATATACCTTTCCCTTCCCCAGCTATCTTTCAATGGAATATAGAAGATAAGTGATCTCCTCTCTGCTAATTGACTAAACAGTTTCTGAATCTCCATGTCTTCAAATCTTTTTCAGGCCCCTGTCCAAAAACCTTTATAATTAATTTCTCTCTTTCTCCAAATATCACCCATACCATTATCTTCCAAGTTATTTCGTAAATTACTTACCCATCCTTTATTTGGTAAACTTAATTCTTGATACTTCAAGCATTGTTACAATATATTCTCCTCCTCTAAATTCAATACTCTATACCAATATTTTAATGCCCTTTCTATAACTAACCCTTTTCTTGGAACTCTCCCTATTTCTATCAGAGCTACTTCATTTGCAGTTGATATTGGCAGCCCCAGAACTTCCTTACAAAACCCGCTGTGTGCACAATCGAGTACTTCCCATCTCTTTTCCAGCCCCCATATCTCAATACCATATAGCATTCGTGCTTCAACCACCGAATTATATACCTTTCTAACCATTTCATTTCCATTTCAGGCGTTTTATACAAGCATCCTCTTACAGCTGCAATTGCTGCTTTCCCTTTTGCTTCTCCCATTTCCCTCCTGCATCAATTTTCATTCCTAAGTAATTACATTCACGTACCACTTTATATTCTAATCCCTCTTTCTGCCACTTCTCATGTTTGCTCAGTTTGGTACCTTTTTTTAAATACTAATGATTGTAATGAAATATACATAGGAAAACCCAAAAGAAATTTAGAAATTAGATCCAAGGAACACGTTAGGAACATTAACAGTAAACAATTAGAAAAATCAGCAGTTGCATTTCACTTTTGGACAAAAAATCATGACATAAAGCTAGAACCGAAACTTCGCAAACACATAACCGGAAAACAAGAACTGTCCACATGGGAACAAATCTTCATTTTAAATAATAGAAACCGAGTATTTAATTTTGACATTCCTCAGAAAAACATTTTCAGTAAGTTCATTGAACCGTCACTAGAAGAAACATCAGAAGCATCACCATCCACACCATGGAAACCCAGTTATTGTCCGGTTGATAATGGAGGAAAGTTAACCTTCGAAACGCGTCCCGGAAAACTGTTGTAAGTGTTGTTCAGTGTTATTAACTCACCTTTTAAATTAAAATAAACTACAATTTGGGTTTTACCTCTATTCACCTTTAGGCCCCAATCTGCACAATATTTATCTATTTCTTGTAAAGATATGTTTAAACCATTTATAGTAATAGCGCCAATCACCAAGTCATCTGCAAACAATAATCCAGGTATTTGTAAATTCTTAATTACTGGCAAAAAATTATTAGTATTGCTTATATTTTTCAATATATCATCATGAACAAATTAAACAAAACGACTTAACTTGCAGCCTTGCCTTAGCCCTTTTTCCTGGTGTATGTCCCTAGTTATTGCTCCTTCATATTTTATGCAAAATTTATTCTCTTTGTATAACCCTTTTAGAATGGTTACCATTTTGTTACTAATCCCCTTCATTAATAATTTATACCACAGTAAATTCATCTCTATTCGATCGAATGCTTTTTCGAGATCAATAAAGGCCATATATATTTTACCTTTTTTATATCTTAATTACTTGTCCACTAGTGTTTTTATAATAGACATTGTCCACTGTTCTGTTACCTTTCCTAGAACCCATTTGATATTCTGAAAGAATACTGAATTCTTCAATCCATTTTTGCATCCTATCAGCCATTATTCCTGTAAAAATTTTCCCCATATTGGACAACAGTGCTATTCCCCGATAGTTGTTGGATTTATCCAACTCCCCTTTGCCCTTATATATTGGCTATATAATTGATTTTCTCCAACTTTTCGGTATGTAACCTTTGGTTTTCGTTGAGTTAAACAAAGATGTTAATAATCTAACCCTGTTCTCTTCTTCGCACCATGCTTTAAGAAATTCTCCTGGTATACCATCTATTCCTGGAGCTTTATTTCTCTTAGTTCTTCTAACTTGGTTTATTATTTCCTCCCCTATCTAATATCTCATAGTTATTCTCTATTTCTGGTATTATCTTCTCCTTATTAGACTTTTCACATGCATATAAAGTTGAGAAGTAACTTAACCACTCTTCCTGATCTATATTATGTTTGATTTCATATTTTTTGTACAATGTCTTTATACCCCTCTATATTTTACTCACATTATTTTCAGCAATAGTAGTGATTAGTTTATCCGCTTTCTTTTGTCTCCATTGGGATTTTTTACTTTCCAGTAGTTCATTATAGTAGTATTTACTTTGCAGATATTCCTCCTTAGAGTGAGTATCTCCTGTTTCCCTCCACTTTACCAATTTTGCCATTACTATGTTTTTATTCACCCTACATTCCTCGTCAAACCAACCATTACTATTATTAGAATATTCTCTATTTGTCATTTTCATCCCCTCTCCTGCCCAAGTCATAATAAAGTTTAGAATACTAATTGCATTTTCAATTTCATAGTGATTTAAACTATGCATTATGCCCTGTTGACATATTTTCCCTATATCAGATTCTAATGTATACTCAAATTTTGAATTGTCTTCTTCCTTCCATTTGTACCTTATTAATTCCCTTTTTGTTATACTAATCTCTCCTAGCTGTTCATTGGTTGCTCTCTGAGCTTTAATACCTATGTCTATTACTAATGGAAAATGCCCACTTTTAGTGCTTATATTAGCCACTTTAAAATTATTCACCATATGGCTTATATTGCACGACCACAACACATAGCCTATTACACTATGACCATTTGCATTTATAAAAGTAAGTTCACCAAGTTCATCTTCTCCATATTTTACATTAAGAATATCTAGTGCATTTTGCTCACAGAAATAAATGAGTTTCTCACTGCCCCTATCTGTCACCTTATCCTTGCTATGCCTAATATTCACATTTTTCCCGCTTACATTGCTATCCTCCCACCAATCTGTAAAACTAACATCACTTTCTCCAATTCTTATGTTTAGATCTCCTAATAGTATTATCTCAATATTAATATATTTACTCCTTAACTTCTCTATATCTTTATCAAGGCGATAAAACAGTTCTGGATTGTGAAACTGTGAAGAAGCTGGAGGGCTATATATTATTGCAATGCACATTATGCTATCCACCATCACTTTATCTTCAATTATAATCCAAAGCACTTCCTTACAACTAGACCATGTTTCTTTTATTGTTTTACTCAATTTATTCCTGATAAAAAACCCTAGCCCTCCTGATGGTCTCCCTCTCTTTGTATACATTTCCCCTTTTCTTCCTAAATAATTAAAATTGATTAATTTGATTTCTTCATCTTTTAACCACGTCTCTACCACTGCTAGATAATCCAAATTCACTAATAGATGCTGTATGGAACCTGTGCTGATTTTATTTTTTAGCCCTTCACAATTCCAAAACCCTATCTTCCTTATTATTTGCTATTGCGAACCTGTTCTCCCCCTGGACAACGCAAACTGTTCTATTGTTTTCTGTAGTGTTTTCTTGCTTCTCAGCTTTATTCCTTCATCCTGCGTCACTTGTTTGTCTAAAACCAGAATACTGCCATGTGGCGATGATACTATATGTTCATCTTCCCCTCCCGCTATTGTTACATCCCTCCTTCGACCTTGGGTGGTTGCCTCTCCCTCCTCCTCACTGCTACCAATCAGCTGAATCCAGCTTCCTTTCCCTTTCCCCGCTAGTCCTTGTGCTGCTTCTAGCTCCTCCTTGCTTGGTGACACACTTTTTTTCTTTGCTGCCGCCATCTCTCTCTCTTGCCTTGCTGATGTCACCTCTCTTGCTGGCTCATTACTTTTATCTTTCACTTTTCCCCGTGCTGACGTATCATCTGACGTGACTGCTGTCATCATGACTTCTGATGATGTCGCTACTTCCTTATCTTGCCTCTCTTCTTTGGTCACGTGTCCGGTCCTTGGTATGCTCGATGTTGCTGCTGTGGCATTCATTTCCTGCATGTGGTGTAATTTTTGCTGACTTATTTCCTCTTGCATTGTCCCAATGCGCCATATGTCTCTCTTGCCCGTAGAAATAGCATTGACTCCTCCTATACATAACTGTAAATTTCTGATATATGCTCTTTTCCCTGCTGCCCTTGCTTCCATCATTCGCCGAATTTGATTCTTTTTTGTGATTCTTTGGGTTGGTGTGAGATCCTTGTTTATGAATATATCAATCCCTTTCAGCATCTTTGCTCTGCCCAGTATTTTGTAAATCAATTGCATCGTTGTGAATTGAACAATAATTGGTCTGTTTTCCTATATGATAGGCTTCAACAATCTCCCATCCTTGTAGCTCTAATTCCAATTTATCTTTCAATATTTGAGATATTTCTTGCACTGGCCCAAAACCTCTTCTTTCCTTCACTCCTATAAACACCAAATTAAATCTTCTTCTCCTCTCATCTGCTCTTTCTAGTTTTATTTTCACTTCTTCCACTTCTGCCCTAATTCCTTTAATTTCTCTGCCAACTTCATCTTTTAATTCCTTCGCTATCTTATCCAAATTATTAATATTCCTTTGCTCCATACCATCCATTTTGCTGATTTTTTTCCTCCTATTCTGCTAAGATTCCCTGTGTTCCCTCAGGGCCCGGGTTTTGCTCCATTCCAGCTATCAGTAGTAGCATTAGAATTATGATTACTAATAGTAATCCCTCGATCTTACTGCCTCCTGTTACTTTTTTTTTTAAATAATATTTGCCTGAAGAGTCCAACGCTTGCTCTGTAGACTGTGATTTCTACACTCATTGCTGGTTAAGGCACTTTTGTTCTAACACTTCAGGAGCTCACTGACACATGTCCTCTTCCTTCCACTGATCACTTAGCACTCAAGAACAAATTAGAAACTAAAAGCTTCACTTATCTTAGTAATATTGCAAGTTCTTCGGTGGTGACACAGTTTTGAGTTGACTCCAACTCATTTTCAAAGCTATTGCTATATACTTTAGACTCTTGTTGCTTCACTCTTAATAGCTTCATTATTTCCTTATTTAACTAAAAACTTGACTTGTTTTAGTAATGGAGTTTTCAAGAACTTGCAACAGTACTAAGATAAGTGAAGCTTTTAGTCTCTAAGTTGTTTTTATTTTATGTTTGATGTTGTGTGCAGTTGAAGAAATAATGGCTTTGGTGGAACATGTATCAGCAGTCTTGAAGGAAGGAACTTGGGATAATACACTCACATGGAATATTATTCTTCTGTGCAAAAATTTGAAAACCTATGCACAACATCTGGAAACTATTTATAAAGGTAATTATGAAAACAGTGTAGTGTTGGCTGTGAATCTGAATTGCTACACTTGATTACTTTGTAATACAATTGTTTTGTTTTGTACTAGACCAGTTAGACAGAGCCTTCATTAATTTTCGGAATGGCAGCCGAGATGATCATTTGGATGAACTTAGCAGAGTGTTCCTGCTGGAGATAATAGAACTGAGAGCCACTGGTTGGCAAGGAGCGGATGATCTTTCGACATACTACAAGTCAAAAACTAATGTTGAAGTAAGTACATTTTGCAGTCATTGTGATTGTGCTTGTCCCCTCCCCCTCGGTTTTTCCTCACCACACATTCATCAAATGAATTCATTCTTTACCTTCTTCAACTTTTCTGTTCTACCACTATCATGGTGTCAGCCATGAGCATTTAATCCACTATAAACTGAGGCTGGAAATAGGAAAACATGCTGATTAGTATGTCAATAACAATGGAAAAATTGATTTTGTACATTTAGAATTTATTTGACAAAAAAACTGACGAAAGATATATGGGATAATGTCCTGGGAGGAAAATGCAGATAAGGTTTTCAAACTAAAAAAATGAGCTATAAGTATAATAAATGGGTTAGATAATAAGACATCTTGTTGGCCATTATTCACAAAACATAAAATATTACCTCTAGCTTGTGTGTTTATTTTAGAATAGTGCTCCATTCAAAACAAAATAATCTACACATACAATTTGACATAAATGCAGCTATTCATAAATACAGAGGGTTGTTTCTGATCTTTGTTAACACATTGCAAATGTGATTGCTTCGTTTCTGTGTGCACAGCAAGGTCCAGCATTTGTGAGACAAGCAAACCAGTTACACTGCTGCCTTCATAGAAGTAGGACATATGTGGTTGTGATTATGCCTAAGCAAATCAAACCATATTGGAAAGGCTACATTACTACCCTTTCCGGTGCACAGTATAGTTATTCCTTTGCATGCAAGAAGCAAGCGAAATTTTGTTGTGTCAAAGTGCAGGATTAGCTCCAAGAAACCGTTGACAATGAAGACTGTCTTTGATTCGTGTCTGGTTAAAAGCAAGTTTAAGTGAAACTAGAAGTGTCTGTTGATCAACTCATATACTTCTAAAATATTTGAAAAGTTTCACTGTCTGCTAGTGTGTCAAAGTACTGTGAATTGGTCAATGAAACAAAATATGTATTAGCCATCCAATTTTATTTTATCCCCTTCAAAGTAGGCCCCTTCAGAAATTATACATCTATACCGAGTAATCCAATTATCAGAACATTTTTTGTATGCATCTTTTGGAATCTATGTTGTTGCGAAAAGGAGTGTCTCAAAACTTGAGTTTTGGAAAGAGAAAGAAGTTGGCTGGAGCCAGATCAGGCAAATACGCAGGTTGTTCGATGAGATTTGTTGAGTTTTTGGCCAGAAATTCATTCACAATGATGGCCTTGTGAGCTGGTGCATTATTGTGGTATATAATCTAATTGTCTAGCCACAAATCTGGTCTTTTTCACTGTATCTGTTCTGTCAAATGCTACATAACACTCAGATATTACTATTTACTTACTGTCTGATCTTCTGGCAAGAATTCTGAGTGCATGACATTGCAATAATTTAAAAAAAAAACTGTCAGCATGACCTTAAGTTTTGATCAAGTTTGGCTGCCCTTTTGGGTTTTGGTTCAGTTGGAAGGTGCCATTCGGAAGCTTGTTGACTGGTTAATGTGTTAAACTAGTAAACCCATGTCTCATCACCAGTTACAATGCATTTCATGAATGTGGGGTCAGAATTGGCTCATTCTATTATGTCTTCAGTGATCCTATGGCGATAGAGTTTTTGTTCTTGCAGAAAATTCGGAACTAATCGAGTGGCATTGCGTGTCATGCCCAAACATTGTTTAAAATGGTCAAATCGATACGTGAGACATGCAAAGTTCAGCGGCAATTTCTCTCAGACCTAAATTCCGGTTTTCAGACACCACTTCCTTAACTTTAGCGATGTTCAGTTGAGACTGTTGATGCCTAACCAGAGCGAGGCAAATCATCCACCACATCTCGATCACTTTTGAATGCACTGTAACACTCATACACATGTATTGTTTATCGCCAGTTCACTGTAAGCCCTGTGTAACATTTTCAGTGGTTTGGCACATGAAATACCATTTGCAATCCAAAATTTCAGACAGATTCCTTGTTCAATATTTTTAATCATCGTAAAATTGTAAAACACCTTTGATATGTACTAACAAAATGTATAGAGGGTAGAGAGGAAAGTTGTATCTACTTAGCGACAACAATAACTTCAAATCTTCCTTTAAGTGGTGAGATTTTTAAATGATCAATTCCTGGTACTTTCTTGGCAGAATGTATATCACTTCGTATATATTAAGTGAATTAAGAGCGAAATCTTCGTTATTATAGGACCAGTAACAACTACTAATGGCAACAAGATTAAATTGGTGAAGATTCTTCTGAGTGATAATATGGTCTGTCCTGCCTCTTGCTAAGGATGTTTGTATGTGTCTGGTAATGTTGCAGAACATTTTTAAATCATTAGGTTTCCTTTTAATGTTTTCAAGTATTTGGTCTCTATCAGAAGAAAACCATAATTCGATCCATGAATTTGTTAAATGAGAATTAGCTGCAGAAGAAGCACTGACTAGGGAAGTTATTTGCATAGATTTGGATCCCAGAGATGTCTGTTAAGCAATATTATCTATAATCTCAGTAATGCCGTAATGACTAGATATCCATTAGAATACTATTTCTTTTTGAAGATTTAGTTTATTTAATATTTATTACATAGAGATTGTAATTTGTGCATAGGAAGTTAGAGTATATTTCATGATATTGAGAGTACCTCCCATCGAGTCACTGATGTAGATCTTGGGATGACCATACAGTGGAAGTCCACGATGCCTATTTCAAATATCTGCACGTGTTTATTAGAATTTTTGTCAGGTTACCCTGACCAAAGTTATATTTACACAGTCAGCAGTTGCAACCTTCAGGTTGATTACAGGACATGATTATCTGGCAAAACATTTAAACAGAATTGGGATATATTCTTCACCACTCTGTCCTCTATGTGATCTGCAAGAGGAAATGGCTTGAGACCCCCTTCAAATATGCCCGGCCACTTCTAGTGCCCCATCCATCAGTGAAAAATATTGAAGAGCAAGAGGATTAATGACTTCATTGTCAGAAATCCAACTTTAGCTAACAACAACATATTTACACAGAGGGATCCAAGAGCACCAGCGGTGTTGGATGTGCTTATGTTTATGGAACCGAACCACATACATTCGGTTTTCCTAAGTCTTATCACCATCTTTCCATTCATCGATTTTGCCTTCATTTCATATCATCCTCTTCCTCACTATCATACCTGGTACTTGGCTGAACACCTGCTTCTGGGTCTTTACCAGGGTTGCCAATGTTTGAAAGTAAAATTATCGTACTGGCTACTCAAAATTATAGATTTGGGAGCAAAACTATCGTACATCATAAACCAAATGCTACAACAATGTATCAGCATAACACTTCCAAAAATGTAATGGTATTGATGTATATGGTATTCAGTTAAAGATTGATGACCCCAATCAGTATTACAACTTTAGTACTTAGGTTTCTCGCACTATTCATCTGAAAGTGCATCATCTTCCTCAACTATTGCAGCCTGCCTCGGTAGCGTGATGGTTAGCGTGTCTGCCTCACGTTCAAGAGGTCACGAGTTCGAATCTTGTTTAGGGTAAGTTATCCGGGTAAGGTTTTTTTTCCGAGGTTTTCCCTACCCTGAGAAGACGAATGTCGGGTAACTTAAAGCTCCATGGACCTCGGGCTCATTTGAGCATCATTTCACCCATTTCATTTCATTCATTCGTCCGATATGACACAATGTGTTGTTTTCTAGTGCCTTGCATCTGGCAATGAAGCCATTAGCATTCGTGCTTTCCAATACTTTTGAACTGTAGTTTCTTCTGATCTTAATGCTTCACAGGTCTTCAAGTGTTCTTCATTCATTTCTGATATGACACAATGTTGGAGGACGTTAACTTAAAAAAAAAAACTCAACTATTGCAGCATTATACAAATTTTGTTGTTGAGATGAACTTTAACATCTCGGTGACTTGCAGACTTTTGGATCCACCACATTCTTTCATAAGCTGAGTCAACCGAATAAGTCCATTTACCGTATCTAGCGTCAATCTGTTTGTAATTTTGGTTTTTATTAAACCTAGTTGCAACCTCCGCCAGTTCTTTGAAATCAGTATTTCCACCAAGGTGTGCGTTTAGCAGCACTCCAGAAACTGCCAGGTTCACGCATGTTCATTTCACATAGAATATCACGTATTCAGAGTTTTCTCCATTGATCGATCATTAATTTTCTGAGTGCCTTTTTCATTGAGATTACCAGATCTGGGCACACTGGGAACAAGAGGATAAAGGGTACAAGGATTAGTAAGATATGAAATGGTTGCCTTAGAGGGGTGGAGACAGGCCATGAGGGCAAAAATATTGTTGCTATTTGTAATTAATTTCATTTCTATGGTGTGACAAACCAGTGAAAATGATATTTTGCCAGTATCAAAATTATCGCACGTCCCCATAATTGTTGTACGGGTTGACAACCATGAGTACATACATTCAAATAATGATATGCCCCCATAATTATCATATGGGTTGGCAACCATGGTTTTCACTCTGTCCGGTGTATACATTCCTATGCTTCCTGACAGGCGTCTGACCCTAGGCACAGGCTTGGAAGTCCTAGAGGGTGTAAGTCCTCCATATGGGGAGGGTAATCAGATGAAGAAGAATATATATATATATCCAAACAGGCTGGACATTACATTCAATTTCTGTTGTACATGTTTTAGGCACCCCCAAACAGTTGTAATATACCTAGTGACAAGAAATATATAAAATGTCTGAAATGCTATTGTATGAAAGCATAATAAGTAATAAAATGTTGAGAAAAACTTATGTTGATACACTTTTGTGAGGACACATTTTCTGCAAGGCTAAAAAATAAACAATGTATTGTGATTGTTTGCTACTGCCCCATGATAACATTAGGAAAAGTCATTTAACCTATTCTACAAGTAAGACGTAATGTATAAATTGTAAAAAATTGACTTTTGGCTTCATGGTAGCCCATTTAAATGTTAATTCAGTTATTTATCCAAAATTTAAAATTATCACAATGTATACTTACACCAAATGTATTTTATTTGCTTGTTTTACAAACCAGATTGTAGCACCACCACCAGACACCCCCTCATTAACACAGCCTCTTTTGGTTCAAACGCCATCACCAACAGCACCGCAACCCCCAATGTTAAGTCCTGGGGAGGTGATAAAGAATTCTGGCAAATTTGCAAAACCAACCAAGATTCCAGGCAAGAACTACTGCAAGGATGAGGTGGTGATTCGGAATTCAGATTCTGGGAAAGGTAAGCAAGTCATTACAGTTCTGGCATCCCTTCATGAGTTTAGATTTTTACAAACATGTTTTGGAATATTTTTAAAGCTTTTTATTATGTTTTAAAAGAGTCTTGAGTATTTAGTTAATTATTGAGTTTACTTTTGACATTACATCACTTATCTGATAAGGCAAACATGTTTCAGAAGCTCATTTCCTAGGGACTACCTGCATCATTCATCATTGTGGTTGGTCTTGTCCCTGGTGGTGGTTGTTGGATGAAACTATGTATAAGTATTGGGAGAGCAAAATAGTTTAGACTGGACTGTGCAATGTTTTGCCTGTCCGCATTGTTGGCACTTGCTACATCTGCCATCATAGAAAGGCAGGGATGAAACCATACATTTTTAAAACTACTTTTAAAGGTTTTACTTACCAACTTTATGAAAGGAGATGCTGAAACTGGTCACCGTTGTTATCCATACATTTTTGGCACCTGTTTAGGAAACTATTCATCACTCACCATAGTTCCTGTTGAGTAATGCTGGGCAATTTCCTGGCAAGTATTTTGTTTTAGTTATTCCAGGATGTGCAAGTTTGTCATGTACACTTCATGCTTTTAAGTTGCCCCAGAGATAGAAATTGAAGGGGTTTAGGTCAGGGTACCAAAATCTTGACTAATAATTCTGTCCTGAAACACAATTTCAATTGTTCTTACTGAAAAATTGCGGAGTCTTGTTGAAAAAATTGGCCGTATGTCTTGTTGATAAAAGGTAAAATCACGCTCCCAGTCTGTTAATTCTTTAAAAAGAGGAGCAAAATTGTATTCAGCTATGTATGGGCATCAACTGTCAAAATTGCGCATATAACTCAAATTCTAATATTGTTCACGAAGTAACCCTGTATGACAAAAATATCAGTTTATGGTGTGCCATTAATGGAGAAAGATTTCTCAGAGCTCCAACAAGTGATTTCTATCTCTGGATAATTTAAGTGTACAAGACAAACCCACACATCCTGGAAGAATTAAAACAAAATATCCATCAGGAAATTGCCAGAATTTCTCAATGTGCACTATGACGAGTGACAAATAGTTTGTTAAAGAGGTGCCAAAAATGTATGGACAACGACGATGGCTGGTTTCAGCATCTCCTTTCACAAAGTTGGGAAGTAAAGCCTTTAAAAATTGAAGCAGCATTTTTGTGTAAGACACCTGAAATTATTACAACTGTAGAGATGGAGGCAACAGAAAGCCTCCTGAAACGATTATGTGAGAATAGAGTCAGTGTAGGCTGACTTCTTTTATTTGAATATCAACCAAGAGAAAGAATGGTTACTGATCAGTAGTTTATGGATGTAAAATGTTAAAACTACATTCTAAAGTAAAAGGAATTGTGATTTTTATGTGATGCTCATAAATGAAACTGTTTTGAAAGTGATGTTAATTGAAATCAATTATTTGCTGTGAGTTTTGGCAAGTAATATTGACTTTCTACGATTGTTAGTTGCGCCTAGCCACTTTCCATTAGTGACACAGTCCGCCATTATTTAGCGAAGAATTTTGTAAACTGATTCATATGAAGGCTAGTAATTTCTGAGTGTAAATAAAGTGTTTAAGAAATTCTTGGCAGTAATCTTGATTCTTTCATCAATATAGTACATCCATACTATCCATGCAATTAAAATATAAGAACTCTCAAGCACTCCGACTGATGCTAGGCCACAAGGGGCAAAAGTTATGCTAAGGCCTTTATATACAAATACCCTGTTCCATGGTACCCAACGTGGGGCTCGAATAGGATCAATGTAAGAGAAAACCGGAACAAGAGAGAAGAAAGAAGGAACTAGGAGAGACAGGAAAGGAAAGCCAAAAATATAAGAGGAAAGCAAGAAGAGAGAAGAGAAAAGTGAGGTTTCATGTCTAACAAGCAAGACAATTCTAATGTAAAAAACTAAAACTAAATAAAAGAAATAAAAATAGCTGGAATTTGTATAGCAAAAATTTGATGTTATTGAGAAATAAGAAAGTAGTAGGAAAAATGGAGAATATTAAAGAATGAGGCAATAGCAGAGGGAGAAGAGAGAAAGTAGTGGAGAAAGGTGAGAAACAGTGGGGGGCACAGAAATTGAATCGGGTGGCCTGTCTGGACCCTCACAAGCGAAAATCCATATATGGGTTTGGAGTCATAGAGCTATTGTGGTCAGCTCCTCTCGCTCAAGTAATTCATATATGCTGCCAACAGATGGCAGGAAATGTTCTTTCAGATCTTGGTGGTTGGTAAAACCTCGCTTTTCCATAGTCAGGAATTTTTGTTGTAGTTCTCAGTAGTGCAGGAATAAACAGTGCGGTGAATGCAACTAGTAAGCCAGAGTTTGTTTAGTTTTCTGACATAATGGCAAGAATGGAAGGGTTGACGGGGAAAGAAATTGTAGCTTTGTTGAACAAAAGTGATAGTTATCAGATTTTGTGCTCAGTGATGCTGAGAGTGGTATATGCGAGAATTTGTATGTGGGTGCAAGTGAGAGCGAGAGTTGCATACATGATGCTGCAGACAACAGTACATCTAGCTGGGCAGAGGTGAGTAATTTTCACCCTGGCCTCACATCTACTATACCTGTGCACAATATCCAGCAGGGACCAATAGTTCCTTCTCATTTTGATGAGAATACGCTTCCAATAGAATTTTTCGGCCTATTTTTTATGACAAAATTATGCAAATAATTACTAAGGAGACAGCACAAACGAAAAAAGGCAGAATTGCACCCTGGAATTCCCCAACAATTACAGATATATGAAAGCAGTGATTAGCATAGCTATAACATGGGGATTCACTCTACTTCTGATGTCACACTATTCTTCCTAATCTTCTACAAGTTTGGTAGACAAATTAGCTTTCTTTCTTTCTTTCCTTCTTCTTCTTCTTTTTTTTTTTGTGTGTGTGTGTGTGTGTGTGTGTGTGTGATGTATTTGCATGTGATGAATTCCTACTTTTGTTTTGGAATCCTCATTTTGCTATTCATGTATTTCTTTGTGTAAATAGTATTGAGATAAATAAATCAGTTTGAAAATCATGTTTAAGAGGTGGAATCAGGACTGAAAAATTCAATGCCATACCCGGTATTTGAACCATGGATCTTCTGCTTATTGAGTGGCTCCTTTAACCACTAAGCTACCATGGCCAACTTGCCAGTACTACATTAAATTCCCCAGCTGATTCATACTTTTTCCCGGTTAGACCACAAGGGAATCTCACATCAGAGATAAATACCCCAAGGGTATACAATTATGAGTACACCTGATTTCCGAGAGAAAGGGGCACAGCCTTCCAGAGTTCACAAAAATTTCGACTGACAATTCAATACTGCAATTTTAGAAACAAATTTCATGACACGTTTGAGGCAGATAATAGAAATAACCATTCCCATAAATGTGCCAAGAGATACATATGTATTTGTCAACAATACGAATGTTGACAGAGGACTGAATAAATGTTATTGCTATAATCAAAACACTCATCATAATAAAGGTTGATGTAGCCTGCCCACCTCTGTAGCACAATGGTTAGCATGTCTGCCTCACGTTCAAGAGGTTGCGAGTTCAAATCTGGCTTAGGGTAAGTTATCCGGGTAAGGTTTTTTTCTGAGGTTTTGCCTTATCCTGAGAAGACGAATGTCGGATAACTTAAAGCTCCATGGACCTCGGGCACAGTTGAGCATCATTTCACCCGTTTCATTCATTCACCGTCCAATATGACATAACTTTGGAGGATGCTAATTAAAAAAACTGATGTTGCCAGAGAAACAATAAATATTGCTGGAAAGTCCGCTAAAATAAGTGCTGGAAGTTCAACATTGACGAAATGGTATTGTATTGAGAAAAAGAATACTTGGTTAAAGATATTTAAAGAAATATATGTTTTATGATCATTTTCTTGTTAATTTTATAGTTCTACAGTAACTGATGATTTAGGTTAGCTGACATTTTAACCCAAAAAGGAAAAATTGGTGAAAGCATTTATTAGAGCAATGTAAACATTGCCATCTTCTTTAGGTTAATTTAGTAGAGCACAGCATTTATGATGTTATGATGAGGGGCATTTGAAGCAGTATTTTTGTGTAAGCCCCCTGAAATAATTACAATTTGCAGAAATAGAGGCAACAGAACGCCCCCTGAAACGATTCTGGGAGAAGAGGCACCATAGGCTGACTTCTTTTGTCTGAATATTCAACAACCAAGAAAAAGAATGGACACTGTTTGATAGTTTAAAGACAGAAAATGTTAAATCTACATTGTGAAGTAAAAGGAATTAAGATTCTGTTGTTGTTTTCTAGTGCCTTGCATCTGGCAATGAAGCCATTAGCATTCGTGCTTTCCAATACTTTTGAACTGTAGTTTCTTCTGATCTTAATGCTTCACAGGTCTTCAAGTGTTCTTCATTCATTTCTGCTGGATCGTTACACAGGACACATATTGGTGAGGCTGAGATACCTATTCTGTAGAGATGACTTGCCAAGCAGTCATGATTTGTCAATAGTCGGAAGGCTGCAACAGCTTGTGGCTTTCATGTAACTGTTTTCTTAACGGGCACCAGTTTTACAATGTGGCAGTTACATCACCCGACTTAAACCCCCATTTTGCAAGGGGGACCACACCTATCGTTGGTCAACGGGTCCATCGGACCTAGCCGGGAGGACTAAATAGATGGTATTTAGATCCACCGACCTTCCCCTCATGTGCCTCTGAGGGACGCTGTTGTGCTGTGATAGGCCAGCACATATGTAAATGACATTTCCTCCATTTTAGATGAAACAGTTATACCGCTGTGATTCTGTCCCCAGAGCCTCATCTGTTAAAAGCAGGGTGCACCACGGGCAGGATGAGGATGGGAATTGGGTAGGAGAGGCTATAAGAGGCGCATCACTACCCCTTACTACCCCCCTGTGTAGGCAATGTTTGTTGGCATAAATAAATAATAATTACCATATGAAGGTTATTTAATACCGGGACATAAAGTACTTGCAATAGTAAGTCATCATTGGGGTAATGGTCTCTGATGTGAGACTGCCTTTCTGGTTTACTGGGAAAAATACGAACTGGTTTGAGAATTAAATGTCATTCTGGCAGGTATTCACGGTAGCTTAATGGTTAGAACTTCTAAAGTAAGAACAAATTAGAAACTAAAAACTTCACTTATCTTGGTAATATTGCAAGTTCTTTGGTGCAAAGCTTTGCACTAATTTGTTCTTACTTTAGAATCTTGTTGCTTCACTGTTAATAGTTTCAATTTCCTTAATTAAAAGGAATTAAGATTTTTATGTGATGCTCATAAATGAAACTGTTTTGAAAGTGATGTTAATTGAAATCAATTATTTGCTGTGAGTTTTGACAAGTAATATTGACTTTCTACGATTGTTAGTTGCATCTAGCCATTTTCCATTAGCGACACAGTCCGCCATTGTTAAGGGAAGAATTTTTTAAACTGATTCATATGAAGGCTAGCAAAAAAGTTTTTAAGACATTCTTGGCAGTAATCTTGATCCTTTCATCAATACAGTGCATCCATACTGCCCCTGCAATTAAAACATAAGAATTTTCAAGTACTCTGACTGAGGCTAAGCTACAAGGGGGCAAAAGTTATGCTAAGGCTTTCATATACAATACCCTGCTCCAAAGTAGTTTTAAAAATGTTGTATGGTTTCATGTGCTTCCCTATGATAGCGACTGACAGCAATGAGTGCGGAGAATGCAGACAGACAAAACACCATGCAGCCTGTTCAGAAGTTCTTTGCTCTCCTGGTATTTTCTAATTACTTTTCTTTTCAAAATTTGATACTCATCACTGTTATTAGGTTGGCCAGAAAGTCTACCTACAAATACATTTTTCCTTCATACATTACTCTGGAGCAGGCAGTAACCCGATCCTCTTGTTAGCTACAACAGATATTGTTTCAAAAATTAAAAAACAAGTTATGGAAGAGCCAAGTTCCGGTCACAGAGCAGTAATTGCTGGTATAAAACTGGATAATACAAATGTTAGTCAACATCACGCGAATCTGTATTGGAATTTCAAAAAAGCAAATTGGAACAAATATAAAACTGAACTGGAAAATAAATTTAAAGAACAAACAAACAAACTCACAGCTGCATGACCAACCAGATCACATGAACAAAAATTTCTGTAAAGTCCTAGAAACTGCAAACAAACATATTCCTCGTGGAAAAATTAAAAATTTCAAACCCTTTTGGAACCCCGTGTTGGAAGAGCTGAAAAAGAAAAGGGATATAACTAGAAATACAGCTGAACAAACAAAAAACATCAGATACATAAATATGGTAAAAGAAATGTGCCTCACTAAAAAAGAAATGAATACAGCTAAAAAGAATCACTTCAATAGTTTCTTAGAAAAAATGGATTATAGGACAGATGGTAACAAAGCCCTTAAGTTCATAAAAAAATATCAAGGACAGGAAAGAAAACAACGGCACACCTATCATGCGCAA
This sequence comes from Tenodera sinensis, assembly GCA_030765045.1. Classification (NCBI taxonomy): domain Eukaryota; kingdom Metazoa; phylum Arthropoda; class Insecta; order Mantodea; family Mantidae; genus Tenodera; species Tenodera sinensis. The sequence continues at coordinate 49,936,969 of CM060963.1, read as the reverse complement.
CAATAATATATTAATAAATGATGCGGTCATAGCCGAAACATTCAATAAATATTATGCTAATTATATAATAAAGTAACAAGAATTAATAAAAAGGAACGTAAACAATTTAAAAAAGATTTGAAACAAGAAAGAGAATGTGATCATAACACATTTTTTGATTAACATTTTTTCAAAATTTAATATGCAACAATTGAACATTGCAATTAATAATCTAAGAAATAAAAAGTCTCCTGGACCAGATCACAGACATCCAGAGTTCATAAAAGATCTTGAAAAAACAGCAAAACAACTACTAAAACTCTACAATCTATCTTGGAACACCACTGTACCTGCTGAATGGCGAAAAGCTATAATTGTCCCACTCTTGAAGAGTGCATCAGAAATAAAAAATTATAGACCAATGCTCTTACTAGCATAATAGCAAAAGTGATGGAAAGAGTGGTGTCAAACAGGTTAAATTGGTTTCTAGAATCACAAAATTTAATTTCCTCATGTCTAGCTGGTTTCAGAGAGTTCCACTCTATAACTGAACAAGTCTTACTTCTCAGTCAAGAAATCAAAGACTCCTTCAATAGAAAATAAGTTAATGTATCAGTTTTTATGATTCTATATGCAGAACAAAACTACTAAAGAAAGTAAAAAAAATAGGGATAGAAGGTCCAATGTTTTCATGGCTATGTCATTTCCTAACACAACGCTTTATTGCTACCATATATGGAAGAAATATATTTAAATATACACAATTACACAGTGGCTTACCACAAGGCACAATGCTCAGCACTACACTTTTTAATATTTTTAATATTTATTAACGATCTGCCACAACAAATACAAGAATCAGGTGTGAAGTGTGCACTATTTGCTGATGACTTAGTAATGTGGACTTCAAAACCAAAAAACAAAAGTACAGATCCAGAAAAAACCATGCAACAATCCTTAACCAACCTGTAAAAGTGACCAAAGAAAATTTAATGACTGTTAATACAACAAAATCAAACTACCAAATATTTTCACTAAGAAAAAAAAAACACTAAAAATAAAACTAAATTTTGTGGGTCAACAATTACCAGAAACAAAGGAAGCAAAGTGTGTAGGAGTTACATTTGATACCCAACTTACATGGACCAAACAAATAGAAAATGCAATACAAAGAGCAGAAAGTCGCCTTTCACTGTTAAAATGTCTAACAGGAATGAAGTGGGGATGTTCCAGAGCAACACTTAACACAACATACAATGCTGTAATGTACTTGCTGCAACGAAGTTCTTGTGACAGTAAAGCGAAAAAAAAAATCAAATCTTTCTAAACCAAAGTCTGAGACTAATTACAGGTGCTATCAAAACCACACCAATACCATCTATGGAAATACTAAGCAACCAATACCCTATTGAATATGAGATAGAAAAAGCAGCTCTTATTCAACACGAAAAGTTGATCGGACTCCCATTCAGTACATGGAACAAGAGAAATTTTACACATCCACTAAAGACTCAGGAGAGCTTTCTTTCCAAAATTCAAGACATCAAGAAGAATATATACCTTCCTAATTCAAAGGAAAACTTCATATCTAAAGTCAATCTGACACAAACATTAGACATCACATATTATTTACGCCTGACAGAAGAAGTTAAGAAAAGTGATACTCCAACTAATGTTTTAAAATTATTGGCATTAGACAATCAATACTAGATTTCCGGAACATGAATGGCTCAATATTTATACTAATGGATCATTGATATCGAACTGAGATGGAGCAGGGGCTGTATTCACATGTCACCTCTTTTCCTATTACAAATCTTTAAGTTATGGAACTACAAACTTTGATGGGGAAACCGAAGTAATTCGAATGGCCCTACAAAATCTTTTGCATAGAATTTCACATTTTCATCAAGCAGTTATTTTCTCAGATTCCTGGGCAGCAATTATAGCAATTACTTCCAAGTTGTCACCCAAAAACCAAACAATTATAGAATGTTGGAAAATCCTTACTCATCTAACAGCACTTCAAAAACACCTAGTCTTCCAAAGGATACCAGCTCACTGTGGACTGAGTGGTAATAACAAAGCTGATTTTCTTGCAAAAAAGGGTACCAGCAGTGTACAGAAATCTATAGTTAATCTACTTTTTATGCAGCTAAAAGATTAGTCAACTCTGAATTCAAAAAAATTATTACAAAATATTACTATGAAAAATTAAAAATAAAACATGGGAACTTACCTAACATTCAAACAGTAATTCCTGAATATCCTCGAAAAACGGCAGTTGCAACCTTCAGGTTGATTACAGGACATGATTGTCTGGCAAAACATTTAAACAGAAATGGGATATATTGTTCACCACTCTGTCCTCTGTGTGATATGCAAGAGGAAATGGATCGAGACCACCTTCAAATATGTCCGGCCACTTCTAGTGCCCTATCCATCAGTGAAAAATATTGGAGAGCAAGAGAATTAATGACTTCATTGTCAGAAATCCAACATTGGCTAACAACAATATTTTTCCTTTGTTTCCTTGAGTTTCCAGGCAACTTATAATCTCTGGTAGCTGCTTGAAGCAGGTAGCCGAAAGAGTGTATTTCATTCAAAGATTTTGCCAGAAATACATGTTTTGAGGTCTTCAGAATATAAAGTAAAACATTTTAGAAAAAGCTTACCACATATTTTAAGTGGAATTTCAGCACTCACCATAGGGGGGTCGTTTTCTTTGTATGGTGGTAGCACTGCTACTTACCAAGTGGGGGATCTGGTTCCAGTACTGGTTTGGGAATTTTCTCCCACTGGGAGATCTGGTCCATAGTGCACTCAGCCTTGTTAGATCCCTGAGGGGCCAATTGAGAGCTACTTAATTGAAAAGTAGCAGCTCCTGGTCAAAAAGACCACATAATCGTCCAGTAGGGACTGGGGCACTGACCACATCCCACCTCCAGTACTGCACCCCATTCATGATGCTTGTGGTGGGCAGAGGTGTGGGACGAAGTGGTCAGGCAGTAGGCCTTGGCCCAGATGGACTGTTGTGCACATGGGGTTATGTTTTTACTCCCTGTAGGGTCTCTTTAAGACCTTCAGGGAAACCTCATTCCACCAAGAGATGGCTGGGCCCATTTATTAGCTGGAGGCCCCCTGCAGGCGGTATTCATTAACTCAGATGCTAGGGGATGATGATGGCAGGATCTTGAGAGAACCTACAGCTTTTACTGCGGACCTTTTTGGGCCTTGGTGATACTTTACATGAGCTATTCAGAGACAAAGGCTTGGTTAGTGTTGACTTAAAATCACCATCCAAGAGCCAGGAATTAAGCCACGGATTGTGAACAAAATCACAATGCTACCCTGGTGTCTCTTTTCATTGTTAATGACTGGTTCACTGTGCACAAGTTCTAGTCCTTCAAGATTACACTTTGTGTTTCAATTGAAGGTCAGGTTTATTTACACTTTTGAACTGGTGATATGAACTTCCTAAGCTGGTCTGTTGTCAGAAAATTGAAATTCATAATTCGGTCCTTCCTTTTTATGATGTGGATGTTTTGCCAAACTGAAAGCTGAGTTGGATATCTTGCCATCCTAAGAAGGTTGGCTTCCTGAATAACTTCATGGTGGTTGTTCCAAAAATGTGCCAATATGGCTGATTTTTTGGTCTGTGCCACTTCCAGAGACCTCCACCATCAATAGCAAATTTTGAAACGTGAGATACATTGTAAACAAAACTGACCTTGAATTAATGTGTTTAACCTCACGTGTTCAAAAAACTTCCAGTCATATCAGATATTTGTTATAGTGATTTCAACATTTAGTTTTTTTTCTCACAATACGGAAGGAGCACGTAATTTCAGTCAGCATATAGTGACTACTTTTAAAAATTTGACTGTCTTTTTAGCCTCCCATATCCTATGTATAATGGAACTTTCAGCAAATTGATCTCACTTAGAGAAATAAGATGTTGCAAGAATAGCTTAACAAGAGAGAGAAAAATAAACAAGAGCGGCTAGAGAAAGTTAATATGATATATCATACCAGTTTTTACTGTCGTTAAACTATGGCGGAGCAAGTACCAGGAGAGCAAAAGATCCTCAGTACGGACTGTGCAGTTTTTTGACACTCGCCATTTGTTGCTATCATAGAAAGGCACAGATGAAATTATACATTTTTAAAACTACTTTTAAACCTTTACTGATCAACTTTATGCTATAAGATGCTGAAACTGGTCGTCATCCATAGATACATTTTTGGCACTTCTTTAGGAAATTACTATCAGTTGCCGTAGTACACATTGAGAAATGCTGATAATTTCCTGGCAGATATTTTGTTTTAATTCTTCCAGGATGTGTGCTTTTGTCTTGTACACTTTGTTTTAAGTTAACCCAGGGATAGAAATTGCTTATTGGAGCTCTGGTAACCTTCCTCTGCTAATGACACACCATACATCAAATTTTTCGTCATGAAGTGGTACTTGATGAACAATATTAGGTTCTGAATTATTGGGCCAATTTTTTCCAAGTCAACAGTTGATGCCTATACAACCATGAATACAATCCCCCCCCCCCCTTTTTTTTTTTTTTTTTTTTAGGGAATTAGCAGACTGGGAGTGTGATTTTGCTTTTTTTTTTTTTCAACAAGACTGCAACAGCTCATACGGCCAATCTTTCAATGAGAGCAATTGAAAGTTGAATTATTAGTAGAGATTTGTGGTTCCCCGACCTAACCCCCTGTGATTTCTATTTCTGGAGTAACTTAAAACATAAGGTGTACAAGACAAATCCACACATCCCGGAAGAATTAAAACAAAATATCCACCAGGAAATTGCCAGCATTTCTCACCATGAACTACAGCGAATGATGGTTTCCTAAAGAGGTGCCCAAAATGTATGGACGACGATGGCCAGTTTCAGCATCTCCTTTCATAAAGTTGGTAAAGTCTTTAAAAGTAGTTTTAAAACTGTTGTATGGTTTCATTTACTTATTTATTCTTATGAACATAACAGGCTTAGAAGCCCAATTATAATTGAGAGGTAGAACTGGAACTTAAAAATTCAATGCCTCAGCTGGGATTTGAACCATGGACCTTCCGTTTACTAGGCAGGTATAATAATAATAATAATAATAATAATAATAATAATAATAATAATAATAATAATAATAATAATAATAATAATAATAATAATAATAATAATAACCGTTTACTAGGCGGGTGCTCTAACCATTAAGGTACTGACAACCTGTCAGAATGACATTGCGTGTTTAAAAACACCAACAGTAGAGAGGCAGAACTGGAACTTAAAAATTCAATGCCACAACTGGGATTTGAACCACAGACCTTCCGCTTACCGGGCGGACGCTCGAACCACTGAGCTATTGTGACAAACTGCCAGAATGGCATTAAATTCTCAAACCAGTTCGTATTTCTCCATTCTGGCGGTTTGTCACAATAGCTCAGTAGTTAGAGCGTCCGCCCAGTAAGCAGAAGGTCTGTGGTTCAAATCCCAGTTGTGGCATTGAATTTTTAAGTTCCAGTTCTACCTCTCAAGCTTTGCACACACACGGCTTGTGTGTTTAAAAGCACCAACAGTAAGTTTGTTGGCATAAATAAATAATAATTACCAACAGTAGGTTTGTTGGCATAAATAAGTAAATAATAATTGCCCAGTTATGTTTATCATACATATTGTTTGCATACAGTAATGTTTATACACAAAACATAACAAAACAAATGAATACGAAGTAATACAGAAAGAGAAAAATAAGGAATAGAACAATTATAAAATAAAAAATAAATAAAAAAAAAGAAAGTGCAAGTGGCATTTAATTGTATTACTATACTCAGCGGCAAATAAGAAAGGGATGGACAGTTGCTACCCACATGGTGGAAGGGTCTAAATGAACAGGAGGGGATGGGTGCGTCATGGCGATCGTCATGGCAACGAAAAGAGCAACCAATTAGAGCTAAGATGTTTCCATAGCAACTCTAAAATGCTAAACCAGTGTTGTCGATATTTAACACATGATTAGCATGTGCCTGACCTGCAATCTAGCAGTAACATAAACTGTGCATCATATCTTGTTTTTCCTGCAATCTATACAATGTCTGCCTCCAGCTGCAGCTTGCAATGTTTGTATCAGAGATTGCGTGTGTGCTGACAAGTTTGTTTGCATTATTCTATTTATTGTGGTTATTTGCCTTGTATTTGCATATGTTGTGAGCATTTACAACTGTCTCACTCTTTTAATGAATAATTATGTATGTCCAAAAATATTGACAAAGACAGCATAGTCAAATGAAAAACTATACGTATTCGGGAAGTGAATGAAATTGTGCTTGGTAAGGTACATATCCCAATTAAAGAATTATGCAGTTGATGGTATTGCTGAAGAACATGGTCGCAAAATTGTTTGGTATCGCCCTTTCCTGGTGTACTCCGATTTAATTAATTTGGGCGGAAGTAAAGGGTTACGTTGTGCGAAACAAAGATTTCACTGTGTCATCTGTAATAAAGCTACATCAATAAAAAGCTGAAAACTGAACAAGTGGTTTCCGATACAAAGGGCGTAATAACTGCAACATAGGAAAATGGAGTCTTAGAAGCAAGGATAGAACAGTTTGTCAAATCCCCTGGTAATTCAAGCAAAAACAGCAATAATGCAAGCGATTCGGATATCAATGGCATTTCCCATTACAATATTTCACAGGTATGTTTCTTTTGTTAACATAAATTTTCACAGTGATATAATACTTCCATATTCCATCCTTTGCGTGTAGATGAACTATTTTACTGTTGTTCTTGACTACCAATATAAATTATACCTGCTCTACATTCCAAATGCAATCCAACTGTCGCCTTACACATAATGCTAACACACTCTCCACGTGGCGCGATAAGCAGCAACATCGCCTCTCTTTCACCGCCAACTGTCAATTCCTTTCTTGTTTGGCACCGATAATATTTCTAATTACCGTAATATTCTACTAATTTTAGTCATTCACTGATCTATGAATAAGTAGTTAGTACTTATGGCATTTCTTAATTGAGTTTCAGGCATGTTGAAAATATCTACATTGAAATAATGAAGTTCATTGTATAAATACATAATTCTTTGTAAATATGAATTTTTATAGCTTCCTGTATTTGCTCTGCAGGTAAAGAAAAGCCCCTTAATTCTGCTTATTGTATTGGGTGCATAAAATATTTGTTGTAATATTAATATCAATAATAGAATGTAATACTTTATACAGAAAAATTAATCCGCAGTATCTCCTAAAATTTAGTTTTAAATTTAAATATTTCTAAAAGTTCATCTTTGCCTTTTTGTGATAGTGGTATACGGCGAGTGCTGAGGATGCTGACAGGCAAAACACGGTGCAGCCCTTTTGGAGGTTTTTTGCTCTACCGGTATTACATTGAAACAAAAAATTTGATTGGAAAAGGTAGAGTGAGACTGAAAAATTCAATGCCATGAACAGGACTTGAACCTGGATCTACTGTTTACCGTCTGACTTCTCTAACCACTTGGCTATCATGGCCAACATGCTCACACAGTAAATAATTCTCCAACTCACCCGCATTTCTCCTGGTAAACCACACAAGGAGATAGAATACCTTATTGTCAACTTACAATATTGTAAGTACTTAACATTGAATTTTTCAGTCTCGCTCTACCCTTTCCAATCCTTTCGTACACATGGCTATTGTGTGGAAGAATGTTAACGAACATTTGATGAGGTTTCACTTAAAATGTTTTGAAGCTCTCTGAATCCTCCCCTTCCAAAAAAGCACTTTTAGAGAAATTAGAAAGATGATAAATACCAAACTTTGTGCCTGCATTTTTTAAGGATGAAAGGTAAAACTGTTCAGGAAATTTCTCTCTTCACAGATATGGAACAATTTCTGTAATTGTTGATTTTCTCAACAATGATTCCTTAGTAATTTTAAGATTCCCATGTTTGAAATATTGATTGCCTAGTTTTGAAGTAAGCTGACAACAAAATGATCTTGGTGCAGAGTGTAACATTTTCAAGTGAACTTTGTGTAGGTTTTATGAAACATTCAATTTAGCATATACCTCATAATTGAGTGAATAGCAAAATAGCCAATAACAGCAGATATAACAAGGTATTAACTATCATTATGATTATCTTTTGGAGTAAATGTTGTATGGATGTGATTGAAATAAGGTTTTGTGTTTTCATTGGTGATAGGTAATTCTAATCAGAGTACTTGAAATTAAACACACATATATATGCATATGTTGCATTTAACGTATGAAATCATATCAATGCAAGACTGTAACGTGCTTCTGAATATTATCTTTTGATGTCATGTTTGCCTTGAATGATATTTTGGTGTCATGTTAACATAAAGATGTTTATATCATTCTGTTGGCATTCTGCTCTGTTATTCATGGAGAAATGTTTAGTTTGGAGTGTCCCAGCACTCTTCCCAATGCTTGGGTGCAATCAGAATAGTTTCAATAGTCAAGGTGATCAGTTCGGTGACATTGCAATTGTTAATTGCACAGTGAGCATATTAGTGTAGCACTGAGGACGCCAAATAAACAGTGTGAGTGCAGAAAGAAGAACAATGGCATGTGCATACAAAGATGCAGGATGGTTCAACAGAAAAGTAGCAAATAAACTGGACATTTCTGACTACAGTGTTTACTCTGCATTGAAGTGCAGAGCAGGAACTGGTTCCCATGCTGATCGACCAGGTAGTGGATGTCCAACAAAAACCTCAGTAGTGCAGGACAATAGAATTTTACTTTTGAGCAAACGTGATAGAGTTCAGCTGTGTCCATCGGCAGTGAAATAAATACTACCAGGGCAGAGCTAGTATCAGTATCAACAGTAAAAAGGTGCCTATGTGCATTTCATTGTTTGCAGGTGTAGCTGTGAAGAAACCATTGTTAACCCATCAGCACAAGCCTAAAAGGATGCAGTGGACCAAAGAGCACCAGAATTGGACCTGGAATGACTAGAAAAGTGTTCTGTTGTTGGATGAATCCAAATTTGAGAAATTTGGTTCATATCCTCAGCAGTATGTCCACTGTTACTGTGGGGAGAGAATGCTTGAAACTTGCCTCACTCCCTCTGTGAAACATGGAGGTGGGAGTGTAATGGTGTGGGGTTGTTTTGGGAACAATGAAGTTGGAGACTTAGTGAAAGTGGATGGTATTTTGGAGACAAAGCAATATCATCAAATTTTTTCACTCCATTTTGTGCCATCTGGTGTGAGACTTATTGGACATGGCTTTTGTTCTTCAACAAGATAACGACCATAAACACACATCAAAGTTGTGTAAGAACTATGGGAATAGTATAGAAGAGGAGGAAGTGCTAAAATCCATTACGTGGCACCCACAATCTCCAGATCTATCCCCAATAGAACTTCTGTGGGAGGAACTTGGCAGGAAAACAAAACAGATGATCCCTAACAGTCTGGCTGAGTTGTGACAGTTTCTTTTGCAACCCTGGAGTAATATAACTCCAGAGATATTACAAAAATTGATTGTAAGAATGTCCTGAATTTGTAAAGTAGTCACCAAAGCAAGAGATGGCCATTTTGATGAACAAAAACTTTGAAAAATTTCCTTACAGTGTACAAAAACACTACATGCTTTATGTGAGTGATTTTTATGTATTTCATAGCATATGCACTGGTTTGTTGCAGAATAAAATAAGTATTCGATCTCAACTATGTTTAAAAGTAAAGCTCCTAAAAAGGAGTGTCTAAATTTTTTGTATGCAGAGTTTAAACTTTCTGTTGCTAGTGCATACTGGTGAGTCTTCTCATCCTGCAGATTGGTAACTAGGCAACCTGCATTTTACAGATGATGTGAAATGCATTTGCTGACACCGCATTCACCAGCCCGCTGATTAGGGCTACAGTGGTGCTTGTTTATAACTGCTCTATTAGTGCAATGGCATGCTGGAATGGTGGTGAAGGTCGAAATTTCAAATCACAACTATGAATAGACTAGTTTTTATTTATTTTTGTTTATGTTGTGAGAACGTTCTAGCAAATCATGTGTTCTTTGTGAATACACTAGAAGTGGACTTGCCTACAAATACGAAGTTTCAGCTGTTTGTGCTCAGTGTGCACTACTTTGGAAACGATAATAGTTCTCAACGATCGTAATATGAGCTTGCAAATGTACGTACTGCATTTTGTAAACACTCGGAACAATTTATTGATTTTTTTGTATGGAAGTATAGCTTCAAATAGTCAAATAGTATGTAATGATGCCTTATATTTGTAAGTTACAATTATAATGTTATTATGCATTTATTTATGATGTTCATTAAAGCATTTTCTAACAAATAATACTTTATGTTGTCATGAAATTCACATAAAACTAATTAAGTGAAGTGACATTTCCATGCCAAACTATCAATTCTAGTCAAATTTACTAAACATAAAAAGTATTTTCAAGCAGTAGTATTTGAACTGGGATCTTCACTACTAAAGGCCAACATGTACATTGTGCTATGGGAGCAAGTGACTTCAGACACAGTGGTGCAGAGCAATCATTTCAGGAGAAATTGATACAATGGGATTCAGTGGACAGTGCTTATGTCATAGCCTGTAAAAGCACAGTACTGCATAACTTCTCATTTCGCAGGATGAGAAGACTCGCATGGTGTATAATAAATACTGAGATAGGTGTAACTTACAGTACCTAAATATTTGTTATATTTCTAGATTTGTATTGCTTCACTGTTAATAGCTTCAGTTTTTCATTGAACACACATTATTATTTGCGTAAACATTTAAAACTCCACACAAAATGTTAAGGAAACTAGGTCAGAATGGTATTGTAACTTCACCAGTTTAAACGCTAAACCTCATTTCAGTTATATATCCCTTAGTTTTGTATTGCCTTGTTCACATTGTGGACAGGGCATATATGAAGTAAATTACTGTAGTCTTACACATATGTTGCAGTAATACATACATTTTTAACATTGATGTAGTGATGGGCATCAAAGGAAGGCGAGTTCACATGATAGAGGAGCTGAGCGAGACCATCATTTCATTTCAGCGAGGTAATGCACGTGCACTGACGACTGACATGCTTGACTCTTGCATTAATTACAGTGTGAAAACTAACACCGCCAATTGTAAATAATAAAAATGTGCTGTGATGCACACCTACTTGAGTGATCTTTACTGCTGTAACACACCATATCTTCCTCGTTCCTAGTGAGCATACCATTCCAACTTTCTGCAGTCAAAACTGCTTCGTAATGACAAAGCATCATGCAGAGGCATGCAGTTTCAGATAATGCATGAATTCTTATGCCTTTATGCTGATTTTCTTTCAGGGACTGTGTTAGCTGCTAAATCTCCCTGCACTTTCCTACTAATTTGCTATTCTGAAATAAATGTTGGGAATAAAAGTATTGACAACAATTTTATGTTTTATTTAGTAACTCCCGGAGCCAAGGAGCGATTGGTGCAGATAACTGGCCCCAGCGAGGAAAGAATTACGTAAGTAATTTTCTTGATAAGTTTTCTCAATCGCAGTGAGTTTTATGTATCAACTTTCTCTGAGTACAGCACAATCCTAAATACAATATGACTTCCTCTCCCCTTAATCTAATTTTTACCTTCTCTACTATGTATTGTAAGTAGGGAAAATGTATTTGACCCAACATTTTGATGAGATTTCATGGGAAGTATGTTTTGAGGCCTTCTCAATAAAAAAAAAGAAGTTTTTAAAAAAAGGATCTGTGTGTCTGTTTTTGTGTATGTGTGCATGCAGGTGTGTGTGATGGGTGGGTGTGGGGGTGGGTGAGTGTCTGGGGCGTGTGTGGTGTTACTGAGGGGTTATCCTCCCCCAGGGAGGTGCTTCTGACTATTGCCAATCCGGGACTATGTGCCCTGCTTGCTGGCAAATAAGGTCAGGAATTTTTTTAGGTATGAGAATATGGTTTAGGGGTTGATAAAATATAAGGCTTGGGGATAAATGTTGTATAAGGGTCTGTTTCTGTTAAGGCAATGGTAAGTTGATGTTGGTTAGGTCAAGTCAGTATGTCCTAGTAGTCTATTGGCCTAATACAAGCCTGGGTCGCTTATAGGTTGTTTCTCTGGGTTGTGTGAGGGTGAGGTTGTGTAGTTTGTGTGCGTGGGCGTGCTTGTGTGTCAGTCAGTCATAACTCAAAAATGAAAAGTCAGTTAAAAACCAAAGCTGATATTTAAGTTTAATATCTTTTAAGTATGCAACACGAAGACTTCACACAAAATTCCTTCATTCTAAACTACCCCTTACAAGGAAAGGTTTTCTTTTCTCAAAAGTGACTAATGATTTTGATCAGAATATTTTGATTATGATATTTGTATGGCAAATGTAATGTATATTTTTAATTTGCTGGCTGTAGTGCATGTAATCCTGTTTGTTCTTGATGACTTTTGCATAACTAGTAAACCATAAGAGAAAGACCAAATCTTACTGTACAAAAAATGTAGATCTTGTTAAAACACACAAATTCTGTCCAAATGCATTTTTTGTGGAGTGAACTATTTCAGAGATATTCCTTGTTATTTGTGTGAGTTTAGCAATACTTACACTTTTCTCAAATGGAAGGTCATTATTCACTTTATCTCCTGCTGGTGGAAAGAGAACAAAATTTTAAAGCTTTAAAAGATTTGACTATTGCCCAAAGCCTTCTGTATTCCCATATTCGACTTGTATCTACAAGGAAATTCTCAATAAGATAATTTCTGCAAATGTTTATCTGAAGAATAGATGAAGGAAATAGAGGAATAAGAGTTAGTAAGAATATTTAGTACAAGAGTAGAGAAAGTCATGTGAGTGCAGCACATCAGATTTTGTAAAACAGCATTTCATATATGTATTTTGCATAAATTGATACAGACTGAGATGGTAGTGATGCTTTTTTGAGGGGGGGGTAGGGGGTAGGGGGGTATATTAACGTCCTCTGAGTAGTGTCATATTGGACAATGAGTGAAATTTGTGAAATGGTGCTCAAATGAGCCTGAGGTCCATAGGTCCATAGTTACCCGACATTCAGCTTCTTAGGTAAGGGTGAACCTTAGAAAAACCGCTTATCTGAATATTGTTATTTTTTATGCCAACCAACTTGTTGGTGTTTTTAAACACACAAGCTGTGTGGGCAGTGTTTGACAGGTAGAATTGGAACTGAAAAATTCAATGCCACAGCCAGGATTTGAACTACAGATCTGCTTCAGGCGCGGCTGATCTAACCACTAAGCTACCATTGCCAACTTTCCAGCATGACATCAGTCGATTAATAACATTAAACAACACTCACTTTTAAATTTTCCCGGTACATGTTTTGGAGGCTATCTTTCCTCCATTATCAACCGGACATCGACTGAACTTAAGAGCTTGGTTCCCAGGGCTGGTATCTCCTGTAGACTGCTCTGGTGGTGGTTTTAAGAACTTGTATAATGGATCGCCTAGCAGTACATCAAAATTGAAGACTTGGTCTTTGTTTTTTCCAGCTTGAAGATCTGTTCCCATGTTGACAATTCTTGGTTTCCTGATACGCGTTTTAATAATTTTGGATATTTGTATATTTGGTAGAATGCAAATAGAATGAAATAACTGCAACAAGGTGTATATAGGAAAAACTAAGAGGAATTTGCGAACGAGAACAAAAGAATATTTCAGATGTATAAAACACAAACATTTAGAAAAATCAGCTGTTGCCACCCATTTTTGGAAAGAAAATCACATTAATCTGGATCCAGTCTACAGGAGATTATTTTATCGACATGTTATATCCAACTCTCTGTTGCACATGTATTACTAGGTTGTCCACAACACGCTCGTGAGCACCAGTCTGTTGGTCTGGGGTCTACAGTAGCCTCTATTGTGGGTGACAGACCCAGTGTCTGCAGCCAAGACTGCGGTTCGTCACCAATATTGGCTTCGAAAAACACGTCTGACATGTGTAATATTCATAGGCTGCTTTTAGCTTTTCAAGATATCAGTATTTTAACATATTCATTTTTTTTTAAAGTCAGACTTGTTTTTTGTTTTAGTTTTTGGTGGTTTTTAGAATTTTGAGGTGGTTCTTTTAAGCTTTTTATCCTTTACGTTTTACTATTTTACTTGTTTAGCATTTTAACCTTCTCTTTTAACTGTCATTTTAACTGTGTGAGTGTGTTAGATTTTGTTTGACTATGGGCCCAAATGACCTTGTCAACGGGCCTGAAACCCCACACACTCATTTTGTGTCAAAACACCCTAGAAGCGCGTTTAAATACCATTTAGATGTCCACTCATGCCACACAGACCTCTACTGTCATGCCTCTCACTAAAATACGTTCTCTGAAGATCTAATTCAAACATTGAAATTTGTGGGACTTGCTATTTTGGGTACCAAAAACAGTATTTGTGGGTGCTGAGTCCCTGACAATAGCAGGGGGGCCTCTTCCCGCTTCCCGCGCAATTGCTCTTCCTAGAGCTGTCTACTGATGACGTCACACGGGAGTCACGTAGTACCGATATTCACACATGCAGCTTACATTTTATGATATAATTCAAATCCCATCGTACTATCTAAGTATCTCTACTCTAGTTTCCTTGTTTTTTGACATGAAATGTCAACGCAGGCGTTTTAATTGAACAAAAACAAAGCTCTCACTGTGTAATATTTCGTAAAAGAGAAATGAAAATTATCTGTAGGAGGAAGGAACAACACTGTGCCACATAATCGTGCAATTATTACTTTGTTAAGAGCTTTCAACACGCTTTTTTCACTTTCTTCACGATTTAGGTTATAATTGCAACGTAGCCCTTACTAAAAGGCCTTTTAATAATGTAATAAACGGAAACAGAATGTGATACTGACATTCTTTCCCTACTAAGACAGTATTTTATTGACTGAGCTGTTCTTCTAAGAATAGCTGTGTGGCCACTCTTTTTCAACAATATGAAAATGCAGCGCAGAGGAAATGAAATAAATAACACAATTACGACAGCTATCATTTTTGAAAATACCAATATATTTGAAACGGAGAGAGAGAGAGAGAGAGAGAGAGAGAGGGGGGGGGGGGAGAAGGTTTGTCTATCACTTTCACCTATGAATCCTTTATAATGTGTAATGAAATTTAATCTCTGTTAACATGAATATATAGAAGGATAAGCCTTGGTAAGAATACTTTGCGCAAGAGTGAGCAAAGAAAATCATTTGCATATAGCACATCAGATTTTTATCATTGAAATATATGCTGTGTATATTTTAATACATTAAACAACTATAAATAATTTTAGTTATACATATTGCGCGTTTTCATAGATGACCTCAGTGATCAAAACTAGAGAAAAACTGATTTGAGGCTGTAAAATAATGTGATTAATTGCAAATTACGTTTATTTGTGAAATATCATCAAAGTATTGTATAATTGCAAGGTTATTCCAGCACGGGCCGATTGCTCCTTTTCTTTAAAATGGGAAAGAAAATATTGTTCGTATTTCCCAAATGTGAAAGAAGCACTGCATAGCTATACAGGAAGGGTCATTAGCCTTTCGTTCATGTTATACCTGAATTTCAGTACGGTTTGGGACAAGGCGGTGCACACTCTTTGACAAAACAAAGTTCATTGTATTTCGCTTCCTTTTATCTTTCTGTTTATCTTAAAAGGGTTGGGGTCATTCTGTCTCAGCCAGGGCGCATTTAAAATGGCACGAAGTAGCATAATAAAACGTGCCAAATTGCCCTATGAGATGTATTTAGTGGTACGTGTTAACGCACTAATTTCTAAGATAGAAAATTTCGTATTTTCTGGAAAACACATCTTGAAGTCACGCCTATGCAATTATTTCGACAAATCACAGAACAATATTTTAAATAATATCTTTAACTTGGGGAACTTGTTCGGCCGACTGAACAGTGGTACCAAAAAGTGAAGGAATTTGAAGTTATATTTGTGGGATTCCATGGCTTTAACGTTTCAAAATGTGCTGGAGTGATGCGCTTACTGGCATGATTTGTTCTAAATTTCCTGAATTGGATGAAAGAATTGTTTCCCTATACGTCAGGACCCGCACTTTCATTAGGATACGGCATTTAAATAACACACTAAAAGCTGTAAGTATGACAAAAACGAACGCGAGGAAGTGTCAGCAGTGGGCGTCAGCTACTTCTTCTGCAACAACATGACCAAATGTAAGTCTACTTTTAATATCAAACAATAATTTGTTACTTCTTATTTTGATTGTAGTTTCGGTGGCGGTGGTAAAATTGGTTTGTAATTAGTAGAATGTGTTTACGAACGTTTCTAATGTGTTTTCAGTTAAGGTATCTTTTCTATCACATATCACTGTATTTTTCTACACTTTATTAATTATTGCGTAAGTGTTTACGCACTGGAACTGTCAGTCAATGCTTTAAATGGTATATGTCGAAACGGGTTTAAAGCGCTCACTTTCTATTGCCGTCTGAACTGTGCGCGCTCTCACACCTCCATGTGACGTATGTTGCCTGCAACCAATGGCAGCAATTGTGCCGGAGTGGCCTACCTTCTTTCTCTAGTTACCTTGGACAATAGGTGTTTATTATGCGCTTGTAACTTCTAATGAAGGAAATAGTGCTAGACTTAAAGGTTTTGGAGAAGTTGGTTGTAGACCCAGCTGAGAACATGAATGTTACCTTGTGAACTAGACAACATTTACATGAAAAAGGCAGATCTTGACCTTAAAATCAGTAGTAAAGAGATCATAAGAAGCATTAAAAGAACTATAGAAGATAACCTTGATGATCTGGAATATGGACTTGGAGCACGTTAAAGGTACGTTAAACTTTAAATAGTTTTCTCAAAATATTTTTCAACACAAATGTTGGGATGGGTTGTAAAAGAATAATTACCATTAAGGGTTTAATTTACAGACAAAAATGTCTCCTCATTTGTACCCTGGGAGAACTAACTTGGCACTTGACAGCCATGTCATGTTGCTCATAAGAGGCAGGTAAGGGGGCTCGGCTTAACACATCCAATCACGTTACAAATACACCATGTGACTATCATGTGATACAGAGATGTGTACTCATCCATGTTGCAATATGTGCATGTATTCGTGGCTTCTGTCATCCACGTGTTTTGCTGCTTGCAATAATATAGTTTGATTGTTTAAGTGCAGTGTGAAAGAAGGTGACTTATGGAAAAATTACATACAGCAGTGTATCTGGAGGGATTGTAGTTTTATTATTTCATATATTTTATATAGTTTAATGCTGCATATTTCAGTGTTTTGTTGCATTCATAACAGATTTTAGTGGTCTTGATTACACGCTATTTTATTTGAAAATGGCTTACTCCTGGTAAAGCCAAAAAGCATGTATTGGGTACAGGAATAACCCTAAAAAGCCGGGCCCGTGAGGTGGTATGTGCTGTAAGAGAATACTTTGAAAAAGAAAAGGAAAATGGTGGATCCTTTATTATGGTAGAACCACTGGCCATGGACAGCGAGTGAAAAAGTGGCAACTATGGGACAAAGCGGCCTGCAGGCAGCTGTAACGTGAAGTGCCAAGTTAGTTCTCCCAAAGTATAGTGGTAACATGTTATCTTCTAAGGTGTATGTATTGTAATGTGAGTTGTCTGGATAAGGTTTTTCACAGCTTTTCCATGTCCTTAAAAACAAAATGGACTTAATGCTCATTTATTATTTGTTTCATAAATTTCATGTACCATTTATGCAAACCATATTTGCTACAAGGAAAATAAAAAGAATCTCCCATAAAACACTCTTTGGTAGCTGTAGTGGGATATTTTGAAGTAAATAAAATACAGTTGAACCTGATTACGTGTATATCAAAGGGAAGAGGGAAGATTACTTGTAACTCAGAATTACGTACAAACAAGATTTTGATAGTGCATCATATTTTGTTTAAAGAAAAAACAATACAGCGAGCCTACATGTGTAAAATTTTACAAACAACTAAGATATGTACAAAGAAAACATATTGAAGCTGGTCCTGCTTTGAAGAAATCAGTTAATTTGGCTTGCTTCACTTTTCTTGCATTAAGTGCATACGCCTCATTTTGTTACTGATTGTACATAGCATGGTATAAGCAATTCCAAAGTCTGAGGCAATTTAGATTTTGTGTGGATTAAGTTCCACCTCTCTCATGAATTTTACTTCCTGATCTGGTGTATAACATTTCCTTTTTCTGTTCTCCATGACTAATTAAAAGCAATTGAGAAGTGAAAGGCAAAACTGCTGTTAATCAGTAAACACCAGATGCCAAACATTTTTTTCTTCTAAATAAAGCAATTATTTATAGCATACGTGGGGAGAATTGACTCAATGAGTGACTTCCCCTACATGGTACTTTTAACTCCTTCCACTGTCTCACAGCGGTTAGCTACCAGGCTGCACCTCCCCTTTTGTCTATCTACCTGAGAGAACCAGCCAGTCCTTCAAATTGTGTCAGTAAGTGAAGAGAGTAAATATTGGATTGCACTGCTGTTACCCCTTTTCCCCATGCCAGATTTAGAGACTAAAAGTTTCACTTATCTTAGTATTGCTGCAAGTTCTTCAAATATTATGCAAACATGTTTCGTGATAAAGAAATTTAAATATCAAAAAGCTGTTAAAGAATTTGAGAGGTAGAACCTGAAAAATTCAATTCCACTGCTAGGATTTGAACCACAGACCCTCCACTTACCAGGTGGGTGCTCTAACCATTAAGCTACTGTGACAACCTGTCAAAATAACAGGAGAAGAAAAGCAGCCATTTTTAAGAAAGAATTAATTACAGCAAAGAGGGCCAGTTTCACAAATTTTGTAGAACATATGGACTATAGGAAAGATGGAAATGAAATATACAAATTCCTTAATAAAACAAAATTATCAAAAAATACAACTGAACCATTAAAACATAATAACAAAAGCTTAACTACAGATAGGGAAATAGCAGAATCCCTTAACAAGTTTTATGCTCAGTCACAAAGAATACCCCAAGCGTATAAAAAACAAGATAAGGCTATCCAAAAAATTATCAGAAACTAATAAGCCAAAAGGTATACGAAATGATATTTTTATTCAGGATTTTAACGAAACAGAACTGGATTTAGCAATAGAACAATTACAGAACAAAAAATCTCCAGGACCTGACAAGATCCACCCAGAGTTTATTAAACACCTTGGCAGGAAAGGAAAAGAAATCCTACTTAAACTGTATAACACATGTTGGAGAATGACTGTACCTTCCGACTGGAAAAAAGCCATTATCATCCCGATTTTAAAGAAAAACAAACCTTCAAACAATATTAATAGTTTCAGACCAATATCTTTGACCAGTGTTATTGCAAAAGTGATGGAAAGAATGGTGGCATCTAGACTTAACTGGTTCCTAGAATATTACAACTTAATTAATAGTTCACAGACCGGCTTCAGACAGAATCATAGTACAAGTGAAAATGTACTCCTACTAAGCCAAGACATCAAGGAAGCTTTCAATAGAAAGGAGGATACCTTAGCAGTATTCATTGATTTTAAATCAGCATATGACTCAGTCTGGAGAAACAAATTAATTGAGAAGTTGCAATCAATAGGTGTGAAAAGTAACATGCTTAAATGGATAACTCAGTTTATTTCACAAAGATTTTGTGCCACAAAATATAATACATACATTTCCAAATATAAACAAACACACCGAGGACTTCCACAAGGTGCTGTTCTGAGCACAACACTCTTTAACATATATATAAATGACCTTCCATCAATAATAAAAACTTTAGAAACCAAAATTGCTTTATTTGCTGACGATGTAGTCATTTGGACTTCAGGCTCTCCAAAAAAACCTGAATTAATTAAAGACAGAATAGAAACAGCCCTAAACAAAGTACATGAATGGAGCTCCAAAAACCTCATGACTATCAATGTGGAAAAAACAAATTATGAATTATTTACACTAAAATACAAACCAGTTACTATTAACATAAATTATAATAGTAAACCACTGAAAGCAGTTGATGATGCCAAATACTTAGGCATCACTTTCGACAGAAAGCTAACTTGGAAAAAACATATAACAAACATCTCAGAAAAGGTTGAAAAGAAACTGCAAATCCTGAAAAGGTTAGCTGGTGCTAAATGGGGCTGCTCAAGGAGAGTCCTTAACACAACATACAAAATGTATGTTAAACCAAACCTCTTGTACTGTTCTGAAGCTTTAATAACAGCAGCCAATGCTAACATCAATAAACTTGAACAAATACAAAATCAGGCTCTTCGCCTAATCACTGGAGCAGTTCAATCCACACCTATTGATGCCATGCTTGCCTTAACACGGAGCCCATCAATAACAACAGGAGAAAATGTTACGACTGCCAAACTCTAAATGGACAGAAGAAAACTTCCCCCCTTCAATCCTTAAAACTCATAGTAGTTTCCTAGAAAAGGTAACACAGATTAAATCCAAATTGAACATTCCTAACACCAGGGAAAATCTACTTATAAGAGAAAATCCATTGGAATTATTACAACCTATCCTCAGTTTGGAATTAAAGAGGAAATAAGTAAATCAGACACACCAAAGAAATACAAAAACTTCTAGCTCTGGAAACAATCAATACTAGGTATCCCACAGAAGAATGGCTGCACATATATACTGATGGATCCTCCAAGGAAAACCTTACTGGAGCTGGAGTTACGTGTTCACATTTTTCCTTTTATCATTCTGTTGGCAGAGACACAACAAATTATGATGGAGAAATAGAGGCTATACTCATTGCTCTCCGACAATTATTAAATCTTCCCTTAAATAAATTTAACAAGGCAGTAATTCTTTCAGATTCTAAAGCTGCAATTCAGGGAACATGTTCAAATACTACAAAGAAGTCAACAAAAATTAGAGAATGCTACAAAATGTTAACACAACTCCAAAAAGTTAATAAGACTGTTCATCTCCAATGGATTCCAGCACACTGTGGAGTCATGGGGAATGAAGCTGCAGACTCACTTGCAAAGAAAGGCACAACAATAAAACAAAAATCTAAATTCAATTTCTCATATTCCTCAATAAAACGCTTGATCATTAAAATTTTTTCTCATTCATACCTACAAGAAATAGAAACAAATGCCAAAGATAAAAAATGGATTACACTACTTTCCAACCCAGATATAATCCCCCAGAGACCAAGGAAAACAGCGGTTGCAGCCTTCCAACTATTGACAAATCACTACTGCTTAGCAAGTCATCTCTACAGAATAGGTATTTCATCCTCACCAATATGTGTCCTGTGTAACGATCCAGCAGAAATGAACGAAGACCTCTTGAAGACCTGTGAACCATTAAGATCAGAAGAAACTACAGTTCAAAAGTATTGGAAAGCACGAATGCTAATGGCTTCATTGCCAGATGCAAGGCACTAGAAAACAACAGCAACATTGAATTACCCATCCAGTTCGTATTCTTCCCAGTAAGCCACAAAGGCAGTGTCATATCAGAGACAATTACCCCAATGGTGAACTGGTTGGACAATTCAATGCCATTCTGGCAGGTTGTTACAGTAGCTTAATGGTTAGAGCACCTGCCTGCTAAGCAGAGGGTCTGTGGTTCAAATCCCAGCTGTGACATCAAATTTGTCAGTTCCAGTTCTCAAACATTGCCCACATACAGCTTGTGTGTTTAAAAACACCAACAATAAGTTTGTTGGCGTAAATAAATAATAATTACCATCTGAAGGTTGTTTAATACCGGAACATAAAGTACTTACAATAGTAAGTCACCATTAGGGTAATTGTGTCTGATGTGAGACTGCCTTTATGGTTTACCGGGAAAAATACGAACTGGTTGGACAATTCAATGTCATTCTGGAAGGTCATGGTAGCTTAATTGTTATAGCACCTGCCTAGTAAGTGAAGAGTCAGTGGTTCAAATAGCTGTTAAAGAAGTTTCTGCCCTTAAGAAAATAATAGATGATTGTAATTTTAAAAAGTTTACTTACCATCTTTGGGCTAATAGAAAATTTACAATTTTTAAGGAACATGGAATAACTTTGGTTCCTCAAAATAAATATATATAAATAAGGAAAATTGAAGCTATTAACAATGAAGCAACAAGATTCTAAAGTAAGAACAAATTAGAAACTAAAAACTTCACTTATCTTAGGAATGTTGCACGATCTTTTTGTACAAACTGACCCAGGGTTCCAAGTTGTCTCCAACTCATTCTCAAAGCCATACAAACAAATTCGTTACCAAAGCTACAATCTTTCATTTTTTTCTGAAAACAAAAAGCAAATACTGATATTCAATTTTTATTTACCAATCTCTGAAAACAAAAATTTATAAATACAATCTATAGAGGGTAATTCAAAGTTCATAACACGGTTCCTGTTTTGTAAAATAAATTTTTTTTCCCAAACCATTAAATCTACAGGACCACTTAATTGCTTTAATAATTTAACTTCCGGATTAATTTCATGATTAAATGACCAAAAATTATCTGCCACAGCTGATTTATCAGTTTGTTTGTATTTAATATTTCTAAAATGTTATTTTATTCTGGTTTCTAAATTACGTTTAGTTTTACCAATATAAACCTTATCACAATCTAAACACTAAATTGATAAATGCCAGATTTTTTATAATTTGGTATTTTATCTTTTTTAGAAAAATTAAGTAAATTTTGTATATTAAATTTATTTTTAGGGACCAAGTTTATTCCATATTCTTTAAAAATCTTTGTAAATTTTTTTTGGCCCATGGATGATAAGTAAACTTTTTAAAAATACAATTATCTTTTATTTTTTTAATGGTTGAAACTTCTTTAACAGCTTTTAGATACTTGAATTTTTCTATCTTTTTATATATAAAATCTGTATTAAAACCATTAATTACTGCAGTGTTAATAATGTGTTTATATTCTGTGTCAAATTCTTCTTTATTGAGGGGTATATTTATTAACCTATGAATTAAACTATTGAAAACAGCAAATTTGTGTGCAAAAGGATTAAAACTTTTATATTTTATGTAATTATCAGTGAGTAGATTTTCTTTAAACACCAAATTTCAATTTATTGTTATGTCTTTTAATTTTTAAGTCCAGAAATGAAAGGAATCCATTATTTTCATTTTCCAAAGTGAATTGTATAGCTTTATCTTGTAAATTTAAAAGTTTTAAAGCAAAAATGTCATCCACATATCTATACCATATTTTAAAAATTAGAGGGAATGATTTTATAATTTGAGTTTCAAAAAAACTCAAGAAAAGATTAGCAAGAAATGGCAAAAGTGGACTACCCATTGCCAAGCCAGAAATTTGTTGAAACATATTACCATTAAAACTAAAGAAATTTTGATCTAAACAAAGATTTGTAAGTTTTACAAAATCATCTATTAAATCTTTGTTTAATTCTAAAGCATATGCCTTATGCTGGCTGTTATTACATAAAACTTGGTTGTATTTCACTGAAATTTGATACATATAAAAGTGAATTATGTATAAATACATTATCTATAAATAAGGTTCTTTGAACACATTTCTAAATTAAATTATGCTGGAACCTACACATTTATGTATGAATACAAGTTACTTAGAGCTGGGTTAAGCGTAAAGCAGGTTCAACTGTAGTTTGGTGTGTAAATGCAGCAAGTTAACAGTAGACACATTTTGCAGCTATGCCAAACAGCTAATGGAGGAGACTATTCGTAGAAATGCATCTCCTATTCGTCTGGAACAGCCAGATAAAGAAGGAGGTGGATCAAGTAGTAGCTTGAACAGTAGTGCGTCGGATGAAAGTAACCGATTCGCAAGTGGTAAGTAACGCTATGCCTCTATTCTCTTATTACTTTCTCCACTACGTACTAACAGTAAGTAGAGGAAGTATTGTGTTACACCCAAAGAGGATTCACCAGAAATACATCTTTGAAACTGCTTGAATGCAGAAAAAACATTTTTAGAAAAAGGTATGTTGCAAGTGAGCAATAACAAACTTGATATTAAGTTCAGTGTCCACCAAGGATGTGATATGAGGATTTTCAAACAGCTCGCTCCATTCCAATCTACCCCTTACATCGAAAATTTTTTTTAAAATGTTCATATTCTCAAAATGACCAATGATTTATATTAAATTATCGTATGTATAAGATGAATGAAGTCCTCTTCATTCTGAATGACTTTTGCATAGAGAGAGAAAATCTGCTACACTAGAAATGAAGATCTTGTTTAAATACATGCTGTGTGAAACGTTTTTGTAGAGCCAACTTTTCTGAGATATTCCAGTATTTGGTTTGAATTTTCAAATTCTTACACTTTTCTCAAATATGAAACCATTATGCCGGTGTCCCATGGTCCAGCTTTTTGGTCCAAAGCATTGTGTTCAATAAATGTGCATCATGAGACAGGGAGAGTTGGATAACATTTTGTTCCATACAATTCCTATTCTGTTTTTTGTATCCAACCTGTTTGTATACAACACAATTGCGTTGCTTCTAATTTTTTCATCCAACAACATGAAAATAGCCAATCAGCACATGTAACATAACAATATGGCAGACTGCACAGACAACATGTAGTCAGCTGTCGTGGCACTTTTAATGTGATGGATATTTTAGTAAAACGTTTAATTTTTTCTGGAATATTCATTAACTATTTTTTGTGACCATTAACATATATTACTGAGGTGGTTTTTACATAGCTATATTTCTTAAATAATCAGAAATCCAGTTAACTGTACATTTAAAGTTTATGTTATGAAATGAGTTCAAATCTCCTGTCCATCCATACTAAGATTAAAACCATTACAATTTTTGCTTATCTCTTTCGTGTTTGTCTAATATTTGTGTCCTGGTGTGTAATTTTGTCTACAACATGAAGTAAAAGGCTGAGAAATAAATCTTCGCCAATTTGTATAAAATTGCTGTAGTTTTCCAGTCCTCTAACCTCAATTCGTTTTGTAGTAGACCCAACATAGCTCTGCCTGTGCCCTGTTCTCTTCTTTGTAACAATGAGCATGTCGAGACTCTGGAAATATATCACAAACCTATACTTAATATAGCAATTGCTAAATTAATATTTGCGTTTTCCTTGCTACGAGCATTTCCCTCCCTTTGTTTAG
The DNA here is from genome assembly GCA_030765045.1 of Tenodera sinensis. NCBI lineage: Eukaryota > Metazoa > Arthropoda > Insecta > Mantodea > Mantidae > Tenodera > Tenodera sinensis. The sequence continues at coordinate 49,911,918 of CM060963.1, read as the reverse complement.
CAGAACCTATCAGGCAGCCAACGTGGCGGTCACAGAACACCTAGTAGACGGTTCTAAATGTAATGTAGCCTTGCTACGAGCATTTCCCTCCCGTTGTTTAGCAGAACCTACTAGGCAGCCAACATGACGGTCACAGAACACCTAGTAGACGGTTCTAAATATAATGTAGCCATCTTCTATATTAAAATGACAGTTATATTGTTATAAACACAATTACATCTAATCTTATTAAGTGATTATAAATGCATATAATTACTCTTCTTGTAATTTACTAAGGCCAATACTTCAGTTTCGAATAGTTATTTTGTTAGTCTTTATTACTGTTCTTTATGTTTGTGTTTTGGCAGCAAATTGCAAGCAGTTGTGTCTGCACATAGCGGGAAATTTGAATCTATGAAAGTGCGGAAATTAATAACATGGCGAAACTGAAGGAGATAAATTGTTCAGGTTTATTCTTAGAAGAGAAGTTGTTTTCCATGCTTATTGTTTGCAAGTGAGAGAAATGGCATCTGGACAAATAATAGCTCTTGGATATTGGTAATTTAAAACAAAACAAAACAGCAAAACATAAGAGCTCAACTGCCCATATGAATTGTGAATTAGAATTGCGTGATGTGTGTCAGAGAAAGAAAGGTAGTAAAGGTGGAGAGGATGTAATATATTGCACACCCACAGCGACAATTCATGAGCTGCCACTGAGTGTAGGTATAAAATGGGGCGCTGATGACCTAGAAGTTGAGCACCCTTAAACTCACAAACCAACCAACCTGTAGGTGTAACCTAACCTCCAGTCATTAGCTGCGAGCCACGGCACCATGCTTCATACTGACATCTTACAGACGATATGAAAACTGCATATGCTCACCACACGTGTAAGTGTTATAAACAAGCTACCTTACTATTTATTGTGAACATGAATATCGTGTTAGGTCCCTACCATTCAGTAAACAAAGTGAATAAAGCAACTCGTTTTGCTCAGCGTGCATGCGCAGTTGGTAGACATGGACTTAACGTGTGTTTTTTTCACTTCAAGTGAATTTATGTATTTCTGACTGATTAGAGCATATTTAAAGTATTTTTGTTAATGTTTCTATCATATTTGTGACTTCCTAGTGGATGTAATACTGCAACCGGTGTCGGAAGTTAATTTGTGCGGCGTTTAAAACAAGAATCCAATTCCATCTGAGGTCGTTATCTTGTCATGGCATAAGCCCCTCAAATAGAACAGGCCAGATTTTCAGACCTTTAAACATACCAATAAAATCTTTGTAATTATGTGGAAATGTAAGATTTGAGGTAATGTTTTCATACGGGGCAATCAGCCATAACCTTACTTTTTCACGTAATTTTCTGGTGTCTGGCACAGTGCAACAAAAATACATGGCTAACATTACTTAAATAGTTTTTATAGAGCATTAGAATAGTTCATTTATACGCCGGTAGAAGCTGAGTACCCGAATCAGCAGGTTGCGCCACGTTGCCACACACTCTCACCTTTAAACGTGATTATCCAGTTTATGGCACATTTAATTTAAGAAAGTTATTGGAATTTTTTGTTAGTTTACATCAACTCTCACCTCCTTTCACTTCCACCCTGTATTTAATATTTTGTAAGCATTTCTGCAAGTATCTGTCAATTTTTTTTTCCTGCTTTACCTGATTACCTTCCCCTTATCACAGAATAGAGAGTATACAGAAAGGAAACTCGGCAGAAATCGGTGCGCCAAAATTTAGTGCGCACACACGAAGTCTGCCATGTTGAAAGTGAGTAAACTGAGTAAACAGCTGTGTTGTTGAAGCCAAAGTGAATGGATACGTTGTGTTTATTTATTATTAAATCTGACCTTATATAAAGGTTTGCCATGTGACACAGAATAGCTTTCATGTGTTTGAAATGAATACATAAAAAGGTTAATAATAATAATAAAAAAAAAAAAAAACAAAAAAACAAAGTTTTTGTTAGTATATGACACAGTTAAATGATTATTTTATATCTTAGTACTTTCAAATTTAAATGTTGTGGTTTCCATACAAATGATTTCGGCATATTGCCACAGAGTATTTTATAGTTGTTAGGACAATGTCGTCCTGTAACTGTTTAGGGAGCATATTAGCTGCTGGGCATATCTATAACTGAAGAATTGTTTTATATGCCTACTGCAAAAGTTATAAATATGTGTTAATGTATTTTAAGCTTCGCTGTGGTTATAATGAGCAGCAGTAAGAGAAAAGGCGGCCGATTGTGTTTGGCACCAAACTGCAGAAATAATTCACATGCAAATGTATTCAGGGGTTCACAATTACAGCAAATGCATTTCTGCAGTTCTGGTCTTGCTTAACGACACATTTCTTTTCTTTTGTCCTCACTCAAAGATTAAATCAGGACTGCCTTGAAAAATTTTTTGGTAGTATACGTCAACAAGGAGGCAGCTTGTGCAATCCTACTCCAATACAATTTAAAAGGGCATTCAAAAAGTTAGTTTGTCTCAGTTACTTTCAGCATTCAAACTCTTCAAACTGTGCTGAAAATTTTGACACTCTGCTTTCAAATTGCAATGACAACAGTAGTTCTTTGAAATTATGTGTAACAAAGAATTCAGTTTCAAAAAGCATTATTGTGAACTGCATAGATTACAGGGAAAATTTATCAGGTGCAAATGCATTCCAGTATATTTCTGGGTACTTGATTAAAAAATGCTTAACCAACCATGAATGTGATACATGTGTAGCCTATTCACAAGAAGCTGCATTTGAGATTGCAAGGAGTAAACCAGCTTCTCCCTGATTTATACACTAATATCAAATTGAAGCAGCAAATAATTTTAGCTATACAAGAATATGGATACCTTTGGAAATCTAAAATGTCCAAGTTCAACCTTTATAACCTACATTGAATATCTGCAGAGCATTTTCACTGGCAATATTCTCAGATTAATGACAACAAATAATGTTGGAAATGCATTGATTAATTTAATGGAGAATGTGCAAATCAGCCACCCATGCAAGGATGTGGTTCAAAAAAGCGCTTAAAGACTTTTCCTCAACTAAGCCAGCGTATGGCAGTATGATATCGTAAGTAATTTTTTCCAATCTCTTGAATAAACTCATGCAATTGTCGGTGATTCAGCCCAGTGGATCTGATGAAATTAACAATTGATATGACTGGTTTTATAACTTCAGACATACCAAACATTTCCCGCACAAGGACTGCTGATGAATGATACAATGCAAGACTAATTGTTTTGAACCACTGTCATTTTCTACATCCTTTGACACAAGTGCAATCACTCCTTTATTTTTAACACACATGTTTTTGCCTCCATCAGTTGTAATAGATTTCAAGTTTTTCCATCCAAGGTTCTTATTATTAATGGCATTTTCAACCCCCTTGAAAGTATCTTCCCCAGTAGTCGTGCCGTGAACATTATCAATATCAAGAAGTTCTTCATACACTGCATAGCTTTTATCTACTCCTCGAATAAAAATCAACACCTGAGCAGTATCTGTCACATCCGTTGACTCATCCAAGGCCAGAGAAAACCACTCAAGATGTCCATTTTTGTCACACAGTTGAGATGAAATATTTTCTGCGATGTCTTGTACCCTCCGAGCCACGGTATTTGCTGACAAACTGACAGTTTTAAATAAATTTACCTGTTCAGGACAGATTTCTTCGGCTACTGCAATTACGCATTCTTTGATCATTTCTCTATCGGTGAATGGTTTTCCATGTCTTGTGATTTCAAGAGCCACACAAAAGCTAGCACGAGTTGCAGCCTCTTTTTCAGGTTTGAATTTCGTTAAGAAGGATTGCTACGATTTCAATCCGCGCTTCAAAGTTTCAAATTTTTCTGTCCACAAACTTCCTGTATATTTTGAGTAATTTTGCAAATGTTTCGTTTCATAATGACGTTTAATGTTATACTCTTTGAAAATGGCTATGGTTTCATTGCAAATCAAACATAGTGCCTTATTACAGGACTCAACCACAAAATACTGATAGTTCCATTGATCTTCGAATGTTCTGCGTTCACTATCTACTTTTATCTTCTTTTCCATTCTAGTAAATCACACACTAAAACAAGTCAAATCAAAATATTGTTAAGCATGGACGTTGGTTTGAAAATGTCTTTCAAACGGGTTTACACACTTCTTTATTTCATGATAGTTTCTGCCTTCCCAAGGCGGACTGACTGGGGGATCTCGCTGCCAGCTGCTAGCCATCTCAAAGTGAGTGGAATACACCAGAACGTTCTCGAAAGTACTACTAGCACCATCTGTTAGTGATAGAGGATTCTACCACTACCTATTTCTGCTTTTGACAACTAGATGTCAGCTGTCACAGTCGTAACAATAATACACAATTTGAGTAGCCTAGAAATTACAGATAATGACAGGAAAAATTAAAACACTTCTGGCCCTCGGAACTTTCTGGAGTAATCAATACGGCCCTAAGACTGGAAAGTTTGGAGACCCCTGCCATAGAACATCTCCATAGCTTAAACATGCATAGTATATTTGTACTAAGCTTTCTCTATCCATTCTCTAAAATATATAGTCCGGTAATTGTTATTTTATGCCAACCAACTTAGTGATGTTTTTAAGCACACAAGCCGTGTGTGGGCAAAGCACTTATTTAACTAAGCCCAGCCCAGGACATAAAGTACTTAAAATTGTAAGTTGCCTTTGGGGTATTTTTCTCAAATGTGAGATTCCCTTGTGGTCTACTGAGAAAGTATGAATCGATTGGGGAATTTAATGTCATACTGGCAAGTTGGCCATGGTAGCTCAGTGGTTAGAGCAACTGCACATGAAGCAGAAGATCTGTGGTTGAAATACCAGCTATGGCATTGAATTTTTCAGTCCTGATTCTACCTCTCAGATTATTATGGGTTACAAATGGGTAGAGAAAATTGGTAACTTTCAAACAGTCTTTTGTTTTTTCCCCTGAAAATTACCTGATTACTCTTAAGAGGCAATTAATTATCTGAAGATTTTATGCTGTATCGTTACTCTTGGTTTTGCAGGTATCCGTCGTTCCACACTGCTACACAGTCTCTCAACCAGTGACGCACATTTAGGAGAATACAAACATACAGTGACTGTAGGAAATCAAACAATAAAAATCTTTGGCTCTAACATCGAACTCGTTACGGTAAGTTAGTCATTATTGCACTTATTGCTGTTCATCTGTAATTTCTAAAATAAGATACTACAAATTTTAATGAAGCAATTGAGTCGTTTAATGTAATAGCTTTAAACTCTGACCCAAAAGTCTAATAACCTCTAAATCAAAGTTGGGATGAACGTTTAACAGCTTCATTGTGGCCCCAATTTCCTACATACATGAACAATTAAAGGAAAAACATAGATCATTATAACAATGTCATAAAGAACTATAAAACTTGAATTGACAGTGTAGGAGTGAATATAGAAACAAATCCAATCACTGAATTAATAATAGTAATTGTACAGGGCACAATGGCTCAAAAAGAGCGGAGATCTGCCAATTAGACTGCATACATATTGCAGTGTGGATGATCATCAAAATAGCCTGGGGAGGTGACATAATCAACACATTCCCAGTCAGAATGTTGGGTTTTGTGACCCACAAATTCCCACCAATGGTACCTCCTCACTGCTTACAAACCTGTACAGTTTATCTGTAAAATGTTCACTAATAGTTATCTTTTTAAGACTTATGGAAAGGATGTATTTTATGGTGTGAGAAGGTTCCGTCTGTGCTATTAGATTGCAATTTAGATTTAAGGTTTCAAGGACAAGAGCTTTAGCTATAACACAGGCATGGGCAAGAGAGGAGAGGTAGCGGTTGAACGTGCCTTACACACCCCACATTCTCTTGCGGAGTGACAAAGGTAGTTCGGATGCAATATGTGCAGTGATAGTTTCTTTCCATCTGCATGGTAGTAATTTCTGTGCTGTTATTATCTATTTGTTTATATTAAACATATTTTACATACAGTAATTATTACTGTGGTTAGGCAAGTTGCATAATCTTGAAGTTTATAACCTTCATTTATCTTATGCATGCAGTGCTTTACAGTGCCTTATGATTAACATACTAAATTGTTTCTCTTTCACAATAAATAAAGCGGTAAAGTTCTATTGCTATTTAGCCATAAAAATATTTTAAAACTGTTTGATCGACACAATAAACTCTTTGGTTTTTAAACTTAATATTATGTTCAAACTTTGAAACACGAAATACAATAGTTATATTAAATAAACTAAGAAACTAAACCCTTAAGCATATATCGTCCCTTTTATATGTTTACAAATACAGGTATTGAGAAAGTACCTTTAGAAATTGTTGTTGTTAGCTAATGCCGGATTTCTGACAATGAAGTCATTTATCCTCTTGCTCTCCAATATTTTTCACGGATATTGAAGAGAGCAATAGCAGTAATAATAACCGCTTTTTAGAGAGCACCATATTTTTATGTTTTGGCGGTCACATCGCTCTCTCACAACCCCCAGAATGTCTGGAGGACCACACCTGTCGTTGGTTTACGGGTCTCACCGACCTGACCAGGAGAATTATCAAGATAAATTCACCGACCATATCCTCTGATCACCAATCACAGGACGCATTACATGCCATGACAGGTCAGCATGTTAGGGGTTAAGATTTTATAGAGAAATGGAGAGGTTGGAAAAATAAAGAAATGTGAATTAGTGTTACTTGTGGCATGAACAAAACAACCATTAAATCGTATAATATATGTGATGTATGTCATTGAGATAATTCTGTCGAAATAAGAAAACATTTTCTGTAACTTACTAAAAATGCTAAATCATATGGTTTAGAATAGGCCAATTAGTTGGAAATGTTTTAATAAGTGAAGAAATATTATAACAATGTAATAATTATAACAATAATTAAAAATATAGATGTAAAATATATTCATAAATTTAATTGGAGAAGTCAAGTATATGCTTTATTCCATGACCATGATCTGAGATTAAGATCATAGTTCTCATCGCTCAGTGTGCAAGGCAAGCAAACATGACTGCACCAAAATGTGCAGCAACCTGTGGCGAGATAAGATGCCAATACATTTATACATATCAAGCAAAAATGACTAAACTAAATTGCACCGCAATGTGTAGTGAGATAAGATCCCTAAACATTTATACAAAGCAAGCAAAAAGGACTGCACAAATTCTGTATGTCATAATAATTACTACTAGCAGTTATATAAAACTAAAACGATTATTGTTCTATGTAAAATAATGATTATGATGTGGTGGTGGCAGTGGTGGTGGTGGCAGTGGTGGTGGTGGTGGTGGCGGCAGTGGCGGTGGTGATGGTGATATTGATTGATGATAATAATAGTAATAGTAAGAATAATCTTACTTTTATAGCCTGTATGTCACTGGATGGTTGCTCATACGGGCATACATGTCACTACTTGAATACATACTTACAAATGTGTTACAGTGGTGTTAGGACCTAAAGTATACAGTAATTTGATTTGTGTGTAAAAAACACACACGCACGCACCCACGCACCCACGCACGTACGCACCCACGCACGCACCCACGCACGCACCCACCCACGCACGCACCCATGCACGCACCCACGCACGCACGCACGCACCCACCCACGCACCCACCCACGCACGCACCCACGCACGCACACGCACGCACACACACGCACACACACACGCACACGCACGCACACACACACGCACACACACGCACACACACACGCACACACACGCACACACGCACACACACGCACACACACGCACACACGCACACACACACACACACACACCCCACACACACCACACACACACACCACACACACACACACACACACACACACACAACAATATGTACATGTATATATAAAATGTAATTTGTATGTAAATAAATAAATTCAAGCATGTAGTATTCATATGGAATGGGGCATGCAATATAAAAAACACACACACACACAGACACACACACAGACACACACAAAAAACATATACACCAATATGTACAAAGTGGAATTCATATGATGAATATTACAATATTAATTCTTAAGATATTTGAGAGGTAGAATTGGAACTGAAAAATTCAATGCCACAGCTGGGATTTGAACCATAGGCCCTCCACTTAAGATACTGTCAGACAGATTTATCACTTAAGTGTTCTTCCATAGAGTAAAATGATTTCTTACATATGTACTCTATATATACTCTCATATTGGAGAGCAAGAGGATTAATGACTTCATTGTCAGAAATCCAGCATTAGCTAACAACAACATATGTACTCTTTAAGGGAAGCTTTAAAAGTCCTGAAATTCATAACTGTTTCCTTAAGTGGGGAGAGTTAAATATCTTGATTGTTTCATAATATACTGCTTTCTGGAAGCAACAGAAATTTGAAGTGGGACATTCTTTAGTCTAAAGAATGATCAGATGATTAAGAGGTAGAATCAGGACTGAAAAATTCAATGCCATAGCCAGGATTTGAACCACGGATCTTGCGCTTATCAAGAACCACTAAGCTACCATGGCCAACTTGCCAGTACGACTTTAAATTCACCAGCTGATTCTTACTTTTCCCGGTTAACATGAATGAATGAAATGAATGAAAATAGCCTGTGATGTCCCATTGTGGGCAAAGGCCTCCTACAAGTAGGGGTAGCTACTTTAAAAACACTCACAGACGCGGACTAGCTCTTACGCGGGTTAACATGACCAGTCCTAAATAATTCATTCTTGGCATAATGGTTGCACTGCATAGTTTTACTTTATGAAGAAAGCATAAAAATGTGACAATTTGATGAAATATAGTATATACGAGTACATATTTTGTTTTTAAGTTTTTAGTAATAGGGTGCTAATCATTGTTATACTCATGAATGGCACTTTAGAAATTGTAAATGAATATTTGCAATTATTATTTATTTATGCCAACAAACTTACTGTTGGTGTTTTTAAACACACAAGCCATGTGTGGGCAATGTTTGAGAGGTAGAACTGGAACTGAAAACTTCAATGCCACAGCTGGGATTTGCACCATATAAAGTACTTATAATAGTAAGTCACCATTGGGGTAATTGTCTCTGATGTGAGACTGCCTTTGTGGTTTACCGGGAAAAATTCCAACTGGTTGGAGAATTCAATGTCATTCTGGCAGGTTGTCACAGTAGCTTAATGGTTAGAGCACCTGCCTGGTAGGCGGAGGGTCTGTGGTTCAAATCCCAGCTGTGGCATTGAATTTTTCAGTTCCAGTTCTACCTCTCAAATATCTGCAAGTTTGATTTATACTTCTAATCAACTTGGCATTTTATATTGTAACTCTCTATATTTGCAAATTGAAATCCACATATTAAACAGCAAACTTTCCTGTTAATTATTATTTATTTATGCCAACAAACTTACTGTTGGTGTTTTTAAACACAGAAGCTGTGTGTGGGCAAAGTTTAAGAGGTAGAGCGTCCGCCCGGCAAGCGGAAGGTCTGTGGTTCAAATCCCAGTTGTGGCATTGAATTTTTAAGTTCCAGTTCTACCTCTTAAACTTTCCTGTTTTTGTAACTTACAACAAATTCTCTCTACCACTCTTCATGAAACAACCATACTCGCCACTGAATGAGGCATGTCGGAAGCTGAACAGCATTGTAGGGGAGGGATGAGTGGTGGAGTGAGGCAAGAATGTGTTTCAGTGGAGTGGCCCAATTGAGTCGATTTTCCCCATGGCCGATGTAACAGGGCTAACATGGTTTTTGTCAAGTTCATATTTTAGATTTAACTGGTGCTCAACTGCAATAGTCTCTCTAGGGCTGGTGCAAGCAATGAGATGTTCTCTTTGTGTTGGTATTTCTCATTTTTTCTTAATTTACTGACTTCTTGTATGGATCTTGATTGTGTTTTTAAATTATTTACATTTGAATTATTTTTCCGCTTATTGAAATTTGGAGATTTTATCATTCCTTCATAGTGTAAAATAGCTTGAGTTTCAAGTTCTAAATTGAGTGTTAGAGGTAGCAGTGTGTAGTGCTTCTGTTGGGGTTGTTTTAATTGTCTTAGGTATTAACCTAAGTGCTTGATTTGTCTATTAAGCAATGTTGGAGTGAATTTGAATCACTAAGTAGCCAAACTTACAATAAATGTGCATTTGTTACAGGAAGCCAAATTGGTGTTGGACGAGTATTTTAATCCTCAAAAAGCTGATGAATATATATCTGCGTGAGTATATGACACACGTTAACTTTTTAAGGACTCAGGTTTTCAGAGTACAATTTTCGTTAAATGTATTATTTTCTCTTTATAACATACAATATTTGTAAGTCACTTATCACATTCTAAGGAACACAATTCTGAGCAAAACTGATACATAGTTGCAATATTACCTTATTGGTCAGAAAACAAGTCGCACTTAGTATCCAAATTTCACCCTCAAAAAGTCAAGGTGCAGCTTATATGTGCTACCTTGTTTTTTGCACGGTACTACTTCAAAACAAAGTGCTTAATTGTAACAATTCAACAGTGTCAATAACAAACTGGCGGCAAGGCATTTTATTATCCAACAATGTGAACTTGTACCAGTATATTGTGCAGGTATAGCAATATTGCTTGATTAGCTTGTAATAGAATTTGAGCTACTATCATTATTGGTATAATGGTAAGAAAGCCTGATGTATGTGTGCATGTCGATAGGAACAACTATGAAGAGCGAAAACACCTTCAAGGCAAGGAATTGAGCACAGTTACGATACAAGCTTCAAACCTACACTTGTGCATGTGTTAAAATAATCCGGTGTACCAGCATGTATTATACATTAGAACAAGTGTTTACAGCACATACATATGTCTTGCATCAAAGTACAAGTAAATTTCTGGTAATTTCTCTCTTCCAATCAGCTTGCAGCTTATTTTCGGGCCAATACGATAACTTGTATAACTAAACTGTAAAATATGATTTGGAGCTTTCGTGGCGACGAACATATTCAAGATGCTCTCGGGCTTCGAGCCAGGTGTAGTGATGAAAAGACATCAACGTTTCGGGAGTGTACATCTCTCCCATCTTCAGGATGAATGACAACCAAGAGTGAAGGGACCAGTACTGTCAGCCATTTTTGGACATCCTGGTCTCCAGAAACAACAACGCTACTCTGGTGCATGCAGTATACCGCAAACCAACACATACTGACCTCTATTTGAATGCTCGCAGTTTCCATCATAAGTCACAACGGGTCGGAGTTCTCAACACTCTGTTCCACAGAGCTCTGTCGATCTCCGATCCCAGCCACCTAAAACAAGAGCTGCAACACCTGAGGCACACATTCCGCCAAAACGGCTACTCTGTAGAGGATATTGAAGCCTCTATCTCCAAGGCCAAGAGAGGAAAACCACAAACTCAGCAAACACCAGACCAGCCGACCGCCACTGCCTGCATCCCATACACTGGCAATCTTTCCGGCAGAATCAGTAGAATTCTCGCTAAACACAACATCAGAACCATCCACAAGCTGCCTTTGAAGATCCAACACCTAGTGAGGCCGGTTAAGGACAAACTGCTCCTTAATGTACCAGGGGTTTACCGTATCCCCTGTGAATGCGGGACGCCGTACATAGGGCAAACCGGCAGGACCATTTCCACCAGAGTCAAGGAGCACGAACGGTCCATACGATTAATACAGCCTGAAAAATCAGGGCTGGCGGAGCACTGCTTTGAAAAAGACCACAGAGCTAACTTCAAAGAAACGACCATTGTGGCAAAATGTAGCGGTTTATGGGAACGGAGCGTTAAGGAGGCTCTGGCCATCTCCTCCAAGAGGAGTACACTGAACCGGGACGCTGGATTGCAGTTTAGTCCATCTTGGAAACCAGCCTTAAAATTGGAAATCGACCAACTCAGAAAACACAGATTCCCTTTTTTTTTTTTTTTTTTTTGTGGTGGTGGGGAAAAAGGCTACTTACGCCCTTACCGCATGCGTGCATGCGAGTGTAAGACTCCTACCCTGGCTTCGAACCCGGGCAGCCTACTCACTAAAAAACCCCACCGGAAGACATTTCATTGCAGAGCTGTATTAGGGCTTCTGCGCGTTCAATGGTGATGAATGAGAGCTGCCTGCCGGGGCAGTAACAGCTGGTAATTACAGAAGAGATGCCCTGTCTTGCAGGGGAGAATTTGATGAATGATTGTGGGTATGATAGTCGGGTCCCGCATTTGCACCCCGGTCAGTGACGCAAAGTTTCATGCTGGCATGCAGTGCATGAGAGCGCGTCCACGATGAAATCCCGGGCTGCAGTCATGATCAAGTCCTGGCTGCAGCCTGGGGAGATTGAGGTGACAGTGAAAATGAAATTCGTCGTAGTTTTACTTATAACAAACTTTATAGTGGTTTTACTTATTCTATGTTAGGCATCCCTAGTGGGAGCCCCGTCTGTGCTTGGCGTCCACATTGGGAGCCGCGTCGGTGTTTGGCATCCTCGATGGGTGCTGCGTCTGTTTTTTTTTTTTTTTCTTTTTTTTTCCTTTTTCTTTTTTCCTTTCTTTCTCTGTGTTTCCGGGTGTCGCCTGGTCGTCTGGAGTGCACACTTGGCGGGCAGTCTGCCTAAAGTGCAGGTGCGGGCCAGTGCCACTCCCGAGGGGGCCCTCTCCCCTGGGACCGCCTTGGCTAGGTAGCGCAAGGTCTTGGAGGGCACTGTGGGAGATGGACGTCACGTGGTATGTCTGTAACATAAAGGCAAAGTCGGTGGATTAGCTTAATGTATCAGGTTGTCAAGGTGGTCGTTTATGGCGTCGTCTATGTCTGGGTTGGTTAAGTTTCTGTCAAAAAGGGATAGTGGTCTCATGTGTTTGTCGATGGTTGTTTCGTATTGTCCAAGTGTAGTGATGAGTGTATTGTGGTGTGATGGGATTTTATTGTATAAGTCGAAGGCTAGTTTTTTAATAAATTGTTCTATCGTATGCATGTGTAGGTCTTCGTGCAGTTTTTTGGATGGTGCTAAGTATGGGACTTTTGCTACTATACGCAGTATCTTATTTTGTAGTTGTTGAATTCTACAGATTCCAACGGAGCGGTGAACCACCTCCACACTAGACTGGGTGTTTTCTACTCGGTACGTACTGGCTGACAGTACTGGTCCCTTCACTCTTGCTAGTCATTCATCCTGAAGATGGGAGAGATGTACACTCCCGAAATGTTGATGTCTTTTCATCACTACACCTGGCTCGAAGCCCGAGAGCATCTTGAATATATAAACTATAGAGGTTCGAATTTCTGTCTGTTACATGAAATATGTTACGTTGAATCAGCTTATCTTGTCTCAGAGTTGTGTTTTGCAGATGTAGATCAATATCATGCTCATTAATATAAGGATTATAAACAAACATTTCAAGGCAGGAGAGTCACTAAAGAAGATTGACATCAATTATTGTGAACCTCCAAACTCCTAGATAAGTCCAGCTAAGCGTTTCGAAAGTTAATCTCACTTACACAAATTTATATATTAGGTGGATGTATGTGTGTACTGTATTTCATTGTATAAGGGTCACACTATTTATTTTCTTTATAAAGTAAAGATACACAGTGTAACCATTTTATGAAGAATAAATTATTTAAAACTGGCCATGTTTTTCAGTAATTAGTGTACAATAAACCAGCCCTCATAGCCGTGGTCACTGGAGCATGTGTCTTTGGCACTCCGCTTAATAGAGGGTTGTGTGTTCAGTTCCTATCTCGGGCATCAATGTTTGTATGTATGTTACAGAAACAATCAGAAAAACAGCAGAAAACAAAAATTAAAAATCTGATGTGTTGCACTCACATGACTTCCTCTAATGTTGTATTAACCATTCTTACAGAGTCTTATTCCTATATCTTTGTGTTAGTTGAGAAAAACATTTGCAGAAATTATCTTATTGCTTATTTCCTTGTAGGTACAAGGGGGATATCAGAATACAGTAGGCTTTGAGCGATTGTCAAATCTTTTAAAGCTTTCATATTTCGTTCTCTTTGCACGGTTAACATATAAAAAATAACCAACAATGTTCCATTTCATGAAAGTTTTAAATTTTCCAAAACTGATACAAATAACAAGGAATATCTCCGAAATGGTTCGCTCTACAAAAAATTTATTTAGACATAAATTGTGTATTTTAGCGAGAACTACATTTTTTTATAGTAAGATTTTGTCTGTCTTACGGTTTAGGAGTTATTCAAGTCATCCAGAGTAAACAGGGCTACATGTGCTATAGCCAGAAAATTCAAAATATACATTTCATTTGTCATACAAATATCTTTAACATATGGCATTTTAGTCAAAATCATTATGGCCATTTTAAAGAATTCAAAATTTTGGAAAAATTTTCCATGTAAAGGATAGTTTTGGGTGGGGCTATCTTCTTCAAAATCTTTGTGTCGCATCCTTGAAAGACATTAAACTTAAATACCAACTTTGGTTTGCAACCAACTTTTCGTTTTTGAGTTATGCTGTCCATAGACTTGACACACACACACGTGCGCGCGCACACACACACCTTTTTCTAAAAATGCTTTTTTTCCGTTCAGGGAGTCTCAAAACATATTTCCGGTGAAATCTCTACATTGAATTTTTGGGTGGAATACAACACTTCCTCTACTTATCAGTAGAGAAAGTAAAACAGAAATATATGTAAAAGTAGTATTCAAAAAGAAATGAGCCAGAGGCATAAGAGCAGAAACCAGTACCTGTGTATTAGAAGTATTGTCCCTGGCAGTTGAGACACTTGTCCCACTGTGACACAAGGTGGTGAATGGCTGTCTCATAAAATTCCCGGGACTGCATTGTGAACCAATAAAACCAACTTCGAGTGCTAGATTAATTAGTTTACGGAAAGAGTTTTCGAGTGATTTAATATCTACAGATAATAGGGTACTGTATTGTGGAGCGTGTGAGAAAAATGTAAGGAATGAGAAAAGATTTCAAATAGTTCAGCACATAAACGCAGCAAAACATAAGGAGAATTTAATCAGAAAACTCGCAAACAGAGAACCTGTTCAAAAACAGCTAGTAGAGTTATTTATTTATGCCAACAAACTTACTGTTGGTGTTTTTAAACACACAAGCCGTGTGTGGGCAAAGTTTAAGAGGTAGAACTGGAACTTAAAAATTCAATGCCACAACTGGGATTTGAACCACAGACCTTCCGCTTGCCGGGCGGACGCTCTACCACTGAGCTATTGTGACAAACTGCCAGAATGGCATTAAATTCTCAAGTTAGTTCGTATTTTTTCCTGGTAAACCACAAAGGCAGTCTCACATCAGAGACAATTACCCCAATGGTGACTTACTATTGCAAGTACTTTGTATCCCAGGATTAAATAACCTTCACATGGTAATTATTATTTATTTATGCCAACAAACTTACTGTTGGTGTTTTTAAACACACAAGCCGTGTGTGGGCAAAGTTTAAGAGGTAGAACTGGAACTTAAAAATTCAATGCCACAACTGGGATTTGAACCACAGACCTTCCGCTTGCCGGGCGGACGCTCTACCACTGAGCTATTGTGACAAACTGCCAGAATGGCATTAAATTCTCAAGTTAGTTCGTATTTTTTCCTGGTAAACCACAAAGGCAGTCTCACATCAGAGACAATTACCCCAATGGTGACTTACTATTGCAAGTACTTTGTATCCCAGGATTAAATAACCTTCACATGGTAATTATTATTTATTTATGCCAACAAACTTACTGTTGGTGTTTTTAAACACACAAGCCGTGTGTGGGCAAAGTTTAAGAGGTAGAACTGGAACTTAAAAATTCAATGCCACAACTGGGATTTGAACCACAGACCTTCCGCTTGCCGGGCGGACGCTCTACCACTGAGCTATTGTGACAAACTGCCAGAATGGCATTAAATTCTCAAGTTAGTTCGTATTTTTTCCTGGTAAACCACAAAGGCAGTCTCACATCAGAGACAATTACCCCAATGATGACTTACTATTGCAAGTACTTTGTATCCCAGGATTAAATAACCTTCACATGGTTAAAAACACCAACAGTAAGTTTGTTGGCATAAATAAATAATAATTACCATGTGAAGGTTATTTAATCCTGGGATACAAAGTACTTGCAATAGTAAGTCACCATTGGGGTAATTGTCTCTGATGTGAGACTGCCTTTGTGGTTTACCAGGAAAAAATACGAACTAACTTGAGAATTTAATGCCATTCTGGCAGTTTGTCACAATAGCTCAGTGGTAGAGCGTCCGCCCGGCAAGCGGAAGGTCTGTGGTTCAAATCCCAGTTGTGGCATTGAATTTTTAAGTTCCAGTTCTACCTCTTAAACTTTGCCCACACACGGCTTGTGTGTTTAAAAACACCAACAGTAAGTTTGTTGGCATAAATAAATAATAATTACCATGTGAAGGTTATTTAATCCTGGGATACAAAGTACTTGCAATAGTAAGTCACCATTGGGGTAATTGTCTCTGATGTGAGACTGCCTTTGTGGTTTACCAGGAAAAAATACGAACTAACTTGAGAATTTAATGCCATTCTGGCAGTTTGTCACAATAGCTCAGTGGTAGAGCGTCCGCCCGGCAAGCGGAAGGTCTGTGGTTCAAATCCCAGTTGTGGCATTGAATTTTTAAGTTCCAGTTCTACCTCTTAAGCTAGTAGAGTGTTTAGGAAGTAGGGTTACTGAATTTTCCTATGACTTGTGTCAAGCATTTTTAGCTGCTGATATTCCCTTGTTCAAAATTAATAATCCGACATTTAAAAACTTTCTTGCCAAGTACACTCAACAACATGTGCCTGAAGAAAGTACACTGCGTTAGACTTATGTGGGACATTGTTACAATAACGTATTGTCAAATATACAAAATGAATTAGCGGATCAGTTTGTGTGGTTGTCTGTTGATGAAACCCCTGATTCTGAGTGCCGTTCTATTGCTAATATAATCGTGGGTGCTTTAAATTATGAACAAAAGACTACACCTTATCTTCTTAATGTGTACGAATTGTCGGCCACTGACAATGTATCTGTAACCCAGTTTGTGATGGACTCTTTGAAATTACTATGGCCATGTGGAATCAAATACGACCGGTTACTTTTATTTGTTACTGATGCAGGTCCTTATATGGTAAAACCAGGACAAACTCTGAAAGGTATTTTTCCTAATATAATTCATATAACTTGTTTGACACACGCTCTTCATCGCATTTCTGAGACAATACGCGATTCTTTCCCATTGGTAGATAGATTTGTATCCTGTACAAAGAGAATTTTTGTTAAATCTCCTAAAAGTTAAGTTGTTTAGATCAACAGCACCTAATGTCCGACTTGCTTCTGCACCAGTGTTAACTCGATGGGGAACATGGTCGATGCAGTTTTATATTATGCTGAGCACATAGAGATAGTCGAAGAGGTTGTTAGTTCATTGGACTCGAAAGATGCTTCATCAATAGAAACTGTGTAAAATATTCTGTCAGGCACTGGGTTAAAAGAGGATCTTAGTTTCATATCTGCCCATTTTTCTTTCTTACCAACAGCCATAAAGGCATTGGAAGCTGTAGGATCTCCTTCGCATGAATCACTGTCTTTGAAAAAACAATGTGATCTAAGTTCGGTTCCTGGTGGTATAGGACAAAAAGTAAAAGAGAAAGTGAATTATGTAATTTCAAAAAATTCTGGTTATAAACAGATGTGCGATATTCGAGACATCCTCGAAAGAAAACCATGTCACACCAAGAGACTTGACTCTCTTTGTGAAGCAGTTAACATCATTTAAATATGCCAGAATAACATCTTGTAACGTGTAAAGAAGTTTTTCACTTTACAAAAGTGTTTTGCGAGACAACAGACGATGTTTTACAGTTGAAAATTTGTGCAGTGTTGGTTGTGAACGGCAATATAGCAGTTATACCATTCGCAAAAGTTGAAGGCATGTGAACGCTGGCCAATGCTCAAGCGGAGCACTGTTGCCAAGCGTAGTGCATGTACCGGTAGAAGTTCTGTACATAAGAGTGTGCGAGATGTATGCACCACATTCAGCAGCGCTGGTAGGAGGGGCAAGCGTAGGATTCGCTGGAGTCTGCAATACGTCCCGCCTCCATATGCCTTTAAGTTTTGCGAAGATTATAATACTAGTAGCGGGACCACTTCTGTTTCAACCTCTTAAGGAATAAGGTAGCTTTATTATTTATACTAACTCGCCTTGTCTACTGCAAAGGGGCATTGTTTTAATTCAATAGTGCATATTTCTTGGCATATTTTCAAGTTTTTTAAGAGCATATTTGCATGCATATTTCAGTGTTTTTTAGGGCATGAACTTCCGAACCCTAATTATAACTGTTATTCAACACTTTAAATACGTACCGCAATGTATGACTGGCATTCGGGCTCAATACAAAATACAGTTATAAGCTCCCCTGAATTTAAAAAAAGAAAAAAATAACAAAGATAATTTCACTAATACCTATTTAGAGAAAGTATTCCAACCACAATTTTCGACACCGAGATTTCATTGAAAATACAGGTTATGAGAATTTCTGAATGTAAAAGGTATTTTTAGAAGGAAAAGAAAAACATCCATGTGTGGATGGGGTGTACAATGTAACACATAAACAAAACGTCAGTTAAATACCAGATTTGGTATATAGTTTTGCATCTTCCCAGAATGCGACAAAAAATTTCAAGAAAATCCCCATCCTCAGATTACCCTTAACATGGAACTCTTTTTTTTTTTTTTTTTTTTCCAAAATGCTCATTTTCTCAAAAATGTAACTATTTTAATAGTGATACCATTAGTCTAAGACATCTTCAGGACAAGTGAAATGTATATGTTGAATTTTCTGTGAATAGTCTGTGAAATGCTCTTTATTCTGAATGACATCTGTACAATTGGCGAGTTGGAAGAGATGTACGAAATATTACTGCAGAAAAAGTATAGGTCTCGTTAAAGCACACATTTTATATCAAATGCTTTTTTTGGTAGAGTTAGCTGTTTCCCAGATATTCAATTTATTGGTTTGCATTACATTTATTTCCATTGAAAACTTGGTATGAAAGTTTTGGTTGGAATAAAGCACTTCTGCCTATTACATGTTGAATCATTATGCGTGTGCAATGAAAATTTGCTGGGTACTGACACTAAACTTCACATCTTGGGAAATATTTTACAAGTCCTGACGCATGCGCAATGACTAACGGTGTGGAAGGCAATGAAAGATTGGGACTACATAATATTTTTGAAAGTATTTTTCATTATCACTCTGTGATGGGTTTTTACTAACTTTTCTTTTCCCCATTGGAAACTAGCTACAGTTTTTTTCATTTGGCAGAAAATATTTAAGTTGGTTCTCTTCATTAGGTTGCAAATAGATATTGAAAAGACATCTTGTGCATCTCTTACGGTTTACCGGTTGTACAAAAGTCATTCAGAGTGAAATAATACGTAGCAATTTTCATGGACTGCACTATTAACATAGCCATTTGCAACCTGATGATGAGAACCAACTTAAATATTTTCTGCCAAACGAAAAAACTGTAGCTAGTTTCCAATGGAAAAAAAAGTTAGTAAAAACCCGTCACAGATTGATAATGAAAAATACTTTAAAAAATATTAGTCCCAATCTTCCATTGTCTCCCACGCTGCTTGTCATTGTGCATGTGCCAGGACTTTGCCAGAAAAATATTTCCTGAGCTGGATGTGAAGTCCAGTGTCAGTACCAGCAAATTCATTGCGCATGCATAATGATTCAACATGTAATAGATAGAAGTGCTTTATTCCAACCCAAACTTTCATACCAAGTTTTCAACGGAAATAAATGTAATGCAAACCAATAAATTGAATATCTGGGAAATAGTTAACTCTACCAAAAGAGCATTTGATATAAAATATGTACTTTAATGAGACCTACACTTTTTCTGCAGTAATATTTCATACATCTCTTTCAACTCGCCAATTGTACAGAAGTCATTCAGAATAAAGAGCATTTCAGAGACTATTCACAGAAACTTCAACATATACATTTCATTAGTAGGCGTAGGCTTTCACGGCCGGTGTTCAAAATTCTAAAAGAGTTTTCCGGGCTGATTTGCCGTGGTCTGCTGGAGTAACTTGTTTAGTTCAAAAGTATTGGAAAGCACGAATGCTAATGGCTTCATTGCCAGATGCAAGGCACTAGAAAACAACAACATTTCACTTGTCCTGAAAATGTCTTACACTAATGGTATCACTATTAAAATAGACATTTTTGAGAAAATGAGCATTTTGGAAGAAGAAGAAAAAAAGAGTTCCATGTAAAGGGTAGTCTGAGGCTGGGAATTTTCTTGAAATTCTTTGTGTCGCATTCTGGGAAGATGTAAAACTATATACCAAGTCTGGTATTTAACTGACGTTTTGTTTGTGTGTTACATTGTTCACCCCATCCACACAGGGACATTTTTTTCCTTCTAAAAATAACTTCTACATCCAGAAATTCTGATAATGTGTATTTTCAATGAAATCTCGGTGCCGAAAATTTTGGTTGGAATACTTCCTCTAAATAGGGATTAGTGAAATTAGCTTCATTATTATTATTATTATTATTATTATTATTATTATTATTATTATTATTATTATTATAATTAATTTATTTATTTATTCAGGGGAGCTTATAACGTGTATTTTGTATTGAGGTGAGCCCATAACGTGTATTTCCACCTGAATACCAGTCATACGTTGCGGTATGTATTTAAGGTGTTTAATAACGGTTATAATACTAACATATCACTACCCAGATTACTAATACACGCATAAATACATAATTGCTGAACTAGTTGCGTTTATGCAACGTTGGCACTACTGACATTGCATGCAAGGCTTTTTATCTGGCTTTGTATCTTCGGTTGGCAATAACCCCTTCATCGCATGGACGGCCAGGTACAAATGACCTACACTTACCAAGAGGCATTTTTGAAAAAATAAATATTTAACAAACTTCCTTACCCAACCCCTTTGGTTAGTTTTGCACCTCTGCCACGGGGAACTTTGTGGTCCTCGTTGACCCTTTGGTTAGTTTGCACCTCTGCCATGGGGAACTTTGTGGTCCTGATTGATGCACCTCAGAAATGAAGAGCTGCAAACATTTGCATGAAAAACACCAGTAAAATGATAGGATCCTGTTTGTTTTGAAATGTAGCCTGAGGTTAGGCTATGATGCCTAGGTTGGTCCTTGTTTATAAACAGGATATGAGGGAACTGTGATATCAAAATTTAGCTCAAGGTTACTCTATATCAACGTTAGTCAGGACAACGGGATGATCTGATAAAAAAAAATTTAACCTGAGATTAAGCTATGTTGCCTAGGTTAGTCTGTATACATGAACAAAGTAGTCAGGGTCTGTGACAGTGGCATAAATAACGGCCCCGCCAACCCTGTGGCACGGGGGGGAGGGGGGCGACTGTCTTTAACAGTTTTCTTAAAAAGGACATGTTACATTCAATTCAACCATGGAAAATCGCTAGGAAGAAGCGTTGGAGCAGATGCAGTTCACTGATGACATACCGATAACAGAAGTGTACCATGTAAGCATTTGCTACCCGTTCTTGCTTAAAAATGTGAAACAAGCTTACCTCCAAGTGTGTTGTTTATTTAGGGAAAATAACCATTAGTATTGGTAATCAGAGTGTTATTTTAACAGTTCGCTGTCTCATGCAATAGAGAGCGCAGAATTACAAGAATGCTTATACCACCCATTCTTGTTGCTTGCTTGTATTGTTTGCGGGTATTATTATTGCCTTCCAAGAATTTCAGTGCTGCTCACAATACGATAGGCATCAACAATTTCTCTAAGCCAGCAGCTCATTTAGTTTATGCGTGTGATACAGACAACATTGTGTGATAGTGCAGGAAAACTGCAAATAGATAAGCGACTCGGATATTGCCATTGTGTATTCATGCAATTGCGTTTTACTGCTTAACTAAGCTGTGCTTGTATTAACATATACATATATATCTTTTTTACCGTCTGCCGGTTATAGCTGTTAAACGTCTGCATTAAATTAGAACTACAATTTCGAAAAATAGGACTTAAAGTGGTTATCAAAAGAGAAAATTAAAAGCCTGCCGAGATGAAGTTAAAAAGGTAATAAAAATAGATACAATGTTCCAGTAGCAAGCTACCCACCCAGAACAGATGTACAATAATACGGATTGTGAAAATGAAATGGGGAAACAACCTGGTGATACAGAAGCAGAATGTGGACATGCTAGCACTACCATTTCTAAAACGAAATGGGAGAGGAATTTGGCGATTTACAAGTTCATAGTGGACAAGAAACCAGTTCTAAAAATGTATCAGGAGGAAATTCTGGAGATCTACTGTCTGAACGTGGACTGTCAACAATGGATACCGATTCACCATCCCCACCACCACTTAACATCAGTAATAGGCAGTTCTTCTCAAAATACACCCTTTAGCATTGACCGAGGATTATTCCAAGGTAAGCTGAATGATGAAATTAACTAAAAGTTATAAATAACCCACCATGCAAACCTCTGGGTCCTTTCCCTAGAGACGCTGAGACTAAAAGATCTTTTAGCTGTGATTAGTATTATAATTACACTAAAGCAGGTCAGAAAATTGAACGATTCTGGTTGTGCTATTCTCCTACTTTAAATTCAATATACTTTTGAGACAGAATATTAGAAGACCCCAAAAGAAAATCGTTCATGTAAATGTTTGTTAAAAGTGTAATTCGTTTTTTGATGTTAGTATGAGATAATTAAATGACGAAAACATGTTGATAAGGTTCATTGTTACGAACAACTAAGTTTGCACAAAGACGTCATAAATCTTTCCATATTTGATTTTAATATATGTGTATAAATATTAGAATTGTTTGTGTTCCATAATAAAAGTAGGGGACGATGAATGGGATTGCTTCCCTAACGAGAAAGAACTATTTGTGCGGATGAATATGAAAAAGGCGGTGTCGCGTCAAAACGACGCCAAAAAACAGTTCACTAGCCTCTCTGTATTCGGCATGGATGGACGTATTTTTATGTGTGCGCGTCATGAAATAGTAAAAGTGAATTTACTAAGTGTTTAGAGACCTTTAATTAAATTTCGGCGATGCTAGGGAAGTTGATCCAAAAATAAGACTTTCTACTGTGATATGATTTAAAAATTGTGAACAAGAAGGTGCAAATAAAATGTTTGACTAAAGTTAAACCCGAGTGTATGTTCATTCCATCCATTACCAAGCCCTGAGATCAAAAAGATCTCATTAGCTAAAGACACAGCGTCGTTAATAATCGCAAAAACCACACCACTGTGAAGCATGCTGGTTGTTTGGAGATGGATAAAGTGCTTGGCTTGATGGACAGATTCATGATTGGCAAGGTCTAAGCAAGAAAATAAAAGCACACGAAGCTTGTGCTTCACATTTAAATGCATGTATCACTTACAGATGTGGAAACATGGCAAAACCCTTATTACATTTAGGGATGAAGGGCATGAACAAATTAAAGCTATTACTTCTAGAATACTGGATGTAGTGAGGTCATTGGCTCTGTCAGCTTGCTTTCCAGGGCCATCATGAATGTGAAAGAGAGGAGCAGAGTGGCAATTTTTTAAACATAGTACACCTCCTCGCCAGATATGATCCTCTATTGAAAGCATAGCTTTCTAATGAAAAAAGCAAAACAAAATATTTGGGTCCACAAATTCAAAACGAGATGATACAACTGTTGAATGATTGCGTTTTAGAGTAAATCATCAGCGAAATTAAGCAACAGTCCTTCTTTTTCTTTTTCTGCTTCTTATTTTAGACACAAATCCCGATATATCACAAAAGGACCAGCTTAGTGTTGTCATAAGATGTATGCGTTTAAATCTAAGCAAATCAAACATTAAGGAAATTGAAATTAAAGAATTGTTTTTAGGATTCTTTGAGATAGGCGGCCATGATGCAGAGAGTTTTGAAAATGAAATAATAGCAGCTTTAGAGAAGAGAGGTATACAACTTGATATAGGTAGAGGCCAAGGATACGATGGTGCTGCATCTATGAGCGGCCAGTACTCAGGGTTGCAGGCAAGAATTAAAGCACTGGTCCCAAATGTTGAGTTTATACATTGTTCGGCACATAACTTAAATTTGGTTCTAAATGACTCTGTCGTGAATATAATAGAACTACAACAATTTTATGAGAAAATACAAAGCATTTACATTTTCTTTAGTAGTTCTGTGGTTCAATGCCAACAAGTAAATGAAACGGTTGCAGCCGATAGACATGGCAGGCTTAGAACTACTCTGAAGAAACTGTGTCCAACTAGCTGATCTTCCTGATTTGATTCCTTGTTATCAATCAAACAAAATTTCATACACATTTTAGAGTATTTATGCTATATAAGTTTGAAGAGTAAGAAGAACACAGAGAGGGACGAAGCTTCAAATTTGAGGAAAAATATGGAAAGCCTTGATTTTGTCCTGCTGCTCATATTTCAAAGTAAGATTTTGGAAAATATTAATCTAATTTCCAAACTACTTCAGTCCCCTAACTCTGATCTAGACACAGCCTCTCAACTTCTGCAAACTTCAAGAGATAATTTAGTCACCTTAACAAGCAAGTTTGAAACTTCAGTAGAGGAAGCTAAAGTTCTAGCAAAAGTTTGGGGCATTGATCCAAAATTAACCTCAAAGCTCCCTCGAAAAGTGAAGAAGCATTTTGATGAGCTTTCTTCGGATCACAGAATTGTGGTATATGTAAATTAAGGAAAATTGAAGCTATTAACAGTGAAGCAACAAGACTCTAAAGTAAGAACAAATTAGAAACTAAAAGCTTCACTTATCTTAGTAGTGTTGCAAGTTATTTTTTCAAACACTGACTCGAGTTTCAAGTTGACTCCAACTCATTCTCAAAGCTATACAAACAAATTCGTTACCAAAGCTACAATCCTTTTGTTTTCTTTTTCTTTTTCTTTTTTTTTTTTTTTTTTTTTTTTTTTTTTTTTTTTTTTTTCTGAAAACAAAAAACATAAATACTGATATTCATTTTAATTACCAATCTCTGAAAACAAAAATTAATAAATACAATCTATAGAAGGTAATTCAAAGTTCATAACACGGTTCCTGTTTTGTAAAATAAAATTTTTTTCCCAAACCATTAAATCTATAGGTCTGCTTAATTGTTTTAATAATTTAACTTCTTGATTAATTTCATGATTAAATGACCAAAAATGATCTGCCACAGTTGATTTATCAGTTTGTTTATATTTAATATTTCTAAAATGCTCTTTTATTCTGGTTTCTAAATGACGTTTAGTTTTACCAATATAAACCTTATCACAATCTAAACAGCTAAATTGATAAATGCCAGATTTTTTATAATTTGGTATTTTATCTTTTTTAGAAAAATTAAGTAAATTTTGTATATTAAATTTATTTTGAGGGACCAAATTTATTCCATATTCTTTAAAAATCTTTGTACATTTTTTATTGGCCCATGGATGGTAAGTAAACTTTTTAAAAATACAATTATCTTTTATTTTTTTGAGGGTAGAAACTTCTTTAACAGCTTTTTGATACTTGAATGTTTCTATCTTTTTATATATAAAATCTGTATTAAAACCATTAATTACTGCAGTGTTAATAATGTGTTTATATTCTGTGTCAAATTCTTCTTTATTGAGGGGTATATTTATTAACCTATAAATTAAACTATTGAAAACAGCAAATTTGTGTGCAAAAGGATTAAAACTTTTATTTTTTATGTAATTATCAGTATAATTAACCAGGGAATAAAATGAGACCCATTATAAATTAAATAAATTCACCTACATATAATTTAGCTAAATGGTTCACTAAAAAATTTAGTACTTTTGATCAATTTGAAAGTTTAAGTATTAAAAATTCTTTTGAATTAGTAGAAAAGATTAGCAACATAGTATTGTCTGATAATGATAAACTCGTTTCTTTTGATGTAACTGCTTTATTTCCTAGTATTCCTAGAAAAAAGCTTATAATTTTTTTAAAAAAAATGGTTAAATTCTTTAGAATTAAACAAAGATTTAATAGATGATTTTGTAAAACTTACTAAATTTCTTTAGTTTTAATGGTAATATGTTTCAACAAATTTCTGGCTTGGCAATGGGTAGTCCACTTTCGCTATTTCTTGCTAATCTTTTCATGAGCTTTTTTGAAACTCAAATTATAAAATCATTCCCTCTAATTTTTAAAATATGGTATAGATATGTGGATGACATTTTTGCTTTAAAACTTTTAAATTTACAAGATAAAGCTATACAATTCACTTTGGAAAATGAAAATAATGGATTCCTTTCATTTCTGGACTTAAAAATTAAAAGACATAACAATAAATTGAAATTTGGTGTTTAAAGAAAATTTACTCACACTGATAATTACATAAAATATAAAAGTTTTAATCCTTTTGCACACAAATTTGCTGTTTTCATTAGTTTAATTCATAGGTTAATAAATATACCCCTCAATAAAGAAGAATTTGACACAAAATATAAACACATTATTAACACTGCAGTAATTAATGGTTTTAATACAGATTTTATATATAAAAAGATAGAAAAATTCAAGTATCCAGAAGCTGTTAAAGAAGTTTCAACCCTTAAAAAAATAAAAGATAATTGTATTTTTAAAAAGTTTACTTACCATCCATGGGCCAATAAAAAATGTACAAAGATTTTTAAAGAATATGGAATAAATTTGGTCCCTAAAAATAAATTTAATATACAAAATTTACTTAATTTTTCTAAAAAAGATAAAATACCAAATTATAAAAAATCTGGCATTTATCAATTTAGCTGTTTAGATTGTGATAAGGTTTATATTGGTAAAACTAAACGTCATTTAGAAACCAGAATAAAAGAGCATTTTGGAAATATTAAATATAAACAAAATATAATATCATTAATATCAAACCAAGATGGAGCAGGTGCTGGAGTCACATATCACCTCTTTTCCTATTACAAATCTTTAAGTTATGGAACTACTAACTTTGATGGAGAAATTGAAGCAATTCGTACTACAAAATCTTTGTACAGAATTTCACATTTTCAGCAAGCAGTTATTCTTTCAGATTCCAGGGCAGCAATTATAGCAATTACTTCCAAGTTGTCACCAAAAAACCAAACAATTATAGAA
This sequence comes from Tenodera sinensis, assembly GCA_030765045.1. NCBI lineage: Eukaryota > Metazoa > Arthropoda > Insecta > Mantodea > Mantidae > Tenodera > Tenodera sinensis. The sequence goes on along the minus strand of CM060963.1, from coordinate 49,884,801 downwards.
TGTTGGAAAATCCTTACCCATCTAACAGCACTTCAAAAACACCTAGTCTTCCAATGGATACCAGCTCACTGTGGACTGAGTGGTAATGAGAAAGCTGATTTTCTTGCAAAAAAGGGTACCGGCAATGTGCAGAAATCTATAGTTAATCTACCATTTTATGCAGCTAAAAGATTAGTCAACTCTGAATTCAAAAAAATTATTGAAAAATATTACTATGAAAAATCAAAAAATAAAAGATGGGAACTACCAACCATTCAAACAGTAATTCCTGAGTATCCTCGAAAAACAGCAGTTGCAACATTCAGGTTGATTACAGGACATGATTGTCTGGCAAAACATTTAAACAGAATTGGGATATATTCACCACTCTGTCCTCTATGTGATCTGCAAGAGGAAATGGATCGATACCACCTTCAAATATGCCCGGCCACTTCTAGTGCCCCATCCATCAGTGAAAAATATTGGAGAGCAAGAGGATTAATGACTTCATTGTCAGAAATCCAGCATTAGCTAACAACAACAACATATAAACAAACTGATAAATTAGCTGTGGCAGATCATTTTTGGTCATTTAATCATGAAATTAATCCAGAAGTTAAATTACTAAAACAATTAAGCGGACCTATAGATTTAATGGTTTGGGAAAAAATTTTTATTTTAAAAAACAGGAACCGTGCTATGAACTTTGAATTACCTTCTATAGATTGTATTTATTAATTTTTGTTTTCAGAGATTGGTAAATAAAAATTGAATATCAGTTTCTTTTTGTTTTTTTGTTTTCAGAAAAAAATGAAAGATTGTAGCTTTGGTAACAAATTTGTTTGTATAGCTTTGAGAATGAGTTGGAGACAACTTGAAATGCTGGGTCAGTTTTGTGCAAAAAGAACTGCAACATTCTAAGATAAGTGAAGTTTTTAATTTCTAATTTGTTCTTACTTTAGAATCTTGTTGCTTCACTGTTAATAGCTTCAATTTTTCTTATTTATCTTGGAGTACTGTTTGACAAGGGGTTAACCTGGAAAAAACACATTGAAAAAATTAAAGACAAAGCAACCAATCATTTTAAGATATTAAAAAGACTTGCAGGAACTAAATGGGGTTGTTCAAGATCTACATTAAATGCTACATATAACACATACATAAAGCCAGTTCTTAAATATTGTTAAGAACAATAGGTTAATCCAAATCATCTTCACAAAAATATATGATGAGTAATTATTATTTATTTATGCCAACAAACTTACTGTTGGTGTTTTTAAACACACAAGCCGTGTGTGGGCAAATGTGTGTGGTTCAAATCCCAGTTGTGGCATTGAATTTTTAAGTTCCAGTTCTACCTCTTATATGATGAGTATCTTGCTTCTTCTGAAAAGCTTAATTGAAAGGATCTCCAAAAGAAACTTAAAACAATTCCAGGTCTACCAAGAAAATCATCAGTTGTAATGTTCATATTAATCTCAAGCCATGATTGTCTGAGTGGACATTTGTTCAAGATTGGAATAATGACTTACCCACATTCCTGTTTATGTGGAAAAAGTGAAATTCTCCAAAATCAAGAAGATCTAGTCTCTGAATATTGGGAGGCAAGAAGAGGAATGATTTTATTGTCAAATTCTGAGTATTAGACACACACACATGCACACACAACGCATACCACACAACGCGTACGCACACATGCGCCCACGCACATTTTTTTCTATTGTAGAATTCTGATGTTAGATCTTCTATTTATATAATGTTTTGGTTCTCGAGAAGTAGTCCCCGCCTGGAGATCTGAATGGGGACTATTTTAACTCCGGAACATTTTACCGCTTGAGTCATATTTCATAAATATTGAAGAGACTTATCAGTAATAGTAACTGCTTTTTAGAGAGCACCATATTTTTATGTTTTGCCGGTTACATTGCTGTCTCACAACCTCCAGATTGTCTGGAGGACCACACCTGTCATTGGTTTATGGGTTTCACCGACCTGACCCGGAGAATTACCAAAATGAATTCACCGACCATATCCTCTGTTTACCAATCAGAAAACATATTACATGCCATGACAGGTCAGCATGTTAGGGGTTAAGATTTTATAAAGAAATTAGAGAAATGGAGAGGTTGGAAAAATAAAGACTACCTAGCCCTCGGAAACCCTAATAGCATCATGGTTGGAAGAGAACAAGAGATGACCAAGGTAAGGTCAGATAGAAAAGCTACAGTGAGGAGTAAAACACCAGTAAGTGGAAGTAATGTCTGCTCAGCTTGGGTACCTTATGGTTGCCATTCACATAACAGTAATTCCTGAGTATCCTCAAAAAATGGCAGTTGCAACCTTCAGGTTGATTACAGGACATGATTGTCTGGCAAAACATTTAAACAGAATTGGGATATATTCTTCACCACTCTGTCCTCTATGTGATCTGCAAGAGGAAACGGACCGAGATTACCTTTAAATATGCTCGACCACTTCTAGTGCCCCATCCATCAGTGAAAAATATTGGAGAGCAAGAGGATTAATGGCTTCATTGTCAGAAATCCAGCATTAGCTAACAGCATTTTTTCTATAGTAAGATTTGGTCTATCTCTTACTGTTTACCAGTTATGCAAAAGTCATACACAGTAAGTACAGCTGGATTCAGCGTTCTTGGCTTATGAAGGAAATAGATGTTAAGCTTGAAAGCGAGTTACTTACCAAGCCAGGTGACTGCTGATAGCAAGCGAATTGGTGCATAAGCGTCATATGCTACTCACATAACGTTGTACTTCGTAAAGTAGTATGTACTGTCCATGCAGAAAAAATGTCTATACAATGTGCCTAGCTTAATTAGTTGTGCAAATGTGCTCGTATTAATACATGCATCACAGCAGATATTGTAAATTTGGTCTTTTTCCGTTTAAAACCCAGTTCTCTCACTATTCTGTTTAAGGGGCGGCATCTGTGAAAATGACAAAAATCCACAATTTTTGTCACAATGATGTGAAAATTTGTATGTATGTGTGCCAAAGCATAACAAGAAGGTTTACAAAATTTCACTTTATCTTAGTTTGTATGTGATGCTCACTGTGCATGTTTAATCTTAGAGGTCTAATTTGTAGATAGTTCATTTGACTATTCTTAGTGTATCTGAAAACTTACAGAGTGACCCTTGTAGATTTCAGCTGAGAACAATCTTTACATTTCTTCATTAAGTGTGTGCAGACTCAGGGTTCTCCGTCTAGGGGATATGTGAATGGCGACCACAAGGTACCCAAGCTGAGCAGAACATCACTTCCACTTACTGGTGTTTTGCTCCTCACTGTAACATTTCTATCTGACCGTACCTCGGTCATCTCTTGTTCTCTTCTGACCCTGATGCTATTAGGGTTTCCGAGGGCTAGGGAGTCTTTATTTTTCCAACCTCTCCATTTCTCTAATTTCTCTATAAAATCTTAACCCCTAACATGCTGACCTGTCATGGTATGTAATACGTCCTCTGATTGGTAATCAGAGGATATGGTCAGTGAATTTATTTTGATAATCCTCCCGGTCAGGTCGGTGAGACCCGTAAACCAACGACAGGTGTGGTCCTCCAGACATTCTGGGGGTTGTCAGTGAGCAATGTAACTGCCAAAACATAAAAATATGGTGCTCTCTAAAAAGTGGTTACTATTTCTGCTATTGCTGTCTTCAATATTGTGAAAAATATTGGAGAGCAAGAGGATTAATGACTTCATTGTCAGAAATCCAGCATTAGCTAACAACAACTTTTCTATGTAAGATAGTTTTTGCAAAAAAGTTTTTATTCGTTGTTTTGCAGCAATTTTAGGGTAGTATAGCAAACGCTTCTTATAAAACATTATTTGTTCTAAGTAAACTACACTCTGGCCATATGTTTCCCTAGATTATGTCTACAAAACGTATTTTTATTTGGCTATGTCAAACAGTTTTGGAGAAAAAAAATATTGAATACCTCAATGTCCATTTTTTTTAAAATTATTAATAATTTTCAAAATAAAAAATCGATAACAATTAAACTACTCCATCTAGAGCATTTAAAATACCAAGTTTTATGAAGCAACTATCTAAGAACATGTGTGCAAAATTTAAAAGAAATCTATTAAGAACTGTATGAGAAGATGCATTTTGAAGATTGAAAAATGTGAAAAAATAGAAAGCAGAGAAAAATCACTAAAGTTTTAAGTATATGACAACATACATACACCATGGGCATTTAAATCATGGCGTAACGGCCTTTTAAATGGTGATGAGGAGTAAACGACGGTAAATTCTGAAAGTACAAGGTTCAGACATAATTTTAAGGCAAAAAACGAAAGATAGCATTTTTCGTCATGTTTGTCCAAATTTCACCGATGCCTCCCCTTAAGGATGACTTGCTGCCCTGGAAGTTAATGCCTTCTCTTAAAATTCTAAGTAATTTGGCTACTGTAGGAGCACTTCTTTTTTGCCCGCCTCGGTAGTGTGATGCCTCACGTTCAAGAGGTTGCGAGTTCGAATCTCGCTTAGGGTAAGTTATCCAGGTAAGGTTTTTTTTTTTTTGCGAGGTTTCCCCTTATCCTGAGAAGACGAATGTCGGGTAACTTAAAGCTCCATGGGCCTCGGGCTCATTTGAGCATCATTTCACCCATTTCATTCATTCACCGTCCTATATGACATTACGTTAGAGCACGTTAATTTAAAAAAAAAAAAAAAAAAAAAAAAAAAAAAAAAAAAAAAAAAAACCACATTTTTCCTAAACATAAGAATTATAAATCGTTCTTCTAACAACACATTTATCTAAGTCATCTAGATCCGTTACTCATTTCGGAACTTCTTTTGCCTGGAGTTCCAAAAGACATGTTCGGATTTTCATGTTCGTGTTCTTGAACAATTCTTTTCACTGTTATTTCTGACGCTCCTGTGGCATCTAATACGCGTTTTTTAACTTTTTTAATTTTTTGAAAAACTCTTGTGATGTCAGCAGTTCTTTGCTTTTAGCTTTTTTCTTCATGTATGCCCATACATTTGAAACAATTTCGTTAGTCTGATTGTGTAATGTTTTGGATCCTAATTTAGAAAGCAATGGCAGCATACTTTATTTATGCTATGACCAATGTCTCATAAATTCACTATATTCATTTGAGAGGTAGAACTGGAACTTAAAAATTCAATGCCACAACTGGGATTTGAACCACAGTTCCAGTTCTACCTCTCAAACTTTGCCCACATACGGCTTGTGTGTTTAAAAACACCAACAGTAAGTTTGTTGGCATAAATAAATAATAATCACTATATTCATTCTTATCACAAACACCTTAATATGTCTTTAATTACCGCACGCTGAACAAAAAATGAATTGTGAATTAGCAGGGACTGTTGAAATTGCAGACATCACTATCTTCCCCCTCCCCGCCCCACTTGTTGTGCATGGTTTCATTATCAGAATTATATGAGATGACAAGAGAGACAGAAACCTACAGGACTTCCACTCAAGGTCAGAGGCCAAGAACTGTGAATCTAGCTGTACAACTACAGGGGCTATAGCCAGAAAATTCAAGATATACATTTCATTTGTCATAAAAGTATCTCGAACATGTCATTTTTAAGAAAATAAAAATTTGCAAAAAGTTTTCTATATAAAGGCTAGTTTTGGGTGGAGCAGTTTTCTTCAAAATCTTTGTGATGATTCCTTGAAAGACACCAAGCTTAAATTCCAACTTAGGTTTTAACCGACTTTTCATTTTTGAGATATGCTGTCCACACACACATATGCTTGCACACACACACACACCAGGCCTTTGTTCCCTCATTCATTTCACAGAGGATGTTTTCACCACCATCGATGACATGGTGGAATACTTTACTTGTTCTGTCATGCTCGCTGAGATTCCAGCATTGCTCGTGGTTCCAGTACACCTCGTCACATTCCTGTGCCTTGGTAGACCGAGGAATGCCGTTTGGCTATCAAAGCATGCAAGCGAGCTCTGCATGTTTTTAGTTCACCTTAGGAACTGTTTTATTCAAATTAATGTTGTATTACTATTGTTTATGCAATTATTAATTATTTTTATAATACTAATCATACATTTAACTCTGATACCGGGTAATACCAATTTGCAGTGAATAAATAAAGAAGTACATGTACAAATAAAAGTTTCATAAGTGTATGGTAATATTTGTTTAAGTGATGGAGCTTATTTCAATTCCATCTGGTATTTTCGTTTTAATAATAGGGGTTGTGAGGGCCAGATGTAGTCAACATTGAAGGATAAAAATTTATTGGTGTAAAATGGTGATAGATTAAATAGTAAAACTATATGAATGTAAAATAGTAAATGCATTACAAATCACAAGAAGCTGCATGTAACATTGGTTTTAGAGTGTTGCTAACCTTATATTGTGTATAACATTTTTGATATTTTTGCAGCTTTAGTGAGGAAATGAACATGGAAACACCTGTGCTTCCTAGTACAGTTTCCACTGCTACTTCACTGGGAACTGCTGGACAGGCACCAGGTAAACTCTCTTCCTCCAGCAGAGTAGATAGTCAGGAGAGCAACACCACTAGTGAAAGCGAGGAAACTTACAAAGTTACTACTACTGCTACTTCTGAACCTGTAGCTATAACAGACCCCTCAAACATTCAGCCAACAGTGGTACGACAGGCAACAGTGGTACGACAGCCATTATTTCCTGATTCTCCCAAGGAAGCTTTTAATGAAGCAGAGGAATCAGATGAGATGGGTGCAGTCAGTGCACGAAACAGGAGAGCATTTTTTGCACAGACTAATCTGTCCACCCAAAATCAGCAGCCACAGCAGCCTAAAGAATCAGCAGCTTCTGTTACTCATGCTGCAAGTATGTCGCAGTATTTTGATAGTGTTTTCAGCATGGGTTGTTGGCTTAATGCTGCATAAAGCATGTATTACCAGTCACTAACCTGCTCATTGGTGCTGTGTGAATATGCCTGATATATACTTGTGTACTCAACCTTTAGGATGAAAATTATACAGATGATGAGACTGCTAACTGAGCATTTTGTCATAAACCTGTGGTCAAAAATGAATATTTTGGATGCCGCACTATGATAGATGTGCAATTGTTACTCCTTTACCACCTTCCACACAGAAGTTTTGTTTTTGTTGTTGTCTTCGAACACCTGACAGTTGTCAATGAAGTCATTTGTCTTCTTACACTCCAATATTTTTAATAATCATTTTGTATATTGAGAACTGATGGATATTTTTGAAGATGATAATAGTTTATTTCTTCATTTGGACTGCATAGTGGACAAACTGGGGATTCATATTCCAATACTATATAAACGTTGTTGTTAGCTAATCTGAATTTCAGATAATGAAGTCATTAATCCTCTTGCTCTCCGATATTTTTCACTGATGGATGGGGCGCTAGAAGTGGCCAGGCATATTTGAAGGTGGTCTTTTTTCATTTCCTCTTGCAGATCACATAGAGGGACCGCCTCCATAGCTCATTTGGTAGTGTGCTTGCCTCTGGCACTGAGGGCCCAGGTTTGATCACCGGTACCAGCATGGGGATTTTATCCCCTTAGGGAGGTCTGGCACGTGATGCACTGAGCCTCATTAGGTCCCAGGGGGACCAATTGAGGAGCTACTTGATGGAGAAGTAAGCGGCTCCAGATTGAGAAAACTAGCCGGGAGGGCTCAGGGTGCTGACCACATCCCACTCTCCAGTACTGCACCTTACCAATGACACCTGTAGTGGGCAGGGGGGGGGGATGCAGCAGCTGGGCGGTAGGCCTTGCACCTTCATGGGTGTTGTGCCGGGGTTTAGTTTAGTTTTAGATCACATGGAGAACAGTGGTGAACAGTTTATCCCAATTTTGTTTAAATGTTTTGCCAAACAGTGATGTCCTGTAATCAACCTGAAGGTTGCAACTGCCGTTTTTTCGAGGATACTCCGGAATTACTGTTTGAATGTTTGGTAGTTCCCATCTTATTTTTTCATTTTTCATAATAATATTTTGCAATAATTTTTTTGAATTCAGAGTTAGCTAATCTTTTAGCTGCATAAAATGTTAGATTAACTATAGGTTTCTGTACACTTCTGATACCCATTTTTGCAAGAAAATCAGCTTTGTCATTATTACTCCGTCCACAGTGAGCTGGTATCCATTGGAAGACTAGGTGTTTTTCTATAATTGTTGGGCTTTTTTGGTGACAACTTGGAAGTAATTGCTATAATTGCTGCTATATAAACGTTTAGCCATGCAATTATATCCTGTTAATAATCAAAAGGCTGCAACTGCTGTTTTCCTAGTGAATCTGGTATTACTTTTGAATTCTGGGCAAGAGCTACCCATTTTTTTCATAGAGATATTGTAATGTTATTGATTCTAGTGACATTTTTATATTGGCTTTTTATTGTTTTACAGAATCAAATGTTAATTTTCTAGTTGGTCCATAGGTGAGAAGGCATCCTTTTTTGGCTAAGTTGTCTGCTGTCTCATTACCACAGTGGTATCCATTGTAATACTATTTTTTAATTCAGGATTAATGACTTCATTGTCAGAAATCCAGCATTAGCTAACAACAAATTCAGTTTTGTCAATTGAGTTATGTTGGTGATTTCTAGTGTGTGCGGGTGGGTGTGCATGTGAGATCAGAAACTTTTAATAGGATTGCTGCTTTTGAGCCTGATAATTAGCGTTTGTAAAATTTTTACTGTTATGTAGAATATGTAGGGAATGGTTGATTGCTTCAATTTCTGCATCATAACTTGTTCTATATTCGTAGGATTTAGAAAAGGAAAAAAGAGAGCATGTTGCTCCAGCTCCTGCACCTTTTTCTTGAGAAATTAAGGAACCCTCAGTGTAAACATGGAGTCAGACTGGAATAGGGTATCTTGTATGAATTGTTTCAATTGCAATGTTCATTGGACAGCTGTATTCATATTAGATTTTGTATTTCTTCTGTAAGGTTTATATTATATTCTACTGTTATTAATATCGTAGAGTTGGGTTTTATTTTTAAATTTTCTTTTGTACGGGGATATGTTAAGTCTGTTTTCAAGTTTATTTACAACAGATAGAAAACTTTTTTACATTTTGAGAGAGGTTGGGAACGTGCATTTATCCCAGCTGTTGTGTGGTACTCTAATAGGTTTTTCATACTGTATTATTGCTTGTTGTGATAGTTTCATTTGTAGACTAGGTGTGTTAGCAAGTGCTCTCATGGAGTCAATAGGTGTTGTTCCAGTAATTAGTTGTAAAACTTGGTTTTGTATTCTAGTTTATTAGTATGTGGTGATAATAGGGTTTTTCTACAATAACTTAAATTTGGTTTGATATACACTTTATATGTTGTATTTAATGTTTCTCTTGAACATCCCCACTTTATTCCTGCTAGTCTCTTGAGAGGTAAGTTTTTGCTGTCTTTTTCAGTACTATATCTAATACTCAATTTATTATCAAATATTATTCACAAATATTTAGCTTCATTACACAAAAGTTTTGGAAATATTGGGCAAGTCAACATGTACTTATTGATGGCTTGTCTGCCACATGAACTAACACTATCTCCTCAAATTCTAGCGTCAGAAAGGCTTCTTGTTTTGCTCCTTGGCCAGCTCTGTGCCAGTCTCTCTTAAGTTGCTATCAACAGCAATAAATTTCTTCCCTCACATTCACTTTCATGATCACGTAGTGTCCAAAATATTTCCGACTACAGGTTCCTTATATAAAAATGTTCAGTGTAGAAGTCTTTGATGTCACTTGCCAGGGTTTTCCACCCATACGCTGCCGTGTATAGCCGTGCAGCAGTACTTCCGTTGCCATCTATTTGCTGTCTGGCAGCAGTCTTGAGAAGCATTAGCTGGCACTCAACTGGGGACAGTCAAGGACACCGTACAACCCTGGCAGACCTCTTACAGAAATTCCAGGTAGGAAGAAGTGATTTTAACCCACTTGAGGATGGGCCACTCACTAGCAAGCCATGGGCACTTTTTGAATGGTGACCCGGCACCTGCTCTGTGCTTCTCTCTGTAGCACATGTGCTTATTAATTGTCCACAATACGCTCGTAGTGCCAGTCCATTGACCTGGGCGTAACACTAGCCTCAACTTTAGGTAATGACCCAGTAGCTGTCAGTACAGTGCTGAGGTTTGTAGCCCATATAGGATTTGCTAGGCAGGTTTAGCTTGTATTTTATTTTGGAGCTTTTTAGCCTTTTAGGATATTCTGTATTTTTAACATTTTTAACAATTTACTTTTTTAATGATCAGTTTTAAAGTTTAAGTTTTAACTGTTTTTAATTTTTAGCTGTTTTAACTCTCAGTTTTTAGCTCCTTCAGGATGAGACATCACAGGCTTTAGGTTTTGCTGTTATTTTTTGACTTAAGGCCCTAATGGCCTAGTTGTCAACAGGCCCTTAAACCGTACACACTCACACTAGAAGTCCCTATCATCTATATAATTTTGATCCTAAAGGTTTGGGACATTCTATGCTGCTGCACACTTGGAGCCTAATAACATTCATCTCACCCCATTATACATTTAAAAGGAAATTGTTGTGATATTTCCTTCTGCCAAATTGAACATTCTGTTGCCAACATTGTTTGAATGTGCCTTCCATTTGCTACATGTTAAGAGCAGTAAACATGTAAATTTTTCTTTAGCAGGAAGTGCATGGAACAGAAATTTAATGAGTAACAATGGATAATATACATAAAACTTGAGCTTTTCCCAGAAATTACAGAAGGGAAATGTTTCTCTCACAACCTGTATGCATAAAATGCACGAAGTAGCAGATAGTTTCGTTGTGGGAACAAATGAGAATATCCAAATTAATTGAAAGGAATTAACAGTGAAGCAATTAAATTTGTAAAACATTCTAATCACACATTTACGTTCACTATCCACCTTCACTTACTACTGTTTCTCAACACATGTTTCAAAGTTCATTGCCCCATCATCACTTGTGTGTCACCTGTCAGTTGTTAGTTGGGTACATGGGCGACGGCAGACTTTTTTCTTCGGAGAGGGACTTGTCGAAGTTTGCAAACAAACAATATTAATGCATTATTTTGTTGTCAAAAGCTGTAGTATGTTTTTGCAGATAACTATTTGTTTTAAATAAACATTTTTCTTAACATTAAAATTAAAATAATAGTTTAATAGTCAGTAATTAAACGAAGGCTTTCATGGCTAGAGTCATAATTAGAAGAATATGCTTCAGGGCTGAGAGGCCGTGGTCCACTGGGCTCCTTCACTCTCCCAGACGTTTCACTTGCGACCAAGTGACCTAGGAGAGTTGTACATCGCAGCTGATGATGCTTGCAATAGCTGCAAGTGAAACGTTGGGAGAGTGAAGGAGCCCAGTGGACCACGGCCTCTCAGCCCGGAAGCATATTCTTCTAGTCAGTAATTGATTGCACATTAAGTTCATTAACTTCCCCCTTTGCAACGCCCATGGTTGGGTGAAATTTCTATTTGAAGCGGGGGTTTTGGATGAACTTGAATGCATTGACAGAAGTCTTAAGTTCACAAAGAACTAATATTTTTTATGCAAATCTTTTTGGACTATCCATTTCACTATGTTTTCTGGTAATTTGAATAAATGGACAAAGATGTGGATAGGTATCTGGAAAAAGATTTGCATTAAAAAATATGAGGAATTCCTTACGAACTGCAACATCTTGGAAGTTGACATCACCATATTAAAGTTCATTCAAACTCCAGGGGACAAAGGTACTGAAAAGAAACTTCGCCTAAGCCTAACCAAGAATCAACAGTTGCAATCACACAACTGGTGGGGCAATGACCTGCAAAACATCCACTGGAGTATAAGTGGTAAGTGAAAGTGGATAGTAAGTTTAGAAGTGTGACTCAAACTATATATATATATATATATATATATCAGTGATATTAAATTCACGATGGGGACTAAAGCTGCCAGTGCTATAATTTGAGGTAAGCTTTGTATATACACTACTGCTCAAAAGTTTTTGAACAACCTCGGTTTCCGGAGATATGAGGTATTATGACACAACTTAAAGTTAATTTTTGAATATTTAATAAGGAACCAATAGAAACAATAAGTTTCATTAGGCTGCCTTCCTTTCCTCAAAGAAGCACAGTTTGAAGTCAAAGAGACACTTCCTTTAAAGTTTGGTTTTGAAAATAGCATTATTGTTTAATGCACCAGATGTTTATGTAAGCTAAAGTTGTTGTTGTTGTTTTCTAGTGCCTTGCATCTGGCAATGAAGCCATTAGCATTCGTGCTTTCCAATACTTTTGAACTGTAGTTTCTTCTGATCTTAATGCTTCACAGGTCTTCAAGTGTTCTTCATTCATTTCTGCTGGATCGTTACACAGGACACATATTGGTGAGGCTGAGATACCTATTCTGTAGAGATGACTTGCTAAGCAGTCATGATTTGTCAATAGTCGGAAGGCTGCAACAGCTGTTTTCCTTGGTCTCTGGGGGATTATATCTGGATTGGAAAGTAGTGTAATCCATTTTTTATCTTTGGCATTTGTTGAGACATCTATATCTTGGTCTTTCAATATTTTCATTAGCTCTTGTTTTTTAGGCTGGGACATGCCTCCTGCATTCCATTGTAGAATTCTTAAAGTATTGGAATTGTTGTGATGAAATTTGCCTAAAGATGTCCCCACCCGGAGATCCGATTGGGGGACAGTTTTAACTCCGGAATGTTTATCTTTAGGACTCATATTCATGTATGTGGCTTTCATGTAACTGTTTTCTTAACGGGCACCAGTTTTACAATGTGGCAGTTACATCACCCGACTTAAACCCCCATTTTGCAAGGGGGACCACACCTATCGTTGGTCAACGGATCCATCGGACCTAGCCGGGAGGACTAAATAGATGATATTTAGATCCACCGACCTTCCCCTCATGTGCCTCTGAGGGACGCTGTTGTGCTGTGATAGGCCAGCACATATGTAAATGACATTTCCTCCATTTTAGATGAAACAGTTATACCGCTGTGATTCGGTCCCCAGAGCCTCATCTGTTAAAAGCAGGGTGCACCACGGGCAGGATGAGGATGGGAATTGGGTAGGAGAGGCTATAGGAGGTGCATCACTACCCCTTACTACCCCTGTAAGCTAAAGTCTGTTTAGGGAATCAGAGCAAGTTGGAGGGTCATCAGTGAGCACAACATAGACTTTGTTGTGTGTGTAGTTTCAAAGTTAAAATGGGTAAAAGCAGTGAGCTTTCGACAGAAAAGCGTGTTGCTATAGTTAGTTTACATAAAGCAGGTCTTAGCATGTGTGAAATAGTGAAACAAGAGCTTGTTTCCTTGGGAAGTGTCCATTATATTGTGGTGAGATATTTTCATACTAATAGTAACAAGGATCAGAATCGTAAGGGAACGCCTAAGGTGACTTCAAAATCAGAAGACAAATACTTAGTGATGATAAAGATAGCACAGAGTTTTTCTTTGAAGGGCAAGGGCCATCCACCTGCCAGTAGAGTGAGCTCTGTGCTACTTCTAGGGCAAGCTAATTCCTGTAAGCTTGCTTCTGTAGAACTACGGTTATATTAATGTCTATTCGTTATTATATAATGTTTGTCTTTGGTTACGGTCTATGTTATTTTATCATTAACTATTCACTTCGTCAAAATTAACTTTTGCACTTTGTTATAGTCTTTGTCCACTTCACTGGCTTTGAACTTACAAAACTACTCCCTCTAGTCTGAACACTCTTTTTAGCCTCCCTCTGCTGATATGTCTTTCCATTTTTCTGTCTCTGGCTGTCCTGGTCCATTGGACACCAGCTACCTTTTGGAGGTTTTGTGACCATGTGTGCCACGGGGGTCCTATCCGCTGGTCCCATACTGTTGCCGCGTAGGCCCGTCTGACCTGGCTCATCCTGGCTACGTGTCCTCCCCAACGCCATTTGGTCTGTCTTATTCTTCTTGCAGCCTCTTCCATTCCACTCTTCCTTCTCAGTTCATTATTCCTTACCTTGTCGCTGATTTTGATACCCAATACCCTTCTCTCCATTTTATGTTGGCAGACTTGGATTTTGTTAATTTGTCCCTTTGTGTCCATACCTGGCTTCCATAAGTAAGAGCTGTAATGACACAGATCTGCAATTCTTGGTTTGCTGTTGAGAGATTTTTCCAGAAGTACAAATTTCAGGCTCCAAAATTTGCCCCAGGCAAGTTTTATCCTTATCTTCTTTCTTGGAATTTTAAATACAGTGTTGTAATAATCATTTTAAACCAAAAAGGTGAGTTGATTAATAACACTAGGAGTAGGGGTCTAGCAGTGGAACTGAGCAGACGTATAGTGAGGGAAGCTCCCATGGCCGAGGTGAAAAAGGAGTTAAGCGACATGGTAGCTTAAGGGCAGATAAACAAAATAGTTGTAGTAAGAGATAAAGGACTGGCAGAGAGATTTAGACAAGAGTGGATGAAATACGATAGGGGAAACAAAGAAATGGATATGTTAAAACGGGAAATTTAAAACTTAAAAAGAACACTTGAAAGAATGGAAGATAAAAGCAGAAAATACAATGTAGTGACTTCAGAAGTGGGAGTATATCAGGATTTAGAAGATCTGCTAGTGAACAAATTGGAAATACATCTGAGAGGCTATGAGATTTGCAACACATTTAGAATCAGCAAAATACCAGGGAAAAGAAATATTCTTTTATGAAGTTTACAAACACAAATGGCTAAAGAAGTACTAAAACAGGCAAGAAAATTGAGAGGATCAACTATTTACATCAAGGACTTAACGTATGCACAAAGGGTGCAAATGAAGGAGCTAATTAATCAGAGAAGACAAGCAAGAAATGAAGGCAAGAGGGTATACGTTAAAAACTTTGAGCTTTATGCAGTGAACCAGACAGCAGCAAGGAAGAACAGACCAAGCGACAGGCAGAGGCAGGACCAGCAGGCATTGCACCAAGAAAAATAAGGAAACGACCAAGCATCAGCAAGAAACATCATAGAACAGACGACTACTCAGCAAATTGCAACACATGTGGTTTCAGTGACAAGTGCTTCAAAGTCAAGGTCAGGGGTGAGCAAAGTGCAAGGTGACGAAATGGTAGGATGTGGTATGCAAAAGAAACTGGGGAAAGAGCCAAGATGGGGGATGACAGCATTGGCCATTAGAGAGCACAGAGAGGAAGCGATACCAGTGAGGGTGAGGGGGAAAGGGACAACGAGGCAGGAGAAAAAGAAAGGGGTATTTTGCAGAGAGCAACAAGGTTAAAAACATGGTTGGGTAATCCATAAATGAGGAAGTAGAGGGTTTTTATACATGGTGAAAGTGAGGTTATAGGTGTTCTGTGTAGTGAAGTATTAAAATGAAAACTGATGAAGTGTACAATGTAAACTGATGAAAAGAAGTTATGAGTGAAGCTGATAAGAAAAGTTGAGAAAGAGGGAAAGGAATAGTGGTGGGAGATGACAGAAAAACAGAAATAAAAATCTAAGGTTGGGAGCAGGATAAGATTAGTGAAAAGGTAAACACATGTAAGGTGTATGTAAAAGGCAGTTTTATTGAAGGGCTACCCTAATAGCAAAGGGACCAGGGTCCAGTTCAGGGGTAGCCCAAGGTGTGTAAGATTTGGTACTCAATAATTCAGTCATTCATTCAATAACATTTAATTTTTTTGTCTAAATCATTAGCAGACAAAAAAGTGAAACAAGCAGAAACAAAAAAGTTACTAAAAGAAACTGCAACACTCAGCAGAAACAAAAATGACATTCAAAATTCAAATAAATTCACATTCCATCCTTGGGCCTTCAAAAAATTCAAAGAACAGAACATTCAGCCAGCACCAGTGAACCACTACTCCATTTAAAAATCTACTGAATTCAAACATCAGAGATGTCATCCCACCCAATAAAAAATCTGGCATACACCAAATTGAATGCAGTGACTGTAATAATGTGTATGTAGGAAAACCAAAAGAAATTTAGAAATAAGATCCAAGGAACACTTTAGAAACGTAAAAAAAAAAAAACAGTTGGAAAAATCAGCAGTTGCCACTCACTTTTGGACAGAAAAGCAAAACACAAAGCCAGAACCGAAGCTCCTCAAATACGTAACGCGAAAACAAGAGCTGTCCACATGGGAACAAATCTTTATTTTAAAAATAGAAAGAGAGTATTCAATTTTGACATCCCCGAGAAAGATATCTTCAAGGTCCTTGAACCACCACCTGAGGAGACTTCAGAGAAAACATCGCCATCCACACCAGGTAGAGCCAGTTGATGTCCAGTTGATAATGGAGGAAAGTCAAGTCTTCGAAACATGTTCCGGTAAATTATAAGTGTTGTGTAGTGTTATTAATTGACTCGCCTTTTTGGTTTAAAAGTTTACCCTTCTTTTAATCTCTCTTTCTCCGCTCCTTGATATGCTAATCGTTTGTCATAAGTAGATATATTCTTCACTGTATTCTGTGTTCCCTCTAACTAGTTTGGTATCTCTTGTCATGATTTTGGCCTTGGTCGGGTTCATTGCTAGATCTGTTTCTTTGCTTTTTGCATTTAGTTCATTCAGCATCTTTTGCAGTTTATCTGCTGTTTGGTAAATAGTACAATATTGTCAGCAAATCTGAGGCTGGATAGTCTTCTGCCATTGATATTTATACCGTAACGTTTCCTGTTCCAGTCTAGTTCTCTGAATATTGTCTTGAGGATACATGTAAAGAGCTTTGGTAAGAGAGGGACCCCTTTTCTTGTCCTGAAGATTTCCTCTTCCACCTCTGTTCTCTTTTGCACTGCTGTTTGTGTATATGTTTCCGAATAGTCTAATGTATTTCAGATGTATGCCTGTAGCTTACAAGATTCCAAAACACTAGTGCATTCCACTGAATCAAATGCTTTCCTGTAGTTGATATATGCTATGAATAGTTTTAGATTGAACTCTTGTCCCTTTTCTATCACCTGGTTTATAGTCCATAGGTGGTCTATTGTACTGTATTGGGAGTGAAAGCCTGCTTGCTCTGGCGGTTCATTTTCGTCCATTGTTTTGGTGAGGCAATTTGTCAAGATCTTCATGAATATCTTATAAGTGCTTGGAAGTAAGCAGTCTATTACTGAAGAAACCAAACATATGAGAGAGCGTAAACTTTCATGGCCGGAGTCAATATACAGCCCGGAAATAACTCCTAGATATAAACCAAACATAGTTTTGCAGTAAAACATCAGCATAATTTTTAATTTCTTAAAAAAGCCAACAAGATGCGGCTTATACCGGAAACAAGAAGTAATAGACAAAGACCATGGAAGTCTACGTAATAATTTAATCAGTCAATTATTAAGATCCTCTCGGCTTCCTTTTTTGTGAAGGTTTATTGTGCTTCTATTTATTGTAGTTGCAGATGGTGTATTCTAGCATCACTTGTATAAATCTGCTTGTAGAACTGTGTTGCAGCTTCTATTAAGCCACTTCTTGTTTTCGTCTTTTCGCCTCTTGCATTTATGAAACCTAGCATCCAATACTTGCCTTGTGACAGTCCTTTCTTTAGTTTCTTTGTTGATTTCGAGGTTTGTAGTATAGTTTTGGCCATTTTAAGGTTGTGTCCTGATATCATTCCTTAGTAGTATGTAGTAAAAGTGATTGCTTCAAAACAGCACCCATGCTGGCAGCAGAAATTGACCAGTTGAGAAATGAACTTGTGAGTGTGTCGACAGTAATAAGACGACTTCTGGATGCAGGCTTAAAGGATGTATTGCTGCTAAGAAACCATTGCTGAGGGCTCCCAATAAAAAGAAGAAACTGGAGTGAGCAAAAAAAAAAAATGCAAAGTGGACTGTTGATCAGTGGCAGAATGCGTTGTTTACAGATGAATCACAGTTTGAACTCTTTGGCACAAAATACTACAGGTTTGTCAGATGTATGAAAGGGAAGCACATAATATCTCAATGCACATCCCCTACAGCGAAGCATGGAGGTGGTTTCCTAGGCGGCGCCAGGGCGGGTAATTTAAATGAACTATGGAGCCATTTGAAAACAACATGTAAGGAAATTTCTGAAGAAACACCAAGAGACTTATAGCCAAGGTGTCCAGAGTGTGCGAAGTAGTGATCAAAGCACAAAGAGGTTACTTTGAGAAAAGCAAAATCAAGAGCGTAGTGATTGTTTCTGTTTTATATAATTGAAAAGATATCCATAAAGCAGTTCTCTGTTATATTTTTTCAATAGATCTTGATATTAAGGAGTGTTCAAAAACTTTTGAGTAGCTGTGTATATATATAAAATTTTATTTCCGTATTCACAATACTTCATAAGTAGTTTCATAGGCAGGCAGATCAACACATACGAGGGTGTATCAAAAAGTAACAAATTATTTTTTTCTGTTTAAACGCGCACTCATCAAAATTCACCAATCGTGGTAACAGAGAGGTCTGACCTTGACTGACGCTGGACTAGGTGCCACACTGTCCATGCCCTGTTCAGTTTGTCTGAGAGAGCCATTGTGTAAGCACATGTTTCAGTGACCCGACGTGGATTTCAAGTTAGTACGAGCAGCAATTCAGTTTTGTGCTTTGAAAAAATCTAGAACTGAAATGCCGCAAATGATATAGGAAGCATATGGAGACCAAGCTTTATCAAAAACACGTGTTTTTTAATGGCATAAAAATTTCAAGACGGTGAAAAAATTCTTG
Source organism: Tenodera sinensis (assembly GCA_030765045.1). Taxonomy (NCBI): domain Eukaryota; kingdom Metazoa; phylum Arthropoda; class Insecta; order Mantodea; family Mantidae; genus Tenodera; species Tenodera sinensis. Next base: position 49,866,196 of record CM060963.1, on the reverse strand, counting down.
AAGGTGCTCCACGTTCAGGAGGGCCCTCCACTTCGAAAATTAAGGTGAACCGCAACGCCATTGATTGCTGTTGCAAGAAGACAGACGATTAATGGTAGCGAAGATAGCAGATATTTTGCACATTTCCTATGGGTCAGTTGAAGACATAATTCATAATGATTTGGGCTACAGAAAAGTGGCAGAAAAATTTCACGAGTGCTTGATGAGGAACAAATGTGTCATCTGGTCATGACCTGACAGCAGTGGATCACAAGGCTTTGGAGGGAACCCAACTTTCTGGACCAGGTTGTAACTTGTGATGAGAGCTGCTTTCATCACTATGATCTGGAAACCAAACAACAAAGTGCACAAAGGAAACAGCCCAAGGCTAAAAAAAGTAAAGGTGCAACCAAGTGCAGGGAAAGTGATGCATCTTGTGGTTTTCAACAAAATTGGGGTAATATATGACCACGTGGTTTCTAAAGACACCACAGTAACTGCTCAATACTACAGTAACGTCCTTAAAGGACCACTCAAGAGGAAAATGGCTACCAAGAGACCAGAACTTGCTGCCAATGGATGGATCCTCAGTCAGGACAACACCCCTGCTCATCAAGCCATAGCAACACAAGAGGCAATCATTCAACTAGGTATTAAAATCATACCCCACCCACCATATTTGCCAGATCTAGCACCCTGTGATTTCTACCTGTTTCCACAAGTGAAAAAACATCTTTGTGGGTGCCATTTTCAAACCAATACAGAACTACACAGTGTTATTTCGGGTATACTGAACAGGATGTCAAACAAGGGGCTTCTCTGAGTGTTTTGAAAAGTGCATAGAACGTTGGAACCAGAGTGTAATGTCAGAAGGAGATTATTTTGAAAGCTTGTAATTAAATTTGAATAAAAGGTAATCATGGTGTCTGGAAAAAAAAAATTTCCTCTTTTTGATCCACCCTCGTATGTACTCTGTGGCAGTGGAAGTTTCATGTTGACATTGAGAATGTACTTGATGAATCATGAAACTGTTGTCTGTCATCCTTAATATTCACAATTTCCACCAAAGAAAAGTGAAGCTTAGTCTCTAAATGTTTATTATATTTGTTCCTTTATATTGTTTCACTATCAATAGCTTCAGCTTTTTCACTGATTCCGTGCAGGTTATATTTATACACAGTGGATAAAATGCAGTGGTTCCAACAGTAGCTGAACCAGTTTGACCTTGAATGGGTAGTGGATGGGATGTGTGGAAGCATATTCCTCTATTGGTCATGTAGAGCAAGTTACATAAGGTATACATATTTTCTCATCGGGTAAGACAAAGGCAACCAACATTTTTAGAAGATTCCAGGCACAATTTGGAGAAGGAACACTTTTGTCATGGAAAACAAACTGTACCAACAAAGACTGCATGGAACAAGAGAAATTTTGCACATACACTAAAGACTCAGGAAAGCTTTCTTTCCAAAATTCAAGTCCTTCCTAATTCAAAGGAAAACTTCATATATAAAGTCAATCCGGCACAAACATTAGATATCACTTATTATTTACACCTGACAGAAGAAGTTAAGAAAAGTGATATTCCAGCTAGTGTTCTTAAATTATTGGCATTAGAGACAATCCATACTAGATTTCCAGAACATGAATGGCTCCATATTTATATTGATGGATCACTGATATCAAACCGAGATGGAGCAGGGGCTGGAGTCACGTGTCACCTCTTTTCCTATTACAAATCTTTAAGTTATGGAACTACAAACTTTGATGGAGAAATTGAAGCAATTTGAATGGCCCTACAAAATCTTTTGTATAGAATTTCACATTTTCATCAAGCAGTTATTCTCTCAGATTCCAGGGCAGCGATTATAGCAATTACTTCCAAGTTGTCACCAAAAAGCCAAACAATTATAGAATGTTGGAAAATCCTTACCCATCCAACAGCACTTCAAAAACACCTAGTCTTCCAATGGATACCAGTTCACTGTGGACTGAGTGGTAATGAGAAAGCTGATTTTCTTGCAAAAAAGGGTACCAGCAGTGTACAGAAATCTATAGTTAATCTACCATTTTATGCAGCTAAAAGATTAGTCAACTCTGAATTCAAAATAATTATTGCAAAATATTAATGTGAAAAATAAAAAATTAAAAGACTGGAACTACCAAACATTCAAACAGTAATTCGTGAATATCCTCAAAAAGCGGCAATTGCAACCTTCAGGTTGATTACCGGACATAATTGTCTGGCAAAACATTTAACCAGATTTTGGATATATTGTTCACCATTCTGTCCTCTATGTGATCTGCAAGAGGAAATGGACCAAGACCACCTTCAAATATGCCCTGCCACTTCTAGTGCCCCATCCATCAGTGAAAAATATTGGAGAGCAAGAGGACTAATGATTTCACTGTCAGAAATCCAGCATTAGCAAACAACAGCAACAAAGAGTACAGAAAATATTCGTGCTGTTAATGTTATTAAGGCAGATGGGGACATAAGGATATCTGAGGTTGCATCAGAGGGGGAATTAGCCACCGGAGTTCTCAGCATATAACTGATGATGAACTTGAACCCTGCAAAGTTTCTACCTAGTGGGTTCCCTGATTTCTTACTCAGGAACAAAAACTTGTTCACTTAAAAGTTCTGTTAAGTCTTCTTACTCACCATAACCTATTTACTGTAAACATAAAGTAGATGTAAGCAGAAGCACATGGCAGAGATAAACCTCATTGGCTGCTGCATTTTAATACTCCCATATTCTTCCACAACATAGCTCCTTAATAAACCAAAGTTGTTATAATATAGAATATAATGTTGTACTGTAATATACTGCAATAATACACTTTATATTTTATTGCCAGTTGCAGAACATTGAGTTCTCTTGCTTTGAATACTCCGTAGCATTTGCCTGTCACCTCAGCGCCATCATGGCATGCAAAATGGAAGCAAGATCAAGTACAAGTGGTTTTCTTGAACATCTGCAAGGAAGATGTTAAGGAACAGTGAAAAGGTTATTCTGTTGAATGTACTCAAAAGTTTTTGGAAAAATATCCTAGCATGGCTATAAACGATCTGATAAAGTATGATAATATGTTAATAATCGACAATGCCTCTTACCATTCAGTAAAAGTGCAGCACATTCAATGGAAAAAAAAAATCTGAAGTGTTATTCTAAACTAAGAACCAATTAGAAACTAAAAACTTCACTTATCTTAGTAATGTTTCAAGTTCTTGGTGCAAAACGTGAAACATTACTAAGATAAGTGAAGTTTTTAGTTTCTAATTTGTTCTTACTTTAGAATCTTGTTGCTTCACTGTTAATAGCTTCAATTTCTTTAATTAACTGAAGTGTTATATTAGCTGAGATCTATAGTCCCTCCGAGCTTAAAGTGGGTATGCACATGTACATTGCCATAGTATCACTCCGCCAACAAGCACATGTTGCTCTTTCCGCAGAGGAATACCTCATTTTATTCTAACAGCAAATAGATTATATCAGGAAGAAAGGGAGGAATTTTGTGCCTGGGTCCACATGGACTACATTGACGACTGAAAACCTGGAAGGGAATCACTGGACAATTCTGGATCACCCTCCTTAGCCTAGATTTATGTCCCTTTGAACTACCATTTGTTCCTATCAATGTGGTGTGGCGGAGGACAGGGATTCAGTGATGACAGGAGTGGAGAAGCTCATGCATCTCTGACTGCAAACAAGTTCCTTGTCTTTCACTGAGAAAAGTATTACAAAACTGCCAGTTCTTTGAGAAAAGAGTAGTTTTTAAAAACAGTGATAAGATTTAACATTAATCTAAAACCTCCATTATAAAGGATTCCTTTGCATATTATACAGCACTTGTTTCACACACATAACAGACATTTGGGCACAGCACTATTTGTGTTACAACTACCAAGGCCGATTTGCAGTGAACATTTGGACTGGCTTTGTGAATGACACACTCACAGGTCCCTATTTATTACCTCCACGTTTGACGGGACACATTTACCTCCAGTTTTTACAACACATTTTGCCAGAACTTCTAGAAGAGTTCCTTTAGCAATACGTCAGTTAATATTCTTCCAAGCCAATGCATTATTCTTGAGATGTAAGAAATTTTCTAAGTGCAACATATCCTGATTGCTGAATTGGTATAGGAGCATCATTACCTTGGCCAGCACATACACAATAGCCAACCCCTTAGGCTTTTTTTCTTTTGGAGACATGTTCATTCTTGTGTACGAGATGCCAGTTAATAGTAAAAAGGAGTTAATGGCCAGGATCTTTGTAGCATTCTATGTTATTAGTGCTATGCCGGGTATTCTTTAAAGATCTCAGCAATCAACACTATGGTGTTACCAACTATGCTCCAGATCCAACGTTGGCATTTTTAACATTGTTTATAAACACTTATGCACTTGTTCAATTATTGTTTCATTCTTATTTTAACTACGTTTTGAGCCATTTAATGGTGAAGAACATTTGACCAATAATGGTAGTATTTGCAAATGTTATTGACAATAACATGTGTTGTAGATTGGTTAAAAGATCTGACCTACTTTAGAGCACATAGACTTAGTGCCATATAATTAGACCAAGTTTTAAAACAGGGTTTTGTATTGTATTGTTTAAAATTAAAGATACACGACTTCTGTTACTTGAAAATTCTCGTAATGCCTGGTAATCTCTAACCCGACGCTGTGTTTTAAAAACTTTAGTGGCCTCTAGCTCAATAGCAAGACGTTTCCGGACATATGTTCCTGATAAGAAAATACTCCATAATAACTCCTGAATCATGCCTTAAAATTATTGTTATTTGGATTCCCCTTGTGTATAAATATTTAGAGACTAAGCTTCACTTATCTTTGATTTAAGTTGTGAATAAGCAGGCATATTTCCTAAATATCTATAGATATATTTTATTTATATTGTTTCACTGTTAATTGTTTCACTGTTTTCGTTCAATTAGCTATTGATGTTATTACTTAGCTGAAAGCAAGGTTGAATTAGTCATTATTTTAACTGCTACCTTATTGATTTTGTATGTTCATTATTTGAAATGCCATTATAGTTTCAGGAACACCAATTCAAAAATTATATCCCATGACACCAAAGGAGTATGCTTTCTGCACAAGCGGCTTCTTTACGCTGCCACCAGTAGTTACCCGTTAGTACCCTTCTTTTGGTTTACAGTAACTTGCTATTACTGCTACAGGGTGATGAAATTTCTTTTTGTCTTCCTTATAATGTAATTGCTATTCAGGGAACCTGAAGGAGCGATATGGGAGAAATAATAAAACTCCTCAAGAGTGCTAGTGTGTGGTTAGTTGTAGAATTAATATAAACTGTGTTTGGAACTAAAACTGCATGATACAGATAATCTTTATAATAACATAGACAAGAAAACCATAAGATTATGAGAAGGTCTATATAAATTTGATCACTCTGTATAATTAGTACAGATTTACAAAAGTAACAACTTAGACTACAGTGGAGTCCCGCCAATCCGAACACTGCTAATCTGAAAATTCACTGAATCCAAACAGGGCTAGGAAAAAATTAACTACCACATTTGTTTGCAATTTTAAAACAGTAAAGATTAAGATTAAACTAGTTTTTCCAAGTAAAAATGTAAATGTATTAGCACAGAAAAACACGAAATAAATGCTACAGGAGTAAACAGTGATTCTGTTGGCTATCTTATACACAAAAACTAAAAAATAGAACCTCTTGACGTACTAACAATGTGCATAACAAAGTTTGGATGCCACTTTTTTTACATTAACGAGAAAACAAAACAGAAAATCAAATCAACACTTAAGAAGTGAAGTCAGAGATGTTCTTTTGACACCAGGCTACTTGCACTAGGTAGACACCAATAGTGGTTATAAAACATTACAGTAATTGGTTTTCGAGCCTCAGAATGTAGTTGTAAAAGAAATTATAGCATACTATACTAATTGCAATCATTTTAATACTTAACACATAATTGCTTAAAGTCAATATGTTGTCATATTTGACGAAAATACACCTAATCCTAATTTTCGCTAATTCAAACAGGGTTCGGTCCCAATTAGTTCCGATTAGTGGGACTTTACTGCATAAGTGTCTCTTACCTTAGTGTATGCTGAAAGTTCTTGAAATCAAAGGCACAATGCACTTTTTGGAATATTCATTCCTATCATCGGTGCCATATTTGTTTATACTGGTTGCTCTTGTAACCAATGCAAAAATAGTAATATTTCTATGTATTACCAATCGTTGAAAACAAAAATTTGGTAACATAATCAATTCAAAATTCATTGCACAGTGCTTACTTTTAAAAATGAATATCTTTTCCCAAACCATTAAATCTATAGGTCCATTTAATTGTGTTAATAAGTGAACCTCTGAATTTATTTTGTGATTAAATGACCAAAAAGAATCTGGCTCAGCTGATTTATCAATCTGTTTATATTGTCTTTGAATTCAAGAACTTGCTGCAGATACTAAGATAGGTGAACCTTATAAACTCTAAGTTATTACTTTTATAGATTTATGTTGCTTCACTGCTAATAGCTTCAGTTTTCTCATTATTTAATGCAGCTTTCTTACAAGTGTTATAGTTCATTTCAAAGGTAGGATAAATAAGGCAACATGGATTTTTTTTTTATTAGTGTCGATAGTAGTGGGAACTTAAAGGTAGTTTGGGTGCAATTTTTAGATGTGTTTTTATACTTAGCAAAGAGTAGTATTTACAAGGTATGTCTAGGAAGTATCCGACCTATGACTGGGAAAAATATATTATTTACCTGGGACCGTAATCTCCTTCAAAGTAGTCCCCTTGTGCATTCACCACTTAGCCCACTGCTCCTTCCACTTCTGAAAACAATTCTGGAAAACTTCTTTTGGGATGGTGTTCAATTCCACTATTGCATTCCTCATTATCTCTTCTCTGCTCTCGAAACATTTTGTCAAAAAAGTCTGCATCAGTTGTGATGAATGTGCTGGAGCATTGTCATGATGCAACTGCCAGATTTTTGCCCTCCAGAGGTCTGTTCCTTTTTGCTGAACGACATAATGCAAAATTGCATTTGTGGAATCTTTACTGATCCCAACCTCTTCGGCAATCTCTCTTGCATCCAAATGTTGATCTCCAGTAACAGATCTCTCACTTTCTCAACAACAGTAGTATTTCGAGCAGTTTGTGCCCTCCCAGGATGCTAATCACTAGAGCCCGGATTTTTATGTAATTGCATATTTTAAATCCTGCGTAATATTTCAATGAGAAGTAAAAAATGTTGGTAATTACGTCATTTGGGACTCCCTTACAAATTTTTATTTTACATTTTTTTACATATTTTGCATATTTCTACATATTTTAACGATGTTACATAAAACGTACCTATTTTCTGGGTTTCGTTACAATTTTATTATTTTTTAAAAATATTGTCACATTATAAACTACTGTTCTCGCAAGTTTTGCTGAAAGCAACAAAAATCAATCTGCGAAATAGGACGCTAGTTAAATTAAGAATGCGATAATAACCGCCTTGCCTCGTTCTGATTGTTGTCCGTTTATATCAAAGCTGGTGCTGCTCGACAATGTTGATGTCCAGTGTCACGTTTCTCTTAGCGCTTTGGGCGTTTACAATTGATTGCTACCATTGTCGCAGTAGTTGGCATCTTGTAATATAATAGCTACGAGGAAGCAAAGTGAGCCACTGGACAACCATCAATATAGCGAGGCAATAATACTGCATTTAGTTTCTTGCAAGTCTTAGTAAAATGTCACTAGTTGCGTCCTCGCTATCCTGCAAGTTGAATTCGTGGGTGAAATTAGATAGTGCCGTTACAACCCACAGAAAAGTAATAGTCTGTCAAGCATGCAGTAAAAGAATTGGCTGTTTCATGAAATCTCAATTGGAACAACATATCAAAACTGCTCTTCACATATGCAACAAATAAATGCTTAGTGTAGTTGCAGGAGATGTAGGAAGGAAGGCAGGTGAAAGATTCAAAGCTGTGCTAAACAGGAATCCAGGGTACTCTATGCTTCTATATATGTATGCTAAATGGTGACAATGTCAATTTACCAAAACATTTCTCTGAAAATCAGATTCCTATGCTAAAATATACTCCTGTTTCTTGGTGTGACGTGAAGAGAAGCTTGTCTGCTTATAAGAACATTTTATCCGATAGACAATGACCCTTGAAAATATGGAAAAGTATATGGTTATTCACTGTACATTGAAAGAAACAAAAGATTCAAAATGAAAATGCCTGGTTGTTCATTGTACGTCAAGATATAAAAATGCATTCTCATTATAAAATTTAATTATTTTGAATTGATTGTTTCACTCATTGGTAAATTGGTTCAGTATTTCAACATTGGTTTACCGTTTGAAATTTAAGTAAAATAATTATGTGAACTGAGTAATTTTAATAAATATAATCCAAAACAGATTTTTTATTTCATAATTACCTACTTGAAAATAAAGTTTAGGTAAATTCTGCATAAAACAAAACATTTTCCCTATAATTAATTCTATATTTATTAAATTTTAACTCTTTTTAATTAGCTTACGCACTTACAGACCCATCAGATTACAAAATTCTGGGTAATTTGCAGTCTGCATTTAGATTTGAGGTGGTAATCTTAACAGTTAGATTATTACATAATTTTACATATTTTGTTGAAATTACATATTTCATTACTTTCGTGTTTTAACTTAGATAAAGATGGAGACCAAAAGTAGCTATATTTCTTTAACTTTCCTTTGGGGATATGTGTTTTGGTGCTGTCAATAATATTTCACAAATTTTTTTATTCATTTCATCTGTTGACTTGAACTCTAAAGCCATTATCACCCCGATTTTAAAGAAAAACAAACCTTCAAACAATATTAATAGTTTCAGACCAATATCTTTGACCAGTGTTATTGCAAAAGTGATGGAAAGAATGGTGGCATCTAGACTTAACTGGTTCCTAGAATATTACAACTTAATTAATAGTTCACAGACCGGCTTCAGACAGAATCATAGTGCAAGTGAAAATGTACTCCTACTAAGCCAAGACATCAAGGAAGCTTTCAATAGAAAGGAGGATACCTTAGCAGTATTCATTGATTTTAAATCAGCATATGACTCAGTCTGGAGAAACAAATTAATTGAGAAGTTGCAATCAATAGGTGTGAAAAGTAACATGCTTAAATGGATAACTCAGTTTATTTCACAAAGATTTTGTGCCACAAATATAATACATACATTTCCAAATATAAACAAACACACCGAGGACTTCCACAAGGTGCTGTTCTGAGCACAACACTCTTTAACATATATATAAATTACCTTTCATCAATAATAAAAACTTTAGAAACCAAAATTGCTTTATTTGCTGACGATGTAGTCATTTGGACTTCAGGCTCTCCAAAAAAACCTGAATTAATTAAAGACAGAATAGAAACAGCCCTAAACAAAGTACATGAATGGAGCTCCAAAAACCTCATGACTATCAATGTGGAAAAAAACAAATTATGAATTATTTACACTAAAATACAAACCAGTTAATATTAACATAAATTATAGTGGTAAACCACTCAAAGCAGTTGATGATGCCAAATACTTAGGCATCACTTTCGACAGAAAGCTAACTTGGAAAAAACATATAACAAACATCTCAGAAAAGGTTGAAAAGAAACTGCAAATCCTGAAAAGGTTAGCTGGTGCTAAATGGGGCTGCTCAAGGAGAGTCCTTAACACAACATACAAAATGTATGTTAAACCAAACCTCTTGTACTGTTCTGAAGCTTTAATAACAGCAGCAAATGCTAACATTTGAACAAATACAAAATCAGGCTCTTCGCCTAATCACTGGAGCAGTTAAGTCCACACCTATTGATGCCATGCTTGCCTTAACATGGATCCCATCAATAACAACAAAAATAGAAGAACAAGCATTGCTCCAACACGAGAAAATGTTACGACTGCCAAACTCTAAATGGACAGAAGAGAACCTCCCCCCTTCAATCCTTAAAACTCAAAGTTGTTTCCTAGAAAAGGTAACACAGATTAAATCCAAATTGAACATTCCTAACACCAGAGAAAATTTACTTATAAGAGAAAATCCATTGGAATTATTGCAACCTACCTTCAGTTTGGAATTAATAGAGGAAATAAGTAAATCAGATACACCAAAAGAAATACAAAAACTTCTAGCTCTGGAAACAATATCCCACAGAAGAATGGCTGCACATATATACTGATGGATCCTCCAAGGAAAACCGTACTGGAGCTGGAGTTACGTGTTCACATTTTTCCTTTTATCATTCTGTTGGCAGAGACACAACAAATTATGATGGAGAAATAGAGGCTATACACATTGCTCTCCGACAATTATTAAATCTTCCCTTAAATAAATTTAACAAGGCAGTAATTCTTTCAGATTCTAAAGCTGCAATTCAGGGAATATGTTCAAATACTACAAAGAAGTCAACAAAAATTAGAGAATGCTACAAAATGTTAACACAACTCCAAAAAGTTAATAAGACTGTTCATCTCCAATGGATTCCAGCACACTGTGGAGTCGTGGGGAACGAAGCTGCAGACTCACTTGCAAAGAAAGGCACAACAATAAAACAAAAGTCTAAATTCAATTTCTCATATTCCTCAATAAAACGCTTGATCATTAAAAAATTTTCTCATTCATACCTACAAGAAATAGAAACAAATGCCAAAGATAAAAAATGGATTACACTACCTTCCAACCCAGATATAATCCCCCAGAGACCAAGGAAAACAGCGGTTGCAGCCTTCCGACTATTGACAAATCACGACTGCTTAGCAAGTCATCTCTACAGAATAGGTATCTCAGCCTCACCAATATGTGTCCTGTGTAACGATCCAGGAGAAATGAACGAAGACCACTTGAAGACCTGTGAAGCATTAAGATCAGAAGAAACTACAGTTCAAAAGTATTGGAAAGCACGAATGCTAATGGCTTCATTGCCAGATGCAAGGCACTAGAAAACAACAACAACAACAACATATTTCATTACATATTTTGATGTTTTTATTGCATAAATATGTACATATTTTGCACCTTGATAGTACATAAAAATCCGGGCTCTCCACCTAAGTGCGGCCATTTTTAAATTGGTTGTACCACTCTTTAATTTGTGTTACCCCATAGCATCATTTTCCAACGGCCCTTGAATTTTACAAATTATTTCTTTTTGAAAATCACCTAGTTTTTGGAAAAATTTGATGCAGTTTCTTTGCTCAGTTCATTAAGCCAGCTTGCGAGAAAACTAAATCCAACAAACACTTCTACTTTGCGCGATAAAAATTAAGGTCAGATACTTTTTAGTTTAGTCATGCCTCATTTGTAGTGGGGAGGATAGTAGTTCTACATATATAGGGTTACTGAAAGTTAACACAGTGAATGTATTTCCTGTAAATGCTCTTAAAAATATGTGGGACAACCAAAACAAAAAATAAATAAACAAAATTTAAACATGTAATAACTGATATACATGCTTAGGCTTTCATGGCCAGTGTTAATCCAATAGATAGTAGATTTCAGGCTTGTAGGCCGTGGCCCAGTTAATGAATTTCTCTGAAGATACCCAACGCAGTCTTGAGCAAAACATCAGAAAATTTATCTACTAGACCATGGCCTACAAACCTGAAATCTACCATCAATTGGTGTAATAAGTAATACTTACAGGTACTATATGACTTGTATTGATAGCTTCACTTACCTCTTAAAAATCTGCTGTGTTGCACTTACATGACTTTCTCTACTGTTATATTAACTGTTCTTATAAACTCCTGTTCTTTAATTTTACTCGAGAAAAACATTTATAGAAATTATCTTGTTGGTAATTTTCTTGTAGGTGCAAGGGGAATACACTAGGCTTTAAGTGGTAGTCAAATCTTTTAAAAGCTGGTCGCTAGATGAGCCCTTTGAGATTCATATCTCTTAATACAGCCAAGAGATAAAAATACCACCTTCTTTGGAGAAAGTACAAGAATTGCAGAACTCAGACAAATAACAAGGAATATCTCCGAAATGGTACACTCCACAAAGAAATGCATTAGGACATAGATTGTGATTTGATGAGATCTAAATATTTTGTATAGTAAGATTTAGTCTATTTCTTACGGTTTACCAGTTATGCAAAAGACATCAAGAGTTAACAGCCTACGTGGGCTATAGCAAGAAAATTCAAAATATACATTTCATTTTCCATAAAAATGTGTCAAACATAAGTTATTTTAATCAAAATCGTTTCAACCGTTTTTATAAAGATAAAAATCTTTGAAAAATTTTCCATGTTAAGGGTAGTTTAGGGTGGGAGAATTCTCTTCAAAAACTTGTGTCACATCCTTGAAGTATATTAAACATAAATACCAACTCGGGTTTTTGATCAACCTTTTGTTTTTGAGTTATGCTGTTCTCACACACGCACACACACGTGCACACGTGCACACTCTTTTCTAAAAATGTTTTTTTTTTTTTTTTATTCAGGGTACCTCAAGACATATATTTCCTGTAAAATCTTGACATTGAATTTTTAGGTTGAACATAATAATTACTATGCATATTTAATGGAGAAATTAAACATATTTAATCAAAGATCATATTGTGTGAATTATCATTGACATCATCAGCTCTTTGTTGATTTAAAGTTCTAATTCACATTTATTGATTTATTTATTTTTTACATGAAACTAAAACTAGGAAAACAATATCATCATTATTTTGAAGAAGGCCAAAAAGAAACAAAGTCAAGTTGTGTAGTTCCAAAATTAGTCCTCAGATAACGTGACCATGCAAACGTTTGTATAACGAGTTTCAAAAGTAAAAAATTATCATAAAGACTATGTTGCATTACAATACAGCAGTTGTCATCTATATCCGCGCTGGCTGTGCATAAAATCGTTTTGTTACCCTTTCAATCTCCATATCCATATTAATCCTTCCCTTCCAACTACTAGCCAACCAAAGTAGGTAAGACGAAGGTGCATTCCACCCAAAAATTCTATATTGGGATTTAAACAGAATTACATATGCGCGTGCATGTAAGTGTGAAGGAGAAAGAGAATAACATAACTCAATACCTAACATGGTACAAGGGCAGTTCCAGGAGTAGACATAGCAGATGTTTCAAACAAATTAATGTAGTTGTATCAACCTTAATATTTGTTTGGTTGTCATCAGTAGTGAACACTGAGCAAATAAAATACATAAAACTGATCATCGTATGTGGTACAATACTTTCATTTGAAAGGTGTTAGTCCATTGAAGCTGGGCTAGATTCTACTCTGTGCGAGTCTGCTCCTTCACTTACAACAGTAAACTGTTGGGTGCTAGAGTTTAAGTGAGCCCATATGAGCTGCCAAGATGAATCTCCCAGTGGTCAACTAAATGAGGTGACAATGCCAGAAATTGTAAATAAATATGACAAAATGGTATTGGATGAGCATTGACTGAAAGTGTGAGCAAGCAGACATTCCAGGCATTTCAAAAAGTACTGTTCGTCTTATATTGACTGAAAATTTGGACATGAGAAAGCTGTGTGAATAACGGGTGCGACATTTCCAATGGAACAAAGACATCATCATGAGGATGTTTCAGTCCACTGGTCATGTTTTGCCACAGCAAAGATGAGCTTTTGGTCAATTCATAACCATGGATGAAACACGGGTCCATCACTTCACACCGAGATGAAGGAATAGTGGAAACAATGGATTGAAATGGGAGAATCAGTTCCAGTTGAGCATTAATGGTAGTATTTGCGAATGTTATTGACAAAAACCTGTGTTGTAGATTGCTTAAAAGATTTGGCCTACTTTAGAGCACATAGACTTAGTGCCATATAATTAGACCAAGTTTTAAAACAGGGTTTTGTATTGTATTGTTTAAAATTAAAGATATGCGACTACTCTTACTTGAAAATTCTCGTACTGTCTGGTAATCTCTAACCCGACGCTGTGTTTTAAAAACTTTAGTGCCCTCTAGCTCAATAGCAAGACGTTTCTGGACATATGTTCCTGATAAGAAAATGCTCCATTATAACTCCTGAATCATGCCTTAACATTATTGTGTTATTTGGATTCCCCTTGTGTATAAATATTTAGAGACTAGACTTCACTCATCTTTGATTTAAGTTGTGAATAATCAGGCATATTCCCCAAATATCTATAGATATATTTTATTTATATTGTTTCACTGTTAATTGTTTCACTGTTTTCGTTCAATTAGCTATTGATGTTATTACTTAGCTGAAAGCAAGGTTGAATTAGTCATTGTTTTAACTGCTACCTTATTGATTTTGTATGTTCATTATTTGAAATGCCATTATAATTTCAGGAACACGATTTCAAAAATCATATCTCATGACACCAAAGGAGTATGCTTTCTGCACAAGCGGCTTCTTTACGGTGCCACCAGTAGTTACCCGTTAGTACCCTTCTTTTGGTTTACAGTAACTTGCTATTGCTGCTACAGGGTGATGAAATTTCTTTTTGTCTTCCTTATAATGTAATTGCTATTCAGGGAACCTGAAGGAGCGATATGGGAGAAATAATAAAACTCCTCAAGAGTGCTAGTGTGTGGTTAGTTGTAGAATTAATATAAACTGTGTTTGGAACTAAAACTGCATGATACAGATAATCTTTATAATAACATAGACAAGAAAACCATAAGATTATGAGAAGGTCTATATAAATTTGATCACTCTATATAATTAGTACAGGTTTACAAAAGTAACAACTTAGACTACAGTGGAGTCCCACCAATCCGAACGCTGCTAATCTGAAAATTCACCCAATCCAAACAGGGTTAGGAAAAAATTACCTACGAAATTTGTTTGGCATTTTAAAACAGGAAAAAGTAAAGATTAAGATTAAACTAGTTTTTCCAAGCAAAAGTGTAAATGTATTAGCACAGAAAAACATGAAATAAATGCTACAGGAGTAAACAGTGAACCTGTCGGCTATTTTATACACAAAAACTAAAAAAATAGAACCTCTAGACCTACTAACAATGTGCATAACAAAGTTTGGATGCAACTTTTTTTACATTAACGAGAAAACAAAACAGAAAATCAAATCAACACTTAATAAGTGAAGTCAGTGATCTTCTTTTGACACAACACACTGAAACAAACTGAAGAGGCAATGTTTTGCCTACTTCCATCCTGACTTTCACCAGGCTACTTGCACTAGGTAGACGCCAATAGTGGTTATAAAACATTACAGTAATTGGATTTCGAGCCCCAGAATGTAGTTGTAAAAGAAATTATAGCATACTATACTAATTTCAATCATTTTAATGCTTAACACATAAATGCTTAAAGTTAATATGTTGTCATATTTGACGAAAATGCATCTAATCCTGGCTAATTCGAACAGGTTTCGATCCCAATTAGTTCCGATTAGTGGGACTTCACTGTATAAGCGTCTCTTACCTTAGTGTATGCTGCAAGTTCTTGAAATCAAAGGCACAATGCACTTTCTGGAATATTCATTGCTATCATCGCTGCCACATTTGTTTATACTGGTTGCTATTGTAATCAATTCAAAAATACGTAATATTTCTATGTATTATCAATCGTTGAAAACAAAAATTTTCTAACAGAATCAATTCAAAATTCATTGCACAGTCCTTATTTTTAAAAATGAATATCTTTTCCCAAACCATTGAATCTATAGGTTCATTTAATTGTTTTAATAAGTGCACCTCTGGATTTATTTCGTGATTAAATGACCAAAAAGAATCTGACTCTTCTGATTTATCAATCTGTTTATATTGCCTTTGATTTCAAGAACTTGCTGCAGATACTAAGATAAGTGAACCTTACAGTCTCTTAAGTTATTACTTTTATAGATTTATGTTGCTTCACTGCTAATAGCTTCAGTTTTCTCATTATTTAATGCAGCTTTCTTACAAGTGTTATAGTTCATTTCAAAGGTAGGATAAATAAGGCAACATGGATTTTTTTTATTAGTGTCGATAGTGGTGGGAACTTAAAGGTAGTTTGGGTGCAATTTTTAGATGTGTTTTTATACTTAGCAAAGAGTAGTATTTACAAGGTGTGTCTAAAAAGTATCCAACCTATGACTGGGAAAAATATTACTTACCTGGGACTGTAATCCCCTTCAAAGTAGTCCCCTTGTGCATTCACCACTTAGCCCACCACTCCTTCCACTTCTGAAAACAATTCTGGAACACTTTTGGGATGGTGTTCAATTCCACTGTTGCATTCCTCATTATCTCTTCTCTGCTCTCGAAACGTTTTGTCAAAAAAGTCTGCATCAGTTGTGATGAATGTGCTGGAGCATTGTCATGATGCAACTGCCAGATTTTTGCCCTCCTGAGGTTTGGTCCTTTTCGCTGAACGGCACCATGCGAAATTGCATTTGTGGAATCTTTACTGATCCCAACCTCTTCAGCAATCTCGCTTGCAGTCAAATGTTGATCTCCAGTATCAGATCTCTCACTTTCTCAACAACAACAGCAGCATTTCGAGCAGTTTGTGCCCTTCCATGATGCTAATCACTCTCCACCGAAGTGCGGCCATTTTTGAATTGGTTGTACCACTCTTTAATTTGTATTACCTCCATAGCTAAACACAACATCAGAACCATCCACAAGCCGCCTTTGAAGATCCAACACCTAGTGAGGCCGGTAAAGGACAAACTGCACCTTAATGTACCAGGGGCATACCGTATCCCCTGTTAATGCGGGATGCCGTACATAGGGCAAACCGGCAGGACCATTTCCACCAGAGTCAAGGAACACGAACGGTCTGTACGATTAATGCAGCCTGACAAGTCAGGGCTGGCGGAGCACTGCTTTGAAAAAGACCACAGAGCTAACTTCAAAGAAATGACCATTGTGGCAAAATGTAGCGGTTTATGGGAATGGAGGGTTAAGGAGGCTCTGTCCATCTCCTCCAAGAAGAGTACACTGAACCGGGACACTGGATTGCAGTTTAGTCCATCCTGGAAACCAGCCTTAAAATTGGAAATCAACCGACTCAGAAAACACAGATTCCAACGGAGTGGTGAACCACCTCCACACTAGACTGGGTGTTTTCTACTCGGTACGTACTGGCTGACAGTACATATACTGGTCCTTTCACTCTTGCTAGTCATTCATCCTGAAGATGGAAGAGATGTACACTCCCAAAACGTCGATGTGTTTTCATCACTACACCTGGCTCAAAGCCCGAGAGCATCTTGAATAAAATTTAAACAGTAATAACTGATATACATGCTTAGGCTTTCACAGCTGGCGTTAATCCAATAGATGGTAGATTTTGGGCTTGTAGAGCGTGGTCCAGTCAATGAACTTCTCTGAAGATACCCAACGCAGTCTTGGGCGAAACATCAGAAAATTTATCAACTAGACCATGGCCTACAAGCCCGAAATCTACCATCTATTGGAGTAATAACTAATACTTACAGGTACTATATGACTTGAGGCGATATTATTTAGAAGAAGCCTCCTAAAATAGTTAAAATTTGTATTCATAGTGGTGGCAGAAATAGCCCCCTAAAATTGTGAATCATTGTCCTAGTGGGCAATGATAGAGATCTTCAATTGTCTTAGCTTGTTCATGTGTTATGGGGATTGGCGTCATGTGGAAATCGCAATATCCGCGAATAGTTTGAAAAGTTATCGACATATGGTGTTTAGTGGAAGAACATTGTGTTTTAAAAGTTAACAGGAGTAGCGATGCAGAGAACTCATATATATTTAATAAGGCTGCATTAAAGAAATAGAAGAAGATTACGAACTCGCAAAATTACGTAGTCCGTGTTCGGGTTGTGTGAACCCCGCAGGGCTTGTGACAAAGGATGCCAATCCAGAATATTTGTATTATTGTTTGTGACGTGAAGGAACAATAAATAAGTATATTAAAAATATAAAAAGGAAATTTAATCATCCTTGTAAGACGTAGACCCGTACCACGCCCTGAGGTACATCGAGAAATTCGATGAAAAGCTTCAAGAGTCACATCGCTTCATTCAACGGTAAATTCTTCTGATCTTATTTGTTCCCGTCAACTTCCCCACTTTCACATATCTTTGAAGAAGGAAGAAAGAAGAGCAAATAACCGTCTCAGACTTGTATTGATAGCTTCACTTACCTCTTTTAAAAATCTGTTGTGTGGCACCTTTCTCTACTCTTATAGTAACTGTTCTTATAAACTCTTGTTGCTCTTTCATCTTGCTGGTGGAAGGGGAGTACAGTAGTCTTTAAGTGATAGTCAAATCTTTTAAAGCAGGTCGCTAAATGAGCCCTTTGAAATTCTTTTCTCTTTTTACAGCCAAGAGATAAAAATGTGACCTTCGTTTTGAAAAAGTATAAGAATTGCAGAACTTGCGTAAATAACAAGGAATATCTCCAAAATGAAATGCATTCAGACATAAATGGTGTGTCTCAATGAGATCTAAGTATTTTGTATAGTAAGATTTGGTCTCTTACCGGGCACACACGCACCCACCCACCTATATATATATATATATATATATACACACACACACGATTATCTCCAAAAAGGAAAAACAATCAATGAAGAGTATTAAGCAAATTTTGGAGCATGTGAGTGATGAAATCAAAATCAACCACATTTAGCAAAGAAGAAAGGTTTGTTTTATCAAGACAGCGCACCAGTTCATACATCCATTATTGCATGGCCAAAATCAATGAGTTAATGTTTGAATTGGTTCCTTGTGCATCCTATTCACCAGATTTAGCCCCTTCTGATTATTTTCCGCTTCTAAACTTGAGGGAATGGCTTGGTGGTAAAAGATTTGCCAACAATAAAGAGGTCATGTCTGCAGTTGATGGCTGTTTTGCAGGTTTTGACACTTCTAACTATAAATAGGGTATTGAAGCTATTGAGCATTGCTGGTAAAGGATTTTTTGAACTGAAAGGAGACTATGTAGAAAAATAAAGATGATTTTTCTCAGGTACTTCTGGGACAGTCCTCGTATATATGTTAAGCATTTTTTTAAAGGTGTGACGCAAAAATTTTCATGAGTGTCCTCCTTCCTACCATTTACATGGACAGTTTTTAGCCTTTTTTTTATTTTTAAAAAAATAGCTTAAACAATTTTGTTTTAAATATGCAGCATAAACAACATAATTACATGAATAATAAAACGTATATCTTAATTTTTCTGTGAATAACCTATGAAATCCCCTTCCTAGTTAGGAAACAATAAGAGAGAGATAAAAACTTACACAGAAAAAATGTAAAGGTCATTAAAATATAAAGTTTGTATTGTCAAATACATTTTTTCATATCATTACCAAATTTTAAAATATTCAATTTTGTACACTTTGGACCTTACGTGTCGCCTAAAGGACAAGCTTAAAAGTTTTTTTTTTTTTTTTTTCCCCACCATCAAGGTAGGCCATGTTAGTATAATCGCTGGAATAGTTTTCCTAAGTGAAATATTTCTTTTTAAAGTAGTGCATCGGCTTTATAACCACTATCTCCTAATTAGATTGCAGCCTTGAGACCAGTCTCATCACGTGTTAGCAACGCTTTTCTTAAATAATATAATAAATAATTTTGGTTTTTAAAATATCAGCTCTCTAACCAAACATATGCTGCTGCCATATCTGTTGCCAACTGCATTGGGGAGTAAACAAAAGCAAAACTTGTTGTTGTTTTATAAATGAATAAGCATTTCTTCTTTTATTCCTGTTGGAAATAAATGGGGAGTACCAAGAGCAATTTAGATCCTGGTAAGACCACTAAGAATTACACACGTGCTGCAAGCTTAAAATTAAATGAATCTGATAATCCAGCAACTAGCCTCACAGTGATACTGTCAAATGAAGACGATATGAATGAAAATGCTTCACTAAGGGAGTCAGTAAATCATGAAATGGAACATGATTACCAGCATTCTCCTACAACACCAAACAGAAGGCGAATGCGCACTTTAAATCCTTGAAAGGAGTGGCAGCAAGATGAGGTGCCATCTAATAAGCTTAACATAGGAATGGTACATAAAGTGCACGATGCATCTGCATCGTGTAGCACTTACAGTTTACCAATTTCAAATAGGTTTGCAGCACTGACCGACCTGGAGAATCAGGAAACAAATGAAAAGATTGATGCATATACACCTAAAGCTCAGCCTATTTTTGTAACAGGTGTATGGAATATCCAAGAATTCAAAAAAGTAATGGACTGTAAAATTTCTAAAGAGAAATACACATTAACTACAATGAGATCTTGTAAAATTGATGCCAGTGGACATAGCTACAAATTCATTAGAGAATATTTCTTAAAACATCAGTCACTACACTTATCATCTGAAACACGAACGAGCATATAGGGTAGTACTTAGAGGAATGCACTACACGTAGGAGGTAACCATGATTAAAGAAGAACTAGGCACACTTGGGCACACAGTAAGAAATATAGTAAATGTGTTGCATCGAGTTACAAAAGAGCCTCTGCCACTTTTCTTTATCGACCTAGAACCAGCTTCTAACAACAAAACAATATTTGAGGTGAAACACTTAAACAATATGATGGTAGCTTTCGAGCTACCACACACAAAAAGAGAAATTGTTTAATGTAAACGTTGTCAAAGGTTTGGACATACCAAGAGCCACTGCAATCGCCCTTTCAGATGCTTTAAGTGTGGTGGCAATCATCCGACTGCCATCTGTAACAAAAAGCCTGACACTCCAGCTACTTGCGTAAACTACAAGCAAAACCATCCTGTGAGTTATAGAGGATGTCAGACATATAGGGAATATAAGGAGAAGGTATTTCCATCACTTAGAGAGAAACGTATTTCATCAACTAACACACCACAAGTAGCGGCACATATCACCACACAAAGTCCTACTGTATCAGGCAAGACTTACGCAGATATAACAAAAGAAAACATAAATTCAAATAATAATGAAACCACACAACTACTTCCTGCTATGTAACAGATGTTCACAAGGTTTGAAAAAACTAGGGACAAAATGATGGATAGAATGTTCGACCACACCAAGGCCATCGCCAGCAGAAAACAAAATGACTAAGTCACTAAAAATCTCATCGTGGAAAGCCAACGGCTTGTCTCAATGCAGACGAGAATTAGAAATATTCTTAAAAACAGAAGATATTGATATGCTTATTTCCGAAACAAGGTTTACAAACAAAAATTATTTAAGAATAGCAGGATATGCAATATACACCACAAACTATCCCTCAGGTAGAGTTCATGGCGAAACTGCCATTATAATAAGGAATTCAATTGTTCATCACGAAATGCCTAAAAACGATAAAGACTTCCCGCAGGCTACAAGCATAAATGTAACCACACCAAAAGGTCTCTTAACTATATCGTCCATGTATTGTCCTCCTCGACATGCCATAAACAAAGTGGCATTTGAAGTATTTTTTGAGACTAGGCAATAAATTCATAGCAGGCAGTGACTGGAATGCGAAGAATACATTTTGGGGATCTCGTTTAACCTCCACCAGAGGTCGACAGCTCTATTTTGCAGTAGCAAACAATATATTATAGAGTTTATCAACTGCTAAACCAACATACTAACTGTCGGACAGAAGCAAAATACAGGACCTATTACACTTCTTTGTAACAAAGGGAACTTCACCAAATTATCTGACAATATAGTCATGCTTCGACTTGTCTTCTGACTATTCTCCTATAATGACGACATTGAGCACCACTGTAGCTTTGTAACAGCGGCCATTCACTCTGTGTAACAGATAAACTGACTGGGGTCACTTTCAACAAATCATAGAGGATAACATAAACCTAAACGTTAGCCTTAAAACATCTGAAGAAACAGAACATGCAGCCAATTTTACCACACTAATTCATTCTCCTGAATGGAAGGCTACTCCATAATCGAACCATAATAATTGCTTGCCTGTTAATAAATATCCACAGCTTATTTGGGAAAAAATAAAAGAAACGTCGACAATTAAGAAGAAACTGGCAAATTAAAAGTTATCCTAGCGATAAAAATTTATTTAACAGATCTTTAGAAGAGCTAAAACAACTGATACAGGATTTTAAAATTGAGAATATCCAGGAATATTTGGGAACTTTAACTCCTACGTAAGCTACAGATTATTTGCTCTGGAAGGCCACAGAAAAGTTGAAACAACCAACGGAGCCGATGCCCTCACTTCAAAAAAATGACGGCACTTGGGCAAGAAGTAGTCGAGAAAAGGCAGACGTCTTTCTTCAGTATTTCAACCCTTTCCTTCGTGCATTCGAAAAAAGACAAAGATGAGATTAAGGAATATCTCCATACTCCCTTTCAAATGGCACTTCCAATTTTGCCTATATTATATAGGGAGACAATAAGCCAGTTAAATGGAAAAAAGATCCCAGGATATGATCTCATCACTGGACGAATGCTTCAGGAGCTACCATTTAAATCAGTCATATTCATAACTTAATGTTTAATGCTATATTAAGGGCTGGTTACTTCCCTGGAGCTTGGAAAATAGCACAGATCATAGTCATCCTAAAGTCAGGAAAACCTCCACATAAAATGAAATCTTACCAACCAATTAGTTGCTCCCAGTGCTTTCTAAATGATTTGAGAAATTACTTCTCATTAAACTGAAACCTCACTTGTGTTCACTGATTCCCAGCTTCCAGTTTGGATTCCAACCACAACACTCCACAATTGAACAAATACATTGAATAACTGAAGTGATTAACCACACATTTGAACCACCACAGTACTGTTCAGGAGTATTTCTTGACGTTAGTCAGGCATTTGATAAAGTTTGGCATACTGGACTAAAGTTTAAGCTGAAGAAATCTTTGCCACATCATTGTGTTATTAAAATGTTACATAGAAAACATATATTTTCAAGTAAAATTCCAAGATAGTCTCACAGAACTTCATCCTATTAAGTCAGGCATATCACAAGGAGTATAATAGAACCAATTCTATACATATTGTATACTGCTGACCTACCAACAAAAGAGAACAACTATAGCAACTTTTGCAGATGACACAGCCATTCTGTCAGCTCATGAAGATCCTAATACTGCTTCCCAAATTGTACAAGACCATCTTTCTGACACAGAAATCTGGCTTAAGAAGTGGAAAGTTAAACTTCATGAATCCAAAAGTCACCACGTAACATTTACACTCCAAAAACACTCATGTCCACCTGTTACTCTTAAAAATCAGATTATTCCAGAAGCATAAGATGCGAACTACCTAGGGATGTACATTGATAGACGACTCTCCTGGAAAAAACACATATGGACCAAATGCAAACAGCTAAATTTAAAATACTCCAAAATGCACTGGCTTCTTGGACCTAAATCACATCTATCACTGGCAAGCAAACTAACCATCTACAAAACTATACTTAAACCAATTTGGACATATGGAATTCAACTATGGGGTACAGCAAGTAACTCAAACATTGAAATACTATAACGTTTTCAATCCAAAACTCTCCGAACCATTGGTAACATCGGTAATAAGTACATCTACCATGATTAGAAACTTCCAACAATCAAAAAGGAAATCTCAGCATACAGCCTGTCCTACCAAAAGTGTCTCAACAGTTATCCCAATACACAGGCAATCTACTTGACAACAGCAACAGCACAACGAGCTGATTACAGAGAAACCAGGTCTTGGAAGTGCAGTACAGATTTACACCAAATTATAAGCAA
The DNA here is from genome assembly GCA_030765045.1 of Tenodera sinensis. Lineage (NCBI taxonomy): Eukaryota > Metazoa > Arthropoda > Insecta > Mantodea > Mantidae > Tenodera > Tenodera sinensis. The sequence continues at coordinate 49,842,520 of CM060963.1, read as the reverse complement.
ATTTATGGTTAATGGGCTATAGTTTGTAAAAGTAATATATTATCATTGTTACTTATTGTTCAATTTATTGAACAGATTGTAATTTTGCAGATGTTTAAATAATAAAAAAAATTCTTCTTTTACTTACTATTCTGTTCTGAATCAACATCTGAATGCTGTTTCTGTGATTTGAAAACGTCTTGCTTAATTTGAAATGATTCCTAGGTAAAACTATGTCATGAGTAACATAGCAAGGAGAGAACGATAACTTTTTATCTGAGTGTATTATATAATGGATATGTGAATTTGTTATTGGTAGAGAAAATCGTGTGAATGCATCACAATATATACTTCCCTTTTTCATCTGTTTTTTTTATTTTGATATAAAATGTTACAATGGGTAGGAAGAGTTGTAGAAAAGTAATGCATCATACTTTTTTACTAGGGTGTAATACAGGGAGAGCAAATAAGCTCTGAAAGGGCTGCACAGTGTTTTGCCTGTCAGCACCATCTGCCGCTATCACAGAGAGGCAGAGATGAAAGCATACATTTTTAAAACTACTTTTAAAGGCTTTACTTACTATCTTTATGAAAGAAGATGCTGAAACTGGCCACCATTATTGTCCATACATTTTTGACACCTCTTTAAGAAACTATCCATCACTCGCGATAGTTCAGGTTAAGAAATGCTGGCAATTTCCTGCCAGATATTTTGCTTTAATTCTTCCAGGGTGTGTGAGTTTGTCTTGTAAACTTTGTTTTAAGTTATGCCAAAGATAGAAATTGCTTGTTGGAGCTCTGAGAAATCTTTCTCTGCTAATGGCATACCATACATCAATTTTTTCATCATGAAAGGGTACTTCATAAACAAGATTAGGTTCTGAGTCGTAGGACCAATTTTTTTTCGAGTCAACAGTTGATGCCCGTACATAGGTGAACGCAATTTTGCCCCTTTTTCTAGAGAATTAACAGAATGTGATTTTGCCTTTTTTCAACAAGACTCTGCAACAGCTCATACGCCAATTTTTCGATGGGAACAATTGAAAGTGTGTTTCAAGATAGAGTTATTAGTAGAGATCTGTGGTTTCGTGACCTAAACTCCTGCGATTTCTATTGGCAGATGGTAATGAGCACTGAGGATGCGGATAGGTAAAACACTGTGCAGCCCAATCAGAGCTTTGTTTGCTGTCCTGTTTGTTAAGTATATAAGTTAAAATGCAATTGAAATAAATTTCAGCCAGGAAAACATACACCCGGGAAAAGCTATTGGACATAGCACTGCTGCCTCTGTCTCAAGAGAAGCCTGAAGATTGGAATAACCTAGTAACACATGGCTTGTCAAAAAAGGTATTTAAAGTCTTGTGACATGTAACGCATGTTCCTTTGCATCTTTATATGCATTTTTGTTCAGGTTTTTAAGACTGCATAATAAAATTTAGTAGACCAAAGAAAAGCATGTATCTAAATGTGAAAATGTAAAATTGAATCAGTGATTTTTGGATGCAAGTGTTTATTAGAGTCCCAGTCATCAATAAAGAAATATATTAGAATGTTTTTTGTGAATTTATATATTCTCTTTACTTAAACCACTTTTTCTGGAACACAGAAGAATGTAAACAAGGGATTCATCAGTATTAAAATTTAAAGCTGTTACTCCAGACAGCTTTTAAATTGAAGCATTAGTAACAGTGAAGTGTTCATGTTTGAGGTTGTTTAGAGTCACTTTTTACACTCAAGTTTTCAAGACCAAACAGTCTTCAATTCAAGTGAAGTGTAAAAAAGTGACTCAAAATGACCTCAATGATAAAGAATTGTTACTAAGATATGCACTTTAATACCATAAGTGTATGTGAATGTCAAATAATCTTAATTTGCTGCATGAATTGATATTTTTCTGTAATAACATCTGTTTGTGCTTTTAAGACTCACACAGAACGTAATGGGCGGTTAGAATTATATGCTGAACATTTGTGAAAATATGTGGAATTAAGCTTTATAAAATTTTGTTAGTAATTTGTATAAAGCTTAAAAAATATATATGCCATGTGTTCTCAAACCGACTGGACCACTCCGCACAAAACTGCAGTGTGACAGCACTGGACCAAGTGAGGTCCTTCAGGCTCTCCACCAGAGTTACATGTAAAGGACCTGCAAGTTGAGGATATGGAACACTGCTGTACTAACTTGTATTAGACTTATCTGCATCACATCAGATGTTGAAATTGATGACCTTCAGTGCAAAGACATTCTCTATATCTCCAAAAACAATTCTGGTTTACTCCCAAAAGTTCATGTTGACTGTGCCTGTATTTCTGTCATGATTTTGTGCTTCAGTTCTTGTAACATGAGCGTTTTTGATGCGTACATTTTATTCTTTAATGTTCCCCATAAATAGAATTTGCACAGAGATAGGTCAGGGGAACAAGACGGCTGCAATCCTTGACTAATAATTATTTTGTCACCATACACACTTTGCAATTCATGCATACCATACAGTATAACACATACCAGCAGTATGTGCTATAAATGAATCCTCCTTAAACCAGCTACACAATCTTTAATTTCTTGTTAGTCGTGGAAAAGATATTTAAAATAGAATTTACATAAACCTGTGAATTAACTGTTGTATCATAAATCTGAGACTGATAATTCTACACATGGTGAGGAACTTCATGAATAATACAGCAATTTTCAGTAGTGTAGTATCAATTGTTCTGAGTAGAAATGCGACCTGGAACACAAAACCACGATTCATCAGTGAAGAGCATCAAAGGTGGGTCCACATCATCATTATGAACAGACAGCTGAAACCAATAATTAACCCTAATGCAATAATTAACCCTACTTACGGGATCTTGTAGTTGTAAAGCATACACTCTTATGTTTCAGAAGTTTTGCTGCCACAAAAGCTGACATCTTGGAAATGTTAATCACTTTTGCTAAACATCTTAGTGATTTTTATTTATAGGAAACATTAAAGAATTAAGTGTACGCATCAAATACGTTCACGTTACAACAATTGAAGGACCAAATCACGAAAGAAATACAGGCACAGTCAACATGAACTTTGTAGCAATTAACATTTCTTACTATCACTCGGTGTTGTAATATTATGCTATTGTATTCCCTGGCTTAGCTGCAATTGGTGAGTATAGAATCTATTTAAATTGTGTGTATCCTGGGCGTGGTACAAATGAACTACTTTTATTCAAAGAAGTTGCTTTGATTACTCTTTATTGATATTAGTAAACATTTCTTAAACAGTAATCTTCACACTTTTCACGTCACTAAATAATCCACTAAATTATGGTGGATTTGCCGTTATTGTACAAATCAATTTACATCTGATCAGTTCTTCCAATTAATGTTCAAGAACTGTGCATTATGTCCATAGTGCAGTTCGAACTTCATGAATATCACTTAATTTCTCGATAATCATACTTTTAAATATATTCGCAATTAAAGACAAAAGTCAGTTTCAAACACTTCTTTCCTCCATTAATTAATTGCAAGAAGACAAAAGAAAGTTAACCTATGCCAGGCATATAACAAATTATTACAAGAGGCTGCCTGTGCTTCCTATGTTATATATTCTATATACAGAGGACTTATAAAGAAATACATTGTTGTAGAGGGTGAGACAGAATATTAGAAGACCCCAAAAGAAAATCGTTCATGTAAATGTTTGTTAAAAGTGTAATTAGTTTTTTGATGTTGGTATGAGATAATTAAATGACGAAAACATGTTGATAAGGTTCATTGTTACGAACAACTAAGTTTGCACAAAGACGTCATAAATCTTTCCATATTTGATTTTAATATATGTGTATAAATATTAGAATTGTTTGTGTTCCATAATAAAAGTAGGGGACGATGAATGGGATCGCTTCCCTAACGAGAAAGAACTATTTGCGCGGATGAATATGAAAAAGGCGGTGTCGTGTCAAAACGACGCCAAAAAACAGTTCACTAGCGCCTCCGTATTCGGCATGGATGGACGCATTTTTATGTGTACGCGTCATGAAATAGTAAAAGTGAATTTACTAAGTGTTTAGAGACCTTTAATTAAATTTTGGCGATGTTAGGGAAGTTGATCCGCTAAAATAAGACTTTCTGCTGAAATAAGATTTAAAAATTGTGAACAAGAAGGTGCAAATAAAATGTTTGACTAAAGTTAAACCCGAGTGTATGTTCATTCCATCCGTTACCAAGCCCTGAGATCAAAAAGATCTCATTAGCGTAAAGACACAGCGTCATTAAAAATTGCAAAAACCGCACCAAGGGCTTACTGAGAAACACTGCCTTAACTTTTGTAACTAAGCCAGAATTGTTTTTGAAGATACAGGAAATGTGTTTATGTTGAAGGTCATCAATTTCAGCATCTGTTGTGATGCAGATAAGTCTAATGCAAGTTAGTGTTCCACACCCGTGACTTGCCAGTCCTTTATGCGTAACTTTGGTGGAGAGCCCGCAGGTCCTTGCGTGGTACGGTGTTGCTACGGGGCTGACCAGTCGGTCTGAGAACACACAGTATATATAGAGAGAGAGAGAGAGTAGGAAGATTTTTCATATTTTCAGGTAGTACATAGATAATCTATATTCTTTCTTAGTTGACATTTTGTTTTATGAAACGCTGGCTCCACATGCATTATAATCTTCGTAAAACTTCAAGGCATATGGAGGCGGGCCGTACTGCAGACTCCAGTGAATCCTAAGCTTGCCCCTCCTACCAGCGCTGCCGAATGTGGTACTTTTTTCTTTTTAATATTTTATTCCTAAACTAAAGTTATTCTGTGGTGATACAATTTATTTGTTAACCAGGGGTGACATGAGGTCCGGTACCGCCGAAGCAAGCCGGAAAATTGTGGGTGCATATTATGATGGGTGGTGCATGGAGGCAGGTCTAATATCATGGCGGATGCCCTGACATTGACCTACGACTTGGAGCATTTATGTGTGGCATTGGGGGACCAATGGGAATTCTGGGGAGTGTGATGAAGTCGTATATCTGGTTGACTCTAGTCTCTAGTGCTGTGGTGTTTTGGATTTTCTGTGTGTTGCGGTAAATGGTCTCAGTGTGTTGGCGTAGTCGGGCGAGTTCTTCGCTGGTTTTGGTGAGAATCCGTATGAGCTCCGTGAGGTGTGTCTGGATTGCTGCTAGGGTGTTGGTTGTGGCGTGGTCATGGTGTTGTAGGAGCTCAGTGACGTTGGTGTTGTTGTCCGGCATGTTGTTTTCTGTGATAGCCTCCAGCCAAGAGCCAATGTTCAGAACCTCTGAGTGGAGACCTTGAACCGCGCCTCGAAGGATGCTATCGGCGACGACGGGTGCTGGGACTGCTACGGTCTGTGGCGATGTGACTGTGGCTGCGGTGACTGGTGGTGTTCCTGTAGTGGTTGGGGCCGCTCGTGTGTACGGCCGTGGAGCTGCGGTGAAAGGTGCTGGCGTATGTGCAGGCCGTGAAGCTGCGTTGGGATGTGCTGGTGTGTATGTGTGTCCGTGCCGGGGATACAGTGGGCACTGTGCTTGTCCCGTGAAGTGACCAAAGCCACTGCAGGAGGCACAGTACCGGCGTCGTCTGCGAAGATCATGTGATGTGCAGTCGCTGGTGAGGTTCTGGGCGCCACAGTAGTGGCACCGAGGAGCGGCGGTGTAGTGGGTGTCTTCGTGTCCATAGGCACAGCAGCGGCGGCAGGGTACTTGGCGTTCCGCTCGACTCGCCTCAGCACGCAAGCACCGCCCTAACAGGGGCAGGCCAGTGCGTAAGGCAGCTTCCCGGTCGCGTGAATCGGCGAAGACTAGTCGCATGAGGCTGGATGGCCCTCTGCGAGTGATGATACGCGTGACCTGTGGTACATGCATCTCATGCGCTCTTATGTAAAAAACCTCTGCCAGCACACACATATGCTTGGCAACAGCGCTCCGCTTGAACATTGGCCAACGTTCACATGTGTTCACTTTTGCGAGCAGGATAGGTTATAGGGTCAGTCAAGAGGCCAACCTCTGCATCAAATTACTGAATTATTTTGAATAAATCTCTTATTTGAAACAGAATAAAGTGGAGTAACAAAACTACAAAGTGGAAATACTAGCTTTCAGAAAATTTGTAGGCACATTGCGCTACTGGGTAACTGATAAGCAGGGTTGTGTTACTTTAAGGAGTGTTTTCGAAAAATCCATATTTACGTATTACCATATAACCTTGTTAACACAAATCCTAAGGGACCAAAAACTCAAGAGTTCATGTTAAATTTGTGTTAAGTGAAAAACACGAATTTTAATAGGAGACTTGTAACACTAAGTGACTAAAAGTGCAAGTACTCCCAAATTATACTATTTAATTGGAAAACAGTTTCTTCCATATTGAACACATTACCCAAGGCATACTCTTCTCTCACTCAATCGAATTCATGCAACCAGGTGTTCCTACTTTCATCAACTTTATTTTCTTCACCACAAATGTCTCTTTGGAATCCAGCCAAGCAGCAGAGTAACTGAAGTCTTTGATGCCTATATTTTTGGCAATCTTGTTTGCTTTTTACTGAATCATCATATCATAAATATCATAGATAAATGCATGTGATTGAACCATTCTAGCAGTGACGTCTTCATACTTAGCGCTAAGTCATTTAGATTTGTTTCCAGAACCTGATGCAGGAGCATTAATAACCTTTTCTCAATTCTTTAATTGTCATGGGTAAAGTAGATTTGGGAATTCCAAACTGCTCTGCCATTGCTGTTTTCTTTGTACCACGGTCCACTTCATCTAGAATCTTAGCTTCACCTGTATGTTTAGGGCTGCCTGTTTCCTCTTTCCTTTGTTTTGCATGCTACCGTTTGTAGATTTTTATTCAGTATTTTAATTTCGTTTGGCTACGACTACACCTGGCATTGAATATGTTTCTAAATGTTAATGCACACATTATTGAATTTATTTAATTGTACCATACATGCTAATTGTTGAGGTGATAATCTGACTGCTAAACTACAATACATTAGAAAAGAGCCAACAATGAATAGTTAGCTTTGTAGTTACATTTCTTGCATTCATTTGGGAAAGAATTAACACATAAAAATACTGTAACATTGGAAATTTGTGTTCAATGAAATTTAAATAGACTAGGGACTGAAAAAGAGTTTGTTTCGTTTTAGCTGAAAAATGTGTTAACCAGTAAAATTTGCCACAAGAACTAATGCATTCCTGCAGGGGCCAATATGTTTTTCACATTAACTGCAAGTAGGTTATACAGTAGTACATTATTTTCGCTACAAATTAAACATATCCAGAATTTAATGCTGTACATAAATATACATTCTCTTGTATTTTTAGCAGCAAGCCTTTTTTTTTTTTTATGCAACAAATGGTTCTCATTGCTCACTACATACCTTTGTAACTACTTACTAGAAAATTGTGTAGTAAATTAGTCATTTTGTGAGCACAGCACTGCTTAACTTCATAAGGTGTGGTGGAAAAAAAAATCTGCTGCATTGAGAATTTACTAGAAATGTGATAAAAAGTAGATTTTAAGGACAACTCAAAACAAAACATTATAGCTGTAACATGTTTAGAAAGCATTAACGAAACCAGGGTTGCCAATGTTTAAAAATAAAATTATCGTACCAGCCAGTCAAAATTATAGATTTGGATTCAAAATTATCGTACATCATAAACCAAATGTTACAGCAATAAATGTATCAGCATAACACTTATGAAAATGTAATAGTATTGATGTTTATGGCCTCAACCAGTATTATTACTTAAGTAATTTGCACTATTTATCTGAAAGTTGCCACTCTTCCTCAACTGTTGCAGCATTATACAAATTTGTTGTTGCCGCAAACTTTAACATCTAGGTGACTTTCAGATTTTCGGACTCACCACATTCTTTCATAAGCTGAGACCGAATGAGTTCATTTACCGTATTTAGCGCAAATCTGTTTTTAATTTTGGTTTTTATTAAACCTGGTTTGGAAGGCAGTCTTTCACAAGAAGTGTTTCTGTGAGGCAATGAAATCACTGATAGTACAAACTCCGCCAGTTCTTTGAAATCAGTATTTCTACCAAGGTGACATGTTTAACAGCACTCCAGAAACTGTCAGGTTAAGACGTGTTTTTTATTTCACATGGAATATCATGGAATATTCAGAGTTTTCTCCATTGATCATCAATTTTCTGAACAGTGCCTTCTTCATTAAGATTACCAGTTCTGGGCACACTAGCAACAAGAGGATAAAGGGTAGAAGGATTAGTAGGATATCAAATGGTTGTCTTAGAGGGGTGGAGACAGGCCATGAGAGCAAAAGTGGTATTGCTGTTTGTAAGTAATTTCATTTCACTGGTTTGTCATACCAGTGAAATGATATTTTGCCGGTATCAAAATTATCGTACAGCCTTATAATTATCGTACAGGTTGACAACCATGAATACAAACATTGAAATTATCATATGCCGCCATAATTATCGTACGAGTTGGCAACCCTGAACTAAACTAAATCCTGGCGCAACAGCCCATAAAGGGCCAAGGCCTAGCCCCTACCTCTGCCCACTACAGGCGTCATTGGTGCGGGAGCAGTACTGGAGGGTGGGACGTGGTCAGTGCCCCGAGCCCTTCCGGCCAGTTATACGGTTTTCTCGACCTGGGGTCGCTACTTCTCCATCAAGTAGCACCTCAATTGGTCCCCTGGAACCTAACGAGGCTGAGTGCACCCCATGCCAGACCTCCCAGAGGGGATAAATTCCCCATGCTGGTATCGGGGATCGAACCCGGTTCCTCTGCGCCAGAGGCAAGCATGCTACCAACTGTGCTACGGAGGCAGTCTTAGAAAGCATTACTCTGCTAAATAACATGTGGCTCTGTAGCATAAACTACCTTTCTATAAAAGAACATTTCAATAACAATTACATTTATATACCACATGAAACATGTTTTTAGTTCATTCCTAGCTAAGTGCATATCTACTCTGGGAGTTACATTTGCAGCAGTCCTGAATATCTCTATAGTTGCGGTAGTTTAGCTTGTCTTTGGGACCATATGCACACCAGTAGAGGCAGGGGATAGAAAATATGTTTTGTGTGCAGAAACATCGGAGGTCTGTTCATACTTGTCTCTTCAGACTAATACTGATTGTGCAGAAGAAGCTGAATTTTCTCCCACCTTCCCCACAACAACAGATACAGAGGGGTGAGTATGCACATTTCTTTTCAACATCTCTCTCTTTCCCAGTTGGGTAGTACGACGGGTTCCGCATTTATATACAACGGTGAGGTTCACACATACCGCCTTCCAGACGCCAGTTCAGTTTTTACCGCCGAGCTGTTTGCCATCTTTTATTTCTTACTTTTTATCTCCCGTTCCGTTCCTGAACATTAAATTGTGTGTTGCGACTCGCTGAGCGCCCTTCAGGCGCTGCAACAATTTGTTGGCAACTCGGTATTAATTATTAAAATACAGGCACTTTTATCTCAGTTGTTATCTCGCAGATACCAGTTCGTTTTTACGTGGATCCCAGGTCATGTGGGTATTCCGGGCAACGAGGCGGTGGATGCGGCTGCGAAGTCTGCATGCCGCCTTCCGGAATATTCCACCCGTACGTTACCCTATATAGATGTTCAGAAGTACTTTCGTCGCCATCTATTTACTCTCTGGCAACAATCTTGGGAAGCGTTAGCTGGCACTCAGTTACGGACAATCAAGGACACGGTACAACCTTGGCAAACATCTTGCAGGGATTCCAGGCGTGAGGAGGTGATTTTAACCCGCCTGAGGATAGGCCACACTCGAGCCACGCATGCACACCTTTTGCGCGGTGATCCGGAGCCTGTCTGTGCGACGTGCAATGTCCCACTCTCCGTTGCACATGTCCTTACTGATTGTCCGCGGTATGCTCGTGAGCGCCAGTCCTTTGGCCTGGGTCTTACACTGTGCACCGTGTTAGGCAACGATCCAGTAGCTGTAAATACAGTACTGCGGTTTGTTGCGCATATCGATTTTGGTAAGCAAGTGTAAGGTTTCTTTTATCTTGGCGGAAATATACTTTTAGGATGTTTTTACTCGTGTTTTTAGCCCTTTTTAACAGTAGCCAGTTTTATGTCTTTAGTAATTTAAGTGTTTATCGGTTTTAATTTTCCGTTTTTAGCTGTCTTAGCTCTCTTTTTATTAATTATAATGTTCATTTTTAGGTATTTTAACTTTCACTTTTTAGCTTTAAAAGGGTGAGGTTTTATTTCTTTGTTTTTATTTTTGGACTTCGGGCCCTAATGACCTAGTTGTCGACGGGCCCGTAAACCCCACTACTCACTCACTCACTCACTCACTCTCTCTTTCTTTAGACATGAGACGAGATAAACCAAATTATCTTAGATAATAGATAGTCTATAGATAAACTTTGTGGCATTAAAGTATAAAGGGATGCAAGATCTGGACTTTGTATTGGCCATGTGATCAGCTTTCATTTAACCTCTCTGGTAAGGAATCCCATCCATCCTCCAAAGAGATAACTCAGCTTCTCAGTGTTATCCAGTATTTTTAATGAATGAAATTACAGATGTGTGTTTTGCCAGAGAGTAACCATTGATAATATGTACTGTTTATCCCTTTCAGACCTGAGACTTTTTTTGTTGAAAAAATTGCAATCTGATGGATTAAATACCCAATAATTTTAATGGAGAAGTAGGAAAAAATAAGGAAAAAAATATTCTGGTGATATTTTTCACAAAAATGCCCTAGCACGATTGTGCGGGCCAGGATATATTTATTAATTATCAAGAAAATAATTTTTCTTTGTTTTTACTGTTATTCAAATGGTATGTGCCCAGTAATTGTGTGTTTAGATTATCTACCTCAAAAACATTATGAAGGCATCATTCACATGGTATTACACATTTGGAGATAATAAACTAAATACAATAAAAGTTACTCTAAAAATGAAAAAAATTACAAACAGTAAAAGTTGCTCTAAAAATGAAAAAATTACATACAATATGAAAATGAAAACATATTTAATACAATCATAACATTTTTAGCATTTATGCCTTTTGATGAACAGGAATTCTGTATTAAGTAGGTACCCAACATTCACGTTCCTCATCGCTTGAAAAATCACTAAGATCATAGTCTGATTCCTCTAACAGCTTTTTTATCCCTTCATCCAAGAGACCTTTACAAGCAAAAGACTTGTTTTAGCACACCAGACTGGCATTTACATCCTCAATATGAGAACAAATAAAATACAAACTCCATTTTGAGGTTACAAAACCGCTCACGCAAAGCCGAAGTCGCATAATTGTGCTAGTTCAAATTTTAGCGCTTGAGTACAACTCAAAAATTCAAATGTGTGGACATTGCTTGATATATTTACCACTTTAAATGAATAAAGAACAAATTTCACCATCACAAATAATGAAATTGTGTAAATACATCGGTAAAATTGCTTACTTAGCATGACGTGTCATGCTGCTTTTGTGTAGACCAACTTCTCTAATTTCTCCTGCCATCTACTGGCGCAAAAGATAAAAAAAAACATTACAACATAGCACAAAACACACATAATCGCAGCAGTTCGATCTGAGCCAAAAAAAAAAGCCATGGATTGACTGGGAAGAAAGAAAGAAAGGGGAAAAAAAAAACTAAACCGCATAATCATGCGGGTACGATTCAAAAGGGTTATCAGAACATTAAAAAGTGTAAAAGAGGAGTTTAACTATATATATCTAGTTTGCATAGTTTGGGGGAAGAGGTCTCTTAAATAGTTCATAAATGAACTCTGTCTAGTTAGTGTAACCCATTTCTGTTAATATAAAAATATATTGGCAAATTGGTGTTTAATGACCTTTATGGTAGTATGTAGCTAAATTTTTCCAACATTTTAAAGAGAAGATGAGAGTAAAAAAGTAATTCAAATTACTGAAGAAATCAAACTCAAAAATCAAGAACACTTCACTTTTAGGTGCTTCTATTTTTAACATTTATAAATATAAATTTGTTAGTCCTAACCATTGGATATTCACACTTTGAAAATACATGTACCAGGTGGCCCACGCAAGCCGTGCTGTGTAGTTTTGTATCCTGCATACTTCAGTGCAAGAAGGGATGCCTTGTACGGCTGTTCAAAGGGAAAGTGCACATACAAGCAACCTTCACTGAACTGTGCTGCTATCTGGGTGCGGTTTCTTCATGGTTTTGCTCTGATAAGGTTCATGTTGCCATCTGTTTGTAGTTTGAATAATGCAATAATAAAGTTCTGTCAGTCTATAACATAGGTTTAAAGGAGCATAAATTATTTATAATTGTATTCATTATTCTTTATTGTAATCAAAGATATACTAACATTTATTTAATATTGGTAATTGTGAAGCACAAATTGTTGCATTATGTGTTATTTATAAATTAGCTGTCAGATTTTGAGAGGTAGAACTGGAACTTAAAAATTCAATGCCACAACTGGGATTTGAACCACAGACCTTCCGCTTACTGGGCGGATGCTCTACCACTGAGCTATTGTGACAAACTGCCAGAATGGCATTAAATTCTCAAACCAGTTCGTATTTCTCCTGGTAAACCACAAAGGCAGTCTTACATCAGAGACAAATTACCCCAATGGTGACTTACTATTGTAAGTACTTTATATCCCTGGATTAAATAACCTTCACATGGTAATTATTATTTATTTATGCCAACAAACTTACTGTTGGTGTTTTTAAACACACAAGCCGTGTGTGGACAAAGTTTGAGAGGTAGAACTGGAACTTAAAAATTCAATGCCACAACTGGGATTCTGGCAGTTTGTCACAATAGCTCAGTGGTAGAGCAGCCGCCCGGTAAGCGGAAGGTCTGTGGTTCAAATCCCAGTTGTGGCATTGAATTTTTAAGTTCCAGTTCTACCTCTCAAACTTTGCCCACACACGGCTTGTGTGTTTAAAAACACCAACAGTAAGTTGTTGGCATAAATAAATAATAGCTGTCAGATGTTGAAATGGATTATTAATATACTTTGGCCCTTGTGCACATGTTTTGGTCAGGGACAATCATTCTACACAGAAAAGTGTGAGTCCAGGAATCAAACTGGCATCCCTCCTACAGCAAGCAAGTTTTCTAGCAATGAGCTATAGAATCAGTTATAGCTGTAAAGTGTTTGTTTTCAAGTGCTGGTCTTATGTCAAGCAAGGTCTCCTCTCTGTTGGTGTGGATTTTCCTTTACTGTTCTGCTTAGGCAAACCTTTCAGCATCTGGGGTTAACTAACTTCAATGAAGGACAGTGTGTGTGGGTCACCTGGTATACATGGTGTTTTGGTTCACATATCAGAGTCAAAGAACGCAAAATTTTATACCTTTAAATTGTAAACCTAAATAACATATATCTTTTTGTTTTGCAAGCTTTATGAGCTTAAAATGGCAGAAGTTGAAAATTAACCTTTGTTTAAGAACTATTTTATAAGAAAATCAAGGGATCTTGTAGAGTCTAAGCTTTCCTGGCTATAACTGATTTTTACGCTTCTAATGTAAATCATCTTTTTAATGTAGTATATGTATAAATTTGCTGTGTTATGTGGTAATGGATCTTTCCTATTTAAGTTTGAAATGTTTAAAGAAGTGTTGCTTTATTGTTTTTAAGGAAATCTCAGAAGCTGAGGTCACTTATCTGTTTAAATTTATTACAAAAATACTTGCTTTGTAAAATGGAGTAGAAGATTGATGTAAGTAGCATTTAATTACAATAAATTTTGATATTCTTTAATAACTTTGATGGTTTGTGTCAACAATTATTGATTGACATAGGTAGCCAAGATAATAGAATGTAATCTTTTGAATGGGAGCTCTGCAGTTCAAATCTGCCAGGGGCATTCTTCCTGACCAAGCTTGGTCTTTAGGTTTGGAACATTTTCTTCCCATATTTCCTTTCCCAATTATTTCACTTCATGTCATGTATCAGCAGGCACACCACCTGTGGAGCTGTATGCAATAAGAATGTATATTAAATGCTCTTAAACATCAACAATTAATGAACAAAAAGCAAACCCTTTTTTTAAAATGTAAACTAAAATTTTAGGTCACTAAAACTATGATTATTACTTGCCCACATTTCTAATATCATACAAGATTTGTGTCCAAATACTCTTGAAGTACTTGTGACTCTTGCACTACTCAGTTTTTGCTAGAAATGAGGTTTGTTGATATCACACTATTATTTCAGTAAGTTATATTTGATGATATAACAGAGCCCTGCTTGGCAAGTAGGTCTGGATGGCTCAGTCGGTTAGACGCTGGCCTATTGATCCCAAGGTCGCAGGTTCAAATCTGGCCCAGACTGATGGTTTTTAAGTGTGTTACATTTATGCATGTTACATTTATCCATGTTACATTTATCCATCTGCCACAGAAAGCCCAGCAAGCGAGAAAACAGTCAAGTGCAGTAGAACCCTGCAAATCCAAAATTCTGGATAATCCAAACACAAAATTCATAATTAAAAAAAAAAAAACAACAATAAAAAGCTTATAGACTTAAAGCTTTCACGGCAAGTGTTATTAATCAAGGCTTCACGGGTGATCAGCCGTGTCAGATTTATAAACATTGATCTTTTGGCCATTGTAGACTCCATGGCCTTCATCAGAATAAAAAGATGAGAGAACGACTGTGCTCCGCTCTCCATATATATATACTGTTAGGTGGGAGGGAGTTGCGATGCCCTGGCCAATGAGTGGGTGCTGATTTGTCATTGGGCCTGCTGTTTCGGGGTATGTTTGTCACCGGCCGCAAGGTTTCCTCGAAGGTGTACTTTGTCCAGAATCACTGTAGTTGTTGTTGTACATGTGTTTGATGGCTATTGTCCAAGCAGAGCTTAGCTGAAGTCTGTAGTCACTATTGTAGTTGTTTGGATGTAGTTTGATTTGGATGGCTTCCTTAATGACCCTGTCATTTATCAGTATGATCCAGAACTTTGATGTCTTCAAAGCTTATTTTAAGGACATACTCTATACAGTGCTTGGCCACTGCCGACTTTTCTGGTTGCAGGAGCCTGATATTGCGTTTGTGTTCTTTACATATTCTATTATGCGTCCTGTTTGGCCTACATAAAAGTGGAAAGGTGTATGTAGGCCAAACAGGATGCACAATAGAGTGTAACAAGAGGAGTGAGCATTGGGAACTAGGAGACAGGCTTGACCAAGGCCCAGCTTGCTCCCTATCGGAGTCCTGGAGAGTATAGTTAGGATTCAATTGTGATTGTTGTCAGGAATCAGGGTGTTATCGTGTTGATATTGCTTGACGTCGTAGTGCCACATCTGGTTCATGCACCTCAGAAGTCTGTGCGTGTGTCAGTACCCTGCATGCCTCATCCCTGAAACAATCTATATAAACATGCACATACACAAGGCAAAAATGAGTTCATACAATAGTCTAATAATTAAATTATTGGTGAGTTGCTCGCCAGTGGCGTTGTCAGTTTTAAGGTACATGGTATGTTGCTATACTCCGTTACAGCGTTGTCTTCAATTATTACCCAGTGCGTCGTTTGTGCTGTTCAGCATTGTCAATTTGGTGTGTTTCATGTCCATTGGATCGCCTGGTCCTCTAGAGTGCACACTTGGAAGCCAATCTGCCTGAAATGCAGGTGCGAGCCAGTGCCGCTCCCGAGGGGGCCCTCTTCCCCCTGGGGATGCCTTACAAATAAGTACTTGAGGGTTACTGCCTAACTAAGGTGCATGTGTGGGTGGGTGTGTGTTGCACAGTTCACATGTGAATAACGTCAGGCTAATTTACTATGTTATCCAGGTATTGTTGCATGTCAACAGCTGGCTCCCTGAGACCAATAGTTCTCTCGAATAGAGATAGTGGCCTTGCATGTTTATCATAGATTATATCGTATGCTCCTAGTGCTTGGCTTAGTTCATTGTGGTTTTTACTCTTCTCGAGTACGTTAAAACTGAGCCTTTGATGAATTGTTCAGTGGGCTCCTCGTGTAATTGGAGCGCTGGAGCCACTTCAGGTAGTTTCGTGATATTACAGAGTACTCTACTTTGCATTGTTTGTATTTTTATGTGTGTTTTGGGTGCGTGTCCCCATACGGAACAGTGTATGTTAGGATGGGCCACTTGTTCCCGTCTCTAGCTTCAGAGTACTGTTTGTGTTTATAATAGGATACAATGTATTAAGTTGGGCATTCGCTTTGGCTCTTATGGTGTCAATGTGTTGCTTTCACATAAGGCCCTGGTCCATCGTTACACCTAAGCAGGTAATGGTGCTGTTCCATTGAATTGGCTCTTGTGCAAGTGTTAGAGGCTGAAGGCCGTATTTACCATGTCAGTGTTGGATTCGCATGGTGAATACTATTGCTTGGCTTTTTCTAGTATTTAATTTAATGTGCCAATCTACTTTTTTTTTTACCGTGGAGGGGAAAAGCCCGTTACAGGCAAAGGTCCACATGCTATGGCCAACAGTGTGAGGGTCCCTGCACCCTGAGGGGGAGGTATACTCACTAAAAAAAAAACCCTCCACGTGTTCGTGCAATGCTGTTTTATCGTGCATCATCGTGCGTTAGTCGGGTCCCGCATAGCACTCCGGTTAGTAATTGAATGCTTTTAAGCTGGCATGCTGTGCATGCGAGCGAGTCAGAAGTTACTTTTTGGTAATGCCCATGAAACCTGGACAGAATCAAGAGAATTACATGCGTTAGATGTGTTAACTATGTTGTTAGTATGATGAATACTTTTCGTGCCATCTTATTAATGTTGCACAGGTATAGATCTGTTAGTCTGTAACTACATTGTTAGCTTTATGTAGGTTAATGTATTATTTCGTGCTATCTTATGGCTAGTGTTGCACAGGTGTAGTGGACCTGCTAGTAGTCATTTTAAATGCTAGTGTTTAATGATGAGCATGTTAGTCTTAGCGTGAAAAGATGTGTTAATCGTGCAATCTACATATGTGCTTATATATCTAAATGTTGCACAGGTAATAGACCTGCAAGTCGTTATGGTATGTGCTAGTGTTAACGTAAAAATGATGTATTATTCGTGCAATCTTTATGCTTACTTGTGGTTAGTGATTATTAGGCCTCGGAAGTTCATGCCCTAAAAAACACTGAAATATGCATGCATATATGCTCTTAAAAACTTGAAAAAATGCCAAGAAATATGCACTATTAATTAAAACGATTGATGTCCCTTTGCAGTAAACAAGACGAGTTAGTATAAATAATAAAGTTATTGTATTCCTTAGACGTTGAAGCAGAAGTGGTCCGGCTGCTAGTATTAACTGCTAAATTGCAGTTCACAACAAACACTTTGCAAAAATGTTCTACTGTAAAACATCGTATCTTGTCTCGCAAAACACTTTTGTAACGTGAAAAACTTCTCTCTAGGTCATAAGATGTTATCGGGGCATATTTAAATGTTAACTGTTTCACAGAGAGAGTCAAGTCTCTTGGTGTGACAGATGGTTTTCTTTCGAGGATGTCTCGAATAACGTACATCTGGTTATAACCAGAATAGTTTAAAATTACATAATTCACTTTTTGTCCTGTGCTACCAGGAACCGAACTTAGGTCACATATTGTTTTTTTTCAAAGACAGTAAGTGATTCATGCAAAGGAGATCCTACAGCTTCCAATGCCGTTATGGTTGTTGGTAAGAAAGAAAAATGGGCAGATATGAAACTAAGATCCTCTTTTAACCCAGTGTCTGACAGTATTTTGCACAGTTTGTATTGATGAAGCATCGTTCGAGTCCAATGAATTAACAACCTCTTCGACTATTTCTATGTGCTCAGTATAATATAAAACTGCATCGACCCATGTTCCCCATCGAGTTAACACTGGTGCAGGTGGAAGTCGGATATTATGTGCTGTTGATCTAAACAACTTAACTCTTTTAGGAGATTTAACAAAAATTTTCTTGGTACTGGACACAAATCTATATCAGCGGGAAAGAATCACGTACTGTCTCTGAAATGCGATGAAGAGTGTGCCAAACAAAATAAAAAACCATAGAAATCATTAAAATATGCAATATGGGGGCTATAATATTGAAATAATATGCATTTATCAAAAATCAAGAAAATATGCGGTTATATGCACTATAAAATCATGTTCAAATAACAGAAAATTCCATAATTCGTGCACATAATGTAAAAGCATACATTTTTAACCCCTATGAAAAAACATGCAAATGCATGAACTTCCTAGCCCTAGTGATTATATTATTGCTTAACGTTAATTGTTTGCGCTAGAATTCTAGCTTTGTCAACTTTGTCTGCCTGGTGCCGGCATGTCTTGTTTCTTCTTGTGCCTTGATGATCGCCTGGTCGTCGGAGTGTCCCACTTCATCATACGGTGGCCCGCTTTCACCGCGCACGTAGGACACTAGTGGGAGGTCCTAGTTCTCCCAGTCCGCCTCGGCAATTGCTGAGGGCTTATAGGGCTCTATGGCAGGCTGCGGTCTGAAACAGGAAAATGGAAGGTTTAGTTAAGTGAAAGAGGAGGGAACAATCCTGTGTCAATGTCTGAATCAGTCGTGTAGTAGATTATTCAAGAATTCCTGTACTTTGTTTGGAGTTAGGTTTCTGGCGAAAAGCGCTTGTGGTCTAGCATGTTTGTAAATTTCCATTTGTATATTTGCCTAGATTTATTACTAAAGAGTTGTGATGCTTATGTGTTTATATATATTTTTTGTGTGTGTGTGTGGTGGGGGAAAAGGCTACTTAAGCCCTAACCACATGCAAGCATGCGAGTGTAAGACTCCTACCCGGGCTTCGAACCCGGGCAGCCTACTCACTAAAAACCACCACCGGAAGTCTTGAGGTCAAAAGCTTTTTGCTGCAGTACCGCATAGATGCACCTGCGCATTCTGTGGTGATAGATGAATGCTGCCTGCCAGTGGCAGTAACAGCGAGTGAAATTACTGAAGTGCCAGAGGACAAACATGACCTAAGCCCTGAGAGCCCCCTGGTAGCAAGTGATGGTGAATGTTATGAGTGGTGAACTCTGTAGTGGTGGTGGATGATGTCGTTGGTCAGTCTTGGTGTCAGGTAAGTTTGTTGGTGCACTTCATATGCCGACATAGCGCGTCGCAGCCGCGACCGTTATGTTGTTGTTGTTTTCTAGTGCCTTGCATCTGGCAATGAAGCCATTAGCATTCGTGCTTTCCAATACTTTTGAACTGTAGTTTCTTCTGATCTTAATGCTTCACAGGTCTTCAAGTGTTCTTCATTCATTTCTGCTAGATCGTTACACAGGACACATATCAGTGAGGCTGAAATACCTATTCTGTAGAGATGACTTGCCAAGCAGTCATGACCGTTATGTTGTCGAAGAGGAACTAGTATGGGTGGAGAGTCTGCATCTGTTGTGGCTATTGGTGTGGTGTGGCTATGTCGGACTTCTGTGGAGGTTGAGTGACTACGAATTCTGTTGATGGCGTCTGTATGGAGATGACCTCCTCCAGGGTGGCTAGGCGGGAGCTGATGTTAAAGATCTCTGAGTAGAGATCCTGTCCTGCATCCAGCCAGGCACGGTCCCGGGAAGGGGTGGCCTGGGCAACTTCTTCTCTAGGTGCAGGTGTTGGTGTTGCTGATGGTGATGTGGTCTGCGTTGGTTGTTGGTCTGATGGAGCTGTCTGTGGAGCAGTGTGGGTCTCTGCTGGGCTCGGCGGGGTTGGAGAGGGCACTGTGCCTGACCTGTGTAATGGCCAAAGCCATTACCGGTGGCGCAGTACCTACGGTGGCGTCGAAGGTGGTGTCCTGTGCACTGCGCTGTAAGGGCCCGGGAGCCGCAGTAGTGGCACCTGGGGCCGGCTGTGAAAGTATCGGCCTCGTGGCCGTACTGGCGACAGGGGACCAGACGACCGGTTCGACTGGGCTCAACACGCAGGCGCTGGCCAAATAAGGACGGTCCCATGGCCAGGGCCGCTTCTCGGTCGCCCAGGTTCCGAAATTCCAGTCGAACCATCGATGTTGGGCCACGGTCAGTGATGATCCGTGTGGCCCTGCTGACTGAGTTCCAGTGTTGCCTGGCGGCGATGAGTAGGTAGGGGCACGGGAAGTCCCGAGGTACCCCGCATACCACTGCACTGGGTCGCCAGGCCTGCGCTGTGGGTGGTGGCGGCGTCTGCGTCGGCTAGTGGTGCAGATTGGAACAGCTGAAGGAATAGCGGCGGTGACGTTGGTTGCTGCTGAGTGAGTGTCTGCGGTGGCGTTGACTCGTCTTTCTGGAGGTCGATCAGCTGCCCTAAGGGAATGGGCGGTGGCGGCGGCGCTGGCGCTGGTTGCGTGTGCTGTGGCGACGGCGGCGTCCGCGTTGAATGAGGCGTTGGCGGCGCGGGTATAAGCACCTCAGCGACGGCTCGGGTTGAGCCGCGAGTGGCGACTGGTGTGGAGATGCCGATATTTGCTCCTGTTGAAGCAGGACCTCCTAAATACCGGACCTGACACTGTGATTCAAGATGGCGGCCTATGTGGTGGGAACTACTTGTAAACAACTCGTCTACAGGCTACGATTTCAACGCAGTAAAATAAAAATGTGGTGTGATAACACGCCTATTTTGTGAATATGGGCTGTGTTAAACACAAAAACACTGTCTTAAACATAAACTCAAGTAAACAAAAAAGAATGACATTTAATATTAAACGATAAACCATGGGCAATGAAATATATAACCTCAAATATCATTCATGCAATCTACAGGTTTACATGCTATTATGTAACTGCATTACACACTCAAATTACAAAGAAGATAGACAAAACTGCAAGCAGCATGTTACTTAAATAAAACAGAAGTGTTGACAGTGAGTTGACTCAGAATTCTTAATAATTGTTTACACTGTTTTTCACATTTGTACAATGTGCATAATGTTATATACCTACACAAACATGCTATACTGGATGGCTGATATACAAATGCTGCCATTTAGAATGACCTAAAGCTACCTACTGAATTCAAAACCTTTAGGGTGAAATTTTGCTGTTACTATTACTGAGAACTTGATTACTCAGTTTGCAACAACATATTACTCAGCACTTCAGGACACTTTATTTTACAGGGGGAATCCACAAAAGCAGATGAAATATGAAGGAGTCTCTTCCGGCTGGTATCTCCCGTCACCAGTATGAAGGGAATCTTCTGCTCGTCGTCACTTTGAAGGGTCGGTATGATGAATTCTTTTCTCGTATAAAAGATCCGGCTAACTCTTTCGATGAACTGCGATGACTCTTTCTTTCCTATCTCGGTCGTGGTACGGGTATGAAGTATGTTCACAATTTACAGCTAATAATTTTTCCTTGAGACGCGACCCCCGTGAAAATTATATGTTACGTCGATGTATTAACTTTTAGTCTTTCTAATGAGATAGTCTTCTTTGCTCTGGAGGCCACAATTGAAATAATATTAGTGTATTTATTATCACAATTTTATTCGTTAATATCTATAACATTTACCATGAAGACAAAAGATAATCGCACTAGGCCAACTGCAAACGATATAATGCAAACAATCAAACAATGGGAAACAAAACATTCCAACACAACGCCTACCATAACTAATAATACTGCATCAAATGCCCCTCATCACAGTATATGCAACTAATTCTATTTTGGGAAAATTGTTTTCAGCCATACAATGTTGCATGTACTGTGATGATCTCCCCACAACAATGTAATTGTACAACAATATAACAACTGTGTTGAAAAACATGTCATCGTTGAATACAAAAATATTTTCTCTTGACAATGTTTCGATTTTTTTTTTTTTTTTTTTTTTTTTTTTTTTTTGCAACTTTCAGGGGTTCTATGCCCCTCCCCACTAAAATTTGTTTTATGATTTTTCTTATGTGCGGTGGATAATGGCGAATAAGTGCTTCAATAACCTCCTGTTCACTCAACTGAGGTTGGAGTAGTTTCGATTTGTTCGCCAGTTTCAAAAAATACTCCATCATTGAAATACCACGTTTACTGTCATAATGTCCGGTAGCCAGTTCGACTTTAATCTGGTTTTGACGTCCCGGTCCCCAAAATCTATTTATAAAAAGGTTTCGAAACATACTATATGTTTCGTGAGACGCCAAAGTTAGTCTTAACCATTCCAATGCGTTTTTCTTAAGACAGCGTTTAACCACCATCATTCGTATCTCGTTCGGAATTCGTTTGATCCTAAAATAATCCTCCAGTTCTTTTATGAAAATTTTTGGATTGTCACCGGCTTCTTCGTCAAATGACGGAGGGGTTAGGTCATGGAACAAGTGACTAGCGTGACAATTATGGTTTTGACTAGGGGAGTGCACTGGCATAGCTAAATCATTCTCCTGAAAGTCCGCCATATTACTGTTATTGTCAAGTGCATCAGTATTGGTCATATTTTTGCATTCACTCACAAATTGATCATGATTGTCATTAACTCTATCAGCCTGTAGAGCAATCACAACTTGGGAAAGCCTTCCTGTAAATTCTTTTTCCTTTGTAACCGTTTCATTTATTCTATTTACACTTACATTGGCTTCCTCCTTTACTTTATTCAATTCTTCTCGCTGTGACTGCATCTCAGCGCTTATACCCTTTACAACATTTTCTAAACTATCAATTTTTACATCAATGTCATTTTGTTTTGACCTAATTCCATCTTGATACATTTTACAACTCTGTTCTACCACGATTATCTCTGTTCTCAATTCATCTCCTACCTTTGCAATTTTTGCATTCTGTTCTGCTAGTTTTTCATTAAATTCTTTACTTAATTCAGCTTTCATTTCTACCACTGTCTTCTCCTGTCCTAACTTAACTTCATTTATCAATTCTCCTAGCCTAGCTATTTCTACTGTGTTTGATTCCTGTCCTAATTTTATCACGCTTACTAACTCACCTAATTTAGCTATATCATTGTTACTTGATTCAATTCTTTCTGTACATTCCTTCTTACATAATTCAATTTCTTGTGACAATTTATTTATATTTCTGGCATTATCCTCCTTCAAATCTGCTACATTTCTAACAAAATCTGCTTTTAAATCTGCTTTTATATCTGCTGTATTTTTGTTCATCGCTTCCAATATTTCTTTCAATCCTATTTCAGATTCCTTACATACTACATTCTTTCTACCTTCTACTGATAACTTATCACTCACTTCCCTCTCTACACTATCATTATCTTTATCAACTTTTTCCATCTTCTGTACAATTTTCTTATTGCGTAGTATCATAAATTAGTACTAGTCTTACTTGAATTCTGGAGCACAAGAAAAAGGATACTCCGTCAAAATGTCTTCTTTTCACTCTTTGTCCAGGTACATATTTTTACTCTATACGCCTGTATTCGAGCCGTCGCACGTCTGGGCGCCAGTATGAAGGGAGTCTCTTCCGGCTGGTATCTCCCGTCACCAGTATGAAGGGAATCTTCTGCTCGTCGTCACTTTGAAGGGTCGGTATGATGAATTCTTTTCTCGTATAAAAGATCCGGCTAACTCTTTCGATGAACTGCGATGACTCTTTCTTTCCTATCTCGGTCGTGGTACGGGTATGAAGTATGTTCACAATTTACAGCTAATAATTTTTCCTTGAGACGCGACCCCCGTGAAAATTATATGTTACGTCGATGTATTAACTTTTAGTCTTTCTAATGAGATAGTCTTCTTTGCTCTGGAGGCCACAATTGAAATAATATTAGTGTATTTATTATCACAATTTTATTCGTTAATATCTATAACATTTACCATGAAGACAAAAGATAATCGCACTAGGCCAACTGCAAACGATATAATGCAAACAATCAAACAATGGGAAACAAAACATTCCAACACAACGCCTACCATAACTAATAATACTGCATCAAATATTAAAAATAATAACCGTAAAACAGCACTGTAAATGATATACATGAAATACGTAATCTTAAATCAGTATTGTAAAGCAACATTGTGTTAGCTTAGGTTAGGTTAGTTTTGCATATGAGTGGGGTGACAGGGTCCTGTTATCGAAATATTTACAATTTGGGTAGTGTTTATGCAATCATTTCAACGTAAATGCATTAATCAATCATTGTAGCATATATTACACTCGTTTATGCACATTTATTAGCTAAATATCCGCCGCATAAGCGAAGTAAAACCACTTCATCGACCGTACAAAATTTTCTCATAAATAAAACACGAAGCTTGAGCGCACAATAAAACTTACAAGATCGTAATCAGCAATAAAAACTGCATCCATTGCACTATGTTTCATTCGTTTTCTCGAGCGGATGATTTTGTAAATATTTACCAAACTTTGCTATAGTCTACAGTTTTACATGCAGCAACATAACACATTTCTTCTAAACTACAGCTACACATTTAAATTACAAAGACAAAAGATAATGTACAAATATGAGCAGCATACTACTTACATGAAACAAACTGTTGGTGTTGCAGATGCCACTAATTGAATTCACTCGAAATTATTGTCTTTCACTATTCACACTATTCACCATGTTATATACACACCGGCAACTAATACACATAACGCTGCAATTTATTGTAATTAAATACTGAATTTAGAAGCTTTATGTTGTAATTTACCTTTTGTTTTAACTGAAAGTTTCTGATTTTTAATTTGCATCCGGGAATGCAACAGTTACGGTGCATTGTCGTGTTTGAGGTTAGGTTGTAGTATGGCAACATTAATATACACTACTGGAACAGTTTTTCTTCAACAACCTCTCACCACTGTACTCGTGACACAAATTGTACTTGCAAACAGATAAATTAACCACACTATACGGCTAATGTAGCCATAGTCGTAGATGGAACACAATAAACATGAACACGTGGATAGCACACGGCACAGTCAAAACGTTATTACATTTATTCCTGTTCCTATACTGCCCAAATAAAACTTTTGAAACACTCGCTTTGCTAATATGAAGACAAACTTACATAGGAATTATTATAAGAAACAATAACTCGAAGACATAGAAAATAATACGAAAAACAGCGTGTGGAAACACCTCAGAAATCACTCCCACCAGCCGACGCCATTTTTGTACAACTGGGATGCCAGGCTCAGGTCCGTTAATCTAGAAGGTCCTGTGTTGAAGAGTGGCACTGCTACACTCTGATGGTGAAACAGCCTGGGCCACGGCAAGAGGCTTCGGTGCAGCTTTCCTGGACTTCCAAGTCGTGCACTTCTTGTATCCCATGGTGGTGTCTACTCTGCGCTGACTGGCTCTCTGTATATACAATCTACCTTTTTTTTAAGGTGGAGGGGAAAAATCTTGTTGCGAGACCCCATGGTACTGTGGGAGTTGCCATTAAAGATGGCCATACCCACTAAAAAAACCCATCCACCAGATTAGGAAGGTGAAAGCCTGCTGCGGTACTGCCTGTAGCACCCACACATTCAGTGGTGAGAGATAGGGCTGGTTCGCTGAGCGTAACCAGAAGGAGTAAGGTTGGGAGCTTGGAGACAAGCTTGACCAAGACCCAGCTTACCCCCTAGCGGAGTCCTGGATGGCTTTGGTAGGATTCATTTGTGATTGTTGTCAGGAATCAGGGTGCTATGTTGCTTGGTGTCTTGTTTGTGCGCCTTAGTAGTCTGGGTGCGTGTCGATACCCTGCATGCTATTTTTTTTTTTTTAGGTGGAGGGGAAAAATCTTGTTACGAGACCCCATGGTACTGTGGGAGTCGCCATTGAAGATGGCCATACCCACTAAAAAACCCCATCCACCGGATTAGGAAGGTGAAAGCCTGCTGCGGTACCGCCTGTAGCACCCGCGCATTCAGTGGTGAAGATAGAGCTGGTTCGCATAGCGTAACCAGACGGAGAAGGTTAGGAGCTTGGAGACGAGCTTGACCGAAGCCCAGCTTGCCCCCTAGCAGAGTCATGGATGGTTTGGTAGGAGTCATTTGTGATTGC
The DNA here is from genome assembly GCA_030765045.1 of Tenodera sinensis. Lineage (NCBI taxonomy): Eukaryota > Metazoa > Arthropoda > Insecta > Mantodea > Mantidae > Tenodera > Tenodera sinensis. Next base: position 49,816,675 of record CM060963.1, on the reverse strand, counting down.
TGTCAGGAATCAGGGTGCTATGTATCTTGGCGTGAATACGCCGCTTCTGTTCGTGCGCCTCAGAAGTCTGGGAGCGTGTCGATACCCTGCATGCTGGATCCCTGAAACAATCTAAATATACATGTACATACACTAAGAACAAAGGAAGTGCGTACAATTAGTCTCTTAGGTTAGTGGTAATTTGTGCGCTTGTGGCGTCGTCAATCTAGTGTAATTATAATTGTTACGTTCCGCCGTATGGCGTCGTCTGCAATTCATAATTAAGGTTGTTGATATACCATCCGGCATCGTCAATTGGGTGAGTGCATGTCCGTTGTATCGCCTGTTCGTCTGGAGTGCACACTTGGCGGGCAGTCTGCCTGAAATGCAGGTGCGAGCCAGTGCCACTCCCGAGGGGGCCCTCATCCCCCTGGGTCCGCCTTATAAATAAGGACTTGAGGGTTATCTGAAGAGAAACTGTAGAAATGAATGTGTGTGTGTGTGTGAGTGAGAGTGATGCACAGTTCACATATGGATAACATCGGGGTAGTTAACTAGGTTGTCCAGATATTGTTGCATGTCAACATCTGGCTCCCCGAGACCAATAGTTCTCTGGAATAGAGATAGTGGCCTTGCATGTTTGTCGTGCGTTATATCATAATTTCCTAGGTTTTGAATTAGTTCGTTGTGGTTTTTGTTTTTCTTATCAAGTAAGTTACAGGTGAGCCTTTTTATGAACTGTTCAATGGAATGTACTTTTAGCTCCTCGTGTAATTGGAGCGTTGGAGCTACTTCGGGTAGTCTCGCGATTATTCGGAGTACTCTATTCTTCATCGTTTGCAGTCTCTTTATGTGTGTTTTCGCTGCATGTCCCCATACGGGTGCAGCGTATGTTAGGATGGGCCGGATTAGTGTTTTATAAAGTGTAGTGCCCATCTCTAACTTTAGAGTACTGTTTGTGTTGATTATTGGGTATAGCTTATTGAGTTGTGCATTGGCTTTGGCTCTTACGGTGTCTACGTGCTGTTTCCACGTAAGGCCCTGGTCCATTGTTACACCTAAGTAGGTGATGGTTTTGCTGTTCCATTGGATTGGCTCTTGTCCAAGCGTTAATGGCTGAAGGCCGTGTTTACCATGACAGTGCTTAATTCGCTTGGTGAATACAATGGCCTGGCTTTTTCTGGTATTTACCTTTATGCGCCATTTCGTGAGCCATGGCTCTAAATCATTTAGAGCATTTTGTAGCCTGGTGCGTATAATCCTCGGCATGGTTGATTGTGTGACAAGCGCTGTGTCATCCGCATATAGATATCGGTCTACTCTTATCGTCTCTGGTAAATCATTTATGTGCATGCTAACAGCAACTACAGTGATTCCGGACAAAGTACGGATCCTCGAGAAAACATTGTGGCTGGTGACAAAGGCGGCGCTGTGGCCGAGGAGATATAAGCTCAAATATTGCACGAATAACCTCAGGTATGCTAACACTAACATTAGCAGATATTATAACGACTGGCAGGTAAATACCTGTGCAACACTAGATATAAGCTCAAATATTGCACGAATAACCTCAGGTATGCTAACACTAACATTAGCAGATATTATAACGACTGGCAGGTAAATACCTGTGCAACACTAGATATAAGCTCAAATTGCACGAATAACCTCAGGTATGCTAGCACTAACATTAGCAGATATTATAACGACTGGCAGGTAAACACCTGTGCAACACTAGATATAAGCTCAAATATTGCACGAATAACCTCAGGTATACTAACATTAGCAGATATTATAACGACTGGCAGGTAAATACCTGTGCAACACTAGATATAAGCTCAAATATTGCACGAATAACCTCAGGTATACTAACATTAGCAGATATCATAACGACTTGCAGGTAAATACCTGTGCAACACTAGATATAAGCTCAAATATTGCACGAATAACCTCAGGTATGCTAACACTAACATTAGCAGATATCATAACGACTTGCAGGTAAATACCTGTGCAACACTAGATATAAGCTCAAATATTGCACGAATAACCTCAGGTATGCTAACACTAACATTAGCAGATATCATAACGACTTGCAGGTAAATACCTGTGCAACCCTAGACTTAAGCATTGCACAAATTACACCATGTTACGCTAACACTAACATTAGCACGTACCATAACGACTAACAGGCCTTAATCATAAGTAAGCATAATTGCGTCTCATATTAACACAAACTTAACAACGCATTTATCTCTCTTGGTCATGTCCAGGTTTCATGGGCATTACCAAAAAGCAATATCTGACTTGCTCGCATGTACTTCATGCCAGCTTAAAGCTTTCAATTATTAACCGGGGTGCTATGCGGAACCCGACTAACGCACGATGATGCACGAAACCATTAGCATTGTACGAACTAACACGTGGAGGGATTTTTTAGTGAGTAACCCTCCCCCTTCAGGGTGCAGGGACCCTCACACTGTTGGCCTCAGCATGTCGGCCTCCGCCTGTAACGGGTTTTCCCCTCCATGGTATTAAAAAAAAAACCGAGCGGTTAGCGCGCTTGCCTACCACCTAGGCGGCCCGGGTTCGTTCCCAGGGACCTGCATGTGATATTCGTGGTGGACGAAGCGGCGTCAGGGCGGGTTTCCCCCAGGTGCTCCAGTTTCCCCCGCCATCTCATTCCACTGGTGCTCCATCTTCATTCCATGTATCATCAATGTCACCGCCTGCGGTGCCGTAGTAGTAAAAGCAGGCGTTAAACACTACAAGCACAAACACGCTGGTGACAAACATACTCCAAAACAGCAGGCCCAATCAGAAATTGGCACCCGCTCATTGGCCAGGGCAGTGCAAACCCCTCCCACCTAACAATAGTGTGTATATATATATATATATATATATATATATATGGAGAGCCGAGCACAGTCGTTCTCTGATGAAGGTCATAGAGTCTACAATGGCCGAAAGCTCAATGTTTATAAATCTGACCCGGCTGATCACCTGTGAAGCCTTGATTAATAAAAAGCTTATTTGTAGCGCAGAAAAAGCATTAAAATGTTTATTATATAACTAACTCATTGAAACTACACACATCGGAATAAAATGTTTATTGCACAAAAATGTTTTTCTGAACTTTGTAGACAATGTGCCTGTAGATGCATTTAGTCACTACTTTTTCACCTGTACCAGTAAGTATCACATGCTTACAAAGCAATAATTTTCATTTGACCTGCAAAATCGGTAATCTTCTTCTGCATAAAGAAGTAAACCTGCTTGAAGATGCAATTTTAACACTAGCATTGCATGAACATCACGTTGTATGGTACGGCAGCAGCATGCTGTTCTATGTACCATAACGCCAATTCAATTTTTCTTAAAACACAACTAAACTAAACCAAACCCCAGCACAATAGTGCATGAAGGGCCAAGGCTTCACCCAGGCACCATGTCCCCCTACAGGGGTCATGAATGAGGTGCAGTACTGGAGGGTGAGATGTGATCAGTGCCCGAATCCTCTCGGCCAGTTATGTGTTCTTAATTACCTTGGGTCGCTACTTCTCCATCAAGTTGCTCCTCAATTGGCCCCTGAGTGCACCCATGCCAAACCTTCCAGCAGGGGAAAAATCCCCATGCCAGTACCAGGGATTGAACCTGATCCTCTGTGCCAGAGGCGGGTGTGCTACCACTGCACTACAGAGGCGGTTCTTCAGACACTACAGTTGGCCACAGTTTCTTTCACAACTTTTGTAGTAACTATATTTAAGCTATCCCAAGCCTCAGCTAGCCAGCAATTATGTCCTTTGTAGTTATTTTCTTCATTTTTTGTAAGATTCACAGGTGAAAGAAATACATTGTCATTTTGTCATTATGTGGTACTTGCAACGTTATCACTTACAGCAATACCCTACATTACCTTGTAGCTGTTAATCCTATAGCTCAATTTATATACTTTTTTTGGATAATCTGAATATTTCTAAATCTAAACAGATCACACCCCCAATTACTTGGGATCAGCAGGGTCCTACTGTACCATATTGTGCATGTAGTGTCCGAGTGGTGTTAAATAACCCAGTTGAATGTGCCCTTTCCTGATCCCTAATATGCATGGTGTCATTTCCTTGTTAAGGGCTCTTTTATTGTTCACTTAACTGTTATATTATCTAGCACCAAGGTAATTATCATTATGCACTACTGGCAACAAATTTGATAAACAGGGACATTGGCCCAATGTTTTGTATGTTGCCCAAGGTTTTATTAGTAATTCCAAAGTTGCATACAATGATTTGTTTTCTAAGATATTTAAGCATGTTAATTTGATAAATGTTATACAGTGGAACTTGAATAATTTGAAATCGTCATTAATTTGAAGATTTTTCTTGGTTTCTTGAATTTTATATTAAAGCAATGTGAAAAGAATGACATGTAATTCAAATTTAATTTTTGTTAATTTGAAGTCTGTTCAGAAATGTCAGTCAAAAATTAATCTGAATGCAGAACTTTGTCCATGTGTTTCTGCAAAAGAAGTCATTGCTCTGGATTTATTTGTTTTGTCGGAATGCATTGTGGGGTGTGGAATAGCTTTCCTAGCTGCTGGCCTTGGGCTTCTATACCTGCTTTCGCATTACATGCACTTTTAATTGTTGCTTGAGCCTCCTACTGTTCAGTGTGTTGCAAAGCAATGCCACTATGTCTCTTAGTAAACCATGTGTCCAGTATGACTAACTTTTGGGAAAAAGTCGCCTTCATTCGAGAAGTTGAAAAGGGTTTGAAGAAAAAATCTGAAATTGTGAAAGAATACGAGATACCACCAAACGCTTTGTCAGCTTATTTGAAGAATAACGAGAAAATTTTAAGTAGTGCCTCAAGTGAAAATGGAAAGAGTTGAAAAAATGAGACAGCCAGAAAATCCTGATGGATATATGTATGTACCTGTATTGCTAAAATATTGATTTTAGACATAACTTTGGCAATTCAAATTTTTGGATATTTCAAATTTTTTTCTTGTCCCTTCAGCTTTGAATTATCCAGGTTCCACTGCATATGGAAAGGGTAGAACCCAATGCCAGGGATTTTAACCCTGGATCTTCCTGTCTCCTTCCCGCTGCTCTAACCACTAAGCTGCCATGACAGTGTGCCAGCATGACATGAAATTCTCCAACTCACTTTATTTTTCCCAGTAAACCACACAATGAGTTCTCAAATTCATGAGATAACATACCTTAATGACGACTTGCCATATTGTAAGTACTTAAGTCCCGGTCTTCTAGTTTAACCAACTACAAGGTTAATCAATGTAAGTGATTGTTCCTCCATACTAGCTGTGTGCAGGACAAGGTTGGAAAGGGTGGAATGAGACTAAAAAATTTAATGCCATAGTCGGTATTTTCAGTCACCATGTAGGTGGGTTTTCTGTACATGCTTACAGACTGGTGAACATCCCTGTGAAAACTAAAGAAGACAGAGAAGAATATAAACACATCCTTGCAGCTGCAACTAACAACAATTCAACAGAGATTCAATAGATAGAAAAATAGCCAAGTACAAAACAGTGAAACAAATAACACACGCCTCAAAACTGAGCCAACAAAAACTACACAAGAAATTTACATGCTGCACAGGTGTGCTTCATAAATTCAGCAAAATTTTCAAGAAATGCAATATAAATTTTGTTCTAACAAAATGATTACAATATACAAAAATCTGATGTGTTGTACCCACATGACTTTCTCTACTCTTGTACTAACAATTCTTACAAACTCTTATTCCTCTTATCTTTGTGTTAGTTGAGATAAACATTTGCAGATATTATTTTATTGCTTATTTCCTTGTAGGTGCAAGGAGAAAATGGGAATACAGTAGGCTTTGAGCAATAGTCAAATCTTTTATAGCTTTCAAATTCCGTTCTCTTTGCACGGTTAACATAAAAAAGGAATAACGATCTTCCCTTTGACGAAAGTTGAAGTATTCCAAAACTTGCACAAATAACAAGGACTATCCCTGAAATGGTTCACTCCACAAAAGAATTTGTTTGGACATAACTTGTATATTTTAACAAGATTTACATTTTTGAGGTTATTTTGAGTCACTTGAGTGTGAATAAGTGACTCAAAATAACCTCAAACATGAAGAATACTTCACTGTCAATAGTGCTTCTATTTTTAATATTCAAGATTTACATTTTTTGTATAGTAAGATTTGGTCTATCTCTTATGGTTTACAAGTTATTCAAAAGCCATCAAAATTAAACAGGACAATACTCAATACATTCGAGAGATTAGAGGAGGCAAAAACAAAGCCACGTGCGTTTTGACCACAGTGCGCCTCTTGACACTTTCGCCGTCTAAATAGTCCTTTGAAGAAATATTGTTACTAAGGTCTGAAACCTCACATAATGTTTGCTAAAGCACGAACTAAGTGTACTAACCATAGTTAAAGTGTAAGAAAACGCAGTTAAGTGAATCTTTAACCAGCCTAATTCATTCTGTGTGCGCATTATTCAGTATGAAAGTAACATGGCGGAACAAGTTAGTGTTGTGAAACATAAGCGTGGCAAACCATTGCAAAGTGGTGAAAAGACATTAATATTGAACGTGTTCTGCGAGAAATATCCCGAACTTGCTATCAAAGACATGATGAACTTAACATCCGAGTTTACTGGTGTGTCAGTTGCAAGTATTTACAGCACACGTAAAGAAAAATCCTCAGGTGGTGAAGTCAGAACTCCCGGCAAAAAGCGACCACGTGCCAAGCAAATGTGGATGTAGTTTGCGACGAATTTGTGAGATCTGCAATCCATCGAAAAGTTCACCATTCTTTGTTAACAATGAACCTCCACCTTAAACAAAGTGCTGTTGGCAGTTAACTCTGATCATGATCTTTCACATTTAAAATGAACTTCCCTTCACAACTGCTTCTGAAGTTGGTTTCGAGTTTGTGAGCAGGAAATGAAAAAGTGTTATTGTGGGCAGAGATGACGTAAGTAGCAGTTAATTTCCATGTGCTACATTTATTTGGATCAAGTAAATATATCCTTTTATTAGTGTAAAATGCATATTATACCTACACGTAGCAGTAACAGTGTTGTGTCATTACAAATGCACGTGGCTGCGGAGTAATACAAACCGGTGCTTTGTTTACATCTCCTCTAATCTCTTGATGTACAGAGTATACATAGGCTACAGCCAGAAAATTCAAAATGTACATTTCATTTTTATCTTCAAAATAATTTAACATATGGCATTTTAATCGTTACAGCCATTTTTGAGAAAATCAAAATTTTCCACATAAAGAATAGTTTAGGATGGAGGAATTTTCCTCAATCTTTGTGTCTTATCCTTAAAAGACATTAAACTTAAATATCAACTTTGGTTTTCAACCAACTTTGTTTTTGAGTTATGCTGTCCACAGGTTGAGACACACACGCACTCGCTCTCACGCTCTCCTCGCTCTCTCACTCACTCTCACACTCTCTCACACACTCTCACTCACTCTCACTCACTCACTCACTCTCTCACTCACTCACTCTCTCACTCACTCACTCTCTCACTCTCTCTCACTCTCACTCTCTCTCACTCTCTCACTCTCTCACTCACTCACTCTCACTCTCTCACTCACTCACTCACACACACACACCTGCAGTGGTTTATGATTTCTGGTCTACCAATCATGAAATTGCACCAAACATCAAATTACTGATAACTACCAGTTTCCAACCGAACTAAACGCATGGGAAAACTTCCAGATATTAAAGTACAAGGATTACCTCGTGAACTTTGATTTGCCACTTCTGAACAACCTTTGTAAGTTACTATTGTAAATCGACCCCTTGGGGTATTTTTTCGCTGATGTGAGATTCTCTTGTGGTCTAACTGGGAAAAGTACGAATCAGCTGGGGAATTTTATGTTGTACTGTCACATTGGCCGTAGTAGCTTAGTGGTTAAAGCAGTTGCTTGATAAGTGGAAGATCCGTGGTTCAAATCCCGGCTATGGCATTGAATTTTTCAGTCCTGGTTCCACCTCTTAACCTTTGGAAGTTCATTACTCCACCAGCATATACCGCCAATAGCACCAATAACCAGTTGGACAAATAATGATGATCGGGCAAGACCTTAGTCCTTCGAAACATGTTCAGATACCTTTTAGTTAGTGATGTTTAGTGTTTCAAATTCTCTCTCATCGTTATAAATTATCACAATCACTGTTCTGTTTCCTGAAATTTTTGATGCAAGATACTGGAACACTACTTTGTACGGCTATTGTGTCGAAGAACAATCACGTTGATTGACCTTATAGTTGGTTAAACTAGAAGCCTGGCACTTAAGTACTTACAATATGGTAAGTTGCCATTAAGGTATATTATCTCATATAAATTGAGATATCCGTGTGTGGTTTACTGGGAAAATGTGAGTGAGCTTGAGAATTTAATGTCATATCGGCATGTTGGCCATGGAAGTGTAGTGGTTAGAGCAGTTGGATGGAGACCATAAGACCCATGGTTCAAATCCCAGCTCCGGCATTGAATTTTTCAGTCTCATTCTGCCCTTTCCAACAAGAAAAGATGTTTTAACAATTAAAAGCAGCTCTGAAAGACAATCCTTTCTTCATAATTTTCCATACTAAATAATTTTACTACAGAAAATTGTTAAAATTTTGGTAATAAACTTAATCATACACTAAAACTGAATGTTTCTGCTTTTAACCCTTTATCAGGAAATAAAAAAGTAATATGTGTTCTGTTCATGTTTTTATTCTAACAAACTTTGCTTTGTTATTAGAGGATGATGAGTTAGTACACAGCTAACGAGGTTAAACACGCTACAGCATTAATTGTAGTTACGTAGTAATGGTAGTCTGATAAATGGCTGACATTGTATATAGGTCGTGAGGTAACACATGAACAATTCTTGCACATAGGGGAAGCTGCTTTCCTTACCTCACTCTCTGCAACAGCTAAGAGCGGGGGAATAGACGTGTTAGTTTGCCGCGAAATACTACAATAGCACGCAGCTGAAACAATTGCAGTTCACATGAAAGTTATTGTTGGCACAGGCCATAGTTATAGTGAAACCGCTTTGTTCATTATAAAGCTAATTGTTATAGTATATGTCATTAGCAATATGCACTAAAGCTTTGCTAGCGAACTTCACTCCTTCGTGGACAGAAACGAAATGACTTCTGCACATACATGTTTGTGCAACTTCCCCCACCATTAGCCTTTCAGGTTAAGAGTTCTACTGCGTGTCTAAGGGAATTGCTCATGTCTCACCTCACAACCTATACCATCATGATAAAACTGTATCTTTTGTGTGAATTCAATGAGCAAGTGTTTTAGTTGTTTAGAATATAGATGTATTAGGCGATTGTGGTTTTACTTCATTGGGCCTTGACTGAATTACGAGAATTACATCACTGCAGTTTGCGCCATAGCCTGTCTGTCTAATTAGCCATGGTCAGTGTTAGTAATACTAATTTCACTAAAAGTTTTAATGATATAGTGATACAAAACTGACTCACATCCTTAAATGATAAACACATCACCATAAATGAAGATAGTTTCTCGGGCTAACAGCCAGGTGAAATTTGGGTAACTGCCCAAGCTTTCAGCGTCTAACTCTGCTGCCATCCTCAAGGGAACTGAAGCTATACTACTGCTGTCGCAATATTTATGCTGATGTCCCATGGTCCAACATTTTTGTCCAAAGCATTGTGTACAACAAAAGTGCATCGTGAGACATCGAGAGTTGGATACAATTTTGTTCCATACAATATCTATCCTATTTTTTGTATACAATGCGATTGAGTTGCATCTAATTTTTTCACCCAACAACTTGAAAATAGCCAATCAGCGTCTGTAACATAGCAATATGGTGGACTGCGCAGGCAACATGTCAGCTGTTGCATATGTATGGCTCGTGGCACTTTTAATGTGATGGGTATTTTAATAAAATGTAATTTTTTCTGGAAGATTCATTAATTTTTTGTGACCATTAACATATATTACTGATTTGGTTATTACATAGCTATATTTCATAAATAATAAGAAATCCAGTTAACAGTATGCTTAAATTTTATGTTATAAAATGAGTTCAAATCTCCTGTCCATCCATACTAAGGTTAAAACCATTACAATTGTTCCTTATCTCTTTTGTGCTTGTCTCATATTTGTGTACTGGTGTGTAATTTTGCTTTCGACACCATGTAAAAGGTTGAGAAATAAATCTTCACCAATTCATAGAAAATTGCTATAGTTTTCCGGTTCTTCCAATCTCAGTTCGTTTTGTAGTAGACCCAATATACCTCTTCCCATGCCCTTTTCTCTTCTTTGTAACCATGACAATATCTACCAACGTATTATTTCTAATACATCTTTTCGTCCTACTGAGACTTGTAGAAATATACCCCAAACCTATGCTTAATATAGCAATCGCTAAATTAATATTTGCATCTGCTATATTTATTTCTCGCTTGCTACGTGAACTGTCATTTGTGTTGGACCAAAATGAATCACAGTGTGACAGACACTGTTTCAATTGTGTGCAATTCCATTGGATACAAAAAGTTAGGTCAAAAAAGTTGGACCTTGGGACACTGGCTTTATACCTAGCCAGTGGCAATAGCAGAAGTCTTGCGTCAGTTCTCCTGAGGATGTTGGCTGAGTTACTTGCTGAAAGCTTGGGCAGTTACCCAAAGTTGACGTGGATGTCATCCCAAGAAACTATCATCAATAGCAAATGCCAGAAAAGCTTCAAATCATTAATCACATCACTGTTACTAATCTTCTGTTACACAATATTCTGTTTCTTATTTTCTTCCTGAAGGTAGAAAATCTGAAACATTAGTTCTAGTATGAAACTTCATTTTGACTGGTAAGTACATGTATTTAGTATTTCCTTATTCCTTGGTGAAGGGCAAAAACCTGAAATATTCAGTTTTAGTATTTGGGTAGCTTTGTTCTGATTTTGTAATTTTATATATACTCTTCAAATGTGAAGCAGAAACAAGGAAGCATATGATTGCAACATTTAAATTTGTTTTTAATGTGACTTTTTTAACTTTTTTAGACAGTGGAGCTATTTGATCCTGTGGTGTACGTCCAAAAAAGCATTGAAACGGATGGTTCCTGTGCTGTAATAAGTGCAACCGATATTGACACAGCAGACCTTGAGTGAACTCGTTTAATAAAATTAGCTTCCTCCCAAATTTAAAATGTCTTTCTTTTTACTTCACCAGAACTTGTACAAACTGAAGAGAACATCAAGTGCCATGAAACAGTGTACATAAACAATAGCCTCAGTTTTGATGGAATAATTCTTTGTTATACAATGATCAATAATGAAATGCACATTAGGTTTTAATTTGAATTAGGGTGACAAGATATAAGAAAATTCTGAAGTGTAGGACTTAGCACTAGAATAAAGAGATCTTGTCTGCTAACACAGCTTTTACTTTTACTATTTTATGAATGACAATAAGGCAGCTTATTTCATCCTAGACTAAGAAATTATTTTCAGCCAATGTCATACCCACTATCAGCATGTCAAGGATACTGAAAATGCATAGTTGTTACATGTAATCCCTCTATAATAGAACTAATCATTTATTGTGTTTTTGCAACAGTTTCAAACAAAAAGGTCATAATAGGGTATCTAAGCTGCTGTAACAAGATCTGCAAATTTTGTCTCTGCCTAGTGTAGTAATAATTTGCCCAACATGTTGAGATAGTGTTTTAAATAATGATGTAATGGCATCTAGCTTGCTACACGTTGGTGTGCCATATATAGTGATATTTTAAATAACTTTTAACTAGCCAGATGCTGCAGCAACATATTAAGCAGTATTTTTATATGTGTGTGTGTGTATCGAGGCTAGTAATGGCTTTTAGGCACACTTTTGTTACTGCTTTAAATATCAGCCACGGCTTAGCTTCAGTCAGAGAACTAGACAACTCTTCTTAAATCTCAAGTGCGTTACAGATTGATGTTTATTTTTTGGCTAAAGTATTTGCATTTTCATCGCATTTGATAGGTTTCATTTACCCTTATTTCAGTTTAACACCCAGACTAAAACGCTTAATCACAATTCATAAGCAAAATTTTCTGCCATTTCCTTGATGTTGATTTAACAAGTCTGTGAAAACACAATATGCACTATGCTTATTTCTCGCACTGCTTTTGTAATTACATATGTTTTATATTCAAACTATATTTTAATTTTATCTTTAATTACCATAATCTATATATATAAAATTATAATGACTTTTCTTTGAGCCCAATCATGCAAAAACTACTAAAACTGTCTTCATGGGACTATGACCATTCAAAGCGGAAACTTTAATTGATGGTTCTCGGCTACTCATTTGTTGGATCCCTTAGACCTTCTGTCATTTTTTAAATTTGTTTTTATACTTTTTTGCTGCCTACAAATGCTGTTCTTTCTCACCCTTTTGGACATATGCTATTCTTTTAATTCCTAAACCAGGTTTCATATGTGTTTTGGAGGCACCTTAGCTGAAGCGATTTGAATAGCTATGATCATTAGAGCAATACACAATGGACTGGCCATCTGTTCAAAGCCAAACGTTGTGAGTTCGAATCCCAGCAACTGAAGTCATGGCCATTCAAAGCAGAAGCGTTCGTAGATGGTTCTAGGCTACTCATTTTTTGTATTCCATAGACCCTTTGTAATTTTTTTAATTTGATTTATAGACATTTTTTCCGCCAACATGTTGTTCTTTCTCAGCCTTTTGGACACATACAGTTCTTTCTCTAATTCCTGAACCAGTTTTAATATCCCTTTCTGAGGTACCCTAGCCTTAGTGATTCGAAAAGTCATGGTCGTTAGAGCAATACACAATTGACTGGCCATCCATTTAAAGCCAAATATTGCTAATATTATCAATCGTTGCTCTCTAGATAAAAGTCTGTATTATGTCTTTGGTTGTTGATTAAATAAGTGGTCACTGCTTGATGCCTCTGTTTTGTCTGCTATTATTTTTGAGGGCTAAGGAAGAAGCTGCTTCAAGATGTCATTACATTGTTATTTAAAATACCACTTCATATGTCACCACAACGTGTGGCTAGTTAAAAGTCATTTAAAATATTACTATATATGGTGCATAGTGTGGCAAGCTAGACACCATTATATCGTTATTTAAAATACCATCTCAATGCCCGCAAACTTTATTTGGTTATTCTAGCTTATCTAGCTTCTGCATAGCTTGGTAGTCCTATGATCCCCCTTGCTCAAACGGAAGATCACACTGCCTCACTTCCAAAGCACTCTAAACAACTGGTTGCTCACAGTTGCTAGCTTACTTGGTACCTTGTTCATTTTGTGTCTGGAGTGCAACTGAATGAGCTGAGGAAATGTAAGCATTACAAGTGTTCCAAAGTTAACAAAAAACATTGTTTTAATGTTTTTATTTTAATATGCATACTTATTGCATTTTTGCTTTCTAGTCACACACTGTTTCATGGTAAATTGTTCTCTAATCTGTAAGTAAAGAACATCTTGATGTTGTTTGAAGAATACTCTTTATGTTTATGTACAATTTTTTAATTTCCTATTATAGTATAACCTTTGCTAACATAAAATTTGTCTTCACATGTCTTTCCAAGCTGAAAAGAATTACACACTGTCACATAATTTAGAGTTTAACCTCCATTGTTTTATAATGTAACCAGGCTTGAGGCCTAGAAAAACAAAATGGCAGGTTGCTAATTGCTAACACATGACTTTATTTGTTATTTCTTTCGCAGTATTAAAAATGATGGTGGTGAATTTTATTCTAGTCCAACATATTTACCTAAGAGAAAAGTAATTATATATAGGTATATTATTTATATTTACAGGTCTTAGTTTATTTAATAACCATGTTACTGACAATCTTTGTTATAACTTAAATGCTGTTTTGCTTTATGCAATATGTAATATATGATGATGTACACACATAGTTCGTGCCTTATCCTTTTATGTGACAAAGCTTCATCGAATTGTTATTTAAGAATTTGATAGCATTTTGTACAATGAATCAGCAAAGAACTTAGAAGAAATAAAATTAAGTAAAGCATTTCTACATTCCTTTACCTTCTACCATTTCATTTCCCTTACATTTGCATACATTAGTAATAATTTGTAACATTGTGACACTGCCTCTCTTTCGGCATGGCATTTCCACCAGATGTGCAGTACTCACTTGGTGTGAAGATATTCCCCTACTTCCCCCTCCCTTCGTGACCATCAAAGTGGAAAACTGGGGAAATACAAAGCAAAAACCAGTTCTACCTAATGCAAGCTGCTGCAGTTAAGGAGGAAGCAACTACTCCCTTCATACCTTTAGAGTAATTTTCACCAGCCCTGAGATATCACATTAACACCAGAATGCATATGCAGGGCTCCCAAGGCTCTATTACTTAACATTTCATGGATTATGGTATTGTTTTTAAGTCTGGTTACTGACATTCTATGTAATCTTCAAGTAAAGCCTTGGTAGTCTTCTGTTAAGATATCAGCAGTATATCTAATTTATTTTTACTTTCTCTACTGGTAAGTAGAGGAAGTATTGTATTCCACCCAAAAATTCGATGTCAAGATTTCACCACAAATATTAATGTCTTTCAAGGATGCAACATGAAGATTTTGAAGAAAATAGCCCCACCCTAAACTACCCTTTACATGGAAAATTTTTCAAAAATGTTTATTTTCTTGAAAATGATTTTTATTAAAATGCCATATGTTATATATTTTGATAACAAATGAAATGTATATTTTGAATTTTCTGGCTATAGCCTATGTAGTTCTATTTACTCTGGATGACCTTTGCATAACTTGTAAACCATAAGAGATAGACAAAATCTTCTTTCTTCTTTCCCTGATTACCCTCCCCTTATGTAGGTCTTATAAGCCAATGCCTAGGGTCAGACGCCTGTCGGGGAGCAGAGGGACCTCTGGACCAGACAGAGTGAGGACTTGGAAGCTGGTGGTCAGTCAAGCACCAGATATGATAGTGAGGAAGAGGATGATATGAAATGCAGGCAAAATGGATGATTGGAAAGGTGTTAATGGAGCATTTGGTGGAATGAATGGTGGGAGAACCCGGAGAAAACCCACTCAGACGCTGCTTCGTCCACCACAAATACCACATGCGGGTCCTGCCTAGGTGGTAGGCTAGCGGTCTAACCACTCAGCCACGGCACCACCATTATATAGACAAAATCTTACTATACAAAAATGTAGATCTCGCTAAAACACAAATTTATGTCTCAATAAATTTTTTTGTACAGTGAACCATTTCGGAGATATTCCTCGTTATTTGTATCAGTTTCAAGAAGCTTAAAACTTTCATGAAATGCAACCGTTCATTTTTTTGTATGTTAAGCGTGGAAAGAGAACGCTATCTCAAAGCTTTAAAAGATTTTACTATCGCTCAAAAGCCTACTGTATTCTAATATTCCCCTTACACCTACATGGAAATAATAAGATAATTTGTACAAATGTTTATTTAACTAACACGAAGAAGATATAGGAAATGAGTGCAACACATCAGATTTTTCATATTATATCATTTTGTTCGTAAACACTCCGAGAAGGCATAAGTAGGGCTTCCAAGGTCCTATGCATATCTGAGCTTCAAGTTATGTATTGTGACACTGGGTCGTTCAACAATATATGGACGAGGGTCGCTGGGTGACCTTGGATATGACGAGCGTAGTATGTAGGAAAATTTACAAGGCAATAAAGTGTTAGAAAAGTAACAGGATTTTGCTGTTTTGTTACAGTATTACAGCAATAGTTGGGCAACAATGTAGTTAGTAGACAGTATATTCTTGGAATTCTATTATTACAGTTAGTTATTAAAAGGAAACTAGTACATTGTTGAGACATTTGACTATTTTGCATTAGTTCAAACTTCCAAATACAGTCTGTTGCTTGTGACACACTTACCAGATGGCTTCATCTTCAAGATCTAAATCAAATAACCGAAGTGTGCATGCTTCAAGTCCTTTTGAGAGAACAGTAACTGCATGATTAGAAGAGGATGTTGACAATGGTGTGAATGTTTTTGGAGATGAATAATAAATATAGGTGGATGAACTTGATAATTTTTGCAATTCTCTGATTGGGTGAAACATATAGTGCAATGATCATCATTTGTTGACTACTCTCTATGCGACATTCTGCTGCACAAATTTCCCCAACATGATAAACCAACCGAAAGAGATTCGTAAATTCTGACACAAACGTTCCTCTCCGTCGAAGACGTTGCCTTTAAGACCTGTAAGATCTCGTGTTTGATGTCCGGACTAGCTGTAGCAAGAGGTCTTAATCTCAGGGTATGCATGAGTTGTGGTAGGAATGGAACCAAACGAAGAATTAACCAACATATCACTTTATTTGCAAATTTCCAGATTTGTAGAGAACTGCCGACGATATTTAAATAGAATGTAACTTTGTAACTTCAACTACAACGTTATAACACTTTAACTTTGTCACCCTTTAGCAACCGCCGAATTATGTATATGCGCTAGCTTACGTAAACTCAAATATTGCACATGTACTCTCGGCTCGATTCAAGACGAGTGTGTTGCGTTGCATTTGTTTTTGCGTGAGCAACACGAAGGAAGCGATTTCCATTGGCTAACTTTAGAGCACATCATGGTAAGATAGGAATCAGCCCACGGAATCACTATGGCTTCGTGCAAACAACACTTGTAACCTTATCACTCATTTAAATCTGCCTAGGCTTCCATTCTTGAGACTTTAATCTATTCAGCTTTATTACGTTTTCTCTTAACTATTGACTAGAATCTCCTTTTGTTTCTTTCTATTATCAAATATATATTAACATAATTTCGGTTTCAGTTCAGATCCATATAAGGTGTCACAATATTAGTTCCATGAGCAGTACTGATAGTAGATTAACAGCAACACATGAAATATTTAAGGAGTGTAGCCGGGTATACTGAGAGGGATCAAGTTAGAAATGTGAAAATAAGAGAAAAGCTAAAACAGGAATGTATACTGAAGACAATGGAAAGAAATCTAACTAAGATGGCTTGGACACTTAGTGAGGATGAATGAAGAAAGATTACCTAAAAGAACATTTGAAGCAAGAGTGGAGGGGAAGAGAAGAAGGGGTAGACCTAGGATAGAATGGAGACAATATATGGGAAGAGTTGCAAACATGGGACAACAATGAGAGGAATATACAAGTTGGTGCAGGATAGGATCGAATACAGAAAGTGGCTGAAGGAAGCCGCGATGCCTAACGGCAGCAGGGAGAGTGAAAGAAGAAGAGTAGTGCTGTGGAGTATTGCTACTCCACCTGCTGTTACATTCTGTCGTTTGAACTGCACAGCAGAATTGATGCTTGGAATATGTTGTTGTTAGCTAATGCGGGATTTCTGACAATGAAGTCATTAATCCTCTTGCTCTCCAATATAAAGAGAGAAATAGCAGTAATAGTAACCGCTTTTTAGAGAACACCATATTTTTATGTTTTGGCAGTCATATGCTCTCTCACAACCCCCAGAATATATAATATAATATGGTTATTATTTTCCATCCATGTCTCTGAAAGTATCAGTATATTACAAATAATGAGAACACAAAATGTGTTGGTTATAGACACGTGTTTCAACGGATGCTCCGTTGACAACCAAGAGCTGTACTCAGTGATCACCATGCCGCCTGAACGCGGTACATGCAATCACGGACGAGAATGAAAGAAAGCAAAAGGAGCATATGTTTCACTCTTCTCTGATGCCAGAAGGCAAGTGAGACACTGCTCCCACTTTACCCGACACAGTGTTTACCCCCACCATTTGTCATACAAAAAGGTTGCAAATCAGAATTTCAAAGGCCCATAAGAAGTTTCACTTCAGTAATACACTAATACAGCAGTTGATGACCACAATTGCTCTTTCGTGCTTTAAACTCCATGTGCTATTGCTATGCAGCCAGTTGTGTTCACACGGCACATTTCGGAGATGCTCGAGTGGATGTAGTGACATGGGACTTCAAAGCCTTGGCGTGCTTATTGCTGCATTCCCCTGCCTCACCCCTCCGTGCTTGTATCATAGTGAAGGCTGCAGCAACAAGCATCCAAAGCCCTATTGTCCCCTCTGTTCAGTGGTAGAGAACAAGACATACTCCATCCTACACACTAATTCTCCATGAGGAAAACTGACTAGTGTTGCAATTGTTAGTAATATTGCTTACTAATTTCTAGTTTACTTTAGATATTGGCTTCCGTGGTAGCTTTGATGCCCACAATATATGCCACTGATTCATACTGTGATGATATCCCCCTAAATTCAGCATTTTGGTTTGAAAATAGCAATTGCAGTACTGGGTATGTTACTGTTTTCTCAGGTTCATGTTGCTGTCTACCAGCAACGGTATTCTGCATTGTACTCAAGGATCAGAAAACCTGTTTCCATTATATGTGGACAGGGTGGAAGGATCCATAAGTTTTACAAACAGTCGCTAGGGAGCATCTCCAAGTGAAAAATGTTCTAACAAGCTCATCTGTGACCTCGATGATCACACTCATTAAAACTGCTTCACAGAACTCTGATATGATTAAAATGCCCCAAAGCTGTTCTCTGTTGACACATTTCTCTCAAGCTTGTGCACACACACACACCCAAAAAACAGCTGTCTCATTCAACACTCACGATTCTGCCATAAAACAACTACATCTCACTTCTCTCAACATCTCGCCTCCTTATATAGAGTACAATGACCTAGCATGGATTTTTCTTGAAATTCACCTTTTCTTGAACCTCTCACAAATAAACCGGCAGCTGGAATTCTCGTGAGCACTCCCTTTGTTCTGAGCATTGCATTGTCGTCCGGTCATGTATTCACAAGCATTGACATGATTTTCTTGAGCATTTGAGGCATGCAGTCACAGTTGGGGTCACAATATATCCTTATTGAATAATGCAATACTTTATTTTAATTCCTGAAGTGCCAAATGCCAAGGTCTCATTGTAAAGTGTATGTGAGTGTATGACTGGTATGAGCTTTTTTGAGTTATGACTACTGTTTAGCATAGCTATCATTTTTTATAGCTTACCGTGTTAGTAGAAAGGAGTGTGTAAGCCTTACTTTTAACTTACAGTGAGTTTTAGTAACTAAAGAAACATATGTTGACCTGTGCCACCCAGTTATGCTGTGTAACATGCTTTTTACTTTCTGTACTACGTATGGTAAGTAGAGCAAGTATGTATTCCACCCCAAAATCCAATGTCGAGATTTCACCAGAAATATGTTTTGGGGCCCCCTGATTAAGAAAAAAGGCATTTTTGGAAAAAGATCTCTGTGTATGTGTGTCTGTGAACAACATAACTCAAAAACAAAAAGTCAGTCAAAAACCAAAGTTGGTATTTATGTTTAACATCTTTAGTAATATAATTTCTGCAAATGTTTATCTCGACTGACATGGAGAAGATAGAGGAATAAGAGTTGTAAGAATAGTTTGTACAAGAGTAGAGAAAGTAATGTGAGTGATCACATCAGATTATTTTGTGTTCAATTGCATTTTATTATGACAGGTCACATTTAAGTCACTCAGTAACTTTGTTGAACTGTTATGCTATTATTATTTGTCTTTTATTGATGTTTTAACTTTACTCCACTTATGCAGCAGTGAGTTCTGAAGCTCATTAACTTCATAAGAACACACAGTGTATGGATACACAGCAGTTAGCTGGATATCTGTTCCCCGGGGACTAGCACCAGCTAATCTAGACATGCCGCACCCACTTAGTATTAACTTCAAACCAGTGTTAAATAGGTTTAAATTTGAGCAAATGACTTAAATCATATATAATTTTAAAGCTAAAGCACTATACAATACATTAAAAGGAAAAACATAAATGTTAAGATTCTTTATCTTTCTGAATGCTTTAAGCAATTTAAGACCAGTACTCATCACTGTAAGTTCGACCTGGCTATCTAATAAAATATGAATCTGCTTACCAATGTAGCCGCTCCTTATAGGTTCCTGTGTGCATTGAGCAACAGCATAAATTTCTGTTTAAAAAATCTGATGTGTTGCACTCACATGACTTTCTCTACTCTTGTACTAACCACACTTACAAACTCTTATTCCAATATCTTCTTCGTGTTAGTTGAGATAAACATTTGCAGAAATTATCTTATTGCACTTACAAACTCTTATTCCAATATCTTCTTCTTGTTAGTTGAGATAAACATTTGCAGAAATTATCTTATTGCTTTTTCCTTGTAGGTGCAAGGGGAATATGGGAATGCAGTAGGCTCTGAACGATAGTCAAATCTTTTAAAGCTTTGAGATTCCGTTCATTAATCTTAAACACCAACTTTGGTTTTTAACCAACTTTGAGTTATGCTGTCCACAAACTGACAGACAAACACACACAGAGACCTTTTTCTAAAAATGCTTCTTCTTTTGGATTCAGGGGGTCTCAAAACATATATTTCTGGTGAAATCAAATTTTTGGGTGGAATACAATACTTCCTCTACTTACCAGTAGAGAAAGTAAAAACAGCAGTATATTTACCAAAAAGGAAAGAATTTTCACACTATATCTCAGACATCGGCAAACATGTACTCAGTGAGGGGTGAGTATGACGTCTCAACATGCAACCCGCAATACACATGACGTAACGTAGAACAGGGGATGGCATTGATCTTCGTTCAGTGTCAGTGCTGGACTCGCTCGCTACAGAGTACAATAAGAAATAGTACACATACTTGAATCCAGCTATTTTGGTCTACGATACTTCAGGTAGACCTAGATATTTGAGCAATATATTTCAGTTCTCTTCTATTTGCAATGTACCATGAAAATCTAGTGATATCACAAATAGCCCCTCTCAGGATAGCACGCAAATTAACATCTGTTAATCGTGATACAAGATTTTTTTGGATTCAGTTTTTTTCCTTCTACATATTTCTTAAATGCTTGGAATAATTCTGTTCTTTTTGTATGTTCCCTAAGTGGAATGACTTCAAGCATATATTATTGTATCGAGAGGTTGTTAGTGACTCCACGAGTGAAAATTACCAATTGTGCTGTGTCAACGTTGTCTGTGCTTTCATCCAACGCGAGAGAAACGGCTATAAATTCATGGACCTCGGTTTGTAGTCTTTTTTCGGCTATTTCTCCTATTTTATGTATCCTTCTCTGTATGGTTCGTGGTCATAATGCAATATTACTAAAAATATCATATTGTTCAGGGAGTATTATGTTGGCAACTTTACTCTCACATTTCTTATGAAATCTCCATCACTAAAACACCTCAGTGACTGAGCAATCTCCAAAGCAACAGCATAGCTGGCGTGAAGTTGTTTATCAGTTGTAATATTTGAATTAATATTAGGTGTATTATCTGAATATTGCTCTTTGAGCTGTTGCAGTTGGTTCTTCTGATCTAGATCTGAAAAAATAAATAAAATAAAATGAATAAAAGACATTACGTCAGTGTTATGCTACTTTAAATCGTGGTATAAATTTATGAATACATGCTTATCTATAATTGTATGGTGATCTTATGACATGTATCATAATGCCGCTTGATGTTCCATTGATGAGTGCCTTTTTGAACTTTAGAGCACAACAAACACCTTACGTTTCTTACATGATGAGAGAAGAAATAATCAAAGTGCTATTCTAGATATCAAATTTAATAGACCAGGAATAATTACATACGCTCTAAAGTGCAGAAATGTATCTTTAAGTCTTAGTATTAAATTACACTTTGACAGACATGTTTAGAAGTGCAGGTAAATACGAGAAGACAGTCTGCCCGTGATCGGTGTGTATGCAGTGCCAGTTAAGGCTGCGCGGGAGGGAGGGGTAGACAGAGTAAGCCTGCCCCTGACACGTCATAGTTGCGAGGCCTCATTGAGTACATGTTTGCCGATGCCTGCTATATCTCATGGCATACACTCTAGATTCAAATTTTGATCTGTAATTTGATGACTTGCTGAGCATTATCCATGTAAAGAAATTAGTGTCATTTATATGTTAATATTGTACTGTTTAAGCACTATTTAAGTGCAACTGCATTTACATGTCATTTAGTGATATGAAATTTAATCCAAATTCTCTTTTCTAACAGAGTCAGAATTGAAATTCAATTTGAACTAAGTCTACTTTTTATACTGCATTGCATATGAAAGCACACTCTGATTCCCTCCAATATTTCCAACTTGCACAGCATTTGTTGTAGAATTGTATTTTATATTTAAATTACACAATATAGTTTGCAGCTAAGATATATCTGCATTATTGTGCTCTTAATCACAATTATCTTACAATACCAAAGGGGTTTGAGGACTTCAGTGGTGTAGCCTTATATTCCTCTAGGTTAACCCTCTATTGCCTGAATTATTTTGCTACATATGCCGTTCTTCCTCTAATTCGAAACCGGTTTAGATTAGGCGGTCTGAGAGGCCTTCAGCCTGCTGGCTCGGATAGCCATGATCGTTAAGGCAACACGTAGTGCACTGGCCATGCACTCAAAGCCTGAGGTCGTGAGTTCGAGTCTCGGCAACCGCAGTCAAATGTGCCTGTGGTAAAGGACGGGGAGGGCCCACGTAAAATAATCGGTGTGATGGCACGCGTGGATGATGATGATGGGGTATCATTTGACTGCGGTTGCATGGATTTTGCTTCTTTTCTTTAAAAAAAAAAAAACACTACAATGTAAATTGTAAAAAAAATACTTTTTTACAATTCAAACCGTCTCAAATATGTATTTTTAATTGGTGACAGACAGTATAACAAGAATATAGCAGAAAAAAAAAGTTAAAACTAGTACAAATAGGAAAAAAAGCTTATGTATCTTATAAGTCACACCAGGCAATAAAGGGTTAAGTTAGGATGGATATAAACATCACCACTATTTTTTGACTTGTTCAGCATCATTGAGCTCTGCTCACAATGGGAACAAAGGAAGTGGAGGTAAGTGAGTTTCATATAGAATAACAATTAGCATTTACTTATTTTTTCCCATCATGGCTAATATAATTACATTGTTGCCTTTTAGCAATTTCGGAGACAAACCATGTTATTAAGTATTTCAAATTGTTTCAGAAACACATAGAAAAATCAAAACAGATTTTTATATGAATAACTTATAGACTAATTAAGAAAATAAATAATGTAAATGTCATGCAACTTTACACTACAGATTTTGTCATTAAAGGTACAAGGTTTCAGAAATTAGGAAATAAATCAGTTTGATAATCATACTAAACGTTTTAAATGTTGCACTATTATTATAATAACAATTTTTAGTTCTCTGAAAAGTGATGAAAACTACCTTTAAATTAAGTGATCTTCATTTAGGTACTTTGTTCCACAACGTTATATCCCAAATTATACCCATGTAGTGTTATTGTAATTTATAATGACCAGGTTTTCAGAGAAAAAATCTGATGTGTTGCACTCACATGACTTTCTTTATTCATGTACTAACCGTTCTTACAAACTCTTATTCCTACATCTTCGTTGTTGGTTGGGATAAACATTTGCAGAAATTATCTTATTGCTTATTTCCCTGGAGATACAAGGGGAACATGGGAATACAGTGGGCTTTGAGTAGTAGTCAAAACTTTTAAAGCTTTCAAATTCTGTTCTCTTTGCATGGTTGACATATAAAAAAATGAATAACGATGTTCCATTTGACAGAAGTTTAAGTTCTCCAAAACTCACGCAAATAACAAGGAATATCTCGGAAATGGTTTACTGAACAAAAAAATTATTTGGACGTAAATTATGTGTTTGAGCAAGATCTACATATTTTGTACAGTAAGATTGGCCTATCTCTTATGGTTTACCAGTTATGCAAAAGTCGTCCAGAATAAATACGACTACTGGGGCTATAGCCAGAAAATTCAAGATACACATTCATTTGCCATAAAAAAATATCTCAAACATATGGCATTTTAATCAAAATCATTAGAGCTATTTTCAAGTAAATCAAAATTTTCTAAACATTTTCCATGTAAAAGGGTAGTTTAGGCTGGAGGAATTTTCTTCAAAATCTTCGTGTCACACCCTTGAAAGACATTAACCTTAAATACCAACTTTGGTTTTTAACCAACTATTTGTTTTTCGGTTATGCTGTCCACAGACTGACAGACACATACACATGGACCTTTTTCTAAAAATTATTTTTTTGGATTCAGGGGGCCTCAAAACATATATTTCCAGTGAAATCTCGACATCAAATTTTTGGGTGGAATACAATACCTCCTCTACTTAGTAGTAGGGAAAGTAAAAATATGATTCCTAGGTTTTTAAACCCTTCTTTTATTTTACATTACCTCTGTGTCTATTTCTTCTTGGTTTTCTAAAGCAGAATAAAATGGAAGCAGCTCATTGTTGCTCCATTCTTCTCTAAAATATTTTGATACGTTGTGTATCTTTGCAAAATTGCATCTTTCTTTAAATTTTGTGATCTAATGTGCATCATGTTTAGATCATTCTTACTGACAAGCTTAGCGCTACAAACTGCATATCAATAAAAACACTTCACCTTCAATCACAACCCTGGGTTAAGCCTAAAATACCGTTGACGGAGTTTCTAAAGATCTTTTCAGTTGCAGATTCTCAATCGTGATCAGGAATATTAATTACTTTGAGTACTGTTCCACGGCTTTGGATAATTTATTCATCCTCTTCCAGCTGAAGGATAGTAATTTGACAGGTCCATGAAAGCCTAAGTTTATACACCAAATTATGAATTACAAATGAAACTGGCACGACCATATACTCAGAATGCAGAATAATAGACTTGCAAAACAGGCAATGCAATACTAACCCAGAGGAACAAGAGATGCTGGAAGACCTCGACGCTGATGGGAGGATGACTTCTGTGCCAGAACAGGTCAATTTGGCATATCTTGACAAAGATGATAAAAGGAATAAATATTACCATGCTTCTAATATTCCAATGGAAGCAATGAATTTAATGTGTCACCGACTCATTAGAACGCTTAATAGTATATCCCATAAATAATCTTTAAGTTATGGAACTACAAACTTTGATGGAGAAATTGAAGCAATTCGAATGGCCCTACAAAATCTTTTGTACAGAATTTCACATTTTCAGCAAGCAGTTATTCTCTCGGATTCCAGGGCAGCAATTATAGCAATTACTTCCAAGTTGTCACCAAAAAACCAAACAATTATAGTGTTGGAAAATCCTTACACATCTAACAGCACTCCAAAAACACCTAGTCTTCCAATGGATACCATCTCACTGTGGAGAGTGGTAATGAGAAAGCTGATTTTCTTGCAAAAAAGGGTACCAGTAGTGTACAGAAATCTATAGTTAATCTACCATTTTATGCAGCTAAAAGATTAGTCAACTCTGAATACAAAAAATTATTGCAAGATATTACTATGAAAAATCAAAGAATAAACGATGGGAACTACCAAACATTCAAACAGTAATACCTGAGTATCCTCGAAAAATAGCAGTTGCAACCTTCAGATTGATTACAGGACATGATTGTCTGGCAAAACATTTAAACAGAATTGGGATATATTCTTCACCACTCTGTCCTCTATGTGATCTGCAAGAGGAAATGGATCGAGACCACCTTCAAATATACCCGGTCACATCTAGTGCCCCATCCATCAGTGAAAAATATTGGAGAGCAAGAGGATTAATGACTTCATTGTCAGAAATCCAGCATTAGCTAACAAGAACATAAATAATTCTATACAATAAGATACCCAGATCTTGGAAAGCAATGCCAGGGAAAAATCTTTAATTTTAAAGTCAAAAAGATATTTAAGCACAAATGTTACAACATTTACTAATTTCTAGAATTAAATATCTAGCACATGTTACAATTATATTAAAGTAATTGTAGTTTTAATATATTTGTGTACCTTTTTTATATATTTAGTTTTTGGTAATCATTCTGTAATCTAATGATGAAACTGTATATGTATATTGTATATTTACAGGGAATAAAAAATCTTATCCAATCTTTACTCCATTTCTATGAAACTTTCACCCATTTCTGTGAACCAGTTGATGTCACCAATTGTAGCTAAATAAAAGTATTGATTTTGACTTTACCAAAGCAACAGCTTGTGTATATTTTATCTAAGTATAACAAGCTGAAATACCTGGTGTTGCCCATGGTTTTACAATTTTATATCTACAAGTTTTAGACTTGTGTTGGACACTATAAAGAACTCAAAATAAATAAATACACTGTGAGACGGGAACTTCTACGTATATATTTGTAATTTTAGATTAAGAATGTACATAAATATAAGATTTTAGATATAAGTATAACTTGGTATTGTGCAAAGAAATTGCCTTTTGAAAGTAGGTTGACCTGAACAAGTTTCTAAAGGCCTCTAGAACTAAAGAAATCAAATCTATGTCCTTAATTAGTCACATTAGAGTTCATTAAACAGTTAAATAATGTATCGAATGGACAGTATGGGAAATCGAGGTGCAAAGTGCAACGGTCTGACAGTTGGGTCTGGATGGCGATGTGCCCAGGAGTGTAAACCTCGTAGCGCTAAATAAGTATAGCTTCGCGCCAAAAAGGAACGTCGAGGTGGAAAGTGTAACGGTCTGACAGTTTGAGTCTGGGCGGCGATGTGACTAGAAGTGTGTAAACCTAGTATCGCTAAATGAGTATAGCTCTCGCGCCAAAAAGAAACGTCGAGGTATGAAGTGCAACGGTGATTAGTGAACGTAAAGCAGTTAGCAACCTAAGAGAGAAGCACCAGAAACTTGCTCAGGTCGGAAATTCGAGGCAAATGAAGAGTTGAAGAATAAACTTAGTAAAAGCCTGTGTTGTGTTGTCATCTAACCTCGCGCCCGAGAAACATCCTCTCATGCCTACCTAAATCCGGCACCCAACGTCCAGAAACCGCTACAAACGGCGCTCCAAGTCACGATCCCGTTACAAATGGCGTCCCAACGCGGTGGCTCGACAAAGAATGACAACCAGAGGATCACCGAGGGAAGCAGTTGACTCAGCGAGAATAAATCGACGCGTAGGAAGAAGGTGAACTTCAACCCAGGGACAGCAGTAGAAGCCGTGGACGCGAAAAGGAGCCGACGACCAAGTAACATCACGAGCGACAGGAAACAGCCTCAAGACCTCGGAGGAAAGGCGCACGAGGTGCTGTTTCAACAAGCGAGACAATCAACATCAGAGGACGACCACATCAACCCAGCAACGCAAGTCGCCGAAAGGTTAGAGTTAAACAAAACAATCATATGTAAAGACAATATATATCACAGTTAAAATAGTAGATGCATGGAAACAAATGTGTGGAAGAATGAGAGGACATTATATACTGTATGACTGAATGGGGAAGATTAGAATAAGGTAATTTTAAATAGATGCTCCTTCGTAGCGGAAAGCTAAGTAGAAATACCAAAATGGAGTCGTTAGAACAGAGTAAAGAAAACAGTGCTGAGAGCAGCGACGCAGTAGGGAATACTTCGGGAGATTGCTTTAAGATACTCTTGGAAAAAATAAACGAAATGAGTAGTAGAATAGAGAATATGGGTGAGAAATTGGAAAGTAAAATTAGTGGTCAGGGTAAAGAACTAAACGAAATGAGTAGTAGAATAGAGAATATGGGTGGTCAGGTTAACGAAATGGGTGAGAAATTGGAAAGTAAAATTAGTGGTCAGGGTAAAGAACTAAACGAAATGAGTAGTAGATTAGAGAATATGGGTGGTCAAGTTAAAGAACTCTTAGACGAAGGATTTAGGACCCAAGAATCAAAGCTCAAAGAACATTTAGATCACAAGCACCAGGAATTTGAGGAGAGAATGAGGGAGCAATTAAATACACAGCAGGGGAGCATTTCCGAAATCCAGGAAGGGTTAAATTCCTTTAGAATTAACGTAGACGAAAATTTAGAACGTATGAAAGAGATGTGTGAAAGAAAAAATGTAGAAACTAGGAAAATGCTGACGGATGAGCTAACAGCTATTAAGAACGCAGTGCATGGGGAGGTAAATGAAACTTTGCAGGTAGTGCACGCTGAAATAGAAGCTGAGGGACAAGAAATTAATAAACTTAAGGAAAACACGGAGAGACAGCTATTAGCTCATCTAGAGGTAGATAACCGTTCAAAAAAGAACGAGAGTAGAATAGTGGAAATCCAGGGATCTGTAGAGAGAATAGAGATACAATTAAGAAGTATTAATGATGGTAATGCGACAAGCGCAGTTGACAGTAATGGAAATAACTCAATTGTAAATAGCGCACAGCATGAGGCTGCAGCTATAGAAAATGTGACACCTAGCTCCTTCCACGTGAACCCGTCTATTACAGGAAATAGTCTTAGTCAATATGGCCAATTACTGAATGAAGTGTCTGTTCCCATTTTTGAAGAGTCTGAGGACATAAATCCTAAGCAATTCCTTATCGACTTAGACCGCTATTTCGAGATAAAGGATATACCGGAACAGCTCAAAATGTTTGTTGTGCGTAAGGCTCTGAAAAATAGATCTCTGACGTGGTTAAAGCTTGTTTTGGGAGAAAATTGCTTTTACGAGCATTCCAAGCAAATGTTTATCAATATGTACTGGGATGCGACTACACAAAGTAAGATAAAATTAATGCTTAGGAAATTGGCCGCGGAACGAGTGAAAAAGAAAGACGAAAAAGGCAAAAGGAATCATAAGATCAGAAAGAAAACGAAAGGGGAAATCCATATTGATACACGAAACCAACAGTCATTTGTGAAACGCGTAGTAAAGATCTTTACAATAGATAAGGGGCAGGCGGATAGCCACGGTCCTCATTGTGACCACACCAAGGCGAAAAGGGACGACAGACGACCGAACCAACTGTATTTACGGCCAATGAACCGAGTTACGGGATTGAAAACAGTAGAGAGTAACAAGGAAAGATTTATTTACCTACTTTACTAAATAGCTTGAAAAAAAATTGACTTAAGTACCCGGCGTGAAAAGAGACTGAGAAAAAAAAATGAATAAATAAAGTTGACCGTGGAATAGATGAAACAAAAGGGGATTCGAACCGATAGAATAGTGGAGATCCAATTCATTAACAGAGTGGGCGCGAACATATAAAAGAACAATTGATGTAGAAGCGGCGAAAAGTAAACTGAGATGCGCGAACTTATGAAAGAATAATTTATGTAGATGCTGCCGAAAAGTGAACTGAGATGCGCGAACTTATGAAAGAATAATTGAAGTAGAAGCTGCCGAAAAGTATTTTGAGATGCGCGAACTTATAAAAGAACAATTGAAGTAGAAGCTGCCGAAAAGTATGTTGAGATAAAAATGATAAAGTTGACCGTGAAAATAAATAACTAAATAAAAACAAAAGTAGACCAATGCAAAGCCATGCACAAGGCGAGAAAGGTAGAAAAATGCTAAAACCGGATTAGAGTCCTAATTGCTGGAACGTTATAACTCGTTGTAGTACTTATTAAATGAAAAATGGAAGGAAATCACAGATTGATTACGGCTATGACAGAAATTACATAAATGATATTAAAAGTGTAAACTGTATCATACAGTAATTGTAAATTTGATCTAATTACTTATCAAAGGGAGACCGAAGATGCGGGAAACACTAACAAGCAACAATTGAAATGAAAATGATGGTTTAAAATACGCGCGAAGCGGTAAATAAGTTTAAAAAGACAGATGAAGGAACAATGGTAAACTTGGAAGGATATAGGTGAAAATAGGTAGAAATAAGTGTACAATTAGTAGCTCGTAAGTGTGATTAGATTAACAGTGCAGAATGTCATTATATGAAACACTGGTTTAAGAATTTAAAAAAAAAAAAAAAAAAAAAAAAAAAAAAGAAAATGTAAAATTAGTAGCTTGTAAATGTGAGTAGATTAGAAGTACACAATGTCATTATGTGAAACTCTGGTTATGAACTAAGGGACCCTGGAAGACATTGAACCCTTGTGTTTACATGGGCCAGGTAGACAAGGAGAACCTGTGTCAGTGACCTATATGTGTGATATTGTAAAGGAAGAAGGTGAAAGTCCAAGACAGGTAGATAATTGAAAGCAAAGGTATACTACGAGGAAGTGGACATTTTCATGTGTAGGTTAAGCTGAAGTCAGGACTTCGGAGGAAAATAGAATTTGGTAACCAAAAAAAAAGGAGAAATCTCTCAAAGATCTTCCTGTTTTTCTTGTTACAAAATCCGGCGCATTTGAGACGGGAACTTCTACGTATATATTTGTAATTTTAGATTAAGAATGTACATAAATATAAGATTTTAGATATAAGTATAACTTGGTATTGTGCAAAGAAATTGCCTTTTGAAAGTAGGTTGACCTGAACAAGTTTCTAAAGGCCTCTAGAACTAAAGAAATCAAATCTATGTCCTTAATTAGTCACATTAGAGTTCATTAAACAGTTAAATAATGTATCGAATGGACAGTATGGGAAATCGAGGTGCAAAGTGCAACGGTCTGACAGTTGGGTCTGGATGGCGATGTGCCCAGGAGTGTAAACCTCGTAGCGCTAAATAAGTATAGCTTCGCGCCAAAAAGGAACGTCGAGGTGGAAAGTGTAACGGTCTGACAGTTTGAGTCTGGGCGGCGATGTGACTAGAAGTGTGTAAACCTAGTATCGCTAAATGAGTATAGCTCTCGCGCCAAAAAGAAACGTCGAGGTATGAAGTGCAACGGTGATTAGTGAACGTAAAGCAGTTAGCAACCTAAGAGAGAAGCACCAGAAACTTGCTCAGGTCGGAAATTCGAGGCAAATGAAGAGCTGAAGAATAAACTTAGTAAAAGCCTGTGTTGTGTTGTCATCTAACCTCGCGCCCGAGAAACATCCTCTCATGCCTACCTAAATCCGGCACCCAACGTCCAGAAACCGCTACAAACGGCGCTCCAAGTCACGATCCCGTTACAACTGGGAGAACACTATGCAAAAGTACTCTTGAACAACTCCAAATACCAAAGGAAGAACAGCAAGTAGAAAAAGCTGTGTGAATGTAAGGTGCATTTCAATTTCAAACATATGGAAAATTGTATGAATTGTTTGTAGAAGAGGGAGTAGAGAAAGAAGTGTCATTGTGTTTCATAAAAGAAAAGTTTGTAGAGAGAATCGTGTGCATCTAATGTGTTGCATTTCTATTTCAATTGTAGACAATTGTATGTTTAAGGGGAATAGAGAAAGAAATGCCGTCGTGTTTCGTAAAAGAAAAGTGAGTCGAGAAAACTGAATACATGTGCCATTTCTATTTCAGTCATAGCGAATTGTATATTGAACAGCGAGTAGAGAAGTATATATGAATTTATTTCGTAAAAGAAAAGCGAATAGAGAAAACCTTGTACAGTAAAATGGGTTGTATATAAACCTTCTCCATGAAAAAATACATATACATGCCGAATTTCGAGTTGGTCAGTTAAGCGCATGCATTCCTTCTGAAATGATCACGCCCTTAGTCTGCGTGCATTAAACTTCTTTGTGTTTGGCGCGGGAATCACTAGTCACACTAGTGCCATCTTCTGGCCTCCCAATTCCGGTGGGTGCCGAAACGCCGGGACCTGTGCATCATCTGCCTTTCCCAGTGAGTTTTAACCTGCGCATGCGCTGAGGACTGTTGTAGGTGGGAGGAGCCAACCGGTGGTTTGCTGCCGCTGCAGTTTAGTCTGTATCGTGTGGTGACGGAAACGCACAATGCAGTAGCGGCTAATTGCAAACGTGTAACTATGTTGTGTTTTAATGTGCGTGTGAAAACTTAATATTATGTACTCCATATTTGTGTGCATGAGGTGCCGGTGGTTGGAGAAAGAGCGTACAAGCTGAATAAAAAGAAAACGAAGACAACTTCAGGTAATTTTGTCTACGGATATTTCTTTTGTATCGACTTTTATGAACTTCAAGATTGGTATATGTACGTATCCAGCTTTGTTCCGAATTTATTTGACAGTTTAAAGTAACCAATCGCCAGTAAATAACGGAAGTGTTGTGACGAAGGGTCATGCTATTAACTTAAAATAATTCGCGTTTATTTGACACTGTAGGAAAGTGACATTGATTTTGACGGCGGCGTCACTTATTTAGTTTTACTAATTCTCTAGCTTGCATTGTGAAAGAAAATGCTGGTAGTTTACCCATGGTACATTTATAGACAATCTTATTAAGTTTCCAAAGAATATAGCTATCTAATTTTGGTTGCCGCATAATGCAACCGCCCACGTCTTCAAATGTGCGCCAATACTGACAGGTCACGGCGAACCTCGGACAATATGTTGCAGGACACATTTGACATTTCTCTGTGAAACATCGCTACATGTACATACTTTCCAGCGTAATCAAAATTGATCTACACCAGTACTGTAGCAACGAAACATTCAATAATATTCATAATGTATTAATCATAAGCTTTGGCTTAAGCATATGCATTGCTAAAGTGCATAAATCTTGCAATTTGCAAGCAAATGTTTTCCAAATTGTCACACGTTGCTTAAGCACAGTTTATTAATGGGCTTTAGATTCTATGCAAAATTCACTAAAAATGTTTCTGAACATATCTTCGCTAGTTAATAGAAGTTTCCACACTGTACAGCAATCATAACTTAGATAAACTTAATCTCTTAGTACAAGCTCTGCATCATTTCTACTGAAAATTTGTGCAATACTGCTTAAAATCGTATTTAGCATGCAAAAAATTAAGAGAAAAAATCTGATGTGTTGCACTCATATGACTTCCTCTACCCTTTTACTAACCACTCTTGCAAACTCTTATTCCATATCTTCTTGTTAGTTAAGATAAACATTTGTACAAATTATCTTATTGCTTATTTCCTTGTAGGTACAAGGGGAATGTTAGAATACAGTATGCTTTGAGCGATAGTCATATCTTTTAAAGCTTTTGAGATTATGTTCTCTTTGCACACTTAACATTAAAAAATGAACAGCGATTTCCATTTCACGAAAGTTTCACACACATAACAATATCTCCGAAATGGTTCACCCTACAAGAAAATTTATTGAGACATAAATTGTGTATTTTAACAAGATCTACATTTTTGTACAGTAAAATTTAGCCTATCTCTTAACGGTTTACCAGTTATACAAAACTCGCCCAGAGTAAGTACGACTACAGGGGCTATAGCCAGAAAATTCAAGATATACATCTCATTTGTCATAAAAATGTCTCAAACATATGACATTTTAATCAAAATCGTTAGAGCTATTTTCAAGAAAATCAAAATTTTCCATGTAAAGGGTAGTTTAGGGTGGGGTTATTTTCTTCAAAATCTTCGTATCGCATCCTTGAAATACATTAAATTTAAATACCAACTTTGGTTTTTAACCTACTTTTCGTTTTTTAGTTATGCTGTCCACAGACACACACATGGACCTTTTTCTAACTTTTTATTCGGGGGGTCTCAAAACATATATTTCCGGTGAAATCTCGACATCGAATTTTTGGGTGGAATACAATACTTCTGTAAGTAGAAACTTAGAGTAGAAAAAGTAAAAAACGATTACAGAGCTTTAGGCTAATATATTGAATGGCCAATTAAATCAGCACGTGATGTTTAAGGACCTTCGAAGCTAAAAAACGTACCAGTAAATATGAAAACAGTATTTTAATATTTTGAAAATTTACTAGTTTCCCCTCAATATTTCACTTAAGGGCATTATTTGTATTTATAGAAAATTCATTATCATTGTATGTAAAGAGCGGTTATCAATGTAAGTTTAAGAACAATATTTACTAACTCGAATGCTTTAGATAGAATTTTATTTTTAACTTCGTTATACAGTCCTAAGGACTGTGTTTAATTGTAACATTTTAGTAGTTCAGAAGTAGGCCACATATTTAAAATAAAGCATAATTAATTGCAGAAATGTACCTTCATCTTTCGTGTCCTTGGAACTTGTTAAGGAGAATCGTATACAGGTTCAATTTATTGTAATTTATGTGTTACTGGAATTCAATCGCAGTTTATACTTTTATTTAGTACATATCAAAGCTGAATTCACGCGACGTGCGTGTATATAAGTCTCCGTTAAAAAGAAAACAATGGAATGCAATGTGTCTAATGCGGTATAGTTTGCTTTCCGTAAATGAGTTTTCATGTTTTTGCTTGGGCGACATCTCTCGCGTCCGCATCGTATTCGTACAGGATATATAGTGCACTGGCAAATTGCATTTCTGAAAAGAAATGCAATGAAGTAGATCCTCTCAAACAGCGTGAAACCCAAGTCATGTCGGATATGAGCGGAAATTAACTAATATTCTACAGATATCAAACTTGCAGATCACACAAGAAAACACGTTCCTATTAAACTCATCCATATATGACTGTCTTTTTTACTTCCTCTACTATATATAGGTAGTAAGCAGGGAAAGCATTGTGTTCGACCCAAAATTTCGATGTCAAGATTTCATAGGAAATAAATATTTTCTGTGTAAAAAGGTACTCAGAAACGAAAAGTCGTTTAAAAACCAAAGTTGGTATTTAAGCTTAATATCTTTCAAGGATGCGATTCGAAGATATTGAAGAAAATTCCTCCACCCTAGAGGAATTACATGGACAATTTAAAAAAAATATATTTTCTCAGAAAATGACTAACAATTTTGATTCAAATGCCATTGGTTTAACATATTTTTGTGGCAAATGAAATTTATATTTTGAATTTTTTGGCTATAGCCCATACAGTCCTGTTTATTCTTGATGACTTTTGCATAAGTGGTAAACCGTAAGAGATAGACCAAATCTTACTACATAAATAGTGTATATCTTGTTAAAACACATTCCGGAGATATTCCTCGTTATTTGTGCGAGTTTTGCAATGCTTAGTTTCTCAAATGCAATGTCGTTATTCATTTTATCTCATGGCCGTGCAAGAAAATATGCATTAAAATAATTTCTGCAAATGTTTATCTCGACTAACATGGAGAAGATATAGGAATAACAGTGTGTAAGAATAGTTAGTACAAGAAAGGTATGCTGGTACAGCACGTCAGATTTTTTATCGCTCTTCACTTTAAGTGTTGAAGAAATGCAAAGCGCATGGCTCGGTTTCACGGATGATTCATTAAAGGCGGAACATTCTACCTATAAAATATAAATTAGAGGCGTATTCAGACATCAAATTTGACCCTTTATTTGTTTGATTTAAAAAAAATTAGTGTTGGAAAATACAGTAACATCCTGCATGCTTAGACGAAGAGAAACAGTGAAAACAAGTGAATGAAAAACATAAGTGGTGCTCAAATTCGCGTTGGCAGATTTGTAATGGCCATTGACGTTTTGTCCCAACCCTAAATTAGCATACTGGTACTATATGCGATTAATCCTCAACCTACATTCCAAGAAATATTGCAGGAAACCGCCTGCACACGCAGGTCCGCTGTTATTTTCTGTTGGTGTTGATAGTGTGGTTTATTTGTGTCTCAGATGCCGATGAATGATCGTGTTGTAATAAGCATTGGCCAGAAACTCGAAACGTAGCGAAAGAGTGACAGTGTACGAGGGATTCAAAACATTACAGGCAAGAATGAATAACGATCTCCCATTTGGAACGATATTGCGAAATTCTCAAACAACGAGGAATATATCCTAAATGGCTCACTTCACAGAAATATAATTTACAATAACTTGTGTGTTTTAACGAGATCTACATTTTTGTACAGTAAGATTTTGTGTATGTCTTACGGTGTACCAGTTATGCAAAAGTCATCCAGAGTAAACAAGACTATATGGGCTATAGCCAGAAAATCCAAAATATATATTTAATTTGCTATAAAAATATCTTAAACATGGCATTTTAATCAATCGATCAAGCCATTTTTGAGAAAGTACAATTTTCGGAAACAATTTCCTTGCAAAAAGTAGTTAGGTTGGAGGAACTTTCTTCAAAATGTTCTTGTCGCATCCTTGAAAGACATTAAACTTAAATACCAAGTTTGGTTTTTAATTGATTTTTTCATTTTTGAGTTATACTGTTCAGAGACGCACATACACGCACGCGGACCTTTTTCTAACAATGCTTTTTTGGATTTTGGGAGTCTCAAAACTTGTTTCTGGTGAAATCTCGGTATCGAATTTTTGGATCGAGAAAGTAATGAACGATACCGAGTAGAAAACTTCGCGTGACGCAAGAGATATTTTATGTAACATCTAACAATAAAATGAAACGAAAATGAGGAAGTTCCGTAAAATCTTTGATAATGTTTACTTTCTCTACTACGTAAAGTAAAGTAGAGCAAGTATTGTATTCCACCCAAAAATTCGATGTCGAGATTTCACGGAATGCTTTGGGGCCCCCTGAATCCAAATAAAAGCTCTTTTAGAAAAAGGTCCGCGCGCGCGTGTGTCAGTCTGTGGACAGCATAATTCAAAAACGAAAAGTCGGTTAAAGACCAAAGTTGGTATTCAAGTTTGTCTTTTAAGGACTCGAAGATTTTGAAGAAAATTGCTCCACCCTAAACTAGTCTTTACATGGACAATTAAAAAAATTATTTTCTCAAAAATGATTCGACGATTTTGAATAAAATGCCTTATGTTTGATATGTTTTTATGACAAATGAAATGTATATTTTGAGTTTTCTGGATATAGCCCATGTAACCCTGTTTACTCTTGATGACTTTTGCATTAACTGGTGAACCGTAAGAGGTAGACGAAATCTTACTATACACAAAATATAGGTCTTGCTAAAACACACAATTTATGCCTAAATAATTTTTTTTGTAGAGTGAACCATTTTGGAGATATTCCCTGTTATTTGTGTCAGTTTCGGAAAACAAACTTTCGTCAAATGCGACATCGTTGTTCATTTCTTTTATACGTTAGCCGTACAGGTCGCACGTTACTTCTTGAGGAATGAAAATGTTATATGAGAGGTTGAATGCGAGTCACTACTCAGCGTTTGCGGGAACGTTAGCATTGAAAGAGAGCGGAGGTACAGTCTGCAGTGAGATGACGCACATGCTTCTGAGCTGAAGCAGTACAACACTACAAATAAATTTAACGCACTTCCAGTAATATCAGCCACACGTATTATACACTATACCTCTATAACTGTTTCC
Source organism: Tenodera sinensis (assembly GCA_030765045.1). Lineage (NCBI taxonomy): Eukaryota > Metazoa > Arthropoda > Insecta > Mantodea > Mantidae > Tenodera > Tenodera sinensis. The sequence continues at coordinate 49,779,643 of CM060963.1, read as the reverse complement.
ACTTAACTTTATTGCATTTCTTCTATTCCCGACATTTCTCCCTCGTCTGAATTGCTGTTATTTTCGTTGCATGCACACATGCGTACCGCACAAAACTTTTGCAGTTGACTGTATACACAAACGCGACAGAGGAAAACAGAGGTGTCTGTTATCGTAGCATAAACATTTGCTGACCTGTTTATTAAGGGTAGGCCTACTCACTGGATTTCTGCTCAAGGTCATTCGTCAAGAACAAACGCGCAACCTATACAAAGAGAATGGCGTCTCAAAGCTTTAAAACATTTGACTATCATTCAAAGTCTACTTTATTCCCAGATTCCCATTGTACCTACAAAGAAATAAGCAATAAGATAATTTGTACAAATGTTCATCTTAACTAACACGAAGAAGATATAGGAATAATAGTTTTTAGGAATGGGTAGTATAAGAGTAGAGAAAATCATGCTAGTACAACACATCAGATTTTTTTAGCTTGATATACGTACTTTTTCTCCGTGAGATGAAATCAAATTTTCACCGGAAGTTCAAGTATTATAACAGATTTACTGTATTAAATATGTGTAAATAATTTTGCAAATACGACACCAAAAATTGTAAAAATTGGTGCAATTTTTAAAAAGCTTTAACTGTGAAAAACGCCAGAACATGAGCTGTTCATCGTTTGTGAATGCCTATTAAAATCGAGTTTTCTGTCCGTTAAATTGGCTACTGGAAAAGCGGAGACAAGAAGTTTCGAGAATTCCTTTGGTTGCTTCAGCGATTTGTGTTCCAGGGTGTGTGCAGTTTACCAACATGGTAACTGGAAATTTCCCGTAGAGCAATTTATGCGTGTTTGTCGAGTGGGTGTGTATGTGTGTGTTTAATTAATGGGAGGGGAATGTCTGCCTGAGGTCAAGCTACAAATTCACTTTGGTCTCATTAGAGCAATATGTCACTTAGAGTCTACTTTTATTGCTGTAGACTGCAAAGAAATCGCCTATTACTAAAGTAAAACGTAAGAATATTGTTGATTTTTCTAAATGCGTCTCCCTGACCTGTCATACCGTGTTCTAATTAATTAGCGAATGTCAGGAAGGGTTGGCATATGTGTGTGTCAGATTCAAAGGATGCCACTGTCTGAAACGTATTGTACCCTGAGTTCCATATATGCCTAGTGCTTCCCAGGGCACTTTACCAACCTGTATGTGCCGTATAGTCGGCTTCAAATGTTTTCCGAGTTGCATGCTCCTAGCCGCGGGGGGAAGCCAGGATGGCTTATCTATTAGTTATTCCAGGTGGCCTCAAAGGTCGACTGTCTACAAGGACGAGGGGCGTAATGTGTTTGTATGTCCAAAGAGAATATAATTCCAGCATTTCTCTTGCACTTGCTGCTAAGAAAGTAATCTCAATGTAAAGAAAACAGCATTAACGTTATAAATCCAGAACGAACTCGCAGCGAGGATGGGAACTAAATATCCGGCATTAAAAGCGTCATATCACTGTATAATGAAATAAAATTTAAAATAATTTTAATATATCACGTTTTTAACTTATTCATGGAGACACGCGCACGCGTGCTATTAAATTTGCGAATTAGTTTTATTCAGCGAACATGAAATCGTGTATTTGGCGTGAAGTTTCATATCGAAGTTTAAAACACTGAATGGCTGTTTGTCGGAAATAGCAGGAAAATAGAACTTCAAAGGAAAATGAAAGTTTGGCGTAACACAAGTAATAGAACTACTGCAAATCGCAAAAGAGCATGCTTCAAGAAGTTCAGGTACCAACTTCTGTAGGTTACGACGTAGCTTCTCCTCCTCAGCTTTCTTGTCTATCACCCTTTAAATCTGTACCGGTTTATCTACATCCATCCATCCATCCATCCATCCCATCCATCCATCCATCCATCCATACCATCCATCCCATCCATCCATCCCATCCATCCATACCAACCATACCATCCATCCATCCCATCCATCCATACCAACCATACCATCCATCCCATCCATCCATCCCATCCATCCATCCCATCCATCCATACCATCCATCCCATCCATCCATCCCGTCCATACCAACCATACCATCCATCCCATCCATACCATCCATCCCATCCATCCATCCCATCCATCCATACCAACCATACCATCCATCCCATCCATCCATCCATCCATCCATCCATCCCATCCATACCAACCATACCATCCATCCATCCATACCATCCATCCATCCCATCCATCCATCCCATCCATCCATCCCATCCATCCCATCCATACCAACCATACCATCCATCCCATCCATCCATACCATCCATCCCATCCATACCAACCATACCATCCATACCATCCATCCATCCATCCATACCAACCATACCAACCATACCATCCATCCATCCATCCATCCATCCATACCAACCATACCATCCATCCATACCAACCATACCATCCATCCCATCCATCCATCCATCCCAACCATACCATCCATCCATCCATCCCATCCATACCAACCATACCATCCATCCATACCATCCATCCCATCCATCCATACCATCCATCCCATCCATACCAACCATACCATCCATCCCATCCATCCATCCATCCCATCCATACCAACCATACCATCCATCCCATCCATCCATACCAACCATACCATCCATCCCATCCATCCATCCCAACCATACCATCCATCCCATCCATCCCATCCATCCATACCATCCATCCCATCCATACCATCCATACCATCCATCCCATCCATCCCATCCATCCATCCCATCCATACCATCCATCCCATCCATCTCCATCCATCCCATCCATCCATCCATGCCATCCATCCCATCCATCCATCCCATCCATCCATCCATACCATCCATACCATCCATACCAACCATACCATCCATCCCATCCATCTCATCCATCCATCCCATCCATCCATCCATCCATACCATCCATCCCATCCATCCCATACCATCCATCCCATCCATCCATCCCATCCATCCATCCATACCATCCATCCCATCCATCCCATCTATCCATCCATCCATCCCATCCATACCATCCATCCCATCCATCCATCCATACCATCCATCCCATCCATCCCATCCCATACATTCCATCCCATCCATCCATCCATCCCATCCATCCATACCAACCATACCATCCATCTCATCCATCTCATCCATCCTATACCATCCATCCCATCCATACCAACCATACCATCCATCTCATCCCATATATTCCATCCCATCCATCCCATCCATCCATACCAACCATACCATCCATCCCATCCATCTCATCCCATCCTATACCATCCATCCCATCCATCCATACCAACCATACCATCCATCTCATCCATCCTATACCATCCATCCCATCCCATCCATACCAACCATACATTCCATCCCATCCATCCCATCCCATCCCATCCATCCATCCATCCCATCCATCCATACCAACCATACCATCCATCCATCCCATCCATCTCATCCCATCCTATACCATCCATCCCATCCCATCCATCCATCCATCCATCCATCTATCCATCCATCCATCCATCCCACCCCATCCCATCCCATCCCATCCATCCATCCATCCCATACTATCCATCCCATCCATCTCATCCCATCCTATACCATCTCATCCCATCCATCTCATCCCATCCTATACCATCCATCCCATCCATCTCATCCCATCCCATCCCATCCATCCATCCATCCATCCATCTCATCCATCCCATCCATCCCATACTATCCATCCCATCCATCTCATCCCATCCTATACCATCTCATCCCATCCATCTCATCCCATCCTATACCATCCATCTCATCCCATCCTATACCATCCATCCCATCCATCTCATCCCATCCTATACCATCCATCTCATCCCATCCCATCCCATCCATCCATCCATCCATCCATCCATCTCATCCATCCCATCCATCCCATACTATCCATCCCATCCATCTCATCCCATCCTATACCATCTCATCCCATCCTATACCATCCATCCCATCCATCTCATCCCATCCTATACCATCCATCCCATCCATCTCATCCCATCCTATACCATCTCATCCCATCCCATACTATCCATCCTATACCATCTCATCCCATCCTGTACCATCCATCCCATCCATCTCATCCCATCCTATACCATCCATCCATCCATCCATCCCATCCATCCATCCATCCATCCATCCATCCATCCATCTCATCCCATCCTATACCATCTCATCCCATCCATCTCATCCCATCCTATACCATCCATCCCATCCATCTCATCCCATCCTATACCATCCATCCCATCCATCTCATCCCATCCTATACCATCCATCTCATCCCATCCCATCCCATCCCATCCCATCCCATCCCATCCCATCCATCCATCCATCCATCCATCTCATCCATCCCATCCATCCCATACTATCCATCCCATCCTTCTCATCCCATCCTATACCATCTCATCCCATCCTATACCATCTCATCCCATCCCATACTATCCATCCTATACCATCTCATCCCATCCTATACCATCCATCCCATCCATCTCATCCCATCCATCCATCCATCCATCCATCCATCCATCCATCCATCCATCCATCCATCCATCCATCCATCCATCCATCCATCCATCCATCCATCCATCCATCCATCCATCCCATCCATATCTAATTATTGTTGTTATTGTTAATAATAATAATAATAATAATAATAATAATAATAATAATAATAATAATAATAATAATAATAATAATAATAATAATAATAATAATAATAATAATAATAATAATAATAATAATGAGGGATACATCATGTGCATTGTTTGTGTTAGGAATTATTTAAACATTTTTCTTAAGCACCGTTAATGCTACCACATAAAAGCAGTGTTACTTGTTTAAATACGTGCAAAAATGTGCTGATTTTTATTTGTTTGGATAGAATAAGCTTGATTATTTAGCTTCTTGTTCGCTCCCCGCTAACCACACAACAAAAGTAACTGCCTTCGCTGAGCCGACCGGACCAGGCGCAAGTAATTCATAAGAATATATTTCGTCTCTTTCCCCTACACACTCTCGTCCATTGGAAAACATTTGGAGCCGGCACGTATGTACATAGCGGGGAGGAAGGCGCGCGCGTGGAACGTTCTGCCTTCGCTATTCGACCAAACAATGGTAGATATATCTTTAGGAACCCCATGACCACATTTTAGGCGAAAATGACGTTTTCGAGTTTTTTAATATACAAATATTTTATAGACACATGAATCATTTTAACCAAACTATTTTCTTACCGCTACATATTTACGTCACCCGTGCTATTCACTTTAACCATACCGGTGCCTTTTAACTTTCTCTACCGGTAAGTAGAGGAAGTATTGTATTCCACCAAAATTCGTTGTCGAGATTTCACCGGAAATATGTTTTGAGACCCCCTGAATCCAAGAAAAGCATTTTCGGAAAAAAGGTCCGTGTGTGTCTGTGGACAGCATAACTCAAAAACGAAAAGTAGGTTAAAAAAACCAAAGTTGGTATTTAAATTCAATGTCTTTCAAGGATGCGACACGAAGATTTTGAAGAAAATAGCCCCACCCTAAAGTACCCTTTACATGGAACATTTTTTAAAAATGTTGATTTTCTTGAAAATGGCTCTTAACGATTTTTATTAAAATGCCATATGTTTGAGATGTTTTGATGACAAATGAAATGTATATTTCGAATTTTCTGGCTACAGCCTATGTAGTCCTGTTTACTCTGGATGACTTTTGAATAATTCGTAAACCGTAAGAGATAGACCAAATCATACTGTACAATAAGTGTAGACCTCGGTAAAACACAATTTATGTCTGAATAAATTTTATGTAGTTATTTCGGAGATATTCCTCGTTATTTGTGTCAGTTTCGGAAAACAAAACTTTCGTGAACTGAAACATCGTTGTTCATTTTTTTATATGTTAAGCGTGCAAAGAGAACGGAATCTCAAAGCTTTAAAACATTTGACTATCGCACAAAGCCTACTGTATTCTAATATTCCCCTTGCACCTACAAGGAAATAAGCAAATGTACAAATGTTTATCTTAACTAACACAAGAAGATAAAGGAATAAGAGTTTGTGGGAATGGGTAGTATAAGAGTAGAGAAACGGTTTTGCATAATATGTACTTCTTACATTTCGGGTTTGCTCTGACTTGTATGTAAATTTGCATACATAATCTCAAACTTATTTAAAGATTCAAATATGCATTTGTTGATTGCTTTATGCATTGGGTGACACACACACACACACACACACACACACACACACACACACACACACACACACATACACACACGCACACGCACACACACACATTTTAAGTATCGGAAAATGTGAGTAGTACACTTCTCTGAAAAACATGAAGGCAATTAAAAGAATTCATTTTTTGCTGATTAAAAGTACTAGTATAACCTGAGAAACTGAGCTAGAGCATTGAGCTTTTGCACAGTCATTTCTTTCTTTGTTCATGTTAAGTGCTTCAGTTTTCAAGGAAATGGGTGTAGAATTAAGAAAGTTAGAAAATTCATTCCAGTATCCTTAACTGAAACTGACGAGATGTAGGCGAATATTGCAGTTATTTTAGCCATACAGGCTTCTTCATTTAAAACCTAACGGGCGGACGGCATTTCGCCTGTGCGCGATTGGGTGTGCTAAACCAGCTTTGCTCCTACATAAACTCTACGCGTAAAGCATGTATAACGCTCTTACCTTATAGTATATTTCGTGTGTAAAAGTTATTATTATAAATGAGAACCACCAGGCCGTGTTCGCACAGCGTATACTCAAACGTTCCCTGGTGAAGCGCCTCCTTCCAGATTTACAATTCACGAGATTGTGAATAAATTTGAAATCGTTGGTTCTGTGGCAAGCAAAAAACGAAAGTGTAAACGTACAGTTTTAACAGAGGAGAAGTTCGACGAAATAGGCGCATGAACGTTCACCATCCAAATCCATCCCAAAATTAGCACAGCAGATGGGAATTTCAGAGTATTTATATGTGAATAATCATACGTGAACTATGCACGTAAAAACACTACGCCACTTCAAGTGCGGAAAGGTAAAGAAATACATACATCCTCCTTGCTAGACCTACTCCATCTGTGAAGGCCAGTAGAATGCCTCCCGAAATTGCAAGGATGGCATAAATGGAAGCGAGTGTACAAATTAATATTAGTAATGCGTGATTGTACCATTGTTAGGGTTGATAAACACCAGGAACTATATTTATTCTATAGCTTGTTTAGTATATAGCCCGCTGCCTGTTGATGAAAGTTTACCCATTGTTGCAGAGAGGACAGATAGCTTCCTTACCTTCTTCCGTTTTACATCACTCACTAACCTCTCACATTTAAGTGGACCAGAACGTTTAGTCGATACAGCGATGTCTGTGAAAGTGGCCATATTAAAACTTGCAGTCGACAACATATCGTGTGGAAGGTACTGCTTCGGTCATATGTTAACCGTCGGTCTGGGTGGCTCAGTTGGTTAGACGCTGGCCTACTGTTCCCAAGGTCGCGGGTTCAAATCCGGCCCAGGCCGATGGTTTTTAAGTGTGCTTAAAAACGACAGCTCCATGTCAGTATATTTACTGGCATGTAAAAGAACTCCTGCGGGACGAAATTCCGGCACACCGGCGACGCTGATGTGATCCTGGCAATTGACAGCGTCGTTAAACAACAAAATAATTTTTAATTTTTCATATGTTAACCAGGGATTCTATGTCATGAGTGTAACAAATATGTCCGATATAACTATTCTCAATAAAGAACTTTTTCGCCGAAAAAACCGACAGGCTTGTTTGAGGTCCACGCCGCAGATTTTCCGTGAAAACGTCGGGATAAAATCTTTAGTACTTCGTATTGTGACATTGGGTCGTTCAACAATATACGGACGAGAGGAGGCCGGGTGAACTTGGATACGGCGAGCGACTGTGCGTACATGATCATAAACAATGATGCTGGTAAAACTTAAAGGAGGTCTGAGGCTACAGGGCAACTAGTGATCGAACAGTGCGATCACACCAGCAAGGTCTAGAAGCTTCTCTGCTGAGTCATTGCACGTGTGCGTATGGAAAAATCTTGAATGAGGTCACGTGACGTTGGCTCCACTATAAATAGGACAGAGCAGCAGAGCGGTTTTTGTTTTCAGTTTTGAGTGTCAGTTTGACTAGTTTTAGTTGCAAGAGTGAGTCGGCCAGCCTGTCAGTGAGTATGTATGTGTCGTCGGGTGACTGTATAGTAATCGTAAAGCTATAAGAGATTGTGGAAGTTCAGTAGGACATTGAAAGACTGAGAAAGATTATCGGAAGAACAATTGTGAATTGTAATAGTAGAGAAGACTATAAACTGCGTTAACAACGAGAAGGAAATTGTGCATTTGTAGTAAAATTTGGAGGAAAATAAAGTTTTGGAAAAGTAAGAGGATTTTCACATTTGGCCGTTTTGTTACAGTATTAATGTGTACCTATTTTATCAATCTCTTTAATGCAGTAGTTACAGAGTAGTATCTTTACAGAATAAATAAATGACAAGTTTACTTTCTGTATCTATTGCCTTCCAATGACGTGTGCACATGATGCATGAGTGCTTGGATTGTCGGTGGCCGCGGTACGCCCAATGGGCCACCTACGTTATTACTTTGCGTCTTTTTTTATTTCCTTTTGGATGCTGCAGCAGCTCTCGCATTCGCTCGGCTCTGGACTGTTCAGCGTTTTTAAGTTCCTTTTGACGCAACCTGTCCTCTGATTTGCATTTTCTATTATTCCGCGTATATTTACGATTCATATGAGCCGACGACTTAATTTTGTTTTTTTGCAATTTACAATTTTATACGTATTTTTACCTACAATATTTTTATTGTTTCGCTTTGAGTCCTATTCGTGCTTCTCAAACTCTTTACAATGACATCAGAATCAACCTCCTAGCCAAACGCATTCTCCCACCACGGTAATTTATAATTTTACACAACGCTAATTCACAACAATCACGCGCAGGCGCTTACACTAGCTCAATGACGTCAAGGGCAAAACAAAAGCTGCATGACAAACACGTACTAACATGCTCTATACATTGACGCCTCAACCGTTGTTACGGTACTGTTACGTTAGTCGTACAACAATATGCGGACGAGAGGGGGAAGTGTAGGGGAGGGGGATCGTAATAATGGCGGTAAAACAAAAAAAAGGAGTCGAGAGCCGTCTAGTTAATTCCGCTGAGTCAGTGTTGCACATGTGTATGGAGGGTTCTCGAAGGTCACGCGACGCCGGCTCCAGTATAAATGGGACAGTTAGTCAGTTTAGGGTAGTTTTGAATCAGTTTGAGTTGTTCAGATATGTAAGTCATCGTGCACAGTTTTTAGTTACGAGCGAGTCGGCCAGCCTGTCAGTGAGTACGTGTGTAGTCGAGTGATTGTATCGTATTAGTCCTGAAATAAGAGACAGTAAAACTGGAGAAACAGTGAGAAAGTTTATCAGAAGAGCAATTGTGAATTGTAATAGCAAAAAATACTATAAACTGCATTAACAAGAAGAAGGAAATTGTGCATTTGTAGTAAAATTTCGAGGACAATAAAGTGATAGAAAAGTAATAGGACTTGCCATTTTGTTTTGTTACAGTATTATTATGAGCGATGGAAACCTGGTGGTGTTTTGTATCACAAGAAAGTTTGATCTGCTATCGATGTACTTGAGAAACGAATAGTCGTTTGCACGTCAAAAAATAATTTGTATCAAATATTTGCAGCCATCCTTGACGAACGGACATGTAAGTGGTTTATTTCACTGTCGTGCAAACATTGTGTGAACAATGCTATAATGCCTTTTTATCCTAATTCGAATGAATTTAGTCACAATTTAAAGTTAAAATGTCGTGCAAAGTTTAATTTCTAAGAGAAAAGTGGCAATGCCATGTGGGGTGTTCTCACCTTAGTTGAACAGTCGGCACATTCGGATGGAAAAGAGGTAGGGGGAGGTATTGCCTGGCGTGACTAAAAGTGAGAGGGCAAGCGATAAATTCATGCTGCAGGTATAAGCATTGATGGGTGGGGTGGCAGTGTCAGCCGTCATTTATGACAAGGATATCATCAGTTTTACCTCAGCCCGGTAATCTAAAAAAGAATGCCATTGTTTAAGGAAACTGAAGAGGAAGAGTTCTATTTATTTGTGTATTAAAAGCAATGATTGTTTAGCTCGCAATGGATAATGTGCATTATTGGGAAAATCTGTATCCCGTTGTCAGCAGTGTTACCCTAAAATACGTGGTTTCGATTCCTCCACTTGTTTTGGTTCCTTAAGTATGGAAAATGATCATCATTATTGCTTGAACAAATAAATCATGTCACAGTCATTCGCACCTGTCAAGCATAACATTTCGATTGGCGTGGGTTTGCCCCAGATAGTGACCTCTTCAGGGGTCACTAGCAAACCCTATCTACGCAATATTCTTTCGTTCCTGCAGTTTGGTCATCAAAGTTCTTCCAACGACTGCTTCTCCAATAAAAGCGGAAGCTTATGTTTGTTCATTTTGTCTGGTTATCATTATTTTTTTTCACCTTTATAATGTTTACTTACATAATTTGTACACTGTAACTAAAATTTATCCCTAACTACAAATCATAATCTGTAACAATAAAAATTTTTCCATTCCATAGTTTCGATGGTTTGCTGTTTTCAAAGCCATCTGCGATATCCGATTAGAAAAATACACAGTTCAACTCGCTTTAAGCGTAGAGGGGTACATTCATATGACCACGCAAATACAACATCCATGCAAAGAATTGTTGACGGATTATAAACAACGCATGACAGGCATACCATTGAATAGGTTGCTTTGATTATGTTTTAACAATTCTGCTGTTTAAATAAGATTTTTAGAAAATTATTCTTGCTGATATGGTAAACGCACTGGGCGAGTGTTTTGTTTACACCTGACGACAGGCTGGCCCCGAAACATGTGCCGGTCGGGTACAGCACAGGCCGCAACGAAGTAATTGTTCATAATTTATTTTTAGTAATTATGATATAGCCATAGACAATAAGAATCATGTTGATCCAAATTGTACCTTTCTTCTATCAAATTCACTCAAGCATATAATTTTGACGTTTCTTTGAATGTTACATAAAATAAACACAAATATGGTCAGCTGAGTTTAGTTGTTTGTAAGGAAGTTTACAAGTAATCAAATTTAGTAATGTTCAAGCTGAAATGATTTATATCGGTTTATTAGTTACAGTGTAGTGAATTGCACCATATTCGCAACAAGAAATTCAACAGACTAGTAAAATGAATCAGGCTGAAAAAGAATTACAATGAATGTTAACACAAACATAACCCAGTGTACGGTTTATCGCTTTGTAACTTTCCAAGCAATTACACACATGGTCTTATCTAAACCAAGGTTCTCTCCAATCGTTTTTCCATGCAACTTCAAGGAGCTTCTTGAAGTCTATGTAGGATAAGCATATTGTGACTTTGGTGGGTGTAAAGTAAAGAAGACAGGTGTAGTCGAGATAAAGAAACACTTTTATTTCCGTAAACAGTAACTTTGTACACTCGTTGCAACAGCAAGAAAGTCTTTTCCGATTCACCAACAGCACGGCTCCGAATTCGTAACACAAAAACTGTCCCTTACGACGACGACGTGCTACTGGCAGGCTGAGGATTTTTCAGCCCGACGACTTTTGCTGCGTGCCTACCCCTGTTAGGGCTTAACCGCAGATAGGATTTGGGTAAGGGGTTATGTAGGGTGACTTGTTTTTAGTTTAGGTTGGTGTAGGTTAGAAGGGAGCACTAAAGCCCCTTGACAGCTGTAAAAACTGTCCCTTCTCACACTTTACCGCTATTTATATCTCCCAGGCACTATTCTGGAAACTTCAGGAAAGTTCAGTTATTATTGCGGTGAAATACAAAGCAGAAAGTTCCAGAAGTCTGTATCCCTTTCTCTCTTTCGGCAAGCGCCCCAACAATGCGGCCATTCTCTGTCTCTTCCCTTCGGCTCCTTTGAGGTAGTGCCGACAATAATGCGATGGGCGACAATATTTTGTATCTGCATTGTAGCGATAAGCGCTTAGATGTGACGTCAGGAATACGCATGTTCTGTCAGTGCTAGAAAACGTTGGTCTGCCGGATGTGTGAAATAGTACGTTACATTTCTTTTAGTGAGATATAGATAGGGAGAGTTACACAACGGAGGGGGACACTTCGTAAGCCACCATTTATATTCTGCGTCCACCTAACTTGTATCGCATACGAGCGCACATCCCTCCGGCCTTTATTCATTTCTATGTTTCCAGTTCATTTTCTAACGATCACTGCTGATTTCTTAAAACGTAGGACATCAGACATTTTTTAAAAATTGACGCCGGGCAAATGGTTAAAAAGTAAGGCATGTCCGGGAATTTGCGGACGTCTGGTAACCCTAATCATTCTATAAAGGATATACCTATTTATATGTCCCACGTCACAACATGTGGTAGGCTAATTTGTTACATGTAATACCAAAAGCTGTAACCAAGAGTTGAAGGTCGTCTGCCATCTGTCATGTATTGCTTGATAAGAGACGTAAATACAAAAGTATTGGTTTAGCTTATCGAATGAGATTAATAGCCAGTGATGTGCCAAATGTCGCATTGCTACTGCAGGAACATGCTCATGTTTGCTTTGTAATGCAATGGTAACACTGTGAAAACATGGAGGCAGTGTGTACGAGAACAACCGACCTGTTGTACCAGGCTCATTTGAAAAGTTCTCGCAATGACCTACAGACTATAGCAATTACATACATTTTTCGTGCAATAACATAGTAAAGTTTGTTGAATTAGTTTTTTACTTTCTCTACTGGTAAGTAGGGGAAGTATTGTATTCCATCCAAAAATTTGATGTCGAGATTTCACCGGAAATATATGTTTTGAGACCCCCTGAATCCAAAAAAGCATTTTTAGAAAAAGGTCCGCCTGTATGTCTGTCAGTCTGTAAACAGCATAACTCAAAAACGAAAAGTCGGTTAAAAACCAAAGTTGGTATTTAAGTTTAATGTCTTTCAAGGATGCGACACGAAGATTTTGAAGAAAATAACCCCACCCTAAACAACCCTTTACATGGAAAATTTTTCGAAAATTTTGATTTTCTTTAAAATGGCTCTAATGATTTTGATTAAAATGTCATATGTTTGAGATATTTTTATGACAAATGAAATGTATATCTTGAATTTTCTGGCTATAGCCCCTGTAGTCGTATTTATTCTGGACGACTTTTGCTTAACTGGTAAACCGTAAGAGATAGACCAAATCGTATTATACAAAAAGTGTAGATCTTGCTAAAATACACAATTTACATCCAAATAAATTTTCTTGTAGGGTGAACCATTTCGGAGATATTCCTTGTTATGTGTGTGAGTTTCGCAGAACTTAGAACTTTCGTGAAATGGATCGTCGTTTATTTTTTTATATCTTAAGTGTGCAAAGACAACAGAATCTCAAAGCTTTAAAACTTTTGACTATCGCACAAAGCCTACTGTATTCCCATATTCTCCTTGCACCTACAAGGAAATAAGCAATAAGATAATTTGTACAAATGTTTATCTTAACTAACACGAAGAAGATATAGGTATAAGGGTTTGTAAGAATGGTTAGTACAAGAGTAGAGAAAATCATGTGAGTGTAACACATCAGATTTTTTCATGTGAGGTTCTGTTCTATTTAAGAAAATGAAGTTCATTAAGTTTTCTATGCAGATAACGCACATTCATTGAAATATCTCCAGATCTTACACACTAAACATTTCTAAATCTTTACAGACGATCAAGCCGCTGCCCTAATATGTACTAAAATGTATTTTTGAAGTTCTCAATTTTGCTGTCGGAAAGTCTCGAATAAACCGTAGGAGGAAATTGGCGTTTCACGCTCTATGAGGGACTTTGCGAGTACTAAACGTAGGCCTCGATATCCAAACTAAGCACCCCTGTAACATCTGACATGGGTGGTCTTTATGTAGTCAGTCAACTTGCAAATAAAGGCACATCAGACAGCGGTGAGGTCATACGGGGCCATCGAAGGTGCAAATAAAAATCTGATATGTTGCACTCACGTGACTTTCTCTACTCTTGTACTAACCATTCTTACAAACTCTTATTTCTATATCTTCTTCGTGTTAGTTGAGATACACATTTGTACAAATTATCTTATTGCTTATTCCCTTGTAGGTGCAAGGGAAACATGGGAATACAGAAGGCTTTGAGCGATGATCAAATCTTTTAGACCAGGTCGCTATGTGAAGCCTTTCAAATTCCGTTGCCTTTACACGGTCAAGAAATAAACTGAATAAGGGCGTTCTATTTGAGAAAAGTAAAAGTATTGCAAAGCTCACACATTCACTTAACAAAACATTCGTTTAGACAAATAGTGTGTTTTAACTAGATCTACATTTTTAGTAAGATTTGGTCTATGTCTTACGGTTTGCCAACTATGCAAAAGTCATCAACAGTAAACAGGACTACGTGGGCTATAGCCAGAAAATTCAAAATACCTATAGGTACATTTCATTTGCCATAAAATATATACACATGACGTTTTAATTGTAATCGTTAGAGCCATTTTTGAGAAAATAATTTCCGAAACATTTTTCATGTTAAAGGTAGTTTAAGGTGGAGGAATTTTCTTCAAAATCTTCGTGTCGCATCGTTGAAAGATCTTAAACTTACATACCAACTTTGGTTTTTAACCGACTTCTCGTTTTTGAGTTGTTCACACACACACACACACACACACACACACGCACGCACACACACACACAGAGAGACCTTTTTCTAAAAATAGTTGTTTTGGAATTAGGGGGCCTCGAAACATATTTGCAGTGAATCCTCGACATCGACATTTTGGGTCGAATACAATACTTCCTCTACCTACTATACGTAATAAAGTAAAAATGAACACCGTGTATAGATTGGACCATTAGGAACGCTGGTTTTTAATCACGCGCCATTGTTCTATTGTTAGCATGGGAACATTTTGTTTGAGTGTTTTGTAATCAGTATTCCTTGCGGATCGTTATGGAACCTTTACAACGAACAATGGATATTGACTGTGAATAAAGAAAAGTTGTCATAATGCACTGAGTGAACAGTTAGACTAATGACACAATTTGAGACAGCAGACATCAAAACTCTAGTGCGATCTGATGAGAACAGGATTTGTGCACGATAGTGTTGCCGACAGTCCACAAAAATCAATTCGTCGTCTTCACAACTGGGTATTGTAAAAGGCTCCCTCCAGCGAGTCCTTCTCCCTTCGGGGGCATTCAAAGTTTATAAAAGTAATCCCCGAACAATATCACAGGGAAGAGATTCGAAATGTAATCGCCCATTCCAGGAGCAGATTCTGAAGGCGATAACCTACCGGGAGAGCAAAAAAATTTCTCACCGGCTGCGCATTGTTTTGCCTTCTGCTGCTATCATAGAAAGGCGCAGATGAAACCATACAAAAACTACGTTTAAAGGCTTTACTTACAAGGCGTTTCCTCAGGTTCATAACCTAACCAAAACGTACCTTTTTGGGTATTGTCCCTCTAGCACCAGTTACAGGTCTGTTTAGTTTATATTTGTTCTTGTAATAGGATATAATGGGTTCATAAATTAGCTTTTTTGCTGCATCCGCTTCTTCAGGCTGATCACAGTGGGATGCGAAAGCGAGCAGTAGGATCAAGGATCAGTCCGCTACCATCATAAGTCTTGTAGGCGCCTGCTGCTACCATTATTGGACAACTCGTGCACTTCCTAATGGACCTCGATCCTTTCTCCTTCGTATCTACTTGTTGCAATCAAGCTTCAGATCTCATGATGCCTGCTATTTCTCAGCACTTCTCCATACGGGCCAGCACTCAGAACATGTGCAAGTGAAGCCACAATTCTTCGGCATGGGGATGTTCCGTTCAGTGCTGATGGCGTGACTCCCGTTTCGGACGAATACACTCACGGCGTAACTGGAGCTCCTACACACGATGCGGTTCTAAAAAGTTTGCTTTACTTCTCAGAACAAAGGATACGTACTTTCTAACGTACACCTAATATACCAAGTGAATAAACTGACCCAACTTCTTCGAATCTATGCAACCGGCAGATTCTAGTCTTACTTGAAAACATCGTTCCATTAGTCAAGCCAGAACTTGCTTTGCAGCTGTATTGTGTCAAATACAGATAATCATTCTTAAGTATATCCATGGCAGCCAAGAGCTGAAACATAAATATATTTTAGTTGACTGGCAAACAGCTTGATACCTAACTTCAGATACAATTGTTTTATTCATTTAAATTTCTTAAACTTATCTGCTAATAAAAGTCCTATTTTGAAAAAAGAAATATATAAAGTTTAACTTGATGTGACAAGATTTTCTTAAAAATATTCATGTGGCATCCTTGAAATATGCTGAACACACGCAGCACTTCGAATATTTTCCTTTTTTTTTTTAATTCGGGTAACCTCAAAACACATCTTCATTGAAATCTCAATATCGAATTTTGGATAGAATAGAGGAAAATTACCTCTATCATAGATAGATCTTGGAGAAAGTGCAGCCATGGAAAAAAGACTGAACGTATTACGAGTGCAGAATATTTGTAAGTCCCACGTCGTGGGCGGTGCGGTATACACAAGTAGATATTTACAACATGCAGCTGATAATTTATAGTCCCTGTTCTGAAAGCCATATTAAAAAGCAGGATTAGGCAACCCTAAGATAAGCCCCGGCGCAACAGCCCATGAAGAGCCAAGCCTTACCGCCCAGCCACTGCGTCCCCCACCTCGGCCCACTACAGGCGTCATTGATGGGGTGCAGTACTGAAGGGTGATACGTGGTTAGCGTACCGAACCCTCCCGGCTGTCTTCACGACCTGGGGGCGCTACTTTTTCAAGTAGCTCCTCAATTGGTCCCTTAGGACCTAACGAGGCTGAGTGCACCCCGTACCAGACCTCCCAGAGGGGATAAAATCCCCATGCTGGTACCGGCTATCGAATCTGGGTCCTCCACGCCAAAGGCAAGAGCGCTACGGAGGCAGTCGATTAGGCAGCCCAGGTGACCGTTATTCAAAACCTTGTTTTGTTAATTCGCCGTATTGAATATTTAGCAGCAATTTTAATGGAAAACACACAAACTATAAATATACCGGGTGAAAGGGAAGTCATTACATTAATTTAAACAAGTGATAGATATCGGTATTTGGAGCACATTTTGTATATTACGTTTTTGTTTCTGACCATTTCCTATGGAGATATTTTAGTTTTGTGGTAAACAAGCTGCAGATTGTGTGGGTCACTTTCACTAGTTCAGTATATAAACAAGCACTGGGTCTCGAGAACCTAAAAAATCCCTACCGTGTCCTTCCATGTTTACTGTGCGAGTGTAGGCCAATCACAATCGTTAGCTCCAGAACATTACGACCCTGCAAGCGACCGACATGTCTACGTCCAGAAACCAGTTCAATTCCCTGACCAACCTCAACGCAACGTTGTCGAGTTTCTTCACGTCTGAAAGAGCCGCTCGGAGTGTAATGTCCCATGATTACTACCGAAGCTATGTCAGAAATAAGTTACTCTACGCATCTTACAAGTAACAAAGTGTTATCTTCGTATTTTCTTGTGGAATTGCGCATCCAGTTTGGAACAAAAAACATTTATTTTTACTTTCTCTACTAGTAAATAGAGGAAGTATTGTATTCCACCCAAAACTTCGATGTCGAGATTTCACAGGAAATGTGTGTTCAGGTCCGCTGAATCCAGAAAAAAAAAACAGAAAAAACAACGACATTTTTAGACAAAAATCGGCGCGCGCGAGAGCGTGTCTGTCAGTTTGTGGATAGAATAACTCAAAAACGTAAAGTCTTTTAAAAACCAAAGTTGGTATTCAAGTTTGACGTCTTTCAAGGATGCGACACGAAGATTTAGAAGAAAATTACTCCATCCTAAACTACCCTTTCATGGCAAATGATTAGATAATTTTGATTTTATGGAAAATGGCTGACAATTTTGATTAAAATGACACATGTTTAAGATATTTTTGTGACAAATGAGATGTATATTTTGAATTTTCTGGTTATGGTCTTTGTAGTCCTGTTTACTCTGGATGACTTGAATAACTCGTAAACTGTAGGAGATAGACAAAATCTTAGTATACAAATCTTGCTAGAAGACGCAATTTATGTGCAAATACATTTTTTGTAGAGTGCACCATTTCCTTGTTATTTGTGTCAGTTTCGGAAAACTTAAACTTTCGTTAAATGCAACAACGTTGTTCATTTTTTGTTATATGTTAACCATGCAAAGAGAATGGGGTCTCAAAGCTTTAGAACATTTGACTATCCCACAAAGCCTACTGTATTCTAATACTCCCCTTGCACCTATAAGGAAATAAGCAATAAGATAATTTGTACAAATGTTTATCTTAACTAACACGAAGAAGATATAGGAATAAGAGTTCGTAAGAATGATTAGTACAAGAGTAGAGAAAGTCACGTGAGTGCAACACTGTCCTTATAAATAGTTTCTAGCTCATTTTATTCTGTATAGGATTATTTAAATGGCAAATTATCCTGTTAATGCTTATATAGTTTTGCAAGTAATTTCTAACTCATTTTATTCTGTATAAGATTATTTAAATGACAAATTATTCGAGTTAATGCTTATGTAACTTTGTAAGTAATTTTTAACTCATTTTATTCTGTATAAGGTAATCTAAATGACAAATCATCCTGTGAAAGCTTATGTAACTCTCTAAGTGATCTCTAGATGAATTATTATTATTATTATTATTATTATTATTATTATTATTATTATTATTATTATTATTATTATTATTGTTATTATTGTTATTATTGTTACTATTGTTACTATTGTTACTATTGTTACTATTGTTACTATTGTTACTATTGTTACTATTGTTACTATTGTTACTATTGTTACTATTGTTACTATTGTTACTATTGTTACTATTGTTACTATTGTTACTATTGTTACTATTGTTGTTGTTATTGTTGTTATTATTATTGTTACTATTGTTATTATTACTATTGTTGTTATTATTATTATTATTATTATTATTATTATTATTATTATTATTATTATTATTATTATTATTATTATTATTATTATTATTATTATATTACAACTAAACAGTAGAATATGGCTGTAAATGCCTAGTGTAAATCTAACACAAAATTCAATTCTTTTCTGACAAATTTCATGTAAGCTTTGATTGTGTTTCCATTATCCCCTTTGCTGTCGTTTGTTTGTTTCTTTTTTGTTCCTGTATATAATGAGTTTTTTATGTGCTCATCCTGTGTATTTATTGACAATGTTTTGTACATCGCAATTGACATGTTCAATGTTCACCAGCCTTCATGGCTACTTGTGAACTCGCTGAACGCAATCTAATCTAAACTAATACATCAGATCTTTTCGAAATCGGCTGATCAAATAACCGAGTGCCATTGGAGTATTTTGTTTGTAATGCTTCTATGAAGCATGTATTAGACGGCATGTAATAACTTCCCTTCCACCCTGTATATTTCTCTCTCTCCCTTTTTCTTCTTTTCACTCTCTTTCTTTCCTTGGAAGTATTGGCCGAAACTGGTAACCTTAGAAATGAAATCTCTCATAAATATCTAACAAGAAAGAGAGAATGGAAAGAAAAGGGAAACACAGTAAAGTGGCAGGAAATACAGAGCCGCTTGCATGTCAAGGCAGTGTACTATTTTATCTCCCCCACCTTGAACAAAGACGATGGTATATCCTAATTACCCCGCTTCCCCTAAAGCACTTGCGTCAACAGAAAAGCCTGCTGTTGTTGAATCACTATTTCCTTTCAGTTACTACGGCAGCTCTAAATATAGCCTTCTGTCGCTTGAAGAATATCGTTTGACTTTATCAGTATCTTTCTATTGATACTATATATTTATCAGTACTATCAGACTCGAGTATGAACCTAATGAATATTGTAAAATTCGTTAAAATATGACCCAACGTATGTCAGAAGTTTCATGTAATATCAATGAAAGAAACAACACATCATACATTTCCTTCTTAATTGCATGCATTATGATTGCTATAACCCACTCCACTCCTCAGTCGGATGGACAGACAGTCAGTATCCAGTGACGAACGCAAATGGGCGATTCCACGGCCGTGTTTAAATCATTCCTTGAATTTTCTGGGAATGTCCCCAGAAGACCGCTTCATTGTGGATGATTTTGGCATAAATGGTAAACAGCATGAGTCAGACAACAACTTACTAAATAAAAAATCTGATGTGTTGCACTCACATGACTTTCTCTACTCCTGTACTAATCATTTTTACAAACTCTTATTCCTATCTTCGTGTTAGTGGAGATAAACATTTGATCTATTACATTAGTTGCTCGTTCAACAAGAGCTTCGGGAGAGTGTTGTGGAATGCACGCTGTAACAAAAAAGGTTTGTACATTGTGTGGAAATCTGGTGGAATTCTGAGTGTAAGAGTACAGTATTTTTGGAATAGATTTATTTCGCGAATACCTTTTGCCACTTAGATCACTTAAATACTGAGATGTGACGCAAACGGTTCCTCTCCGTCGAAGACGTCGCCTTTAAGACCTGTAAGATCTCGTGTTTGATGTCCGGACTAGCTCTAGCAAGAGGTCCTAATCTCAGGGTATGCGTGAGTTATGGTAGGAATGGAACCAAAGGAAGAATCACCCAACATATCATTTATTTGTAAATTTCCAGATTTGTAGAGAACTGCCGACGGTATTTAAATAGAATGTAACTTTGTAACTTCAACTACAACGTTATAACACTTTAACTTTGTCACCCTTTAGCAACCGCCGAGTTATGTATGCGTGCTAGCTTACGTACAATTCCCAAGTTGCACGTGCGTTATCTCGACTCGATTCAAGACGAGTGTGTGTGTTGCGTTGCATTTGTTTTTGCGCGAGCAACACGAAGGAAGCGATTTCCATTGGCTAACTTTAGAGCACGTCATGGTAAGATAGGAATCAGCCCGCGGAATCGCTATGGCTCAGTACAAACTATTGTAACCTTATCACTCATTTAAATCTGCCTAGGCTTCCATTCTTGAGACTTTAACATATTCAGCTCTATTACGTCTTCCCCTTAACTATTGACTAGAATCTCCTTTTGTTTCTTTCCATTATCAAATATATATTGACATTATAATTTCGGTTTCAGATGTTAAGCCCCCTTCTTTCTATGTTCCATATGTAGTGTGTACGGTCAAGATAAACTCAAGGCGCACCTGCTGCTTAGTGGGTTGCATAAATTCGAAAATAATAGGGACAGGTGATTCACCTGATATATTCATAGTATTGTGATATTGGACAGTGGCAAAACAATGCACGGACGAGGTCCGAACAGCTTCACCCCGGCGAAGAAAAAAAAGGCGCGGCTGTCTCGCGTGCCTGCTATGTACGTGACCGTAAACAGCGGGCGGCAGAAACAAAGGGACTTGTCCAGTACCTTCCCGAAATTTCTAGGACCCGAGATAGCAGCAGTTAGTCTTTAGTCAGTAAAAGAGAGTGAGTTTGAGAGTGCTACGAGAATAAGTCGGTATGTATGTCAGCGTGAGTGAGACTGCTGCGCGTGTGTGTCGTCTCGGAAGATACGTAAGTCGTCGCGAGTGGTTATAACGCCATAGTTAGTGTATAAGATGCAGAGAAAGTGAAGGACTCTGAAAGGACCGAGCAAGGTTATGATAAGAACAGTTGTGAGTTGTGATAGCACGAAAGACTGTGTTAACTATATTCGCTACCCTTAGGTCCTTACCTTATGTAAACACAAACGTCAACAACTAACCCACGATACGCCGAAACCAAAGTACAACACAAAGTATAGTACCTTAAAAATTGGTGATTATCTGTGAGTTTTCAAGATGTATGATAACCCTGGTAAAGACCACTTGAATGTAACGCGACAGCAGCGCTATTCCTGAAACTTCCGAGTGAACATATTATATTGCAACATAAACACGAGGCACGAGTCCACCTGGTGCTTGTTTGTGCTAGTAGCAGCTAATATGAACGCCAGGTTATCGCGGAGGGATACAAGGTGTGAATCTTAGGCTATATGGCGTATAGTTGAAAACTATTTGCGGTGAACTTTTAGAGAACAATAAAGTGATAGAAAATTAACCGAACTAATTTTATCATTGTTGCAGAATACCCACACATAAACATCTGTTGTAGTACAGTGTTTCAAAAGTCCTGGTTATGCGTATTGCGGCTCAACTGCGTTATTCTTGTCAGCATTTGAGTTGTTAAGTGATGCTAAAATACATTAACTGTGCAGAAAATGCAAATATTATTAAGTGTTTCTTATAATAAACTAATTAAAAGCGTAACATTTGACCAAATCTCAAAGCTGATATTTGGCCATCTCCCACAATCGGAATCAGATAACGAAGGAGGGAGAATCACTTCTTCTGTTTGTTAATCAAGGCGCGATTTGTTGATATCCATGTCATTTTAAACGCTATTGGTTAACATCGTGCTTACGTCAGAGTGATAAACTCGTGGTCTCTGCGTGTTGTACTTAAACTTGTGTAAAGTTTGCCTAATGTAGGTAAGACTTAGATATGCAAATGGCAAGAGGCACAAGCTGCTTGGTTCCTCGTCCCAAAGGGCGGCTGTGAAGATCGATAGAATTAAACTACACAGCAACTTGGGGACCGGCGACGGCTGCAAAAATATGCAAAAGGTACACTCGCGGAATTTAGTATTCCTGCCAGCTGTTCTGGGAGATATCTGAAGGTCTTAAGCAGCAGTGGCGTGTGGACTTGTGTATACACGGGTACGCATAGGTGAAACTACTAAATACTAGCCAATTTTATTAAAACTGGTATCAGACATAATACATGTAAAGGATAATATACATTCAAATTTTCATTGCAATATCCTTAACATCTTTAAATATATTATCTTTCCTAGCTATTTTTGGCAGCGTAACTGAAATTCTCCACACGATAAAGATTTCAAAATTTTGTTAATTTTAAATAGTATAATGTCAGGTGCTCTCAAAAGACTGTTGCAACAGACAATTTTGCGATGCTTTGGTTTATTAAATAAAAATTGTTAACTTTGAAAAATAATTTTTCACCATTTTATAGTACAGTAAAGTAATATTGTATTCCAATCAAAGATTCGATGTCGAGATTTCACTGGAAACGTCTATCTGTTGAGGTCCCCTGAATAAATAAAAAATAAAAAAAAGTCTTTTTAGAAAAATGTCCGTGCGCGTATGTGTCTGCATCTATCAGTCTGTGGACAACCTAACTCAAAAACGAAAAGTCGGTTAAAAACCAAAGTTGGTATTTAAGTTTGTCCTTCAAGGATGCGACACGAAGATTTTGAACAAAATTCCTCCACCCTAAACTACCCTTTACTTGGAAACTTTTTCGAAAATTTCCATTTTCTTGAAAATGACTCTACGATTTTGGTTAAAATGTCATATGTTTGAGATATTTTTAGCAAATGAAATGTATGTCTTGAATTTTCTGGCTATAGCCCATGCAGTCCTATTTACTTTGGATAACTTTTGCATATCTGGTAAACCGTAAAAGACAGACGAAATCTTACTGTAAAAAGTGTAGATCTTCTAAATCACACCATTTATGTTTGAAAATTTTTTGTAGAGTGAACCATTTCAGAAATATTTCCTGTTATTTGTGCAAGTTTTGGAGAACTTATACTTCTGTCAAATGGAACATCGTTACTCATTTTTTATATGTTAACCGTGCAAAGAGTATAGAGTTTAAAAGCTTTAAAAGAGCGGAGTATCGCTCAAAGTCTACTATATTCCCGTGTTCCCCTTGCACTACAATGGAACGAGCAATACGATAATTTCTGCAAACGTTTATCTCAACATGAAGATATAAGAGTAAGATTTTGTAAGAATATAGAGTAGAGAAATTCATGTGAGTGCAACACATCAGATATTGTTTCTTCTGCGTTCTCAGTTTGATTAGGAGAACTTGGATTCCATATTTGGAGCAGTAGGTTTCCAGGAAATGCAGCGTTCTCTCTACAAGACGTTTTCCTCATAGTGAACCACATGGATGCACATGAGCAACTTGCATACCTTGCCTTCGGTTTCCTGACGTACCTTTCTCTTACACGTTCACACACCTTACCGTTCAAATGCTCTGTTATACTCTGATACATACAGAAGTAGTTAGACATAGGAAATTGACTTTCAGTGGCAAATACTTAAAAACGTAGCTTTAGCCTCATTAACATTAACAAGCGGGATGCACTTTTCTGCGTCACATCCACTGCACGCGCATATCGTTTGATGTGACTGACGTGAGGCAAGCACAACTACCAGTCGTTTTGTTTCAATGCTTGGCATGATACTCTTAAGAATGCTAATTCATAGTAGATTGCTGTTTGAAGCATACTCCTCAGCAAGCATTACGTCAATTGGACTAATGTATAGATCATAGAAAACGTAAACTGTGGCAAAGTGACAGGGTATGTAACACATCACTCACATCCTTGACACTACACCCCTGTTAAACAATATTAAACATTTGGTTTGTATAAGCTTGTTTAGATAACAATCAACACGTCAATCATAGTTGCAAGTATCTCTGTAGAATTAAAGATACAGATACCCTCACAAATCCTATTGGTCAGGGGCCTCTCACAACTTGCAGGGAGGAATTCACAGAGTTGAGGTAGTTCCTGTGAATTTTTCTACTGGAATTAATCGAAATACTAATTTTCACCTCTTTGTCTCTTGTTACTCTTGTCCAATGATCAATCACTTCACTAAATTCTTGTGGCCATCTCTAACGTGGTCGTCTCCTGTTTCTTTTCCCCCATCTCGGACCCCACATTGTCGTGATGCAAGCTCACCTGTTTTCAGGCATTCTGGCCACGTGTCCTCCCCATCTCCATTTAAAAGTTCTAGCGCGTGCTCCATTCCACTTTTTCTTAGCTGCTCGTTTTACACTTTATCGGTGAGTGTGATCTCTTAATATCTTCTTCTCCATATCTGAATCATGTCGAACTCTTTTGCTGTGTAAGTCTGACTACCATACAGAAATACTGTGATGACCCACTTCCTTGCTTCTTACGCGCAGAATTACTCTAGAATTACAATGCGTAAATAATTTTCCGTAAGCTTTTATCGTTGTGGGTTATTTAAACCATCTTAAAGTATATCGATGCCTCCTGTGATGTGCTAGTTGAGTGATAGTTATTTACAACTTCTGCCCGCTTAGTAGATGAGTTTTAACTTTGATACGAATAGGAAAATAGCGTTACTTAAATACTTATCTTTGTGGAACAGGTAGGTAAAGGGCGGAAAATTGTGCAATAAGCCGCAATCTTAAGGCATATAGGTTCTACAGTTGCTGCTCTCGAATGTACACAGCCGCAGGTGTTTGCTGATGTGCGTGCATATACTACGGCTGCGCGGTACTGGCTACGTCATTCATTCTCCGTGTCCAACTATCCCGTATTGCATGTGACAGCATGCAGTTCCGCGCTCTATTCATTACACGGTAATATAGACATGTGAATGGTTTGCTTTTTTTTTTTCTCGAAATAGGATTTAGAACAGTTAAAAGGCAATGTTTGGTATTTACCAAAACGCTTCAAATGGATTTTTGCGCTGTTTCAACACTATATTGCATTGTTTTATTGCACACATATTAAGAATACACCTTTAGGAATAATAATTGACACACGTAATGTTGTTTATTTGTGTAAATATCTATAAGCTGCACTTAACTGAGGCAAGGTGGAAGAACTTGATTCCAACGAAATGTTCTCGACGGGCTTCACCCAAGGCATCACGGGAGCGTTCGTCTCCTGTTCATCCCTACCCTCTCTTGTCGAGCTGTTGCCAACATCAACACTCGAAATACAAGTACATGTACATCAAGTTTGTGCACCTTGCCTCAATTATGTGTACTAAACTACACACAGTTAGGGGAAAAAAGTTGATTATTGTTCCTAAAATACTTGTGCAATAAAACAGTGCAATATGGTGTTAAAAGTGCGCAAAAATCCATTTGCTGTCAGTTCTCTGCTATTCATACATTGGCAATACTAGTTCCCCCGCCTTCCCCTGCCTCACTTTTGCTCCTACTACATGCCTGTATGACGTCTGCTATCTAACAAGGTTCGCAAAGGCTATTTGCGTGTTTTACAGTTTTAGGAGGCAATATCATGATCTTAACCAATAATAATGTAGTGACATTTATTAAAGTACCTGACATTCCTTATCATAAGTATTTGTGACGAAAATTGGAGTTTGGTAAATACGCTACATTATCACAGTTAAATAATATAAAAATTTAGTAAATGTTGTAACACAAATACAACTCCACGAAGCTTGTTTCTTATTATACGTACTTAGAACAATTTAAAAATAAGTTATCTTCTAGTCAATGGTAGAATACAATAATGTGAAATACAGCTACTGAAACAAAAACCTTGACTTTTACTCTGTTTTAAATTCGGAACATTACATTTCCATAGCGTGAAGGAAAGATATAGTTTTTTGTTTCGTGACATGTAAGCACAAATCTTTTACGTCTCTATGCGACTAATTCACCCTGGAGGCCTATATTTCTTATTTTGTTTAAAAGCCCTAGCACGAATGGAGAAATATCTCTAATACTTGGTTTAAGAAACTTCTGACCGTGGCCAGTTATTAAGAGTGGGTTTAATTAGCTGCTAATTTCGAGAGGTTCTCCCACGCGTTTGTGCTTGCATACAGACGAATCTTTCTTCTCTCCATGAATGACATACTCTCCATTCATCACACTGAGTTTGCGGCAAGCGGCTTAATAAACTCTATCAGTCTGGCCGTGTTTCTCTTTATGGTCTAAATGCAGAGAACGCTATATCGCTTGTTTTATGTTTCCTGATTCAACTGAACGCATGCGTGGGTAACAAAAAACAGTGAAGCGAGTTTAATGAAACAAATAACTAAACGTAGCCGCAGAACTTCGCATTACTGTCAACAATCTCTGATTACATGTTCTACTTTTTTTACTTT
The DNA here is from genome assembly GCA_030765045.1 of Tenodera sinensis. NCBI lineage: Eukaryota > Metazoa > Arthropoda > Insecta > Mantodea > Mantidae > Tenodera > Tenodera sinensis. The sequence continues at coordinate 49,752,595 of CM060963.1, read as the reverse complement.
ACTTTACCTTTTTTACTTTACGTATAGTAAGTATTGTATTCCATCCAAAAATTCGTTGTCGAGATTTCACCGGAAATGTATGTTTTAAGCCCCCTGAATAAAAAAACATTTTTAGGAAAAGGTTCGTCTGTGTAAGTGCAGTGTGTCTGTGGGCAGCATTACTCAAAAACGAAAAGTCGGTTAAAAACTAAAGTTGGTATTTAAATTTAACATATTGAAAATTGCTCCACCCTAAACTACCCTTTACATGGAAAATTTTTTGAACATTTTGATTTTCTCGAAAATGGCTCTAACGATTTTTATTAAAATGCCATATGTTTAAGTTAATTTTATGACAAGTGAAATGTGTATTTTTAATTTTCAGGCTATAGCCTATTTAGTCCTGTTTACTCTGGATGACTTTTGCATAGCTGGTAAGCCGTAAGAGAGACCAAATATTACCTTGCAAAAAATGTAGATCTTGCTAAAACACAGCCTATGTCCACATAAATTTGTTGTAAAATGAACCATATCACATATTTGTGAGTTTTGGAAAACAAACTTACTTCAAATGGAACGTCGTTATTCATTTATTGTATGTTAAGCGTGCAAAGAGAACGGAATTTGAAAGCTTTAAAAGATTTGACTATCGCTCAAAGCCTACTGTATTCTAAGATTCCCCTTGCATCTACAAGAAAACAAGTCGGTCAGTTGGTTAGACGCTGGCCTACTGATCCCAAGGTCGCGGGTTCAAACCCGGCCCAGGTCGATGGTTTTTAAGTATGCTTAAAAATGACAGCTCCATGTCAGTAGATTTACTGGCATGTAAAAGAACTCCTGCGGGACAAAATTCCGGCACACCGGCGACGCTAAACAACAAAATAGTAGTAGTACAAGAAAACAAGCTATAGGATAATTTCTGCAAATGATTATCTCAACTAACACGAAGAAGATATAGTAATAAGAGTTTGTAAGAATGGTTAGTACAAGAATAGAGGAAGTCATGTGAGTGCAAAACATCAGATTTTTTAAATCACGTGTAGTACGTAGGAGGTATTGTATTTCACTAAAAAATCGAAATTGAGATTTCACACCAAATATATTTTGAGTTTCGGAATACGAAAAAAAAAACATTTTTAGAAAAAGCTTTCTTTTCTGAGTGTAGGTATCTGTAAACAGGATATTTCAAAAATGAAAAGAAGCTGGAATACCAAATGTGGTATTTAAGGTAAGCGTCTTCCATGATGATTTTCAAAAAACCACTACTCATGGAACAATTTTCGATAATTATGGTTTTATCAATAATGGCTCTAACGATTTTGATTAAAATACCACACGTTAAATATATTTTGATATTAAATAAAATGTATATCTTGAATTTTCGGGGAATGTTTTCAGAAATCCTTATTCTGGATGACTTTTGTATAACTGGTAAGCCGTAGACAAACTGTTACTTCACTCTCATCCCATTCTAAAGCTAGCAGAAGCCCAAACTAGGTCCAAGACTATTCACCCGAGAGACAATCACATCAATATAGATTTAACAGCAACGTCAGGAAACGCAGACTTCGTTATTCACTTATGGATCCAAAACAGAAAAAAAAAAAAAAAAAAAAAAAAGGAAAAAAAAAAAACGATGCTGGCGCTAGGGTGGTAGTGATAAAAAATTTCAAACAAATTTATTCTCAAATAAAAAAACTTGGTCTCGACTGCCCCGTCATTCAAGCTGAGCTTTGGCAATAAATTGGATAGGCCACCAGCGGACAGAAAATGCATCACACACAGTGCACGTCGATTCTAAAGCAGCCCGTTTCACAACTGCAAACAAGAAGACCACCCATCCACTGACCGTCGATTATTAGAAACAAAATAATCAACATGCAGAATTCAAAACTCATCAGTAAAGCCCGGATTTGTAAGCACAATAAAATAGTAAAATAAGTAAGCAAATAAGCACGAAAAATGATGAAAACTAGTCACAAATTAAACAGAAACGAATATACGCAAATATGATGATAAATAGCTTTACAGAACTCTTAGCTTTTTGAAGGTTGTTCTCTACTCTTGTGCTAACCATTCTTACAAACTCTTATTCCTATATATTCTTCATGTTAGTCGAGATAGATATTAGCAGAAATTATCCTATTGCTTATTTCCTTGTAGGTACAAGAGGAATATTAGAATACAGTACGCTTAGAGCGATAGTCAAATGTTTTAAAGCTTTGAGATCCCGTTCTCTTTGCACGGTTAGCGTATAAAAAAACTGAATAACGATGTTCCATTTGACAGAAGTGTAAGTTCTCCAAAGCTCACACAAATAACAAGGAATGTCTCCAAAATGGCTCTACAAAAAATTATTTAAACATAAATTGTGTGTTTTAGCAAGATCTACATTTTTGTACAGTAAGATTTGGTCTATCTCTTACGGTTTACCACTTACGCAAAAGTCATCCAGAGTAAACACGAATACAGGGGCTACAGCCAGAAAATTAAAAATATGTATTTCATTTGTCATAAAAATATATTAAGCATATGCTATTTTAGTCAAATCGTTGGAGCCATTTTTAAGAAAATCAAAATTGCCGAAAAAGTTTCCATGTAAATGGTAGTTTAGGGTGGAAGAATTTTCTTCAAAATCTTCGCGTCGCATCCTTGACAGACATTAACATTAAGCTTAAATACCAACTTTGGTTTTTAACCGATTTTACGTTTTTGAGTTAGGCTGCCCACAGACTGCCACACACACTGACCTCTTTCTAAAAATGCTTTTTTTGGATTCAGGGTTCTCAAAACATATTTCCAATGAAATCTCGACATCAAATTTTTGGATGAAATACAATACTTCCTCTACTTACTAGTAGAGGAAGTAAAAATGTAGATTTCGTTAGAGTTGGCAAATTGTGCCTTTTTTGGGGGGGGGGGGGGCGGTGGAGAGGTATTTATTTTTCAGCAAGAACTGAGTTACAGGAACGAAATACTACAGCTTATATAATTCCGCATCCAGATTTCTTCGTAAATAAGGATTTGTATTCCTCTTAAGGTAGGAAAACTGTATCAATAGCTTCAATTATAGAATTCCGAAACAACGATAATATACGAACTGCACGAATGCGACCAGGAATTCCAAAAGTAACGATCTGGTGGTAGAGTACTTGCGTTACACTGTAACAGCCACAAGTATGTGTATGGTGCGAGATGGGACCTTCTCCACTACCATGTTTCCAATAGAGAGCAACGCCCACTACAAATGTTCCGGCTCAGGTACTGTTGAGCTCTTATGACACGTACATCAGGCAATTACCCGAGATGCCTTTTCGGGACATATACTGTTACAATACATCGTTACTCCAATGATGGATGTGAATTATTTTAATGAGCAGTAGTTAAGGGAGCGTGGAACTGAAAAAACAGCCGACAAATTATCAAATTGACTGTTTTTAAGTTTATTTGTATAAATGTTCTCCAAACCTTAGTCATCGGTTGGCAGTGGTTCAGGCTTTAAATACCATGTGCGCTACATTTGGACGCCCCTGTTCTGTTTAAGTTTTTGGCAGTATCCTTCGATTCATAAGTATAGTGGACACAGTTTATCGGCAGTCCGCAAGAGTTTAAGATGGCCGACATTACACTAAACAGATGACGAAAGAATTCCAAAAGGCAGTCCTGCCAGTGTGCATAATAAAGGCATTTCTAACCTCCAATATCACGGGATTAAAGTAACATTCTTTCAAACGATAATAATGCTTGGAAATCATTACCACACAACAAAGAACGTGTTAACCTTCGGCAAATCTTGTTCTGCAATAACAGTTTTGGATGAAATCACTTCCGATCGCTTAATATCGTGTGTAGTGAACACAAAAATAACAACCGTAACTATAACTGCATATACTGCTCTAAAAGAATTCAACACAAAATCATGCAAACACAAGCAGTACGTCCACAGATTAATTAATTAATACGGCGTCTAAACGAACCTTGTTTTAAAATCTATCGGTTGGCCTCTCTGCAGCGCGTTCATAAACCAGCACTTCTGTGGCAACATAATAGACGCAATAACACCAACTATGGCCGTAACCTTACCATGGTTATAGGCTACGAACAGTTGGCGATACTAATGCAACCTAACGGATGGAATATCACCAAATATAACCAGACTGCATCATAATGGGGGAAATATATCAAGGTTGTTTTTTGGGGTATCTCAATAAGCTGTGCCCACTAGGTTACAGTGGATAAAGAGTATCCTGCTGTTACGGTTGTAAGCATTTGTGAACGTACCTTACTATTGGGAACGTAGGATCAGAACTGGAAAATTCAGTATCATAGCTGGGATTTGAACCAAGGATCTGCCGGTCTCCGTCCGGCCTACACACAACTAAATATGGCTGAACAATCAATTTCCATACTTAAAGTTTTTAAAGTGGTTATTTAGAACTGGAACGATTGGAACTGTTAATGAAAAATAACAATTTTCCCATCTCTCCTGTGAATAAGGAAATATAAGAAAATAATCCTGAGAGAGAGAGACTAAAACATAAAAGACAGATAAATACTAATAGGTATTTTAAGTGATTCAAGTACTGCTTAAGAATCCAATTCCTTTAATTCCTATGTGGAGCACAGGGCCGCAACAAACCGTAGCAATCGAACAGTTTTCCGTGCATCCCCTTCCATGATTTATTCATTGCTCTAATTCCGTTTCGACTGTTCTCTTAAGTTTCTCTCGGTCTTCCGGTTCTCCGTTCGCCCTGTGGATTCTATTCCAGTACGTCTAATTATATTTTCGGGTTCCTTTCTCAGAGTTTATCCGATCCATTCCCATTTCTTTATCCATTGGTATCTTGTTTGTTATCTCTCATAATACAGTACTGCTGATGGTTTTCGGCCACCAGAATCTCAGTTTGTGTTAGGTTATCTCTTAAGTAATGTCGGTTTTTTGATTTTGGTGTTTCGGAAAATTTGTGTTTCTTTGGTTTGGCAATGCTATTTACAGGATGCCATGTTTAGTGTTGCGTACATTGCGAGCATGTATCAGTCTTCAGTTGTTAATAAACAATCACAAAACGGAGATACCAAAGTTTGAATTTAGAATCCTTCTAAAGCACTGCTGGAAACATGAAGCTGCTGCCGCAGCTCGAAGAATATATAAAGTAGAAGGAGAAGGTGTCGTTAGTGTGTGGCACAAAGATGGTTCCAACGTTTCAACAATAGAGACGAAAACACTAAAGATTTACCACGTTCTGGAAGACCTAAAGTATGAAATATTGAGGATACACACAAGTTTTGCGAAAAAATCCGCAAAAAAAGTGCCCGTAGGCATTCAGAAGAACTTGGTGCATTAAAAGATACCATACATTGCCACATTAAGACACTTGGAAAACCATACAGAGGCTGTAGATCTGTATCTCATGAACTGACACCTCAACAGGCTCAACGTAGAGTGGATATCTGTCGTCAGCTTATCCGTAATCCCATGGATGATAGATCTATCAGGGGAATTGTCACTTGTGATGAAAAATGGGTATATTACCGAAACCCTGATGCCTCGAAACAGTGGCTTATCCCCGCCAACCTGCCAGTCATCGTTTAAAAAATCTGTTCGGTCCCAAAGTAATGTTGTGTGTCTGGTGGAATTTTGGAGGTGTGATTCACGGGCGGGCGCTTGATGCGTATGTTTATTCTCAACAATTGGAACGAGTTCATGAAATTTTGAGACGGAGATACCCAGCATTAGTTAACTGAAACAGAGTTCTGTTGCAACAGGACACGCAAGACCCCATACTGCACGAACAACAATGGACAAAATTCAGGAATTGAGAAGAATCGAACTGCTACCACACCCAACATACAACCCTGATCTTTCGCCATCAGATTATCATCTTTTTCGATCCATAGCCCATTTTGTACGTGGAAGAAATTTTGACAATATTGAAGCAGTGCAAATGAGTCTCACCGAATACTTCACATCAAAAACCAGAGACTGGTACCATCGTGGGATACTAAACCTCGCTGAAAGATGGCTCAAGACCGTAAAATCTAATGTCTGTACTTTGAAGATTACTTGATGGCTTGTCCGAACACATTTCAAATAATTGTTTTTCTTAAAAAATATATTACTTATGAGACAGTATTTATATCTTAGGCACCAATTAACAAATGTTTGCAGTTTGTTTCTTGTGTCGTTCTCTATTTTTACAACCGTACAGCAATACAAATAGTACATCTAATTTAGAAATTCTGAGTTTACTATTTCTTTCAATATTTTGCGAGTTCCATGTTTTCAGTTGTGAAAAGGCATTTTTGCTTTGTTTTATTTTGTTAGCTATGTATATCTTCATTGGTTCCTCCATTGTGGGATGCTATGCATTGAAATATTCAGTTCTATTTCACGGCTACCTATATACAGTTTATCTATATTTTTCATTTTCTTCTAATTTCTTTTGTTTTGATAACATTCATTTTCATACCAATATCTTGGGCTACAAAATTGACTCCGCTCTCGGTGCAAAACAAAGTACAAAAGGTGTTTTCCAGATTATTCGAGAAGTGTCCGAGAGCCGGCGTATTTGTAGAAGTTTGAGAAAGGTCCATGTTGCATCATCCTCGCTAGTTAAGGAGGCGAAAGCAGTGAGTTAAGAGACAGAGTAAGTTCTTAGTTGGAGTATGTATGTTTGTGTGTCGTTGCGTCGTGAAGGAAGATACTGAAGCAGTTATGAGTATTGAGTGATTGTATCGTCAATTAGTATTTGGAAGACAGAAAATGTGAAGAAAGACAGTGAAAGGAGTGAGTCAAGGTTACAAGAAGAAAACAGTTGAAAAGAGAACTGTATTGTTGTGCATTCAGTTTTGGAGGAAAAGAAAGAGAGAAAAGTAACTGGACTGGACTTTTGTCGTTTTTGCCACGCTGGTGTCGAGTGCAATTCGTCAAATTGTCAAATTGTTGTATTATAGATGTATTACATATTATTTTTGGCAACATTTATTTTAATTAACAGGAAGAAAAGTGGAAAACGATAATTTTGTATGGATGATTTGCAGAATAGTTACGAATATAAATAACATTTGATATACAAATACATGAAATTGTAGCATAAAAGACATTTTAATAATGTTGATCAGTTTTATTATTGAGGTAAGAGTATTAGGTAACTTTATGTGTATTAATTTATGACAACCAAAATGAATCAGTGCTTTAGTACTATTCAGATCAAAATATACGCTTCTATCAGGCATCGACAGATATTAGGGCCATGTCTTTGCTTTTTAAATGGTCAGATTTTTGATAGTATTTTTAATTCACCCAAGATGCACAATGACATGCGCATATTTACAATTAACATGTATATCCTCGAAGTTCATTGAATTGTGGATGATAAGTTGTTAACACTGAAAACTAGATCTGGCTATGTCTTTTCGCTTGAAGCTTAACAATTAGAATTGCGCCTGAAAGTGAAATGGTGAGGAAAGTAACCTTTGAAACAAGTATCGAAAACTTTTGATAGCTATTTATAGTGTGCTCCCTACGTTTCCGTGCATATCTTCCAAGTGGCCTGTATTGACCTAGGTCAGGGCCACTTTATTGTTCATTGCGCCTTAGGATCGATTGGCGGGGTCATTGGAAAGCGCCAAGGTGACTGGATGCCCTAAAATACCCCAGGAAATGCACGTGGGATTGAAAGATTTGTTAACTCTCGGACAAAAATCAGACAAAAGCCCAGAACATTTTTACTTTCTCTACTACATGTAGTAAGGTAGAGGATGTCGAGATTTCACCGGAAATATGTTTTGAGGTCCCTCGAATAAAAAAAATTTTAGAAAAGGGTCCGCCTGTCTGTGTCTGTCAGTCTGTGGACAGCATAACTCAAAAACGAAGTCGCTTAAAAACCAAAGTTGGTATTTAAGTTCAATGTCTTTCAAGGATGCGACACAAAGATTTTGAAGAAAATTGCTCCACTCTAAACTACCCTTTACATGGAAAATTTTTAGATAATTTTGATTTTCTTGAAAATGGCTCGAATGATTTTAATTGAAATGTCGTATATTTAAGATATTTTTATGATAAATTAAATATATATCTTGAACTTTCTGGCTATAGCCCATTAAGTACTAATTACTCTGGACGACTTTTGCATAACTGGTAAACCCTAAGAGATAGACCAAATCTTTCTGTACAAAAAAATGTAGATCTTGCTAAAATACACAATTTATGTCTGAATAAATTTTTTTTTTTGTACAGTGAACCATTTCGGAGATATTCCTTGTTATTTGTGTAAGTTTTGAAGAACTTATACTTCTGTCTAATGGAACATCGCTATTAATTTTTATGTTAACCGTGCAAAGAGAACGGAATTTGAAAGCTTTAAAAGATTTGACTATCACTCAAACCCTATTGTATTCCCATATTCCCCTTGCACGTGTAAGAAAACGAGCAATAATATAAGTTCTGCAAATGTTTCTCAACTAATATGAAGTTATAGGAATAAGACTTAGTAAGAATGGTTAGTACAAGAGTAGAAGAAGTCATGTGAGAGTAACACATCAGATTATCAAAAATCCGTCTGGTTCAGACCCTGGAAAAGGATATTTCTGGGAAAAGCGGACGTAAACCATAAAAATCGCACGCTGGCAAATTGTTTGGGAACATCATTTTCAAGAATTGAAATTTGTGTGTTGCAGAAAATTACAAATATTGGCATTAATTTCATACTTTTGAATTTGCATAAAATAGTTTTATTACAGAATAGTACGAATTTGATTCCACTGAATAACTGTGCAGTGCCGCTCCAGGTGTGACGTTGGTAATAAAGATATGTTCATTTGTTTCAGATCTGCGGCATCTACAAAAGCAAGATGGCTCACTACTTCGCCTGCATGTGCCTAATGCGGATTGTTCTGCCACTCGGTCTCTCACTGAGTAAGTATAGGTACCTATTGATTGTCAACATAGGAAAGCTTCCACCCTTCTTCACTGATGAATATTTCAAATAGCACTGCGTGACAAACCCACAGGTCTCCATCATTACTAGACAATTCTATGTAACTTGACAAAGGTGCACCTACTCTAGTGCGCTAAACTTTGTTTTATGGACAAAGTCTAGTTTCTTCTCAAAAAGGGAAGCTTAACCTGAAATTTAGTCAAAATTTTCTAACAATTAAAAAATTAGTTTTTTCCTAAAAAAATATATTAACATCTAACTTTAATACACAATATAAAACACTTATAAAACTTCAGTACGTTGCCATTTAAATACCCAAGAGTGCATGGCCTATTGTATTTACTTTCAATAACTTTTACTCGAGGTGGTGTCGTGGCCGAGCGGTTAGACCGTTCACCTACCTAGGCGAACCGGGTTCGATCCTAGGGGCCGGCACGTGGTATTCGTGGTGGACAAAGCGGCGTCGGGCGGGTTTTCTCCGGATTCTCCTGCCACTCATTCCACCAATTGTTCCATTATCTTTCCAATCATCGTTTTCACCTGCATTTCATATCATCTTCCTTGCTCTCATGAGAAGAGTGCTGCTTGGCTGACCACCCGCTTCCAGGTCTTCACTCTGTCCGGTCCATAGGTTCCTGTGCTCTCCAAAAGGCGTCTGACCCTAGGCCTTGGCTTGTAAGTCCTAGGGGTGTGTCCTACGTAAGGGAAGAGTAGGCATTAAATAAGAAAGAAGACTTACTCGATTTTGATTTTACTTCTGATATTAAAAATGTTCCATGCGATGTGGTTTGTAACCAATCTTGCTAAATTTTTCAAAGGAATCTGAGAAAATGGGCATAAAACTGGCATATGGTTTTAGTAAGCCTTTAAATAGCTTAGGATATGACAATTCGACCATTTAGAGCTATTACAAAAAATACTGTGACTCGACCTTAGAAAAACTAAACACATGTAACTGTGCTTAATACGCCAAAAATGTAACTATTTAAAATATTCAGCTACGTCTGTGGCACAAAGAGAGAAAAAAATAACTCCTTCAGAGAAAATATAGTAAGAAAATATTGTCACCGCGCCCGCCGCAACTGATTGCCTACACTGGGGAGGGGGGACCCAGTCAGTCGCGGTTTCTGGACCGTTCCGCCACAGGCACTCCCGAATATTCTACCTCCAGAACTTTCCCTCTGTCTAAGGACCTATATAAGTCGCTGCCAAGCACCGGGCAGGAGGAAAAAAGACGTATACGAAGCGTTGAGGAGTCGTGCCGACTAGCAGTTCAATCTGACAGTTCTTATTTGTGATTCGGCAGTTGTTCTGTTGCTCTGAGCTGGTACAAAAGTAATCTGAGTGTAACGTTAGCACTACGCTAACTGACTAAAAGGCAATAAAGTGTGAATAGCAGTAACTGGCGATTTCTTCATTTGTTACAATATATTTATATCAGGTCCTTTCCCTAAATTACCAGAAAGGCAGATACGCAGTTGTATACTGATTCTACATGAAGATTTTCTGCATGAAAATTTGTAGAAAGGAATTTCTCTCGATTTATTTTATCCAAAATTCAGTAGCCAGTAAACACACAAACATCCACAAAATCCTGCACTTGGCTGCGAGCATTTTACGGTGAAGGCAAATACTTTTTCTGCATTCACTAAATGTAGTATTTAGGTGTCCCTGTGTTGTAGAGTTAAAATAATTCCTTATTTAATTGTTCATGTACAACAGGATATTTGTCAAAGGAAATGGTGAAGGATAGATTGTCTTTTTTATACAGTTTATTGAAACTTTGTTTTTATTTACAATTAATATTATAACAATTCCATATTATAAAACTTTTAATAATAAAGTTTCTATTTGCACCAATGATAATCGTGTTTTTCAAAGCTATCAGTCAATTTGACTAACATTTTAGTCTTAACTCTTTCGTACGTAAAGAGTGAAGGAATTTCCATTGTATTTTGATACATTGATTGGTTTTTAGTGTTGTAATGAGTGTCAAGCATGCCTAATACACTGAATGGCCATAAGTCATAAAAAGGCACTGTATGTGATGTTAGACTTGCTCCTCCGCGAGGCCTCAAAACTGCAGCAACACATCGAGGCATCGCTTCCACAAGGTGTTGGAATCGTTCTGAAGAGATATGGAACCACACATCTTGCAGTGCTATCAACAATTGTTCTTGCGTAGTTGGTGCTGGGTTCATGGGACATACACCGGCATCGACAGCATCCCATAAATGATCGTTGGCTTCAGATCGGATGATCTGGAGGGTCACACCATTGTCATTGATTCATTGGAGTGCTCGGCAAACCACTGAGTGACACCAAAAAGCGGTAAAATGTCGTATTGTCCTGTTGGAACATGGTATCTCCATCAGGGTGTTTAAGTGCCGGAAAGGGATGCGGATGGTGTGAAAGAATGTCCGCATAACCTCTACCTATCATTGGTGTCTGCAGCCTAATTGCGACTGTAAGAATGCAGCACAGACCATAACTGAGTCACCTCCTGCTTGGACACAGGATCCATAACTTCATGGGGCATTCGCCACACTCTCACGCACCCATCAGCTTGATACAACTGGAACCAGAATTCATCAGACTATTCTACACGCCGCCATTGTTCTATGATCCATTGCCGATGTTCGCGGGTTCATGCACCTGTGTCGAGGTGTCAGCATAGGGACACGAGTTGGCCATCGGCTGTTGAAGCCTATGGGACGCATGTGCTTCCCTACAGTTCTGGTGGAAATGGGTTCCTGACTCCCAACATTCAACAGTAGCTCTTCGAGCATGTTCTCCTGAAGTGACATGATGTTCGTTAATCACCTGTGGTCTTCCTGTGCGGCGGTTTTTCACGTGCTGTAACATTCTCTCTGCAATATTGAAGATTCGCCCTAGACATCGTTAATTTCGAACAGTGAAACTCTAGTGTAATCTCAGATATGCTATGACCCATGTGTCTTGCACCGACTATCATCCCATGTTCAAAGTCGGTTAGCTCGCGATACGTTTTCATGTTCACTACATAAGTATCTGTAACACACAGCTCACATATTCTGTCTACACTTGCACCATATATCCACATAATTTACCCGAGAAATACACAAAACGTCTTTAATTAGTTCAGACATTTAAGCATCTATCGTTATACATTTCTATTTTCTTGTTCTTTAATTCAATGTTTTCTTTTAAAACAAGTAGCCTCAAAAGCCCTTTCCAACACAAATTTTACATGTCAGTTTTGATTCTTTACTTATGTGAATTAGCACATCAAATTTCAAAGGCATTGCACAAAGACTTCATATACAATATTTCACTCGATGAACAGAAGTGATAAATATATTGCGCCTTTGTCCAGTGTGACTTCACTCATTTTTCACGCTTTACTGAGACTTCGCTTGGCTCACTGTCACATCACTTTCTTGCGTCGTAATGTAATACGCACGACGCAGCCTCTTGTTCCGAACGGTTCACTCACTGGGTAGTAGAACACAACAGTTCTCGAATCCCTTGCAGTCACAGCAAACGAGCAATCCAAATATTCATATCAGTGATTAATAAGTTTCACTGGAACATTTAACTTTAAATGCAATATTATTTGTTATTCCTCCAATAACCAATATAGGTAATCTATGTATCAACATTAAAAACCTCCAAACAGTTAAATGCTTTCATGTTGATTGACCTTTTATCACAATATGAAATGCCCAAACTAGTGCAAAGCATAGTGAAAGAATCCTTACATTACTTAATCATTCCAAACGAACTCTTCTATACTGGATTATGAGCAAAGTATGTTATCAGGATTTTAAAAACAGTTCAGTCCGACTTGGATGAGGAATGATCCAGACGTAAAGAACTTAACAACAAGTAATTCAGTCTTAAATTCTATTAATTAGGTATTCTTATAAAATTGAACAATGAATTGGCAAACTGCATTCAACTGTCTCCCATTTGTACTTAGGGTGTTCAAGAAAGACTGGCACTAATATTCATACAACAATGTATTGTAAAAAATCACTCATACAGACTATTGCACCCCTCAGAATACTTCTCCCTCAATACAATGTACTTGTCCCACCTCCTTTGCCATTCCTGGAAAATGTGCAGGAAGCCATTCTTTGAGAGCCTGTTCAGGGTCGCCTCTAAAGCTTTCACTGCTTTGGTCTCATTGTCGAACCGACGTCCCTTAAGTTTTTTTATGGCTCTCGGGTTAAGAAAAAAGTCACATGAAGCTAGGTCAGGATTATAAGGTGGAAGAGGTACCGTGGACATATGATTTTGTGCCAGGAATTCGATAACCGCATCAGCAACATGTGGCTTGGCATTGACGTGATGAAGCTTGCACTGCTGAATGAGATTCTTTAGCTTTTTGGGGATGTGATCCTTTACCAATTGCTTCAGGATAGTGTTATAGTAATCTGCAGTGTCTGTAGAGTGTCTTGGAACTGTGAGAATGCAGACTGTCCTCTGGTAATCAAAAACAGTAATGACTATGCCCTTATTGGGTGACTTCTATACTCGTGACGATATTTAGAGGCGATTATCAAACACGTTCACTCTCATAGGTTGTCAACAATCAACTGATAGAGTTATCACTGTGATTTTCAGTGATTAGCGACTAGAATACGTAGTTCAATGACACATGGCCAGATGTCGCAATCAGACACTTAATGAAAGGAAAAAAAAAATCAGTGCGTCTTTATTGAACATCCCTAGAATAATCAAGGCAATGACAATTAATTGTTGTTTCATACATTTCGTGTATAGGCTAAGTTTGGAAAGCTAGAATCAGAGTAAAAAATTAAAATTCCACAATTATATTAAATTGTTCAGTCTTTCCAGTCAAGACAAATGCAATTTTGAGAAAAATATTTTATAAAATATACAGGTAACATAGTCCATTTTAATTTGTAGTAGAGTTCATAATTGACCTTGATCAGGCAATTTAGAAACGTCAGTGACAAGAAGAGGCGGTGGAGAGGAAGACCGAGAGTTCATCACCTTCGCCAGTGTATTGCAGTGATTGTCACACAAGTCTGTACAGTCCCGTAAAGTGTTGAGTAGACCTCTAGTTAACACAGTGTTGATTAACGTCTCTGCATACAAAGCTTGTATGGGGTCCATACGCTGGATCTTCTTAGCCACGTTTATTCCTATAGCTTCAAACTCCTGTATTTCGGCAGTGCTTGCACTGGTATTGGTGGTGTTCGTGCATTCTATATATTCGGGCGTGACTTCTTCAACAGGTGCTGGTCGTTTTCTCTTCTTGGGCGGATCGGAACTTACTTGTTCATCAAAGTCTGTGGAGCAGCTTGGTTTCTGAAAGCAAACAAGATAAGAATTAATGTCAATACAGTTGGGAAATTCGTCGCCAATAAACATAAGTAGGTCTCAGTACAGTGCCCGTCTCTTTCTGAAGTGATTTCTGGACGTTTGCGTAGCAACCTCGTTTCTGTGAGCAATCAAGAAAGTAAAATTCAGTTTATTACTTTCTCTACTGGTAATTAGGGGAAGTATTGTATTCCACCCAAAAATTCGATGTCGAGATTTCACCGGAAATATGTGTTTTGACACCCACTGAATAAAAAAAAAAAAAATAAATAAAAAAAGAAAAGCATTTTTAGGAAAAAGTCTGTCAGTGTGTCTGTGGACAGCATAGCTCAAAAACGAAAAGTAGTTTAAAAAACAAACTCGGTATTTAAATTTAATATCTTTCATGGATGCGACACAACGATTTTGAAGAAAATAGCCCACCCTAAACAACCCTTTACATGGAAATTTTTTCGAAAATTTTGATTTTCTTGAAAATGTCTAACGATTTTGATTAAAATGTGATATGTTTGAGATATTTTTATGAGAACTGAAATGTATATTTTGCATTTTCTGGCTCTAGTCTCTGTAGTCGTATTTACTCTGGACGACTTTTGCATAACTGGTAAACCGTTAGAGATAGACCAAATCATACTATACAAAAAATCTGATGTGTTCCACTCACATGACTTTTGTACTAACCATTCTTACAAACTCTTATTCCTATGTCTTCTTCGTGTTAGTTAAGATAAACATTTGTACAAATTATCTTATTGCTTATTTCCTTGTAGGTGCAAGAGGGATATTAGAATACAGTAGGCTTTGTGCGAGTCAAATCTTTTTAAGCTTTGAGATTCCGTTCTCTTTGCACGATTAACATATAAAAAAAGGAACAACGTTGTTCCATTTCACGAAAGTTCTAAGTTTTCCGAAACTCACACACATAACGAGGAATATCTCCGAAATGGTTCACCCTACAAGAAAATTTATTGAGACATAAATTGTGTATTTTAGCAAGATCTACATTTTTTGTTTAGTATGATTTGGTCTATCTCTAACGGTTTACCAGTTATGCAAAAGTCGTCCAGAGTAAATACGACTACAGGGGCTATAGCCAGAAAATTCAACATATACATTTCATTTGTCATCAAAATATCTCAAACATGTGACATTTTAATAAAAATCGTTAGAGCCATTTTGAAGAAAATCAAAATTTTCGAAAAATTTTCCATGTAAAGGGTAGTTTAGGGAGGAGCTATTTTCTTCAAAATCTTCGTGTCACATCCTTGAAAGACATTAAACTTAAATACCAACTTTGGTTTTTAACCGACTTTTCGTTTTTGAGTGATGCTGTACAGAGACTGACACACACACACACACACACACACACACACACACACACACACACACACACACACACACACACACACACATACGGACCTTTTTCTAAAAAGGCTTTTTTTTTATTCAGGGGGCCTCAAAACATGTATTTCCGGTGAAATCTCGGCATCGAATTTTTGTGTGGAATACAATACTTTCCCTACTTACCAGTAGAGAAAGTAAAAATGTAGATCTTGCTAAAATACACAATTTATGTCTGAATAAATTTTCTTGTAGGGTGAACCATTTTGGAGATATTCCTTGTTATGTGTGTGAGTTTCGCAAAACAAAACTTTCGTGAAATGGATCATCGTTGTTCATTTTTTTATATGTTAAGTGTGCAAAGAGAACGGGATCTCAAAGCTTTAAAATATTTGACTATCGCTCAAAGCCTACTTAATTTTAATATTCCCCTTGTACCTACAATGAAATAAGCAATAAGATCATTTGTACAAATGTTTATCTCAACTAACACAAAGAAGATATAGGAATAACAGTTTGTAGGAATAGTTTGTACAAGAGTAGTGAAAGTCATGTGAGTGCAGCACATCAGATTTTTTTTTACTTTCTCTGCTACGTATAGTAAATAGGGGAAGTATATTCCACACAAAAATTCGATGTGAAAATTTCACCGAAAATGTTTCGAGGCCCACTGAATATAAAAAAAAGGGGGGGGGGTTAGAAAAATCCGCACGCGCGTGTTTGTGAACAGACTGAAAAATGAGAAGTCTGTTAAAAACCAAACTTGGTATTTAAGTTCAATATTTTTCAAGGATGCGACACGAAGATTTCAAAGAAAATTCCTTCACCCCGAGCTACCCTTTAAATGGAAAATGTTTCGAACATTTTGATTCTCAAAAATGGCTCTTAACGATTTAAATAAAAAAGCAGTGTACCTGATTTCTCCGGAAACAATCCACAACATGGAAAGCGAGTTACTATTTTGGACTATTTTGAAAAGAGGGGTTTCCTAGGTTAACAACTGCAAGGAAAGAATTCAATGGTTTAAGAATATTTAATATATCGTTTAGCCCGGGAAAGAATGAGTGGAGCCGTGGCTTGCGTGTAAAACGTGCATTGATATACAAGTTACCGCCCACTACGTCTGGCGCGAACATTGGCCAGTGTTCAGATGTCATTATTGTCCATTTGCTTTCAGTTGAAACACGGAAAGTAGAAAGAGATAGAGCTATATTCCACGCGCAGCGGTAATGGTTACTGCCTAACCTCGAAACCTTTACTATTGAAACTTACAATTGAAATTCCGTGTTGCAAAGATGCTCGTTTTTCCCAACATCCGGTTATAACAATACAAAAGCCAGCGAAGCAATGATGGCTAAGCATATCAGGATATTATACACACTTCTGTACAAACTGGTCCATATTTCAGCTGGCCACAACACTTTTAAAAGTAGAGTGTTTAGTCAACGCATGTGCAGTTCGGTCGTCTCCTTTAACGAACCCTTATAATCGTTTTACAACACGGGTCCTTCCTCCTGAGGCAAGTGAGAGTCCTTGCGGAGTCAAAAAGTAACCGCCACTCCCTTTAAATCAGCGTTGCTATTGGTTTTAAAGACAGGGATCGAGGTCCCACTTTTCTGAAGCGTGGAAATGGATTTATTACAGTCATTAGTTGTGGGTAGCGCACAATTCCTTTGTGGGCCAACTGCACACGCGTTGACTAAAGGACTCTAGCAACAAATGGTCATATTTCAACTTTAACCTCACATTTACTGAAGTTTGCACTTCCTCTAGTTTCTGTAAGTGAACACTCGAGTAAAACATCTGAATACCAGTAGCGTGGCGTGGCGTGTGGATTGGGCATGCACTTTGAACCCGCGTTAAGGGCACGCATAGGTGAAATTGCTAAATTCTACAACTATTGGCGAATTTTGTTCAAGTACACATCAGACATAATACATGTAAGAAATAATGTGCATACAAATTTCTTTGCAATCTTGTTAAGACTTTTAAGTTTATTTCATTTACTAATTTTTTTAACTATTGTTAGCACCGTGCCTGAAATGCTGCACAAGATTGAAATTTCAAGATTTTGATAATTTTAAATGTTTTTTTTATATAGATAAGTACTCTCAAAAAAAACGTTGGGTACAGAAGATTTTGTAATGCCTTGGTTTATGAAATAAAAATTAATGATGAAACAATTTTTTTTCCACAATTTTTATAATTTTCATAGAACTTTATAATTCACCTACTGCTAAATATTAAAATTGCAGAAATATCTCTCCTATTATTTATTTCTGCATTCTCAGTTTGTTGATTACAAATACTCTGATTCCATATTCGTAGCAGTAGATTTCCAGGAAATGCAGCGTTCTTTCCTCGCAGTGAACCACACGGAAGCACATGAGCAATGTGCATACCCTGCCTTCGGTTTCCTGGGTTCACACATTCACACTAATTACTGTTCAGTGCTACTTCTTGTGCTCTAATAGATACAGAAGAGGTTAAAAATATGAAATTAACCTTCACTGCCGAACAAAATACTGAAAATCTTAGCTTTAAACTTCATTAACATTAACAAGCGAGATGCACTTCTCTGAGTCACATCCAGTGCGCGCGCACATCATTTGCAAGCAGAACCACCAGCCGCTCTGTTTCAATGCTTGGCGTGATAGGATAATTCTAATTCATAGCAGACTGTTGTTCGAAACACTCGTGAACAAGAATGCCAGTTGGATTAATATATAGATAATAGGAAAAGTTAACTAAGGAAAAGTGACAGGGTATGCAACATATCATTGATGCTGAATACAACTACATATAACATAGTTGGTCAGAATATGATAAAACATTACAACCAATCCAACAAATTCGTATAGTTTCCTCGCTGGTACGGTGGTTAGCACATTACAGAGTCAAAACATTCCGAACCGGCTGCCCGCTATTTATCTGTCCGCGCCCTCGGCGCTAGTTGCCGCCTGTCGCTATCATAGAAAGGCGCGGATAAAACCGTACAACATTTTGAAAACTAATTTTAAAGGCTTGTAAAATTTGTTAACATATAACCCAACCTAAACAGAATTACCCTTCGGAGTTTTCATCTTTTATCATTGTCTGAAAATGTTCGATAATAGCAAGAGCATAATTCGAAAGAGTAGCTCTGTCAGAACTTTCATCTGTAAATCAAATAAACCTCTCTTCAACATTTCCGTCAATATTTATGTAATAACGTACGGTACAGAGTTGTTCTTCACTGTTAATGTCAGGAGTTTCATCTAATACGCACATTTTTTAATGTTCGTGGTTATACTGAGTGGAGGGGTTCCTTTTTAGAGAAATGTTAATATTTGGAAGCTTCTTATGTTAAGTTTGTCGATCACACAACAGTTATTTCCATTTTGGTTGCAACAACGTCACGGAAACGACGTTTTGTTTACTACTGTAGCTCTGATTCATGTCGTGACGTCATAGATGTAGCTGTCTTAACCTACATTTGGTTTAATGTTGAGTGTCCAAATCATGATCAAATGTTCAGAATTCAAGAGCGCTCATTCAAAAAGCAAAACAAATCGCGAATTAACCTATTCACGACTATAAATGCAATAATGTTAGCGCGATTCAAAGCACGAGATGCACAATAGCATATTACATACCGTGGGTCAAATGCAAACACTAGTTTCCTGCAGTCAACGACAGGTGCCGCTGATGCAAGCTTTGTTTCCATACTGCCACCAAGTTATTGCAGAGTGGCGCGAATTCAAATCTTGAAGCTTGGTTTTTAATTATATTAAAACAATTATGTACCACAAAATTATGATGAAAACAACTTGGCAATCGGTTTGAGGAAAATTACAGGTATGTATTGCATCTGACACCCACTGCATTCATCGTGCGATATGACCTGATTAGAGAGAGAGAGAGAGAGAGAGAGAGAGAGAGAGAGAGAGAGAGAGAGAGAGAGAGAGAGAATTTAGAAAACATCGCCCTGTTTAAAAGTATATTTCCCTTTTAACCGCAATCACAGTACCCTGACATGTGTGCAGTTAGCACGCAAAAGTTTTTCAAACATTGTGTGTTGCAGCTTTCCCAGGGGCACACTTCACTAATTTCTTTATTTCTTCTGCTGGCTACACGCAACGTTATTCACTATATCGTATTCCGGAACACAAAGAAGTCAAAGTATTAAAGAAGCCAAAGAGTTTTATTTTGCGAATACACAAGCAAAATAAAAAAATATGCTGTTTCACTCACATGACTTTCTCTACTCTTGTACTAACAGTTCTTACAGACTCTTATTCCTCTATTTTCTTAATGCTAGTCCAAATAAACATTTGTACAAATTATCTTATTGCTTATTTTTTTGTAGGTACAAGGGGAATGTGGGAATACAGTAGGCTTTGAGCGATACACAAATCTTTTAAAGCTTTGAAATTCCGTTCTCTTTGCACGGGCAAGAGATAGAAAATGAACAACGACCTTCCATTCGAGAAAAGTAGAAGTATTCCAAAACTCGTACATATAACAAGGAATATCTCCGAAATGGTTCACTCCAAAAAAATTGCATTTGGACATAACTTGTCTTTTAACGGGACCTATATTTTTTGTACAGTAAGATTGTTCTATCTCTTACGGTTTGATAGTTATGCAAAAGTCATAAAGAGTAAACAGCACTACATAGGCTGTTGCCAGAAAATTCAAGATATACATTTCATTTGCCATAAAAATATCTTAAGCATATAGCATTTTAATCAAAGCTGTTGTGGACATTTTTGAGAAAAACAAAATTTTTAACAATTTTCCATGTAAAGGGTAGTTTAGGATGCAGGAATTTTCTTCAAAATCTTTGTGTCGCATCCTTGAAAGACATCCAACTTAAATACCAATTTTGGTTTTTAACCGACTTTTGAGTTAATGCTGTTCACACACACACACACACACACACACACACACACACACACACACACACACACACACACACACATCTTTTTTTTACTCAGTGGGTCTAGAACATATTTCCGGTGAAATCTCGACATCCAATTTTTGGGTGGAATACAATACTTCCTCTACTTGCTATACGTAGTAGAGAAAGTAAAACTACACTCTTGTGAGAAGAGTGGGTAGAGTAAGTCATAGGAATGTACTACCTATCTAATGAATGAATTCAGACATTAGGCAGGGGAAATAGTGTAGAAACATAACAGGTAAGCCGTATTACGTCATCATTCCCATGCATGGACAGGTCCCAGGTCCCTGGCCAGGACACAGAAGTGTCCTCAACTTGAAAGTTCTTTCGTCAGACAGGTAGTAACATTTTATTTACCTACAGAATAAGCGCAATACACGATTAGGTTATGTATTTAAATGTAGACTTCCTTTCAGTGAAGTAAATTAGTAGAATTAAGAAATAGTAAAAGAAACAATAAAGAATTGAGAATTGATTAAAGAAAATTGTAATTTTTATCAAACTGTCATTTCCAGAAATACGATCATTTCTCAGCATAATGTGTGTTTAATCACAATGTGGTCAATGTTTATGTAAACATAGCGTCATGTTATCTTTATTCTGATAAAAACACACCCATTCATCCGATAAAAGAATACCAGATATTGCACCTGGAATGCATGTTTCTGACGCAAGCTATCTGTTTCTACATATTTTATCGAGCTGTTAGTATCTGTTCTTGGGTTTGACCTCAGTTTCTTTCATCTTAACGTCGCTGGATACTTGGATAACATTTCAATGTTGTAGGTTAGTTGGAGGAAGTGCAAACTTACTAGCATGTGGAACGCTGGCCAATGCTCGCGCTGGGCGCTGTTACCAAGCGTAGTAGGCGTGTACCGGCGGCAGTCTGTTTAGTGAGCGCGCGTATACTTGCTTCACAGAGGAAATGTGCACTACCCACAACTGACCCCTGTCCTTGAAGACCAACAGCAACCCTGATTTTAAGGGAGTGACAGTCACATGTTGACTCCACGTGGAGTCCCAGTTGCCAAAATTCTGAATTTGTTTTTTTTTTCTGCTTCTTTATCTACAAAGGGGCCATGCTAAGAGGTTAAAACGATTATAAGGGTTCCTCGAAGAAGGCGGCCGAACTGCACACACATTGACTAAACAGCCTAACTCTGTACACCAGAGCACGTTTTAGAGATCACTTCCCTAACACACGTTTTTGCCTCACTCCACCGGCCATCCCTTCCTTGCACTGTTATTCAGGTTCCGACACACCTCATTCAGTGGCGGGTATGGTTGTTTCATGAAGAGTGGTAGATATGCGGATTTCAATTTGCAAATATAAAACATTACAATATGAAATGCAACTTTGTTCAGAAGCATAAAGCAAACTTTGGTGATCTAACAGGTATTTATTTACAATTTCAAAAGATACGTTTTGAATACTCGTATTTCTAAACATATAAAAGGGACAATATGATTCCACTGTTTAGTGGTTTAATTCCTTCAATACAAACTATTGTACTTTGTGTTTCAAAGTTTGAACATAATATTACGTTTAAAACCAAAGAATTTATTATGTTGATCAAATAGTTTTAAGGCTCAATAGCAATGGAACTTTTATGTTTTATTTATTGTGAAAGAGTAACAATTTATTATGTTGATCATAAGCTAGTGTAAGGGTATTGTGTGCATAAGAAGGTTATAATGTAATTTACCTAACCACAGTAGGTGGCTGTAATGATTATTGTATGCAAAATATCTTTAATATAAACAAAATAGTTAATAAGCGTAGAAATTACTACCACGCAGGTGGAACGAGCCCACAACTGCACGTGTTGTATCCAAACAACCTTTGTCACTCGTCAAGAGAGTGTGGGGCGGGTAAGGCAAGTTCAATCGCTGCTTCTCCTCTCGTGCCCATGCCTGTTATAGGGTTTAAATTGTAAAAGCTTTGTGACATTCCAAGCCGATGTCAGAGATTTTCCTCGGCATTAGTTCTTATCAAGAATAGGTTAGGTTTCGCCAGATCTATTCACAAGATTACGCACCGTTTCTCTGTGAGGCGCACGAACTGTGGATGGATCGTTGGCAAACTTCTCCCCAAGAGTTTGTTGTCACATAGGAATCTAACATGATGATTTTGCGTGATAAAGTATACCGGCTTTTTGGAATTATAATAGCACAAACATACTGTGACAATGACATAGTTACGTGTGTACAACTGTGTCAACTGAATAGCCGGCACACGGAGAGGAGGGAAAGTAGTGGGGGAACAGAATAGTTTAGAAACAGCTACGTATATAGAGAGAGAGCAAGCAGTTCCCGAAATACGGCCAGGTCCGAACGAAGGCTCTCAAAGTGTTATTGCCGGTTTTCAAATCATCATTAGTCACGAAGCCGATGAAGAGAGAAAAGTAAGAGGAAAGGGATTGGAAAGGAAAGATAAGAAGAAACAACCAAGTGATAGAAAGAGTATTTAATGCGTGTATTTAACTGCATGGAACTTTTAAATGGAAACGATTCTAAAACTGATGCATACATGGAGCTATGCCGCGACATTTGACTGGCTCGTCGCGTTTTTCCCTGCTACGTGTGACCTCTAATGTAATACGTGCTGCAACTCCGGAATGTTTCAGGTGCGTTGCGGTATTTATTGTAATACTCACACCAATATTTTGGGGCTGTAGAACTTCTACACTACCAAGCTCTTTGGTGTGGCGGTAGCACGTCTGCCTCACATTCAAGAGATACCGAGTTCGTAGCTCGGTTACTCCAAAGTATATGGACCCCGGGCTCATTTGAGCAACATTTCAGTCATTTCATTAATCATCCGACATGACCCACTACGTTGAAGGAGATTAAAACCATTCTAGGTTCACACTAGAGGTTAGGGATGCATTAATACCAAATAAACGTTTCATGTCTTCACCAAAACTATATTCTGTTTTATTTTTAGAAAAAAATATAATTCCCAGCCACTTCAGGCTGCAATCTGGATTCTTTTTTACTTTCTCTGCTACGTATAGTAAAGTAGAGGAATTATTGTATTCCACCCACAAATACGATGTCCAGATTTTACCGAAAATATATGCTTTGAAGCCCCCTGAATAAAAAAGAAAACATTTTTAAAAAAAGGTCCATGTGTCTGTCTGTGGACAGCATAACTCAAAAACGAAAAGTCGGTTAAAAATCAAAGTTGGTGTTAGTTTAATGTCTTTCAATAATGCGACACGAAGGTTTTAAAGAAAATTCCTCCATCCTAAACTAGCTTTTACATGGACAATTTTTCGAAACGTTTGATTTTGTTGAAAATGGCTCTGACAATTTTGACTAAAATGCCATATGTTTGAGATTTTTATGTCATGTGAAATGTATATCTTGAATTTTCTGGCCATAGCCCATGAAGTCCTATTTACTCTGGATGACCTGCATAACTGGTAAACCGTAAGAGATGGACCAAATCTTACTATACAAAAAATGTACATCTTGCTAAACTACTCGATTTATGTCCGAATATATTTTTTGTAGAGTGAACCATTTCGGAGATATTCGTTGTTTGTGTGAGTTTTGGGGAGCTTGTACTTCTGTCAAATGGAACATCGTTATTCATTTTTATATGTTAACCATGCAAAGAGAACGGGATCTCAAAGCTTTAAAAGATTTGACTATCGCTCAAAGTCTACTGTACTCCCGTATTCTCCTTGTACCTACAAGAAGATAAACAGTAAGATAATTTCTGCAAATGTTTATCTCGACTAACACGAAGAATATATAGGAATAAGAGTTTGTAAGAATGGTTAGTACCAGGGTAGAGAAAGTCATGTAAGTGCAACACATCAGATTTTTTTTTCCAGCAAGACTTCAGGATTACAACAAAATCAACTGATACTTATGCTCATATCAGGTGTTGCCCGTGGTATAACCATTTATCCCTACAACTTGTAGACTTAGATCACACTTTCCAAAAAGCCTTGTGCTTCTTTGTAGACGTTAAAAATATTACTTAGTGCGTTTAAACAAAGAGAAAAACTCTAAGGACACTATAAAGAAGAAAAAAGAAACAAAATAAACAAAAACACGCGGAAGACAGTGTTGAACGGACTGCTAAACAATCACAATTACTACAGGAAGAAAACGAGTGGAGAAAGTCCTGTGAATGTTACTCGTAGCATTTCTATTTCAATCACATGGAAAATTGTATGAAATTGTTTGTAGAAGAGCGACTAGACAAGGACATGTGAATTGTTACGTAACAAAAAAGTGAGTATAGAAAACCGTGTGAGTGTAACGCACGTTTATATTTCAATCATAGAAAACTGTATGAATTATTTGTAGAAGAGAAACAGGCAAAGAAATGTGATTGTGTTTCGTAAAAGAAAAGTAAAAACCATGTGAATGTAATACGTTGTATTTATGTATAAATCAAACATACAGAAACTTGTATGAATTGCATGTTGAAGCGCGAGTATAGAAGAGTATGTTAATGTTTTACGTAAAAGTAAAGCGATTATAGAAAACCATATGAATGTTACATTGTATGGTAAAATGGATAGCACACAAAACTTATCCATGAAAAAACACATATACGTGTCGATTTTGCGGTGATTGGACAAACCCCTTAGGAACGCATAGAGGACAAATATACAAACATTCAAACTGTAGATAATAATCACACAAGATGAACTTTTAAACGTTTCCACATTTTCTTTAGTGTCGCAGTTATAACAAATGCTTCACTGTTTCACGTAATACAGAAAATCCTGGCTAATCTACAAAGAAATAGAGGTGAGTGTGAAGTTTGTTCAGCTGCAGGCCGCATTCAAATATTTTGAAAATGATACACACTATTGAGGAAACAATCTCATCAATTGAATTATAAAATCGTCGAGTAGTTTCTGATGTTAGGCCAGAGGGAATTGTTTCCTCTATATCGGATTTTCAAGTATATTCAGCTTTTACCACTAGTCAGTTTAAATGAATGACGTCATTAGTTCAGCGGGATCCTAGTCTCGAAGGGGGGGTCAGAAATGAACCTCGGACTGCAAGCGTTTCCGGCTTCCTAAACAAGTTAATGTATTGCGGCGGTGCAAAACTGCTTTTCAATAGAACATTCTTTGCACACGAGATGAAAGTGGCAGAATTTGCATGATTGAATGCTACTTTCGAAGTGGAAGAATACGAGGCAGGAATCTATCGTTACGATATTGTACGTCGTGTAAATGATTTTCTCCGTTGTTGCCCAGAGTTTAATCAGAAAGTTTCATGTATTCCTGTAATGCTCCCAACAGTTTTGAACAGTGGATCCATATAAACTTGAACTACTTTAATGGGCTGTAATTGCCCTCTGAAAGCTTGTAAAAATGTGAAAATTATTTTAATAATCTCACTGTCTCTGCAGAATTAGTACAACTGCTCATTTTTGCTATTTTGTTGATTTCAATGGGAATTATGAACATTTAGTTTGCAGGCGTAACAAGCATGTGCAGTACTCACTTCGAGAGCGTACTTGTATTGTGAAAATGTATTGGAAGATAAATTCATTGATACAACAGGAATTTAGAAGAGAATTCCATGTGCGCATGTTGCAAAACTTCTTTCCCTGATTACGCTCCCCTTATGTAGAACTTACAAGCCAGTGCCTAGGGTCAGACGCCTGTCGGGAGCAGAGGAACCTATGGACCAGACAGAGTGAAGACCTGGAAGCGAGTGGTCAGCCAAGCACCAGGTATGAGAGTGAGGAAGATGCTATGAAATGCAGGCGAAATGGATGATTGGAATGGTGATAATGGAGCAATTGGTGGAATGAATGGCTGAGGAAATCGGAGAACCCGGAGAAAACCTGCCCAGACGCCGCTTTGTCCACCACAAATACCACAGGAGGGTCCCGCCTAGGTGGTAGGCGAGCGGTCTAACCACTCAGCCACGGCGCCGCCATTATACTTCCAGACTCTGGGAAGTACCAGACGCTTAGTGAACTCTCCAAAGAAATCACTGCGTGGTTTGAGCCAAGAGAGCTGTGAAGAAATCGGGATTGCGGTCATAGAGTGCATATGGTGTAGATATGTATAGAAACTGGTGGAGGACACTTTCAACATTTCCTCTGAGGAACAATGAACAATGTAATCTCCCACCTGTGTAATTCTTCCAACGTTGCACATGTGTCCTATTATTGTTTCAAAAGTTATGGCCCATTAAAATGGCTCAGGTTTATATCGATCACACTGTAGTTTTCATTACAATTGGTTATTGTGCCTCTGTGTTCTAATTTATTGTGTGCAGGTTAGTTTTCATTTATTGCGGTAAAGAAAAAAAATTAAAATTATTTTGTTGTTTAACGACGCTATCAATTGCCAGGATCACATCAGCGTCGCCGGTGTGCCGGAATTTTGTCCCGCAGGAGTTCTTTTACATGCCAGTAAATCTACTGACATGGAGCTGTCGTTTTTAAGCACACTTAAAAACCATCGGTCTGGGCCGAATTTGAACCCGCGACCTTGGGAACAGTAGGCCAGCGTCTAACCAACTGAGCCACCCAGACCGACATTGAGGTAAAGAGTGTGATAAGATGGAAAAGTTATGCCATTAAAGCCGAGACACATTACGCTGCAACAACTATCCAATTATTTCAACAGTCAGTCGAAGAGAGGTTAAGGAAAACACAAATAAATATCCGACTATATTTAATCACAATTTTCCTAAACATTGGGATATTTATTCGTTATTAGGAATATCACAGGTACTTCGCGGGTAATATTCTCTTGTTTCAACAGAAAGGTCAGACTAATTGCAGGTATAAGGCTGTTTATACAGTATTGGGGCCGGGTAGAGCAGTACAAATATTTGCAGTGGTACCAGTCTCCAGGATGGAAGAACTTGATTTTCGTCCCACGAGCTTCTCATCTGATCGATTGATGTCCCTTCCAAGGCTCGTGCAAATAAAACTTGGGAACTGGAAAATATCAAGAGTGTGGAAGGAAATAACGTTTTGTTTACGTGTTGATTTATTCTTTGCCATAAACTGCAAATTAACAAACAATAACGGTATAAAAAGAGTAGTTGAAAATTACAAGCAGATAATTGTACAATATACTACTGCAATAATGAACAAAATCGTTTAATCCGAATGATATCTCTACTTCAAAGCCATTACATATCTCTAATAGTAAGAACTAAGATGGAGGTGATATTTGTATTTTGTCATGTCGAAAGTAAAAACAAGTCAAATAGAATTGGTAAAATCGTTGCAAGTAACCCAAGTCTTGTAGAAGGTGAAGTGGGCTAACTTGTCTTAGCTAAAATGGAAAATGTGTCAAACAAGAACAGTGATAAGATAGAATTGTCAGGTGAGAATTATTCCCTTGGGGAAGAAGAGCTAAAACCCCGCAATATTTGTTGGTTTAACGGTGGCCTGTATCTTCTATTGGTGTTTAAAGTAGATTCTGTAAGTCTGCATTACCTGACAATAGACAATTTTTCAAACTTGAAAACTTACAAAAGCTGTTTCTAACAAATTGTAATTCAGTATTTAATGTTAAAAGTACCGGGAGAGCAAAAATGTTCGAACGGACTGCGCGATGTTTTGCCTGAAGAGAATAGCTCCACCCCAAACTACCCTTTACATGGCAAATTTTTCGAAAGTTTTGTTTTCTTGAAAATTGCTCTAACGATTTTGATTAAAATGTCATATGTTTGAGATATTTTTATGACAAATGAAATGTATATCTTGAATTTTCTGGCTACAGCCCCTGTAGTCGTATTTACTCTGGACTACTTTTGCATAACTGGTAAACCGTTAGAGATAGACCAAATCATACTATACAAAAATGTAGATCTTGCTAAAACACAATTTATGACTGAATAATTTTTTTTTTTTTTTTTTTTTGTAGAGTAAAAAATTTTGGAGATATTCCTTGTTATTTGTGTAAATTTTGAAAACAAAATTTTCGTTTGGAACATCGTTATTCAGCTTTTTATGTTAGCCGTGCAAAGAGAACGGAATTTAAAAGCTATAAAAGATTTGACTATTACTCAAAGCCTACTGTATTCCCATATTCCCCTTGTACCTACAAGGAAGTAAGCAATAAGATAATTTCTGCAAATGTTTATCTCAACTAACACGAAGGAGATATAGGAATAAGAGTTTGTAAGAATGGTTAGTAGAAGGGTAGAGAAAGTCATGTGAGTGCAATACATCAGGTTTTTTACTTTATCACCTACGAGTACTTACAGGAGGCAGAGGAAATATTGTCAGCTTCCCAAAAATTCCATACTGGAATTTCGATGAACGAACAAGTTTTTAAGTCTACGGCATCCCTAACATGTAGTGTTGGTGTGAGAGAGAGAGAGAGAGAGAGAGAGAGAGAGAGAGAGAGAGAGAGAGAGAGAGAGAGACACACACACGCACACACACACACACACACATACACACACACACACACACACACACACACACACAGAGAGAGAGAGAACAGCAAAGCTCGAAATATTCTTGAATAAAGCTGAAATGTGCTAATTAAGTTCAGCCTCGCCCAAGAATGGGACACAAAGGTGTTCAAGAAAATACATCCGCCCCAAATTACCCTTCACATGTAACACTTTATTACCTTTTTATTTTTGAAATATATTATAACGATTTTGATGCAAATAACATGTCTTGGATATCCGCATACCTAACGAAATGTGTATATTGAATTTTCTGTAAAAACCTCATTCTGAATGACTTCTCATTATGTTATACTATTGGTAAATGATATCAAAGACAAAAAACTTACTACACAGAAAATATAGCTTTGGTTAAAACACACAAATGACCTCAAATCCTTTTAGTGGCGTTAACTTCCTTAGATGATTCAATATTTTTATACTTGTAATATTTGGTCACCACTCATTTGTTTCTCCTGATTTCATGCAAAGAATATGGATATCATTTCAGCCTTGTACCATTTCAAAATGTATAAAATAATTTTTGCAATGTTTATCGCGATTAACATGAAGTAGATGGACAAATTAACGATTAGTGGGTAGAGAAATCCATATGAATATGATATAAAGTACAAATGTGATATTGTGTTGAAAATGTTGCCCCAATGTTTTGCATTGTCTCATTTCCCTGGAAAGTATGGTATTGTTTTGTTGGAAGCATCATTTCCTAAACGTCAAAGCCATTTCCTCTAACACGAAGCCTGTGTCCCATACTACCCTATGGGAGCTGTGAAGGGTCAAGGAAAAGTTTAATTATCCACACGCCATTGAGGCGGTCACGATTCCCAACTTCTGTAATCACAATGTCCCAGTTCCATCTTGCTGTAAAAGTGTTACTAAGGAAACGGAACATATGTCACGCTTAAGAATACAAATGGGCGTTCTCTAGGGGGAACATCTTCTGCAAGTCGCAGTTTCTAACCTACAAGGTCTTTTAAAATGTACTTGGTGCTGCTATTGCTTTTATACAGGGTGTAAATAAATGTTACCGTGTAATCATAGTACAGTGGCGTACAAAGTAAATGTGCACCTATAGATAAGCAGCTAATTTGAAATTGCGTGCAGGGTTACAGGGTAGCCTTAAAATTGCAAGATACGAAAAGGGACAGTACAATAAAAAATTGAATTATATGGGATATATTAAATTATTTACCTATGTCATTCATACACAAATATTATTTTCGTAACCTGTTGCAATAGGTATATGAAAATATACATTTTCAGGGTCTCGAAAAGTAGAAAACACCTTACATGTAATGTTTTCTCCATTTGTAGAGAAATGCTTTGAATCTAACTGCTCCACAATTTTGTACATAAATGTATAATTAGAATCCTGCACTTGAGACATACTTAAATATTTATTTCAATTGCACAATTAATCCAGAGTTAGGTTCCCTATACGCAACTGCTGTACTGCGCTAGTGTATCCTGGAGCGGCTGTGCGTAACACAGCTATTACCGACCTTGCCCTAATGCCCGCATTGCTTACAACTTTGTCACACTGACATATTCTTCCGCGCTCCCTTTTGTTTCCCTTTCCCCCGATTGATTAATGTAGACTTTTGATTGGCAACGTATGATGAACAAGTCCTGTGCAATGCAAGATCAGGTGATAAAACGGTAAAACCGAAGGATCCACTAATATATTTGTGGATAAGAATGTCATGCCTGCCAGATGCACTCTTGTTACATAACCTATTTTATTCATAAGGGTATGAACATTAAATTCTCTTCGAATATATTAAATAAGAAACTAGTTTGCATCGTGCAAGAACCTATTCCACAACAATAGCCAATGGGAGAGGACTATTGCACGCGTGATTTAATTCATGAGAGAAGTATGGATCACTAAAGCAAGCAAAGAAGTAAAACAAGAAACTGAAATACTAAAACAAAAAGCTATCTATTACGAAGGTGTTCAAAATGGCTGCCGCCAACATTCATGCATTTTGTGCATCGCCTGATTATGTGATGTCAAACCAGTTTATAATCTGAAATAAATCTGACTTTATTTTTAACATTAACAAATCACCTTTCTTCTGGGAAAATACATTAAAATAACAATTGCTAAAAACCAGTTGTCAAAATAAAATGGAGTGCTATTTCGATTGTTAATCGATTGTAATGTGTAATAAATTGTTTTTCAGCGATTTATGGGACACAGTTGGTGACTCTGATAAAACAAAAGAATTACCTAGTTATTATTTTTACAAAAGAAAAGAATGATCAGGTAATAATAAGTTTGCTAAGCAACATTTGAGGTCTTCAAAAGTATTTAGATAAGGTTCTGTCACAAATTGTGATTTTCAAGGGAAAGCAAGTTAACTGTGCAATCTGTGGTCAAGTTGGTGTTATACAGAGGAAACGAAGATATTGGAATAATATATAGAAACCTGGTGCACGTGTTCGTAGTGCAGTGCTCGTGACTAACTAGTGTGCTTGTGTTTCAAGTCACAGGATTGTGGTGCCATACAAAGTGCATTTTATTTACAGTGCACGTACTTTTGATCTTGTCGTTTCATCTTGTATTCTTTAATAATTTAAATATATTGATACGGTCAGGTGCCGACATTTAAGTGTTCCTCGGTGCCGGGAGGGATCCCGTACTACTCGCCGGCCGATGGACGAGCTATCGTTCCCGGACTCGGACAAAGAAATGGCTGAAGCCGAAGCTCCGGTTTTGCCGGTTTCGGAAACTACTGCTAGCCTCCCGACTCCCGTTAAGGAAAAACTCTTATATTCGTTTAATGATTTAGCTCCATTTTTAGTAGTCATTACAAGTAGTAAGGGTGATGTAGCTTCTCTACACCCATTGAAGCTCGGTAAACTTCTCTTTGAAAAATATGCGAAATATCATATCTCTAAATTACAAAAAGCTGGAACAAATCGATTTGAAATTTATTTTGAAAAGTATTCCGAGGCGAATGCATTTTTGCTATCCGGTTTCGACTCTGAGAATAATATGTGCTCTTTCATTCCTCAACATTACATTGAGACGAAGGGCATTATAAGAAATGTAGACACTGACATTACTGAGCAGGAGATTATGGAATTTGGAAATACAGAATCTAATACCCCCATTCACCATGTTTACCGATTGAAGCGCAAAGAAGTAACCCCGCAGGGTGAAACTGTATACCACCCTACACAGACTTGTGTCATTACTTTCCGCAGTCAAACCCTTCCTCGTTCTTTCCGACTATATTACAGCTCTTTTAAAATTACCCCTTATATCAGCCGCGTGATGCAGTGTTACAACTGTGCCAAATATGGACATTCGGCTAAAGCTTGTCGTAGCAATACAGTATGCTTTAAGTGTGCCGAATCACATACCACCTCATCTTGCACATCAAATAACCTACGATGTGTACACTGCAAGCTTGCACATCCGGCAAATGCAAAAACTTGCCTTATCCGCCTTAGAGAGGAAGCAGTCCTGAAACGTGTCGCCGAGCTCCGGGTCACGCGCTACGAAGCTCTGGCGATGCTTAGGGGGTCTTCCTCGTTTGCCGATAAAGTGCGAGAAAATGCTCCACGTACAGAACGACCCGGGGAGACAACGCCGACACCCCAGACTCTAACGTTGACTAAACAGAAACGCCTGGCTGGAGGAGGGACCGGTGCCCCCCCGCCCCCTGTCGCCGAAAAAACCTCGCCATACTTTAGCACTTCCAAACGTGTTCGCCTGGCTCAAGAGCCGCCTCCGAAGCGCGCATTCCCCCACTCCTCTGGTCGCCTACCTCAGGCAGGCCCCTCTCAACCTGTATATGCTTCTCAAACCCCGAGTGCTCCTTTGAGCTCATTCACATCCCAAGCGGAGGCTCCCGCCAACAAACCTCAAGTTGTAACACAACTAGTAGACAGTTTCGCATTTCGCCGACAACTCGAAGATCTACGTCTCTTAGTGGAAACACAAGCGTCGAACTGGGTCGAACAGGCAGGGCGTATTCTCGCGGGCCTAATCCAGGCACAGACGCTTCAGTATGCCTCCTAATTGCCCCATGGACAAGCCACTATCTATACTCCAGTGGAACGCTCGTAGCATCCGCTCTAAACGGGCGGAACTCCAACAGTACCTGGCTAATAAATATGTTGATTTGGTACTTATTTCAGAATCCTGGCTAGCGCCACACCACACATTTCGCTGGACTCCTCACCGGATTATTAGGCACGATCGTAACCGGGAGGGGGGAGGTCTACTCCTCCTACTTCATCCCTCCCTTACTATTCTTTCCGTCCAGAAAATATCTAGTTTTGATGAACAATTTCAAGCAGTGCTGTTACAACTTCCTCAACTGCAGATCCTCACGGTTTACAATGCTCCGGCACACCATATATCGCAAACCTTTTGGAACTCCCACGTTTTGCTTAAACCCCATCTACCAACCCTCATATGTGGCGACTTTAACCTCGGACTCACACCACAGCAGATACGGGACGGTGCACACACGCACCGGATGCTACACTTCTTGGCTTCTTCCCGTCTCCTGCTTCTGAATACCGATGACCCTACGCGCTATGGGCCACCCCCCCAACGTCCGACGTCTCCCGATCTTACGTTTATCTCTGACTCACTCTGGCCACAATCTACTTGGAGGGTGGATCTTGACAGCCTCGGCAGTGACCACAGGCCCATACTACTGCAAATTTCTCCGCTTGGTCCGGCTCAACGCCTTCGCCATATCCCAATACGCCCGCAAATACAAGACTGGAACCAATTCACGCAGGACCTGGATAGTGCCTTTCTTCAAATCACTTCCACACAACTAGCCTCTAATCCCCTCGACCTATTGGATGCCACGCTAAACACTACCCTCCCTAAATACTACCCCAAATCTCGTCAGTGTGCCTTGACACGAACTGCGAAGCCTCCGTGGTGGACACCGGAGTGCTCTGCGGCAGTAGCTAAACGGCGCCAGGCCCTGCGACAGTACAAAGAATCTCCTACCAGATCCCTCTACTTGGCCACGCAACGACAATATGCCCAAACTCGACGGATTCTACAACAGGCGAAGCGCCTCGGATGGAGGAATTACTGTTCTAACCTCGCACCCCACGTCTCATCCTGTGAGATATGGCGTAAACTTCGATGGTTCACGTCGCGTGTTCGGGGACCAATGTCTCCCATAGAATATAACCCTGAGCTACAACAGGAATTTTTATGCTCCATAACCCCAGATTACGCAGCCGAGAAACCGGAGGTGGAGGACACAACTGACAGTTGTGTGGAGTGTATTCCTGGGAGACGAGAGTTGATTTCCGCAGTGACGATCGAAGAACTAAAAATGGCTCTCCAACGACACATCCACTCTTCCACGCCGGGTCCAGACGGTATTTCCTATGACATGATTCGTCATTTTCCAAGCAAACTTCTACACCTACTTACAGAATGCTATTCGCACATCCTGACCACAGGAACGATTCCCGGAGGTTGGAACACATTTTATGTGATCCCTATCCTCAAACCGGGCAAGTCGGGCGACGAAGCAGCACACTATAGACCGATAGTGCTCGCCTCCGTACTGCGCAAGCTGTTAGAGCAAATATTGGTCTCGCGGCTATCCTTCTACCTTGAACGCGTTGGTCTGTGGCCAAAGGGACAGTATGGCTTTCGTAAGAGTTTCTCTACTACGCATAATCTGGTACAACTTACACACGACGTTCGAGTCTCGTGGCATCAGAACCAAGGGGTTTTAGCCCACTTTTTAGACATATTACATGCCTATGATTCTGTGTCTGTTGGCCCATTAATCCAAGGATTACGTCACTTTGCCTTCCCATCTTCCCTACTTACACTTTTTATCAACCTCCTGTCAAATCGCTACATTTACCTTCATCCTCGCTATACGTTACAATCCCCACGTTTTTGTTCCCAAGGTCTCCCCCAGGGCACGTCCCTCAGTCCTCTCCTTTTTATCCTTTACATTCACACATTAAGTACATTACCATTTAAGCATAGCCAACTACTTTTATATGCCGACGACTTAGTCTTATATTCCCAAACCCCTCTACATACTGTGAGTCACTCTCCGACCACCCTTCAGGCCGATTTAGACCTCCTTCTTGGCAAGCTCAAAGACCTTGGCCTGACGGTTCACCCTGACAAGTGCGTATCGATTTTCTTTAAACGCGGTCCACCTCTGCTTCATGCTAATATGACCATTGGGGAAAATCCGCTGCCTCTAGCTCGATCCGTCAAATTTCTTGGGTTACACCTGGACCATAACCTGAGTTGGAAATCGCAGGCGATACACCTGCACTCATCCCTCTTGGCTTCTAGTACCCTGTTCCGCTACTTGCAAGGCCGTAGCTGGGGAGCACACCCCCAGAGTCTATACAACATTTTCTTATCTTTATGTCAGGCAAAATTAGACTACGGCTTGATAGTCATTACTCATCTTCCTAAGGTGTGGCAGAGGAAAATAGACTCGGTCCTATACCGCATTGGCAAAGCCATACTTGGGGTAGGGGGCAAACCTTCTATGAATAAGGTTTTCAAGGAGCTGGGAATGCAGCCTCTTCTGCATAGGCAGGTGGTTCTTGCAGTCCGATTTATAGCCAAACTATTTCAATATCGAGAAACGCCATTGTACGCGAAACTCCTGTTAAGTACACGCTTACCACTTTACCAAGTAGTTGCTTCCACACGCCATCCGTTGGTTTACTTAATAGTATTTCGGAAATGCCAAGAATTAGAGGGCATGCCCAGTTTCCCCAGGCTACCGATATACTTAGTGGACTACTTAGTCCACCAACCACAGGCGACTCTTCTGACTGCCGATCTGCATCGCGGGGACCCGTCTACTCCACAACGGTTCCACCACTTCATGTCCCAACACAAGGCATCCATGACTCAACCATTTTTCCACCTATATACCGACGGCTCCGTTACCCCAACAGGTGCGGGAGCGGCGTTCATAAATTGGACAACACTAACGTCGGCACGAGTTTCTCTCCCTGCGGGGTTCTGCAATTATTTTGCTGAGATTTATGCCCTCTACCAAGCTCTACGATCTACTCTTGGAATTTCCAACTCCACGATCCTGTTTTGTTCAGACTCTTTGAGTGCCCTCCGAAGCATCAGCTCACCCAGTATGCATCCGGGGATGGATTGGTGGGAGGTGATGTGTCGACTAGAAATCTCAAAACACTTTAACCGCAGCAATACAATTCAATTCTTGTGGGTCCCGGGACATGCAAATATTTCGGGCAACGAAACCGCAGACCGCCTGGCTAGAGGGGCGGCTCATCTCCCCGCACCGATGGAACCGATAACCCTCCCTTGGAGAGATGCTGCACGGCTTATATATAACCACGTGGTTTCACACCTCTCTAACTATCCCGACGCACCTCCCCTAACGGAGTGCTACCCATGGTTTAAGAAATCCACTCTCAGTAGAGCTGCAATCTCATTGATCTCAAAACTCCGATTAGGAGTCGCCGTTACACCGGCCTACCTATTTAAAATCCGCCAAAGAGCCTCTCCAAATTGTGATTGTGGTGCCTACGGTGATATCAACCACATCTTTCTTAATTGCCCCTCACACGCACTCCCAGTTACGCAATTTATCAGCAGACTAGCCAAGCGTTATGGAAATGGCCCATGGAATATTTCCTCCCTGGTATATAGTGCGGATACCGATTTGCCACGGCTACTACTTCGCCATCTCTTTAACTGCAAAATGAAACTATGATCTGTGCTCCGATCCTCCTTTAGTGATGCAACGTTTTTCTCAGTTCTCCTACATATCTCGATTCGACGCAGACATCGATTACTCCTGCCAGGAGTGTGATAGTGCGTCCAAAAACCCCCAACAACAACAACAACAACAACAACAACAACAACAACAACAACATCAGGTAATAATTCGCATATGATAATTCAACGCCTCCTCCATCATTTGTACTGTCACTAGCATTTGTTTGTTTGCCATGCGCTAATACAAGGCAGTCTGCAATTATTTGTCTCCCGCGTAGTCAACTAAAATAGGGTTTAGTGTTTTAATAAGTCAGTTATCTAATATTTTGTTGTATTTATTTCTTTTAATCATGAAATTAGTGAATTCATTCCTAAGTCAGTTATTTTCTTTAAAGATTACTGTTGATGAAAGTTAAGCGAGAGATAATCACAAAGCGTTTGTTATCCTTTCAATGGTGGCAATAGGTACGTAGTAAAAGTGGAATAAGCAGTCAGTGATACAGATAAATGACCACAAAATACTGGGTGGAAAGGAGGATGATGCTGATAATTGGTAATTTAGGAATTTGTACGGCCTCCAGGAGGCTAGGATCATCTCTAAATATAAACATTCCTTCTAGTCAGCGGTCGATACAACATAACATGGAAAAAGATAATGCAGTGATTCACTTGTTTGCCTTTTAAGTTGCGAAAAAGTCCTCCTTAGGCGAGTTAGATGTACATAGTGATGTTGTGCCTTCTGATATTTAACTGCACTTTTAGAAGACCATGATGATTATTATGTTTGATATATTCTATAATATTCACCCGCAAAATATCGCTAATTAGGACACAAAAGCAGCAAGAGAAATGGAGGGATTTTGGGTTGCAAACCGCTTTTCACACATAATTGGAAATATGAACCTGTATAATAATTAACCAGAAAGAGGGGTACACAAACCACTCATTTTCAGTAATTAGAACTGGGGGCGTAAGAAGATACTGCGTAGGAACTAATGAATGTTATAAATAATTGCTTACTGTAGCATTGCTTTTAATTAGATGCACCGAAATTGTTGCAATGGTTATATTATGAAATCATAGCAAACTAAAATTCAGTGCAGGATATCAAACCCATAGAATTTTTACCAGGTGTTTAAAAAGGGTCTGATATTGTAACAGGAGTTGCGATTGGTCAAAACTAAGGTATTGCGATCTTCTTCTTCTTCTTCTTCTTCTTCTTCTTCATCATCATCATCAGAAATTTCCTCAGTACGAAGGTTTTCTCCAACAGAACAATATGCAAATGTAATTCAATTATATAATCATATGACAAAAATAATTTTGTAGATTAAATATTACCATACACAACTCGTCACGCTTTTTGTAAAATACAACACCATTTATTTCTATCATGCACGTTTTCTTCAGTTGCACCAAATCTCTCCATGGACGTGTGTATATTTTGTATCCAGGTCGTCCTCGTCGTCTGTTACTCTTAATTTCCCATTCTTGAACGAGTTTGGGTATTCTTTTTACTTCCATTCTACGTACATGACCGTACCACTTTCAGTTGTCACACATCCTGAACTCGTGTTCCAACCTCACAAGGAGAGAAACAACCAATGTATTTAGCGCGCATGTCTGTGAACAGCATAATTCAAAAACAAAATTTCGGAAAGATAACAAACTTCGTATTTAAGTTGAGCATCTTCTAAGAATTGACATTAAGCATTTCAAGAAAATCCTCGCTCCAAACTATTCTATGGAAAATGTTTCCTTATTTTTTATTTTCAGAAAATGGTTCCAACTGTTATAATTAAAATATCTATGTTTAAAATGTTATAATAATAAATTAAATTTTTATTCTTCATTTTGAATGTTATGTAACAGTATAAAATGGACAAACGCTTAATGCAATACAATGTAGATTAAGTATTTATAAACTAATTGTTTTCTTTATATTTAATGTTATTATTTTCAATTTTCGAATAATTTACACACCGGTATATTCATCCGACAGTTTGTTTTTTTAATTATACTGTACATACAAACATGCTCGCGTACACAATTTTTTTTGTAAATATGCATTTTTTGTTTTGTTCGGAGTCTCAAAGCGTATTTCCGGTGAAGTATGGGTGTCCACATATTGGGTGGAGTACATAAAGCAGGTACTTTAGGCGAGGGGTAGAAAAAGCTATTAAGTTCAGTGTCACACAAATATAGGTGAACACCAATAATATTATAAATAATTTTAAAAAGCGGAGAAAATTAAGTTATTGTATGTCAGGCTCAAAATTAATGCCGAGAAGAAAAAAATTAATTCCTTCCATGAAAACTCATTTTGTTTTCTTTTATGGATTTTAGGACTCTCTGAGAAACCATCTTCACTAATTTAACTTTTTAAGTAATTTAATTTTAAGTTAACGGATGCATGTTATTTTTCAACCTTAGATCTCATAATTATATCCACTGACAGGCATGAGCTAGAAAGTTTACAGTTTATAAGCAAGAAGGGGATTCGGTAACCTCTTGGTCGTTGTTTATGTCACCTCCTTCTTGCGGTTCCGCCAACCTAACATTCTCTTACGTTTCTGAACATCTGAAGTATCCATGCGCAGTAGAAATGTTTAGTGGGCTATTCAAAAATGGCAGACACAGCAGCGGCCTTCATTTACTTTCGAAAATTCTACCTTTTAACAACCGTAATTTTAAATAGAAGAGACCTACATTTAATGAATAGCCTACAAACGCAAATTCGTTCATATGAATATATGTTTAATTTCTCATTTCCCGGGATTAAACGCTAAAATTATTGTTGTTCTCACGGCCTACTGGATTAGTTCTAGTGCCAGCTGTGAAAATAACATGTATGAATGTTATTGTAGGTTGTTTAGTTTTAAATCACTATTAATACTCGTATTAATTATTTCGCGGAATACTCTAACCCAAGGCTGGGAAGCAAGGCACTGGAAGTGTGAATTTACCATCCCTCTCGTCCCCATTACGCTCTTTCAACAGCCAGAGTCAGCTAAACCGGTTGTTTCTGGCTATAGTCGCGTGGCAGTGTAAACAGAACAGTAGCGGCTGCACATGCGGCATGAGTGAACGACGAAGGTTTAATCGGGACTGGCAGAACTTAGTTCAACTTCCCTTGCCAGAGACGAAATAACTGATATTGAAGATCTATTTACATATGATCTTTTGGTGACCCAAGAATGGACTGCAATTGGAGTGCATTAACCTTCAAAGCAACACATCATTTCGCAGTTCAGGAAAACTTCGTTTGTATTTACCGAATGTTTCCCAAGCTACGCCTGTTCGCAAGTAAATTACTGGCCATGGTTGGTACTACTTATCAATGTGAACAACTGTTTAGCATATTGACATTGAACAAGAGCCTGCTACGGATAAACATCTTCAATGTGTTCTACATTTAAGTTCATCTAGTTCGCAGCCGGGCATTGAAACGCTAATATTTAAAAAGAAACCAGCAAGGATACCAACCGTGTAAACTAGGGGAGTATCATTGACTACGCCACTATCTAATAAAATGTACATTATAAACAATTTCAATAAACTTTTGATATAAATCCCTAGTACAATCGAAGCGGAGATGAACCATTGTGAGCATCAACTTAAAAACTACTGATTGGTAAATAAAGCTCAATAAGACTGTCGCCTGTAATTATCTGTGTTAACGATGACGTGCAGCTTATATAATATTCAACATCTATTCAGTGCGCTTGTAACGCCATGTTTTAATTAACAAAAGCGCATGTACGCTCGCGAGTCATTTGTTAAAAAGCTCCTGGAAACAAACTAGAGATTTAAAAAACGCAGATACGCCCTTTGGAAACAAATGAATGTATACTGGCTGCCCTTTGCGACAGGCTGAGTTCTGCGTGACGTGACGTGTGTTCCGTGTTGTATAACTGAGGCCATTACGGCAACATGGGTGCGGCAGTATCTAGAGGGTGGTTGATGGCCTACACCTGATTGATACCCTTAGTGGGTGGGTCGCGTTGTTAAAGCAGCCCTTCCACTACACATACACTTTCTAAAGCATTGTGAGAAACGTTACACCGAAGTTATGTTGTTAGCAATTTCATTTTAAATGTGATATCGAATAAATAAATATTTCCGTCCTATGCTGTTGGCCGGCATAGCAACTATCCTCTATAACAGCAATGTCCAACATTTGCGAAAGAAGGGAGGTTGGATTTAGCTCCTAATTTATACGGACCGAGCCACTCTTTAACATTCACACGAGTATTGTGTTGCAGTGACGGTTTGCTTATATGTACGTTGCGTTTGATTTACGAAAGCACTTTCAAATCTTATGGCGATAAACATTTGTTCATTAGTGACTTCTATGGACTGCTTACGTTTAAGAAGTGTAACATATTCTCCGACAACGTCGAAGTGCACAGCCTTTAGAAGATACACCAAGTGATCGTCGCGTAACATATTGCGATACAGACTTTTAATATAGTTCAATTTGGAGAAACTCTGTTCACAAATATATGTAGAGCTATACTCACTCTTATACACACTATTTCAGCAAATACGTATTTCTCTATCTGCTGTCTTTTAATCGACATAAACATTTTCAGAAATTACCTTATTGCTAATTTTCTTATATGTGCAATGGGAATATGGGAATACAGTAGGCTTTAAGCGATAGTGAAATGATTTAAGAGCTAGTTGCTATGCGATGCCTTTGAAATTCTGTTCTCTTTGCAAGGCCAAGAGATAAAAAAAGAATAACATATTCCTATTTGAGAAAGGTATTAGTATTGGCAAATACAAACAAATATAAAGAATATCTCGGAAATGGTTCGCTCAAAAGAAAAATAAAGTAGTATTTGACATAGATTTTATGTTTTAACGAGATCCATATATTTTGTTTAGTAACGCCATTGATGTATGTACAGTCTGGTGCACTGAAATGTGCCGATGATGTTTTTGTTTCTTTATTAAATGTTGGCAGAACCTTTTTACTATGCTATTCCACACCAGTTCTGCCCTATTAAACCCCGACACACAAGTAATAACCTATGAACAAAGGTCGTGACCAAGATGAGTAGTACTGGAGAGGGATAAGGAAACAATTTAACCCCAGTGGAACGATTAGCACCACCGCCATAATGCTTTTTGGTTTACGCCTTACGTTTTTCTATTTAACGAAAACATTCTGTATATTTTGTGTAGGCATGTTGGGTTTTAATTTACAGTGCTTTTTTTGTAATGAAATAGCATGATTCCAAATAAATATTTAATGTGCAATTTTAGTTAATGCACTTATAATAATATTGGATTTACCAAGGAGTTCACCAAACGGAGTAGCACATACAGAACTAGGGAGAATAGAAGCAAAAGATAAAAAGGTAGAAAGAACAGTTAAATACTGGTTTAGAATAAATTCATTGGAGAAAAATGATATATTAAGACTGTGCATGGTTATACAGGAGAAAATGGGGGGGGGGGGAGGGGGGAAGAAACTTGGATGCACAAGATACGGATAATGTTAGAGAAAATTGATATGGGGGAAACATGGGCAAAAAGAAACAATAAAAGTAAGGGTTTCTGGAGAGAAATTAGAACAAGGATGTAGGATACCGAAAAGCAAGAAATTCTGAGTAGCTTTAACGACAAAAGGTCGTTAACAGATTATAGATTCTTAAACATGGAATGGAGAGAGAGAAATACGTCAAAGTATGCAATAAAGAGGCCAGAATGGGGTATGTATGGGCAAGGACGGGGGTAATGAACCTAAGTGGCATGGTAGGGATAAAGGGGGGGATGCACAAAATGCAGTAGATTGTATGATAATTGACACTATATTTTGGATTGGAGTGGTACGGATAAAGGAAGAGAGAAGCTAGTACCCCAAAAATGGTATGATCTCCCATTAGACTTGAATAAGAAAAATGAGGTTGAAATGGTTAAAAGATTCATGAGAAAACAGGGAAAAATGGAAAAGAATAATGAAGGGTATTAGTAATTAGTAGTAATAATAAACTTCCCCGTTATATATAAAACAAAATGTTAAATATAAGAGGAAGTAATAGGAATAAGCAACTCCAAGAGGTAACAATATATTAGATAAGTTATATTTGTTCATTGTTTTGTCTTTTTACTCATTTTATTTTTGTAGGCTAAATTGTATTATTTATGATTACAAACAAATTATTCATTCATTTATACTAAAAGCGGTTCAATTTGCTTCCCCTGAAAAATACCCAAAGCTGATCATTCTTCATTATTCGAAAACGATTGGCAATCTGGCATTTGCTTCTTTCCTCAACATCCGCTGACAATATAGTCAAATTAAGATAAATTTCATTCTGAATGTGTATGTATATATTTCAATGCATTTAAAACTGTTAGGGTCTCTGGTTCGCTTGCGCAATAGCGAAACAAAGTTTTAGTCAATGTGTGTGCAGTTCGGGCGCCTCCTTTGCAGAACCCTCACAATCGTTTTACAACACGGGCCCTTCTGAGTCCTTTCAGGCAAAGTTGCAACA
Organism: Tenodera sinensis; assembly: GCA_030765045.1. Lineage (NCBI taxonomy): Eukaryota > Metazoa > Arthropoda > Insecta > Mantodea > Mantidae > Tenodera > Tenodera sinensis. Next base: position 49,709,380 of record CM060963.1, on the reverse strand, counting down.
TCTTAACATGAACCTTTGTAGCTAATGAAAAAAAAAAAAAAAAAAAAAGAACTGGAATTCAGAATTTTGGCAACTGGAGTCAAGTAACTATCACTCCCTTAAAATCAGGGTTGCTATTGGTCGTATTTTCAACATTTGGCGAGAAACCATGTCGGCTTAGAGAAGGATCGTGTGTAGCTTCAGTGAAGATATCAGAACGCCTACTTCTTTGAAGTCAAATAAATTTCTCTTGGAATACTAATGAACACCCAGTTAGCTTCGCTTGTTAAAATGCTCGGCAACACCACGTGTGAGCGGATGTTGGTAACCTTGTGGTCCAGAAAGATAAAATCGTCTGTGATTACTGCCTCGTTTACATCCTCAACCATGCAGTTATTTACTCCGTGAATAAAAATTCCGAAGCGAAGCATTCATACCACTTTATCACCAATGAAAAATGCATCGTATATCATACTATCACTAGTAATATAAAGTGTCTGACCTAACCGATGATATTTATCTGCATTATTTCATAAACAAAGTATGAATTTAAATACTATATAGCAAACGTTTGACCAACAGGTGTTAAATTCTATAAAAATAACCTAAAATATATTCATTTCGATTAGTGTAGTTCGATTTACTCAACAGTACCATCTGATGAAAACGAAATCAAGATTTACATGTATTTCGATCTTCTCTTGTCATAACAAACAGCATATAATCTCAAATAAATTTCATTTCATTTTTAAAAGCAATAAATAACTTTTCTTCTCATAAAATACATTCATTATTGAAAGAGCAATTGTTAGAATCCCACTAAAATTGAAATGGAGTGCTATTTTAATTGTTTTGTTTATTTATGGAATGCAGTTGGTGAAACTGACTAAACAAAACAATGACTAGTGATTTGCACAAAACAAGAGAATGACCGGTTGATACTTCGTATGCTATAATTTAAGGCCTCTATGTATGAAATAGTCGATATGAAAGGTAATCCTTCTGTCTTGGCTACCTTATTCACTATGTATATTTACTTAGCAATTGGATCGAATTAAGAAAGGTTTCCACAAACTGAGATAGGATGCAAATGTTTATTCATGATAATAAGCTCTTGCACTGAAGGAGGAAAAAGGAGGGAGTGGGGAAAAAAGAAATCTATTCAAGACCATAAAAAGGCGATATCAAAGAACGTTTCAGTATTTTAGGAGTCGAGAGGGAATTGGAATGGAATCGTTTGTAAATGCCATTGCTTACTACATGCATTTCAACAGATTTATTACTTCATGCAACCATTATGGTACCGTGGTTTTACGGTTTATACCTTCTCGACTTCTGTATGGGTTTCAAATTTGGCGTAATGAGGTTAGGAGTGTTTGTTTCGTAAGTGTGAATCTGTTTAAGAAAGTTTTGTGTCCCTGAGGTGTTTCAGCTTCATCATAATAGCAATTCCTTAAATGCCAAAAACCATTCTTCTCCATTCATCCATTGTCCCTTTGTTAAGTGTCTATTTCTCATTGCATCCAAAATTCCATGTTTCCATGTTACTTTAGGTCGGTGCTTTTTTATTCTTGTTGGAATCCATTCATAAGCAACTTTTGGTATTATGTCTTCCTGCATTCGCATTACTTGTCCAAGCCATATTAATTGTTTAGTTAAAATATTGTATAGGATATTTTATTTGACATCCATCTTCTGTCTTATAATCTTGTTTCTAATTTTCTCTTCTTGATATCGGAGCAGACCATCTCCAATAATCAATCTCTAAAGCTAAAAATGTTTTATACATGGTTTTAAGTTGCATACTTCTAATCCATACAGGGCTGTACTCATAATAAAAGTAAACCCCAACGCAACAGCCCATGAAGGGCTAAGACTTGCCGCCCAGCCACTGCGTCCCCCACCTCTACCCACTACAGGCATCATTGGTGAGGTGCAGTACTGGAGGGTGGGACGTGGTCAGCGCCTCCCGAGCTCTCCCGGCCAGTTATGCGGCCTTTATGACCTGGGGTAGCTCCTCAATTGCCCCCCTCCCGGTACCTAACGAGGCTGAGTGCACTTCGTGCCAGACCACCCAACGGGAGAAATCCTCCGCGCCAGGGCAAGCGCGCTACCAACTGCGCTACGGAGGCGGTCACTCCTAATAATAGTTATAAATCTTATATTTTGTTTCTTTTGTGATGTACTTGTCCTCTAATATTCCATTCCGATGCGAGGTTGATGTTTTTTCTTTGTTTAATCTGTTCTTATATTGTAAATCATTTTTCCATCACTTGTAATTTTAACACCCAAATAATTATATTTATCACAATGTTTTATCACCTGTTTTATCTTATAGTATCAAATCTTGTTTATAAATCCTTTATAATACCGGCCCTAATATGATTTTTCGTAACGGCAACTCGTCCTGGTATATCAAATTGCTCTTACGGCTTGAAGGACAACCCAGGAGTTTTTAAGGATGCTGGGAGATACGATGTAACCGTCCAGAATATTTCCTAGTTGTTACAATTGTATATGATTTGTTTTCTAAGGATTGGGAACGTATTATGTACTATAATTATGTGATTATGCTTTTTTCTGGGTTATCTGATGACAGAATGCGGCTCCGACACAGAGGAATGCCCAAGGATGTTCCCACATTGCTGTAACCTTTTGACCTAAATGCGCAGGAAGCTTATCGTCTGACGAATTATCTGAAATCAGCGCGTCTGCAGTGTTACGTCATTACAAAAACTAGCGCTTATTCAACAAAATGGTTATATTTGCTTAATTAGCCGCACCTTTGCTAACGAACGTTAAAAGCGTGTCAAGAACCAAGAAGTTTGTTAATGGAAGAAAGAAAAATTGCCTGACAAGAGGCGATGCGAAAATCCTGAGGAGCAGAAAAACGAGCGAGCATCTAATGTGCTGAGAAAGTAATGGAAGACTTGGGAAACACTTTTTGGGGACGTTACCAACCCTTGCTCCTCCCGGCACACGTGTGAAGGGCAGATAAAAGGCCCTGTGCTACATCCATGATCCATCATCTCAGAAACCAGCGGAGATATCACACTGTAATGTTTATCTGATGTGGACGAATTGCTTATTAAGAAAGATAATATTTTTTCAATTATACCATGTGCATTAAAATTTATCTGCAATTGCTCTTTTATTTTTAAATCGTACTAATACCAAAGTTGATCCACAGTAGCACTTAGAGATTGAGCTTAACATCCTAAATCAGTGATGTCAAACGGTAGTCTGTTTAGTCAACGCGTGTACAATTCGGCTACTTCCTTTGAGGAACCCTCATAATCGTTTTAAAACACGGTGCCTTCCTCTTGAGTCCTTTCGAGCAGAGTTGCAACATCTTAACATGAACCTTTGCAGCTAATGAAACAAAAATAATGAATTCAGAATTTTGGGAGTGTGTCACTCCCTTAAAATCAGGGTTGCTATTGGTCTTCAAGGACAGGGATAGAGGTTTGGCTTTTCTAAAGCGTGGAGATGGATTTATGACAGTCATTAGTTGTGGGTAGCGCACATTTCCTTTGTGAAGCATCTGCACATGCGTTGACTAAGCAGACTGCATCTGAGCGCAAGCGCGCGCTTTGCAGCTTAGCATGCCCACGTTGCCCGTAACAGCAGCATCTGCCTGCTCTACTTGGGACAGTGTTAATCCGGGCTGTATAACACGTTTACCATGGAAAAACGAAGCCACTTCCACATTCGCAATCTCTTAACATAAGCACAGAAATGTATAAGTATTGTGATGCACTCTTAGAGGAGTTTGTTGAAAGATTTTCAGATTTGGAAGCTCTCAAACCTAAACTGGATCTCTCTTCCTTGCTATTAATCCCAAGAATGTTCAGTTGAACTTCAACTAGACCTTTACTGATTTATGCTGTAATTCAGATATAAGAAAAACGTATAGCGATAACGTCAGTTTCCATCAAGCCCTTGATCCAAAAACATACCCAGAATTTCGTAAATTTGTTGCAAAGATTTTGTACGTTTGGCAGTACATTTATCTGCGAACTATTTTTTCTTTAATGAACTTGACTAAATGCCGTCTAAGAGCAAAATTACTTGATAACCTTGCATCTGCCTTGAGACAAAGTGTGATCATCAGTAGAGGTTTTAATGTGGAGCTATTTTCATTTTATCTTACAGGAGCAGTTTGTTTCCTTTCGAATTGTGAAGTGAAAAGTTATATGAGCATTTACCTTCCGCAACGTTGTTTTGTTTTTGGAGCATAGATTTGTTTTTGAATAATTGCCTTTTATTGTAATTCATATTAAGGCCCTATGATCACAAAATCTATGTAAATATATACTTTTAAACCACACAAAAGAAACAGAATAACAAAAAGAGGACTTCATTTTCCCTTTGACTGCGTATACCAGTCTGTATAGGAGTGCATCTAGCCCTTGAGTACTTCCAAGGACACAAAATGGCGCTTGGGTTGGCATCGCTGTCCTAAATTTTAATTTATCTAGCCATCTTCAAGAATTTCTATGAAAACGAGCCAACTATACCAGAAAGTGTCTCGTATTAGTTGAAAAAATGGCGAGATTTGGTGATCTATGAATAATTCAAATTATAAAAGAACGGTAGGTACAAGATATAAGGTCGCATAATACAAAAAAGAACCAAGCTATTATGGAATCAGCTGTCAGTGTTGCGCCGGATGCATTTTATCAAACGTTAAATCTGGGCTTCCATTAGATTATCTCATTGCCTCCCTAAAGAAGCTCTGATTACGACACGTATTGTTCAGTTGTAATATAATTCATATTTGCGGTCTTGAAAATAGGCACCTATTTTTAAATTCACTGTAGTGCCTTTAAAGGATTACTTCATTTTGCAATATTATATTATAGAAAACACACACAGCTTTTTCTAAAACAACTGTTTCTTTATTAAGGGAGTCTCAAAACATGCATTCCCGATGACATCTTGGTATTGAATGTTTGGGTGGATTTTGAAAGTTTTTTTTGCTCAAATGAGCCCGAGGTCCACGGAGCTTTAAGTTACCCGACATTTGTCTTCTCAGTGTAGGGAAAACCTCGGAAAAAACCTTATCTGGATAATTTACCAAGCGAGATTCGAACTCGCGACCTCTTGAACGTGAGGCAGACACGCTAACCATCACGCTACCGAGGCAGGCAATTTTGGAAGTATTTTCACTACTTACTATGCTTGGTTTTTTAGTTTGTTCGGTAAATCTCAAAATACGCATTTCCGACGCAATCTCGGTATTCAATTTTTGGATGAAATAGAATATCTACTCCTGACTATACGGACGCGCTAGAACAGACAGATTCAACCTGGGGTACGCGTACCCCCTAAGCAGGCGCGGATCTAGAAATATTCGATAGGGGGGGGGGCGGGTCCAGTCCACTATCAGTTCTTAATAATTAAATTCATGCTAAAACATGACTAGCTAAATATTTAACTGGTATAGGTAGTACATACCTATACCGATTTTTATAGAAATCGGTTTGTCCATTTTGCGTGATGATGGACATAGCATTTATATCAATAAAGTAGGATATGACAGGGGGGCCCGGACCCCCTGGCACCCCCCCCCCTAGATCCGCGCCTGCCCCTAAGTGTACGCCAAGACTTTGGAGGTACACAAAATTTAAACAACGCATATAGTCAGTATAATATGCTTCCAGAATTATCACAGATAACGAAAGGTGTCTTGTATGCAATAATCGATTTTACTTACTCTACTGGTCTCTTCAATAATGACATCTTACAGCTGGGCTAATTGCATTTCGTTATCTTTGTTTCAAACGGCGACAACAATACGTGTCTGCAAATGTACGTTAGCAACTTATTTATAATCTTTCATACACACTTTTACAAAATTAACAAAGGTTGCACTGGGGACATCGTAAAAGTCAGTGTTGCTATATAGTTGCTAAAAATGAATCGTTTTTAGACACAGTTGGATGTCTTATTATTCCTGGATCTTTGATTGTAGCAAATAAAATGTTATATCCGCTAAAATACGTATACTTTATGATGTGATACAAGTTATTGTTAACCAAATAGTAGAAAATATTAAAATGACAAAATATTTGTAATTCAAATCGATAAATCGGTGGGTGTGTCTGATGAGCTGGGCTATTTCCGTGTTCATTAGTTTAACGTTAAACTACTGCATGACATTCTAGAATGAAAACTACAAAATTCTAGGGCCAAGCTTAGGTCTAGGGGGTACAGGCTGGAATGGAAAACTGTCTTTGGGGTACGCGGAGAAAAAAAAAGTTGAATACCACTGCGCTAGAAGACTACAAATGTGTCATGTTATGATAGATCTGCCATAGACGGTGTTTAACACGTTGCCACTAGCGTGGGAGACGTAAACAAGCCGACAAGGTCGCTCACGTGTGCGTGATGGCAAGCGGCACTTTCCTAGCTCTCCGCTAGGCAGCAGCACCATGCATACTGCTCCGCTCCAGCTCAGAGCCGGTCGCTCCCAGAGAGAGTGAGAGAGATAGAGAAACTGCATGATGTCTGTACGAGCCACAGTCAAATCGATTCTGTTTGTTAATACTTACATCAAATAGTGGCGGTTTCTCCTCTTTGAGCTTCTCCAGAAGAGCAACACGATCCTCTCCTTGTATATCCGCATATAAGCCAGAGTGCGAGTTCCTGTAGTGACGTTCAACGTTGAACTTCTTGATGGAGATGACTTTGCCACAGAGTAAACATTGCGCTCCCAAACTTACTTCCGTGAACAGAAAGTCCAATTCCCACTGAGGGTTGAACTCCGTGGCAGACCGTCGTTTTGCAGAACCAGTCGTACTAGCAGAGGTCATGTTGACGTCACCACTATCTAACGTACACTGCGCTCGCCTCGCTCCTAGAGGGAGCCACGCTCTCTCGAGCTGGGTGTGCCAACTGTCGAGATAACAGCATCGTTGCCAACTAGCGACAGCCAATACTCGCCAAATTCTAATTAAAAATCGCTACATCAAAAGAAATACCATAATTAACCATTGTATTTGTAAGTATAACATTTAATCATTTAAAATACAAATGCAATAAAAGTTAAGCACGTATTGTCGAAGAAGACCAATTTCATGGAAGATACAAGCAGCTGAGGCTTTTGGTTTAGCTAAGAGAAGAAAGTGTAACAATCGACAGTCGAAGAATAAACTGAAGATAAAACCATTATTATAGCAAATAGAAGAATATAGAAAAAAATTGTTTATTTAAAAATTCAAAGCATACGCCGGTAGAAACGGTATCTAAGCAATACTTACAATGTATGCTAAAAAGACGGCTAAATGGAGACACCTGCCTCAACAGATACGAGACCGGAGCAGCGAAATCTCTAATCTATGAATAAGAGGAAGGAGTAACAGTGACTTCAGTGATCAGCAGAAGAAACGTGATTTCTCTCCCAGGTCCTCCTCCACTCGTATCTCCACTTGAAGGTTGCAGTATATCTGTACCGGCCTGGGAGTTCATTTGTTTCTTTTTACAGTATAGTAGCCGCAGTTAAGTTCTTAAGGGGATTTCTTAGCTTAGCTTGGTTTGGCGATGTTCGACTTAGAGGCTTGGGCGGCTCGACATTCAGCCCGAGAAGGCACCATCCGCCCCACTTGCCTCTAAACGAATCTTAGTATGACTAGAAAAAGGCTCCAGATCTAGCGACTTGTTGCTGAAGTTGGCAACACTGGCTAGAGGAGCTGCATCACATGGTGCAGTCAGCGACAGCCGTGATCCTGCAGGTAGCGGTTTTGTGAGGAGATTATCATTTTTACTTTTTCTACTACTTATAGTAGGCAGCTACTGCATTCCACTCAAATCTTCGGTATCCATATTGCATTGAAAGTACCCCATATTTCGAGGTTCCTGAAGCCATAAAAGGCATTTTTAGGAAAAGATTAGTGCCAGGGTGTGTAAGAAAATGTTTAACATTTGTCAATTACCAGGATCATATCAGTTGCGCTGTGTGCCCTGTAAAAGACGTATAACGACTTCCTGCATGGGAGAATTTGAGAATCATACCGATAACAAAGAATATCTCAGAAATGGTCAATTCCACAAAAAAATTACTTCACATTAACTGTATGTTTTAACAAAATATATATTTTCTGTATGATAAGATTTTGTATATTTCTTATTGTTTACAAGGCAAAAGTCATTCAGAATATTGACTTAGAGCTATTGACAGAAGTCAAGATATACGTTTCATTTGTCAATGGTATTTTGACCAAAATCGTTAAGGGACACTGGGGGTGAAATTTTGGTCAAAATTGTCAAAGTCGAAAATGGTTTTTTTACCTTAAAATGTTCCTGGAACACCTGTGCATTTGGATCAGCTAACATTTTTCATATCCCCCACTCCATGTGGTCATTACGACCCTTTCAAATAGTGCTCTTTCCTTAACGTACACAGAATGCTCCTATATAAAAGCCTGTTTTTCTCAAAACTACATTTCTGCATATTCTAAAAGAAGGTCGCGCCTGAGTTTTGCTTCAAATTCAACGAAAATTTCCAAAAGTATTCATAAATAGCAGTTAAACAATACTGTGATTCAATATTGATGTTATCATTAACATGAATTCCAAAATCATTTTTTTGTATGAAAAAAAAAATTAATCATTTTTAAGATTAAATTTCCTTTGTTATTAAAAAAAATATGTACAGCACAATCAGCAAACGTATTTGAAATATCTCTTCATACAAATTGTTACCCATGCTTTAGAGTACCAGTTCTGCCAATATAAACGAATTTTGAAAAGTCAATAGACGCGAGCTACATTTTGAAAATTTGCCTATTAAATCCATAAAATAATTTATATATCATAATCGAATTATCCAATTTTAATGAAATTTGGTGTACCTCCTATTCTCATATAAATACAAACACAGTAAAACTTTCAGAAAAATCTGTCAAGAAATGTGCAACTTTCAAATTTCACTCCCAGGGTCCTTTATTAATCTCTGAGATCATTTTCCATGTAAACGATGCTCTTAAAAATCTTGGTATCATATTCTCGGTAGATTCTGAATTTAAATACCAAGTTTCAGAGCTAACCGACTTTTCGTTTTTGACTTATGTTGTTCACGGGCATACGCGCACGTTTTTCTAAAAATGTGTTTCGGATTCAGAGGACATCTAAACATATATTCCAGTGGTAGAGAATTTCAAAATTATTGAGCATTGATTAAGATATAGTTGGTCTAGCAACTTTCTCCCATTTAATAACAGGTGTTTTAGCAAGTTTGGAACCGGGAGTGTGTCACAACCATAGTTGGAAGGAAAGCATACCAATGGCGCCTCTGCCGCAAGCGATGGGATTAGTTAAGATTCCTGCAAAGTTCAGTGCAGCGCCTGCAAGTTTTGTACATGTTCCAAGAAACGTATTATACAAACTTTATCGTGCAGTTGTGGGCACACCAGACTTTTCGTAAAGCGTGTAGTTTCTTCGGCATTTATTGATTCGTTAAAATACGGCCCTGTTAACGAGCAAATGATAACTTGTTTAAAAAATGACCTATAGCTCTAATGGTTCATTTGTAGTTAGATATGCAGCTCGTAAACTGCTAACGATTTATTAATTCACATTGTACGCCGCAACATTGCTTGCAAATTCTCGAGTAATTTCTCGAAGGTATTATTGTCAGCTATTGCTGAATGTAACACATACAGAGCCTTCCTTTAGACGCGTGGCCGGACTAACGGAAATTTCCTGGCATCGATAAACACGCTGTTTGCCGGCAGAGTCTCATATTTATAGCCCCTTGAATTAAAGTGTATAGAGTTCTCATGTAACTTATAACTATAATAAACATAGATGTTTGATAAGTCCTTGTACGGAAAGCGAATTTAATAAGGGTATAATTATTATTTAATGAGGCCTTCGTAGCTTCCCGTTCTTTCCCTCTCCAATGACTGAGCAGTATTTAAACTACTGGTTGTGCATACATAACCAACGACACGTCGGCATGAAAGAAAAATATTGCTTATTTCTGACGGCTCATTAAATCGTTACTGAACTGTTGCTTGATTCACAGCATGTCGCATACATCAGAAGCTACACATAACAAGCTGGTAACACAGTTCGGCAAATTTCAGAAACTATGCAAATTCACAAAACTTCTAATGCTACTCAGGAAAGGCGGTTTATTGCATACGTATTACAAGAAAATCTTTCCTTCGAAAGTAGGAATTCTATTATATAATGTAATAGATAAACGTGTTTAGAGCTATTTCGATATTAATTTTAATTCGAGTATAAATACAGAGAGAATATGTAGAAGAATTAAATGTTTTTACATTTTTCAAGATAATATTGTATTAGGTATGTTTAGTGTAAAGGTTTACACGTTTTGTGATTCTAAGGAAAAAGTTAAAGCTTTTCTTATAATACAGAATCGTTTAACTCAATAAAAGCTGCTTATTTCAAGCAACATTTGCAACTTTTTCCATAATATGCATTAAGAATTTGGAGAAAAATTAAAGAAGATCAAAACGTGGCTTTTCTACGAGGCCAGGTGTAGCCATCATTGTCATTACAGCGCCACGCCTCTAGTCCCGTATGGCAAAGCGGCCAGCATTCATTGGTCAGTATACTCTGTTCATCAAGAGATTAGAGGAGATATAAACAAAGCACCGGTTTGTATCACTCCGCGGCCACGTGCTTTCACAATGACGCAACACGGTTACCTACCGCTACGCATAGGTATAATATGCATTTTACACTACTAAAGGATAGGATCAATAATTTCTTTTATTGCTGTAGTAATATTTATTTTCATTCTATGAGAAAGAATAAGATCTAACCGACCAATTTTATTTTCATCTCAAATAAATAGTTCAGTTGAATGAGTTCATAACTTTTTACTTGATCCAAATAACATGTAGCACATGGAAATTAACTGCTACTTACGTCTTCTCTGTCCACAATAACACTTTTTCATTTCCTGCTCACAATCTCAAAACCAATCTCTAGAAGCAGCTTGTGGAGTGAAGTTCGTTTTAATCTGGAAGATCGGGATCAGAGTTAACTACCAACAGCACTTTGTTTATGGTAGTGGTTCATTGTTAACAAAGAACTGGTGAACTTATCGACGGATTGCAGATCTCACACTCACAAATTCGCCGCAAACTACATCCACCATTTATCTAGCACGTGGTCGTTTTTACCGGTATCTTCACCAACTGACGATTTTTCTTTGGGTGTACTGTAAATACTTGCAACTGACACACCAGTAAACTCGGATGTTAATTTCATCACGTCTTCGATAGCAAGTTCAGGATATTTCTCGTAGAACTTGTTAAATATGTTCAATATTGTTGTCTTTTCAGCACTTCGCAACGGTTTGCCGCACTTATGTTTTACAACACTCACTTGTTCCGCCATGTTACTTTCATACTGAATAATGCGCGCGCAGAATGAATTAGGCTGGTTACAAATTCACTTAACTGCGTATTCTTACAGTTTAACTATGCTTAGTACACTTAGTTCATGCTTTAGCAAACATTAAATGACATTTCAGACCTCAGTAACATTATTTCTTCAAGGGACTATTTACACGGCGAAAGCGTCAAGAGGGCGCGCTGTGGTCAAAACGCACGTGGCTTTGTTTACGTCTCCTCTAATCTCTAGATGAACAGAGTATAGTAGTTATGCCTTATTCCTTGCGAAACCCCGCGAGAGTATAAGAAACTGAGAGATGGTCCTAAACAGTACATTTTACTGAATTCGTTTTGTGTACCATCACACATCTCGCACCTTTTAAGAAAAGTCTGCACCACTAACCTCATTAATTCTTCACGGTCACGTAAATAAAACCATACTTCGTACGTATAAACGTAAACTCCAGTCAATAGAGCGACCATTACCATTATTCAATAACCAATTGCAAAAACCAACACTACTCACATTATCACGTGGTTGCAATTCTACTTATGGGGTTTTAATTTTGAAAATTCGCTTACTTTCCAAGTAGCGGCTTGTGAAATTCCAGATTCCTATGCAAGCTTTCTCAGATATTTCTCTGGACTAAGTTCTAATATTTGTTCGATGTCGTCGAATTTTTGCTCTGTAATTACAAGGCAAGTAACTTTCTAGAGTTATTAAGAGTATATAGATCCCGTTTGCTTAAATCTATTCCCAAGATAACGAACCGTCTCTCCGCGAGGTGCACAATCTGTTTATATTGTCAGCTCTCTTTCCTTTGGCGTATTTCAATAGATTCAACGGTTTTTGTGTAACTTAAATTTGAAAGAACCCACAGTTAATTGCCTTTTTGTTGCAATAAATTGTGGGTTTTTTAAATTTAATTTACATAAAAGCCGTTGAAATTATTCAAATACCTACGCCAAAGCAAAAAGTTGTTTATTCAATTTTCTATAAATATAGCCATAAATCAAGAACCTTCAATGAATAATAATTCAGCCAAGTGATATATTTTTTGACAAAAATAGTTTTTTCTAAAAAACTATACACTTTTCAACATTTTGGTATTAAACTTTCTTGTTATTCACACCATGAAAAATTCGCTGTTAAAGTCTGGTGGATCATTTCACTTCCACCTGTATAACTGTCACTCCGCTAAAGTCAGGGTTGCTATTGGTCTTCAAGGACAGGGATAGAGGTTTGGCTTTTGTGAAACGTGGAGATGGATTGATGACAATTATGAGTTATGGATAGCGCCAATGGCGGTTCCTGGGTGATCGCAAACTCACAACTGCACACCCACTAATTTTTTCCTGTATGTGAATATGTAGTTACCTCTATAGACATATATATGAGGAAGTCGCATGTCGAAGTTTCTTCTATATGAACTTGCTCGTTTAATTTTCCCGCGCCCTCTTTACCAAATGCCAGCGCATTCAGTTAACAAGCTGTAGAGACGCATAAACCGGATTTTGTGACTGCCGAAGGAAGCCTTATGGTGAGGGGTCGCGGGGAGCGGGGCAAAGTTTACATTTAGGAGTACGGCGAGTTAAAGCAGTATGATCGACAAGGCCAACAGATGGGATTGTTACCGCGCAAGCGCACTACGTTCTCGTACAAGTCTCCATTTTCCTTGCCACGAGCATTTCCCTCCCTCTGGTTTAGCAGAAATTGCAATCAACCTTCTGGGCAGGTAACCAACTTGAGGTTTCTAAATATAATGTATCCATTTTCTATATTAAAATGACATTTATGTTAATGTTGTAGACACAATTACATCTATTTTTATTAAACCATTATAAATACATACAATTACTCTTCATGTAGTAATTTACTAAGGCCAATATTTAGTTTGGAATAGTTATTTTGTTACAGTGTTAATTAATGTTTGTTATGTTTGTGTTTCTGGCAGCAAATTGCACACAGTTGTGTCTGCACATGGCGGGAAATTTGAATATATGAAAGTGTGGAAATTAATAATCTGAAGAAACAAAAGGAGACAAATCTTTCGGGTTTATCCTTAGAAGAAAAGCTGTTTTCCGTGCTTATTGATTGCGACTGAGAGAAACAGTATCTGGACAAATAATGGTTGTTGTGATATTGGTAATTTAAAACAAAAAATAACAATATATGAGAGCTCAATCATATGAATGATTGTGAATTAGAATTGTGTGGTGTGTTTCAGAGAAAAAAAAGAGGGTAAAGGATATAATATAGTGCACACCGACTGCAACAAGTCACGAGCCGCCACTGAGGCAGGGGCTTAAATACCAGACTTTCACTGCATGTTAAGAAGTACTGTATCCACTGTTATCTTTATTCGTAAAATCACACTATATAATGCTCTGTTTAAGTAGAGACATTTTAAAACGTTTAGTTCATTACTAACAAAACTCACAGCTTCGCTTGCCTTATGCTAACTGCTGTCAATCTCTCTCTCTCTCTCTCTCTCTCTCTCTCTCTCTCTCTCTCTCTACCTCTCACTTGTTCTCTTTTTCCCAAACTCACTGTCACTCCTCTCATTGAAAACCAGCCGTAAAACTTTTTTCTGGGGTGCCGTTATAGTTGGGAGCACACACGAAGGCGAGTGAGTGCAGGTAATACAGTGCTGAGCCGAACCAACCGCAGGCGCTTGGAACGAAAGAAGAGCCAGTGTACCTACTCTCTCCGCAGGGGATTTCCCCCACCCACCTTCGTGTGTATTTCCTACTCTAATAAACTCGAACCATGGTTTAACAGCACATAAACTCGTGCCGTCGCCTTCTTGTTCTAGCATTGCGATCGGAACTGTACGGTTTCTCACTAAATGCTGCAGAATTACTGGCCACGCAATGTGGCAATATTAGTAACGAAACTTTTATGTAGCTTTATAAATAGAAGTACTATCGGAAGTCCTTAAATTTTGCCACTCACTATTCCACTCATGGCGGATTATCACCTCTTCATTGTGGTATTATTGCTTTGGTTATATCATCTACTTCTTGCAATTACGCCAACCTAAACATTCTCTTATTCTGAACATCTGAAGTATCCATGCGCAGTAAAAACAATTAGCGGGCAATTAAAAAATGGCAGACAAAAAATATGGTGGACATTCTAGTGAGTACATTGATATTTTGATTGAAGAGGCGAACTCAGAAGATAGCCTACTAACGCAAATTCGTACATTTAAATTCATCATGTCTAATTCTTCATTTTCCTGGATTACACGCTAAAATTATTGTTGTTCTCACAGTCTACTGGATTGGTTGCAGTGCCAACTTGAAAATAAGTGTCAATTAAAATGTATGAATGTTATTCCAAGTTGTTTACCTTTAAATCACTATTAGTAAAGCGAACTGTTGTATGTTTGCGGAATAGCCTAACAAATACCACTGGAGGTTTTCACATTTGGGATAATTTTTCTCGCCGTCGCAAAATCATAGTCGTATGAAACCCATAGAAAAGTCGATATTAAACAAGATATTTCGTGTCTGGATGTTAGTGGGCATTAAATATCCCTTTTGGGAAAAGTGATCACAATGTCATGTTCCGCAAGTGTAATATACCAAAATAATAGTGATTCAGGAAATACAGGTTACAAATATGTAAAATAGGCAATACTCTAACACCACAAACTGTCTTTCAGCTATAATACACAATCAGTCTTTTCTTCAATGTTTATTTTCAGATATAAAAGATATCCATATATAAATTTTAAATTTACAAATGTTATGTTTAAATTATATTTTTACGTTCTCTACTACGTATAGCAAATACAGGAAGTGTTGTATTTCACCCAAAAATTCGATGTCGAGATTTCACGAAATATGTTTTGAGGCCCCCTGAATAAAAAAATAAAAAAAAAAAAAAAACTAAAGAACTTTTACAAAAAGATGCGCGTGCGTGTGTGTGTGTCTGTCTGTCTAACAGTCTATGGACAGCATAACTCCGAAACGAAAAGTTGGTATTTAAGTTTGTCTTTCAAGGATGCGACACGATTTTGAAGAAAATTACTCCACTCTAAACAAACCTTTACATGGACAATTTTTCGACACTTTTGATTTTCTTGAAAATGGCTCTAACGAGTTTGATTAAAATGCCGTATGTTTGGGATATTTTTATGCCAAATGAAATATATATTTTGAATTTTCTGGCTATAGCCTATGTAGTCCTATTTAGTCTGGACGACTTTTGTATAACTTGTAAACTGTAAGAGATAGAGCAAATCTTACTGTACAAAACACACAATTTATGTCTATATAAACGTTTTTGTAGAGTGAACCATATGGAGATATTCCTTGTTATTTAGGTCAGCTTTGGAGAACATACTTCTGTCAAATGGAACATCGTTACTCATTTTTTGTTTGTTAGCCGTGCAAAGAGAACCTAATTTGAAAGCTTTAAAAGATTTGACTACCGCTCAAAGCCTACTGTGTTCCGTTTTCTCCTTGTACCCACAAAAAGATAAACAATAAGATAATTTCTGCAAATGTGTATCTTAAGTAACACGAAGAAGATGGAGGAATAAGAATTTTGCAACACATAAGATTTTTATAAAGTGCAACCAAAGCTCATGAAGTTAACATTGTCGAGATAGGCAGTACCTTCTCGCTTAAGCGAGATTCAACAATTAAAGGTCAAGATTTCGTAAATGTGATCTTTCTGGTTGCCGCCGCTCCTAGTAAAAACGCGACTCACTTGTTTTTGCAAGCGTCCTGTGTCGCTGCATCCAGATAATGAGGAAAACTGTTGAGGCAAAATGCGTGGTTCCTGCAGAGGAGCGTTTAAAATTAAATGCTGTAATGAGAAAAGCACACACAGCTCTAAAGTTCAAAGGTCACATGGCCATTAGGTGCATAGAAAAACGTAAATAATGAAAACAGAGGCGCGGGTCATAAAAAAAAAAGTTTTGTGAGTAAATGTCGACGTAACCGCTGCGAGTGGTATTTCAACTTGACGTGGTGTGTGAACAGACTGTAAAACGATACTTCTTGTTGGTTTATACTTGACTTAGCATCGGTAGTTTTGAAAACCGTCGTCATGCTACGTCACTCGTTCAATAAAACGGAAGGATGCGTTGAAATTCCAACCAATCACAGCTGTCTAATTGTTTTATATAGTAGATCATATTGGACGACGAATGAATGGGTGAAATGATGCTTAAATGAGTCCGGGGTCTATAGAGCTTAGTTACCCAACATGTGTCTTCTCAGGGTAAGGGAAACCCTGGAAGAACCTATCCGGGTAACTCACCCTAACCGAGATTTGAACTCAGGACGTCTTGAATGTGAAGCCTACACGCTTCACCAACACCACAAAAGTGGGCATTTACAATTTTGTGATTACTCTCTCTTTCTCTGTCTCTCTCTCTTTCTCTCTGATTGTCCGCGATACGCTCGTGAGCGCCAGTCCGTTGGCCTGGGCCTTACACTGTGGTCAGTTTTAGGCAGCGACCCCAGTATCTGTAAATACAGTGCTGCGGTTTTGGAGTTGTAATTTTTTATGGGTAATATATTAACTTTTTACCATCCATAATTTTACATGTCGCAATGATGAATTCCAAAAACTTGCAAACTCTATAAAATAATAATAATAAAATCTGCATATCTAATAACCGGGCTTCTAAGTCCTATGCCCGGCGTTATTTTGTAACTTTATTTGTAATTATCTCACTTATACAGTTTATAACAATGTGCAGATTATAACTAAATAACTATCTATAACATTTAAATCTTCCTGTCTTCTATTTTCTCTGGTTGCTCTCACCCTCTCAAGGTAATCCTTATGGGATTCATGGGAATATCTGCACGGTCTTATCCTGCTTTCCGAGCCTCCAGCCTTCTATTGGTGGTCCAAAATTCTCTCCTTTTTGGATTGGTATTTGTACTATCTTCTATTTCTTCCTGTATCTCTTACACTTTGCATATTTTGCATTTTTATTGTTATATTTCTTTGTCCGTGGCGATGTGAATTGTCTATAGAAATTCACCGAAGACTTTCAAGTCTTCATGTCTCACGGATGACTTAGGTAACTCTGGTAACTAGAGGCTTGACCCCAGGGCATCCTGAAAAAAATAATAAACATAAGTTTCTATATCAAAGACAAATTTACATATATTCGTTATGCAGTTACTTAAAAGTCCCGCATCGCCTGAACTGTTGAAGCATGTGGGTAATAAATACGAAACTGGGCGTACGGAGACAGTCACGTACAGGGAACTCAAATATTATGTTTACAAGGTTTTGCTACCTTCAGTGTAACCGAAGGTGTCAAATTTTCTTATTTTAAATGGATCACACTGTAATTTTTACAGGTTCGGTTAGTACTCACTATATTTTCAACAAGTACTCGCACAGATAATATTGCGCAATTACAGATAAAACAAAAGCGCTGCATACTAGTTGCGGAGGGATGCGCTATAAAGCGCTGTATTAAACAGCCGAGTTGCGATACGCGATTAATCGTAAACGCATCAGTTGCGTACGCTACCTTGGTTAAAGTGAAGGGTGGAGTAGGCCTTCAGCGATGTTCAGTGAGGAAGAAAAACAACTAGAGTGATAGAGAGATACAAGTTTCGTTTTTATTGAACTCTTAAGTGGTGAATTTCAGCGATGGACATGCTGTAAAAAGGCTTGCAAAGAAATCTGAAGATTGATGTAACAGATACGACTCGTGAACAGAATATCTCTCACAACATGAACCTGACTATGTTCACTCTATGGGAAGGCAGAAGGTAAGCAACTCTGAAACGTAAGGTGATTGAAGAATGTGCAAAACTGATGGTATGTTCTATCATTCACACTCGAACGTATTTCAATTATTGAAGACATCAGTGAGGTACAAACCAGCGCTTACGTAAAAATGAACAGTGTGAGTTTGAAAAACATCAGACGAAACAAGAAAACGGTGGAGGAATTTCTACAACAGAAAATATCTAATTTACAGAAGGCGAAATGAGTACATCGAAGCAGTGGCGTGCAATTTCTGCCACAACCACAAGCTATAGCAAAGAAATTTCTTATGTGAATATTACAATATTCAGTCGTACGTTTTTAAACACACCTTGATTTGACTGTCCTTTGTTTATATCCATGGAAACTGATTTATGGGACTGAATCTGACGTCTTGTATGTTAAATAATATTCTGTGTAATGTTGAGTGCACAGGAAAGGATTCTAATTTTAATGATAATTGGCTTTGGCGTCGGACAATGGTCCGGCTAAAAGTCTGCGAATTTAGTTAATAATATTCATCCCCATAGTGCTCCAATTCTACATACAACGGTGGCAGGGATTGTTATATAATTTACTTAAACTAGAAGCGTAAAGGACTCGCTATGATGGGTTGTTCGAGAAGTGCAACTGATGAAAATTCTTCATTGGATATTCTCCTTGGGCAAGAAAATTAACAAAAAGTGTACAGCAGCTTTAGCGCTACGGTCCAGCCTAATCCAAAGTTCCGTGATGGAAATCCTCAAGTGTCAAGCAATATGATTACATAAAATTCAACCTTTGCACGAACTTTCAGAGGACGATCCTGATAGAAGAATGTAGTCTTGCGAATTAATGATGGAGTGCATTAACAACCCTGTTTCTTTAAGACAAATTGTATTTTCAGATGAAGCCGCGATCTGTGAATTTGTCAACAGACGCAACTGTCGATATTGGTCACACATAAATCCACAATGGATGGAGGAGAAGCACGCGTAGTAAACACACAAACTAAATGTTTGAGCTGATATTGTTGGTGACCATGTTATTGTTCCTTGCTTTATTCGGAAAACCCTAAACGATACTAAGGTACTTGGGGCTGCTTTGGAATCGAGAAGGTACATCGTAGTATCGGCCATTACAAATATGTGAATCATCGGGTGCTCCCACCGTCCCCCCCCCCCCCCCCGAAAAAATAAAAAACGAAGATGGAGCTCCGGCTCACGTTGAACAGGTGTTCATCAGCACTTACACCAGGTTTTTCCATGACATGGATTGGTAGAAGCCACTTGGAGTAGTCAGTAAGATCCCCTTTGGACTTTTTTGTGGGGCCATTTAAAATCGGTGAAAAATCGAGACAGCCTTACAACGAAAAGGATGTGGAGTATCAAATAATGGAACGGATGAAAGATTCCTAAATCTTACTTAAGTAATTCCTTAAATAGTTTCGCCCGCCTCTGTGGCGTGATGGTTAGTGTGTCTGCCTTACGTTCAAGAGGTGGTGAGTTTGAATCTCGCTTAGGGTAAGTTATCCGGGTAAGGTTTTTTCCGAGGTTTTCCCAGATCCTTAGAAGACGAATGTCGGGTAACTTAAAGCTCCTGGACCTCGGGCTCATTTGAGCATCATTTCACCTGTTTCATTCACTCACCGTCCGATATGACATTACGTTGGAGGACATTAACACGCACACGCACACACGCACACCCCTCACTACTCGTATAAGTCCAACTCTTGTTGACAGGCTGACACCCCAATGGAGTGTTATCAAGCATACCTACCCGCTTACAGAGATGATGGGGCTGCAGGGTGACGGGAGAGAATAAGTTTGAAGGAGTAGGTATTTGGAAGTAGCAAGAATGATCCTCGTCTGCTGCTGGTCAGGGTGCAAAGACCCTTCTGCACCGCTAGTGCTGTGTATTTTCCAAATTTTAATTATGATGCGAGTGCTATATACAAAATTACTTTTTATTTGTGCCAAGTGTGACATCTATTAGAATTGGCCCTGACCACTACACCAACAGATGTCAAATTCTACAAATTCTTACAATCCTTCTGCTAGTAGGTACATCCTATAATTTATAATTTACATTGTAGGTCTCTGACCTTAAACTTCTGTCAATTGACAATTTCCATTTTGTTCTAACATTCGATAAAATTCTCCCAATTCTCTTATCTGACTCTGAGATGTAAACATTTGCTTTATGGTTACAATACTTCACTCAGCCATTTTTCCCTTATCAGTTTTTTCCTCCATTCATCTGTTCCTGTATAATATGCACTCCATCTTTGTCCCCACATATCAGACAGTAACACCTTAGCCCTCTCAACCACACCTCTAATCTGTACGACTCTCTTCGCTTTCCCTTCTATTACATATTTCTAAATACTTTTCTGATCTTAATTCTGTTCCCAAAATTTTAAAAAGAACCATTGACCTTTTCTCTTTCAACTAAGCCCACATTATTTAATGGTACATAACCTCAAATCTAAATCTCGCTTCCTTCCATACTCCCTGCAATACACTACATCTATGTACCGATATACATATCACCTGATCCACCCTTCTCCAACTGGCATTTTATTCTTTTCAGCTATGTATCATGACTGGGATGGTTTTACTGAAATTTACTGTCCTCTGGTAACTGCAGTATCCTATACCAGTACTTAACCTCTCTTTCCATCACCATTCCTTTCACACTACTTTTTCCCATTTCTCAAAGTTTTCTTACATTTGCTGAATTCTGGGGTGGGAGTGCTACATATTGCGGATTGTGTGTCCAAGCATCTTCTAGAAGGAGCTAAGTTGAGCTGCATTTTGGATTTGCTCCTAAGTTAACGGAACTGCCTGCACGCCACGTGTCGTACTTCTGTTGCCTTTATGTCAATTACAGTCACAGAGGCAATATAACGAACTAAAGTATTAAATATGCATATGAGCAGTCTAAGAGCTTTGTCTTCTGTTCATGCTAGGAAGCGCAATGATTTGACTTTTTCTCATAAATATTGGAAGCATGATATTAAGCTGCATGCATATCGATCCTTGATGCGGTTTCTTTGTTCTCCGACTTCTAGTTTTCGTTACGCATAATTTTTCCCAGAATCGATAGCAAGAGGGCGTTGCCCCTGGGAGCGGAGCTAGACAGAGGCGAATTTGAAGAGGGGCTCCCGCCGTAAAGTGAAAGTGTGGCACAACACTAATTATGGCAATTATGTCTGCAGGTTAGAGGTGGTTAAAACAGCTGCAGCACGTTTGTGAAACTTAACAGACAAATGCAACACACGCTTCGCAATCTTGATGTTGCATATCCCAAAACCTTCCATTATCCCTCCTCCAGCGATATTGCTAGAAATGCAATGATTCTTTAACAGTTAGGCTGATGTTTAGTTTAG
The DNA here is from genome assembly GCA_030765045.1 of Tenodera sinensis. Taxonomy (NCBI): domain Eukaryota; kingdom Metazoa; phylum Arthropoda; class Insecta; order Mantodea; family Mantidae; genus Tenodera; species Tenodera sinensis. Next base: position 49,687,899 of record CM060963.1, on the reverse strand, counting down.
TAACTTTTCTAGGAATATTTAACTAATATGCTCGATGACAGAAGACAAACACCCGGCTTCCAGAAGGAGACAAGGCAAAAACGGAATCGAACTTTAGAGGAGATGGGAGAACTTGTGACTATGTTATACAACTCATTCTATAAATTCTCTTTAAGGTTAATAATTGGAATGTAGGATTGTTCGGCAGTTATATGACAACTTCTGTAAAAACACATGTATACCTGGTCCTTTGGTCATAACGTTGGTAGCATTTGAACACATTCCTTATCCCTAAATTCTGTACACATTGGTGAAGATTTTCTCCGAGAATGTTGAGGCACTGATGTCTTCATGGTGGTTTCAGTGAAGATACACACTCCCGTACCATCACATTGCCAACTTTGTGTCTTACTGTAGGCTGTAAGTTCCTTTTGTCCAACTCTGTATTGGGCTTGCGCCAAACACAACCCTTCATTGTGTATCAGATACACAAGAGCCCATCATCTATAAAATGACATAGTTCCACCACTCTTAATCTCTTTATAGTATTCTTTATTGAACTACATCTTTCTCTGTTAGCTTTATTTATTTACATAAGGCTCTTTTCTGGCTGGCCTTCCATTGTCGTCCGCCTTTCTAATAACTCTTCTGATTCTGGGTGCACATCTTTACCAGCTGTCAGAAGTACCTCGATCGCAAGTTTTGGTGTTCTAATTTTAGGACACCATTCTCACAAGTAGTTTCTCCTCTCTCTCTATCTCTCTCCCATCTCCTTCCCTCTCCCATCTCCCTCCCTCTCCCTCCCCTCACTTCCACTCTCTCCCCCTCACTTCCACCCTCTCCCCCTCACTTCCACCCTCTCCCCCTCACTTCCACCCTCTCTCCCTCACTTCCACCCTCTCTCCCTCTCTCCCTCACTTCCTCTCTCCCCCTCACTTCCTCTCTCCCCCTCATTTCCACCCTCTCCCTCTATAACACTCTCTCCCCCTCACTTCCACCCTCCCCCTCACCTCCACCCTCTCCCTCTATAACACTCTCTCCCCCTCACTTCCACCCTCTCCCCCTCACTTCCATCCTCTCCCTCTGCCACTCTCTCCCTCTCTGGCACTCTCTCCCTCTCTGGCGCTCTTTCCTTCTCTCTGCCACTCTTTCCTTCTCTCTGCTACTCTTTCCTTCTCTCTGCTACTCTTTCCTTCTCTCTGCTACTCTTTCCTTCTCTCTGCCACTCTTTCCTTCTCTCTGCTACTCTTTCCTTCTCTCTGCTACTCTTTCCTTCTCTCTGCCACTCTTTCCTTCTCTCTGCCACTCTTTCCTTCTCTCTGCTACTCTTTCCTTCTCTCTGCTACTCTTTCCTTCTCTCTGCTACTCTTTCCTTCTCTCTGCCACTCTTTCCTTCTCTCTGCCACTCTTTCCTTCTCTCTGCCACTCTTTCCTTCTCTCTGCTACTCTTTCCTTCTCTCTGCTACTCTTTCCTTCTCTCTGCTACTCTTTCCTTCTCTCTGCCACTCTTTCCTTCTCTCTGCCACTCTTTCCTTCTCTCTGCCACTCTTTCCTTCCCTCTGCCACTCTTTCCTTCTCTCTGCCACTCTTTCCTTCCCTCTGCCACTCTTTCCTTCTCTCTGCCACTCTTTCCTTCTCTCTGCCACTCTTTCCTTCCCTCTGCCACTCTTTCCTTCCCTCTGCCACTCTTTCCTTCCCTCTGCCACTCTTTCCTTCTCTCTGCCACTCTTTCCTTCTCTCTGCCACTCTTTCCTTCTCTCTGCCACTCTTTCCTTCTCTCTGCCACTCTTTCCTTCTCTCTGCCACTCTTTCCTTCTCTCTGCCACTCTTTCCTTCCCTCTGCCACTCTTTCCTTCTCTCTGCTACTCTTTCCTTCTCTCTGCCACTCTTTCCTTCTCTCTGCCACTCTTTCCTTCTCTCTGCCACTCTTTCCTTCTCTCTGCTACTCTTTCCTTCTCTCTGCCACTCTTTCCTTCTCTCTGCCACTCTTTCCTTCTCTCTGCCACTCTTTCCTTCTCTCTGCCACTCTTTCCTTCTCTCTGCCACTCTTTCCTTCTCTCTGCTACTCTTTCCTTCTCTCTGCTACTCTTTCCTTCTCTCTGCCACTCTTTCCTTCTCTCTGCCACTCTCCTTCTCTCTGCTACTCTTTCCTTCTCTCTTCTACTCTTTCCTTCTCTCTGCCACTCTTTCCTTCTCTCTGCCACTCTTTCCTTCTCTCTGCCACTCTTTCCTTCTCTCTGCTACTCTTTCCTTCTCTCTGCTACTCTTTCCTTCTCTCTGCTACTCTTTCCTTCTCTCTGCCACTCTTTCCTTCTCTCTGCCACTCTTTCCTTCTCTCTGCTACTCTTTCCTTCTCTCTGCTACTCTTTCCTTCTCTCTGCTACTCTTTCCTTCTCTCTGCCACTCTTTCCTTCTCTCTGCCACTCTTTCCTTCTCTCTGCCACTCTTTCCTTCTCTCTGCCACTCTTTCCTTCTCTCTGCCACTCTTTCCTTCTCTCTGCCACTCTTTCCTTCTCTCTGCCACTCTTTCCTTCTCTCTGCTACTCTTTCCTTCTCTCTGCTACTCTTTCCTTCTCTCTGCTACTCTTTCCTTCTCTCTGCTACTCTTTCCTTCTCTCTGCTACTCTTTCCTTCTCTCTGCCACTCTTTCCTTCTCTCTGCCACTCTTTCCTTCTCTCTGCCACTCTTTCCTTCTCTCTGCCACTCTTTCCTTCTCTCTGCTACTCTTTCCTTCTCTCTGCTACTCTTTCCTTCTCTCTGCCACTCTTTCCTTCTCTCTGCCACTCTTTCCTTCTCTCTGCCACTCTTTCCTTCTCTCTGCCACTCTTTCCTTCTCTCTGCCACGCTTTCCTTCTCTCTGCTACTCTTTCCTTCTCTCTGCTACTCTTTCCTTCTCTCTGCCACTCTTTCCTTCTCTCTGCCACTCTTTCCTTCTCTCTGCCACTCTTTCCTTCTCTCTGCTACTCTTTCCTTCTCTCTGCTACTCTTTCCTTCTCTCTGCCACTCTTTCCTTCTCTCTGCCACTCTTTCCTTCTCTCTGCCACTCTTTCCTTCCCTCTGCCACTCTTTCCTTCTCTCTGCCACTCTTTCCTTCCCTCTGCCACTCTTTCCTTCTCTCTGCCACTCTTTCCTTCTCTCTGCCACTCTTTCCTTCTCTCTGCCACTCTTTCCTTCTCTCTGCCACTCTTTCCTTCTCTCTGCCACTCTTTCCTTCTCTCTGCCACTCTTTCCTTCTCTCTGCCACTCTTTCCTACTCTGGCACTCTCTCCCTCTCTGGCGCTCTTTCCTTCTCTCTGCTACTCTTTCCTTCTCTCTGCTACTCTTTCCTTCTCTCTGCTACTCTTTCCTTCTCTCTGCCACTCTTTCCTTCTCTCTGCCACTCTTTCCTTCTCTCTGCTGCTCTTTCCTTCTCTCTGCCGCTCTTTCCTTCTCTCTGCCGCTCTTTCCTTCTCTCTGCCGCTCTTTCCTTCTCTCTGCCGCTCTTTCCTTCTCTCTGCCGCTCTTTCCTTCTCTCTGCCGCTCTTTCCTTCTCTCTGCCGCTCTTTCCTTCTCTCTGCCGCTCTTTCCTTCTCTCTGCCGCTCTTTCCTTCTCTCTGCCGCTCTTTCCTTCTCTCTGCCGCTCTTTCCTTCTCTCTGCCGCTCTTTCCTTCTCTCTGCCACTCTTTCCTTCTCTCTGCCACTCTTTCCTTCTCTCTGCCACTCTTTCCTTCTCTCTGCCACTCTTTCCTTCTCTCTGCCACTCTTTCCTTCTCTCTGCCACTCTTTCCTTCTCTCTGCCACTCTTTCCTTCTCTCTGCCACTCTTTCCTTCTCTCTGCCACTCTTTCCTTCTCTCTGCCACTCTTTCCTTCTCTCTGCCACTCTTTCCTTCTCTCTGCCACTCTTTCCTTCTCTCTGCCACTCTTTCCTTCTCTATGCCACTCTTTCCTTCTCTATGCCACTCTTTCCTTCTCTCTGCCACTCTTTCCTTCTCTCTGCCACTCTTTCCTTCTCTCTGCCACTCTTTCCTTCTCTCTGCCACTCTTTCCCTCTCTCTCCCGCTCTTTCCCTCTCTCTGCTGCTCTCTCTTCCTCTCTGCCACTCTCTCCCCCCTCTCCCCCTCCAGCTTCAGCTTCTGTGAACGTCCTGTTTGTGGCAAAAATTCGTCTCTGTTTTCTCTATATCGAGGGATGTCTCCAATTATACTGCATGGTATATTCACTGTAGCATGAATTTCTCCACGTGTGAGATCCTTAGTATGGTGAAAGATCGCTGCTTCAGAGTTGGCGTTCAAATGTTGTGTTAACTCTTCCGCATCCCATTTGATTTTTCGGTACACCTCGATAGAATGGAAACACAGGTTTGTCGTTGGTAGTAATGGAAGAGCAACCTTCCCCTTTTTTATAACCATCTAACAAGAAAACGTTCTGAAGGGGCAGAAAAAATCGTAACCGTTCTATTTGATGGTGTTCACTATTTAAAAACAAGTGCTTCTGTAAATTTTGGCCACTCGAACGCAATTGGCTTCAGAGAAATAATTTCAAAGAAGTTAGGCATGAAACACATTCTCTTCCTACGTGTTAATAATACTAATAATGATAAGAATAATAATTTCTGTCTTAATTTACGGCAAGGTACATTATTAATCCTGAATAAATGCACTGCAATAATAAAAAGGAACTTTTTTGCACACCAACTACATTTGTTACAACTGTTCTTTCACATTTATCAGAGTGTCCTTTAAAAATTTTTAAACAATTGTCGATTGTGTCCTGGAAATACAATATCTTCCAGCTGACCCCGCCAGTACCCATCCGTATTGATGTGCACGCTGGAGAGAGGAACTGTTGATATGCCAAGGACTGTAGTTTGAGATATTGTCCCGCTGTTGCAACCTAACATCCGGGTGATCAAATTGAACGCTACGAGTTAGTTCACGTATCATATATTCGTACATCCGGAAGAAATATCGATCGAGAGGCTGCAATTTGTACGTTGTGTTGGCTGGCATGATGTTTATACGTTAGCTTTTCATGGTCATGATGTTCTTCCAAAAGTCTTGCATGTGTTCTGTATCGTAATGAACACCATACAAGTCCAGAAGTAAGAGGTTTCGTGCGCTTGAATATGGAAGGAATGCTTCTTTCAAAAGTACACACAGTCCTGTCATTTTTCCCGAGGAATTCCATTTTACAATTAGATTGTCCGCCTTGAACATATTTTCTTCCACTTTCTTACCAATGTCCGATGGCTCTTGAAGAATTACAAGTAACTTTGGCATTAGTTTGCCCGATTGAGACACAATATCCTCAAATTACAGTCTTTGGCATATTAACAGTTCCTCTCTCCGAAATTCCGGCGTTCAGATCAATACGAATGGGTACTGGCGGGGTCAGCTGAAATGAGACATTGTATCTTCAGAACACAACTGACCATTGTACCTTACCGTAAATTAAAGTAGAAATTATTTTATTAGTATTAATATTATTATTAAAATTCAGGAAGAAAACATGTTTCATACCTCGCTTCTATGAATTCATTTCTCTCACAAGCCAATTGCGTTCGAGTGTCCAAAATTTTCAGAAACACTTATTTTTAAATACTGAACACAATCAAATAAGACGTTTACGATTTTTTCCTACCCCTTCAGAACTTTTTTTGCAAGCGGATGAATGCAAGCAGCAATAGAATATACGAATGTGACCGAATATTAAAGTGGTGCGCATACTAAACATACATTTATCAATGCAAGGTTGTGAACAGGCTGCGCTCACTGAGCACTAGTTCCCCAGCCTTGTCTGACGGTTTACCTGTCGTGCAAAAGTCGTCCAGAGTGAAGAGCTTTTCAGAAGCTATTTCCAAAAAACTCGTGTACATTTTATTCATCATGAAAGTATCTTAAACATATGGCATTGTAATAAAGATCCTTGGAGCCAGTTTTCAGTAAATTTTTCTCGAAACAGACACACACACACACACACACACACACACACACACACACACACACACACACACACACACACACACACACACACACACACACACACACACACACACACACACACGCGCGCGCGCGCATGCACACGCACACGCACACATAGACACACTGGCCTTTTTGCTAAAATGCTTTTGGGGGTTCAGGGAAACCTCAAAATGCCTATTTCCAGTGAAATCTGGATATTGAATTTTTGTGTGAAATGCAATACCTGTTATGTTCAGCCGGCTCCAAATGTTTTCCGACTCCTAACCGCGGGGGAAGCCAGGATGGCTTATCGATTAGTTATGCCAGGTGATCTCAAAGTTGGACTTGTCAGCTCATAGCTGTCTACAAGGGCGAGGAGCGTAATGTGTTCGTAAGTACAAAGAGAATATCATTCCAACCTTTCTTTTACACTTGCTCCTAAGAAAATAATCTCAATGTAAAGAAAGCAACATTAATTTAGGACGAACTCGCAGCTAGTAAAGTAAATATTCGGCATTAGAGGAGTCATATCACTCTATAATGAAATGAAATTTAAAACGTTTAAATAATTTTAATTTACCCGTTTTTAAAGCTATTCACAGAGACACACACGGGCTGTAAAATTTGCAAATTGCTTTTATTCGGCGAACATGAAATTGTGTATTTGACCTGAAAATTCACATCGAAGTTTCAAACATTGAATGGCTGTTTGTCGGAAATGGGAAAACAGAACTTCAAAATAAAATAAAAGTTAAGCATAACACAAGTAATATAACTACTGCAAATCGCAAAACGGCATGTTTCAAAAACTGAGGCATCAACTTCTATAGGTTACGACGTAGCTTCTCCCTCTCAGCTTTCATGTCTATCACCCTTTAAGGTTTCTCTGTCTATCTCTGTCTCTGTCTGTTGTCAACGAGGAATGCATATGCATTATCTTTGTTTAAGGAATTGTTTAAACATACGAGTATTTCTTAAACGCCGTTAATGCTACCTTAAAAAGCAATGTTACTTATTTAAATACGTACAGAAAAGAATATGCTGACTTTTTTATTTGGATAGAATTAAATTGATTATTCAGCTTCTTGTTTGCTCCCCGCTAACCACACATCAGAGGAATACACACAAAAGTAAATTACTCTGAAGCCATCGCTAGGCCGGGCGGACAAGGCGCAACTAATTCATAAGAACATTTTTCGTCTCTTTCCCCTACACCCTCTCGTCCATGAGAAAACATTTGGAGTCGGCTGTACGTGGTAGAGAAAGTAAAACTGGACAACAACATTAACCCCTGTCTCGTCCCTGGGCGACTCGCGGAATACCTTGAGCAACCTTCATTTTTTACCTGCTAAACACAGTTATCAGTGCAAGGCCGTGAGCAAGTTCGCTCACTGAGCACCAATTTCTCATCCCTGTCTGTCTCTTTACGAGGAACTGCAATACCTTGGCAAACAAGACACTGTTACGACTGATGACGTAATATCACAAGAGGGTCTAGACTCCGATGATTTATGTGGGAATCGATCCTCGAGTGATAAATGTTATGACTATAACAGCTTAAATAAAATCCCCCTGAAATTCGCACGTTGCGTTTTTATGAGTACTTAATGGCTCGTATTCGTTCTTCTTAAGTTGCAATAAACGAACATTGGTTACTGTAATGAAACTAATAGGAAAAAGTAAAATACGGGTTTTACAATCGTGATTGCATATAGTGCACTTTTGTTTTATCACGCATAACAGAAATCCATTTACATAACCTGAACTTATTTTCTACGTTGGATTTTCATAAGAGTGATTGTCAATTTATCTAGAGAATTTGACTATCACAAGTTGCATGTATTAAGACTATTTCACGAGTTAAAGTATACTGATATAGTCAATGAAATGTTATTTAAATGATGTGTTGTAATTGCTAACCTCGTAAAAGAAACGTGTAGCTTGTATACATGCATCAGAATCCATCGATACGTCCTACAGGTCCTACATGGCTCTCATAACGAATGATCCAATCGTTTAACATGTTGGTAATGTCAGAAGTTGGAGTATCTGCTCTTAATTTATAATTTCGTTCAATACAAAATTTGTCAAACTCTTACATTCCTGGTACATTCTGTGTTTTGAGGTTTCCCTCTTCGAATTATTTCATGTAGTTCAGCATAACATGATTCACCGAAGATAGTCAGCCATTTTTGACATTTGAATAGCGGCTCTGTTGGTCAACTTACGTCAGCTGTTTGTCTAACCTGATCATAACATAAGAAAACGGAGGAGGTGATAGGTAAAATTCACAGGTGATGACGAAATGTGATAAATTTTTCGCGAAGGAAGGCTGTCATTGGTTGAGATTTGAAATTGTTATGCACATGATTGGTTGATTTCAACCAAGTCCCGTATGGGTGGAATAGTCTTTATAAATGTGAAGTTCACACACCCATTTAGATATTTCCAGACTCTAGGCAGGACGAAACATAGTCCTGGTTAAAGAAAAATTCCCATTCTTCAGGGTGAAATTATATTTAATTAACGAAAAAGCAAAAGTGGGAGGTTTCGTGCAAAATTATCGAAATAGTTTTGGAAGATTACGATTTCATGGCCTTTTCGGTTATGCTGACATTGTAGATAAATGAATTATCCCGTATTCACATCTACCAACTTAACCCACCCTCATATATCATGTACTTTTAGACCTAGGCCGCTAGCATTTTCACGTCCTTATAGGGTAGGTACACCGAAGTGAAAAAGTTGATTTTCTGAAATATAGAAATTAGAGCCTTAATTTTTTGCACAGGCATTTCCAGCAACTAAAGAAATGAACGTACCAAATTTCATTCCTATATCTAATCAAATTCCTGATATATTAATTAAGTTATCAATTTTATTGGTATAACAAAATCTATCTACAACTATTTTTTTTTAAATTGCACCTCTTATTACCTTTGTAACAAATTAAAGGAAGGAAATTTTGATATATTGAATACTTTTTCTTAAAAAATTAGTACCGCAAAGTGTAAAAATGTCATAAAAGAAGCGCATTATTATATTATTTTTTTTAAAAAGGTATAAACAATATCAAAATTCCAAACGGACATTGTATTACCCACATTCTGAACTACATATATTGGAAAAAAAGTTAGGTCTCTAGCGAGATTTTTGTGGGAGAATATCGATTTTGAATATGAAAAAATAACAGAAGGGTTGTTTCCGTGAAAAATGAGCAAAGTCGAAATGGAAGGTGTGGGCATGCCCCCTTAAAAGGCAGAGGCGCACCATTTTAAAAATGGTGTCCAAAATATGTATTTCCCCTCCCTATGGTGTTAAAACTTCGCAGATATATTTTTTAAGGTACGGTACATTTTTTGCTATAAAAATCCAAAAATCGACTTTTTGACCAAACGGACTGAAATATTACTTCGGTATTCCCTTAATACAGCTATAAAATACAATCAAACCTTCTGGTTGATTTTTACCACAATAATAATTTGTGCTCTTATACGTTATAGTTTAAAGAATAAAGCACTGGAATCAGTCCAACTTTTGTTGTAATTACGATCGAAGTTATAATCAGAGAGTCGCTAAATGTTAATAGACGTTCCGTGAGATAAACAGAGTAGGCCGTGCTCAAATCAGTAATTACCTGTAGTAATGGCTAAGTTGAACGAGTGTGTTGATTCTGAAATCGAAGAAAATTGAAAAATAGGTTGTACTTCTCTCGTACCTGAGAAATCTAAAGAGATAAGAGGTATGGTATAGCTAATGTGCTGAGTTCAATCATCAAGACACCATGGAAAGTTGAATGTTATGTTTTAAGGTTGGTATTTCACATTTCATTCATACACATATTAAATTACTAATTATCTCCCAAAAAATTGTATGCAATACACTTGTGTTAAGTAGGTTTACTAATCCTCGGACTCGACTGCGACTCGTCTTTTCAAACTTTTCCTGGGTGCAGTAATAGTACATTATGCAACGAGACTATAACGGTTGTAATTAAAACGCCAGTAGGCGTAGGAAACGAGCGAAGCGAGGGTCTAAATTACTATTATAGTTAAGTTCCATACGACAATTTATGTACACTCACTAGGGACAATTACGTACATATTGCGGAGTTCTGCGCAGGCGCTAAACGATCGATTCGTTTCCAGTACGTCACAGCTGCATGATGAAAATGATAAACTTGGAATGCTACGTAACATTGAAAAATAGAAGGCAAATTGAATATATTGGTTTTCAGACGAAACTTTATTTCATGTATAAGTTATTTATTGAAAATTGAATTGTCCAATTGGATGAAGACCAGTCCTTTAATGAAAGTTTGAACTTAAGGAGCTCCATTAAAGCAACGCTGTTGTCAAGCTTGTAATTAATGAATTTGGCTATGGCGAAGCATGAAAATCACTTATATCGCAATATACTGTTGCACGTGAAGACAAGGAAAGTCAAAGGAATGAAGAATGGGAGAGACTCCGAGGACTAGTCCAGGGCTGGAAACAGTAATTGCTTCTCCAGGGATCCCATCCTAGTAATTTGAACTGTTTCTGTGTTTACTCTACAGCTACACCAACAAACGTGGCTGGCTCATCAGTGCCGACACGGAAGGAAGGCATGAGTCACGAGGTAGGTATAGTGAATTTGCAGGAAAGGAATGAGCTGGGTGACCTTCAACTTTTACTCGTGACGTTCTCTTAGGTCACCGTCCGCAACCAACAGCTGCTTGTGGGCTGTCCACATGTTGGAATGCATCCGCATCGTTTTCTTCCCCACTTTTCCTCCTTTCCATAGCTTCTCACAAAATATGATACAAAACTGCGCATTGAATTTTAACAGTGGAAGAAAAGCTGGGCAAAACCGAAAAATAAAACTAAAATGCGCGTGTTAAGAGGCGTAAAATGAATTTCCTGTCATAGCCATAATTTTGTCGTAAAGCAATGCCATTTTGTTCAGTTGCTTTAATTTGTTGTCATGTGATTTTGTCTTTTTATAAATAACTAGCTGAAATACCCAGCCTGGCCCGTGGTTTGACCATTTTATCTCTGCAACTTTTAGGTTTAGGTTGCATATTATAAAGAACACACAATAAGTAAAACTGAAAACTCTGCAAAAGCACTGTTTAACAAGCTCAAATACCACAGGAAGAAGAGCAAGTAGAGAAAACCGTGTGAATGTAACACGTTGCATAGTAAAATGGATAACACAAAAACATCCTGCATAAAAAAAAAAAAAAAAAAAAAAAAAAAAAATACAAATACATTTACGTGCCGAATTTCGTGGTGATCGATCAAGCGGTTTCTGAGATTAGCGGTTACATACATAGACATCCATTTATATAATAGATTTGGCGAATAAAGGAAAACGTAGCACTGCATTGAATTTTTCATACATGATATAGCACACCTCACTAACCCTTTGAAAAAGTACAGAGTTATTTAAATGATATATTTTACTGTAACGGTTTCCTCTCTTTTCAGTGATATTTACAATTATTTTCCAGTGCAAATAACTATGTATGTTGCTTCTAAATTCTTATCCTGTGTTAAACAGCAGAACGTCTATTAAAACCAAAGTGAAGGAAAGTTATCAATAAAATACTCGCCGGCTGCTTTAAATGTGCTTCCGCACACGTTCATTTCGACCTGCATGACAAACAAAATGCGGGTCTGAATTTTCTGCGAAAACCTGTGAAATTCTCTTCATTCTGAAATACTTTTCTGATTGATAAACTGTAACAGAAGTTACACAGTTTGTGAAACATTTCACACTGTATTGCAGACATTCTTTATTGTTGGTTTTAATTTTAAAATACTTATTTTTTTTCAACTGAAAGTTCGCTATTCTTTTTTTCTCGTGATTATGATGACATTTCAAAGCCAACCACAGCGATCCGCCTTTTAAAAATCGCTTTAGCCTATTGTAGCACAACATATTTAATGAAAATTTAGCCCCCTTAACAATAAATACTTAAGAATAATATTTTCTAAAAATAGTTTATGTAAGCCTAGTATTAAAACGGTTTATTATGACGGCATAAGTCGTGCGAAATGACCCTATTTCTGGCACTAGTGCCAGAAAAGAATGACGTAATTAGCTGGTAACAAGACACATTGCTAACGAGAAAGACAAGCCAAGGCAAGAATCAGAGTTACATAGTAATGGTAGTCTGATACATGACTAACATTGTATACCATCATGATTAAACTATCTTTTGTATGAATTCAATGAGCAATTTTTGGTTGTTTGTATCAGGCGATTATGGTTTTACTTCATTGGGCCATGGCCAAACTAGGAGAATTACATCACTACAGTTCGCACCGTGGCCTGTCTATCTCGTTAGCCATAACAAGACAGCAATGACATCACGTTTAAGTTACCATATTAAGAAGTAATAAACGTTTACATAATTAGCAGCTCTGGAGAGTATGCCAAGAATGTGGTTTCATTAGCCAAACTGACGCATTTTTCGTTTCTGCATCCACAAAACGTTTCATATTGCTTTTCGTAAACATCTTTTGATTTTTCTGGGATTAATAAACTCTCAGCACTCTAGACTTCGTTCAAAATGTCAAACGGAATACAATCCATATTTTTAATAGTTGTATCATTACCTTCCATTTTCCTCTATAAGTGTTGAAACAAATGAAAGATCTGCATAGCAACCATATTACGGCACGCATGTGTGATCTCTGATACATTATAATTTTTCAGTTAGCAAATTTATTAATTACTTTTACGTATTTTGATGCTAAAATTGCATAAAATGTTACATGTAACATGTACGTAATAGTTTCATTGTGACACTGGAAACATAACCTCGGTTCACAATCAGATTATACACTAGTTACATAAATTACTATTGCAGACGAGTGAATGCAGTAATTTGTGTGAATGCAACGCTTCAGATTTTTTCCCCCTCTCTCTATTCTCTCTGTTCTTTTGTTTCTCCCTCTTGGACACAGAAGATACATTTCAGGTACAAAGCGCTCGAAGTGCACACAAGTTAATATCGCTGACAAAGAAAGAAGCTTCAAGAGGCGGATCAGAAAAGCGTGACGTCGATTCGTGCCGCAGCACCCAGAAAGCGTTGGAGCGTTGCAAAAACTTGCTGTGCATGGCCAACATTGGAAACAAATCCCGCCTGGTCTCGTAACGTATGTATCTGCTGCAGTGGATTCAGAGGCACACCTGTGTGACGTATAACAGGTGTCGCAGATTAATGTTGCGTGCCGCACAGGTGAAGAATTGCTGAATTTGTCATTCATTATCACCGTTGTTGAGAATTACATTCTGACTAAGCAAGAAAGCTCCAACACATGCAGTTAAACATACATTACTCACCAAAAACATACAGTTAACAAACTTCCTACATGGTTCAGTGTTTTTTTCTCTAGAATTAACCTGTATGAGGCAGAAGAAACATGTAACTTTAAGATATTTGAATAACAAATACAATACGTATTTTGAATTACCTGTGAATGGTCTGTGAATGTAGTTGCACTCTACTAAAGCTACCAACGGGAAAGAAACGTAATACAAAATACAACGAATAAAAAATTTAATGATAAATGCAAACAATTTCATCACCAAAAACTTTGGACATGAGTTTATTCATTTTTCGTGTTGTCTTCTTTGTGTTAGTTGAGAGAAACATTTACAGACATTATTTTATTGCTTATTTCCTTGTAGGTACAAGGGGTATATGGGAATACAGTAGGCTTTGAGGGATAGTCAAATATTTTAAAGCTCTGAGATCCCGTTCTCTTTGCACGGCTAAGATATAAAAATGAATAACGATCTTCCATTTGATGGAAGTTTTAAGTATTCCAAAACTCGCACAAATAACAAGGAGTTTCTCCGAAATGGTCCACTCTACAAACATTTTATTTGTAAATAAAATGTAGATTTTAATAAAACAAAATTTTTGTATAGTAAGATTTGGTCTATCGCTTACGGTTTATCAGTTATGCAAAAGTCATCCATAGTAAACAGGACTACATGGGCTATAACCAGAAAATTCAAAATATACATTTTATTTGCTATAAAAGTCAAAATCTTCGTGTAGCATCCTTGAAACACATTAAACTTAAATACCAACTATGGTTTTTAACCGACTTTTTGTTTTTGATTTATGCTGTTTGCTGACTGACACAGACACACACCGACCTTTTTCAAAAAGTGCTTATTTTTGGATTCAGGGGGCCTCGAAACATTTCCTGTGAAATCTGACATCGAATTTTTGGGTGGAATCAGAATTTTTTCTATCGATGTCATATTAACCCAGATGAACGTCTTAGAGACAATTAAAATTTTGGTTATAAGTACAAGACGGAGGTTGAAGCTGTTCTGTGGATTTGATATTCTCGTGACGTCATACGAAAGAACTTCACGAGAAGCAAATGGATATTTATGTAACGGTATTTTTGAACTATAATAAGCACTTAAAAGCTAAGAGAAAACAAGAATCATTTCGGAAACGATTAAGTTGATTGTTTGACTGTCGATTTAATATCAGCTCGTAAAAACGGCAACATCTGTATAGGTTTATGACAAAGTCTGACATGATGTTGCACTGTGAAATGTAAACACTTCAAACATTGCATTTAAAGCGTTGACCAAGAACAACAAACTGATGTCTGCAATTCTGATGTCTCCTTTTGAACCTGACCCAGACATTAGTTATTTTTACTGCTGTCGACCGCATCCAGAGGTTGCAACTCACATGTCCAACAGAGAGAGAGAGAGAGAGAGAGAGAGAGAGAGAGAGAGAGAGAGAGAGAGAGAGAGCACTAATAGCTTGGGAGACGTTACGTTGTGTAGACCTTTTAAAAGTATGTGATGTTATTTCTTTCAAAAGAATCCGCCAACCCATCACGATATGAAGAACAGCATAGGGCAGGGGTACTCAACAAGCGACACATGTTCTCTTCCCCTACACCTGTTATTTCCCCCCTCCACTGACCAAGATAAGCAGAACTAGACCTGCTAGTCAGAGGCGGATGGCGCGGAGTATATATCGCAGTACATACAATTCAATGGGAGAACGAATATTTCTGTTTCCGAGATGAAGACGATCAAGTTAAGTGTTTGATTTGTAAGATTGCTAGTTTAACTTTTATACCATTTCCCTTGTTTACGTTCCGTGTTCACGATAAACGTTATTCTACTGGAAAAATACAACGAACTTCTGAAGCAATTGTACGACACATTCTCTTCACACTTTGAAGACCTAAAAACATTTAAAAACAAAATCCAATTATTTTGCACTTTTGAATTTTCCATAGTGAGGCTTTACACGAGCTACAAAATATGAAACTACTTGCATTGCAGAAAGAAGGGTGAGAATTATTAGGGTCTCTGCCTGTATCCGAGATTACGATTGTTCGCATGTCAGTCTTTGGCTCCATTTATACCTGCGAACAAATATTTTCAAAACTGAATTACATTAAAAGTGAATATCGCAGCAAGATAAGTGACAATCATTTTGAGACTGTATAATTCATCTTTTGCAATAAATATTGAAGACTTTCTGAAACGTAAATCGTGCCAAAAAAAAGTATCCTCAGAAACATCTTGGAGTAGAATATGAATGTGCACGACTTTGATTTCCTGTACGTAGGAATGTGCCGCCACTGGAAGTCAGTAACCACGAATAAATGCGTCATTCTGTCCCAGCGGGAGGAAGGAGGTGATTTCAACCTGCCTAACTTGCCTGCGGTTGAGCACCCCTGCTATAAAGAATAAAAAATAAACTACATATATAAACACATCAGAAAGACTATGCAAAAGCACTGTTGAGCAGGCGGAAATATCACAGGAAGAAAACCTAGTAGAGAAGACAGTGTGAATGTAATACGTTACCCTTTTGTTTCCATGATGTTGAAAAGTGTATGAATTGTTTGTAGAAGTAGAGTGAGAAGAGAAATAAATACATGTGAAATACCTTAGATTTTGTACTTTCTCTACTAATAAGTAGAGGAAGTATTGTATTCCACCCAAAAATTCGATATCGAGATTTCATCGGAAACACATGTTTTGAGGCCCCCTGAGTTAAAAAAGTTTAGAAAAAGCTGTGTGTACGTGCGTGCTTACTTACGCGCGCGCGTGTGTGTGAACAGCATAACTCAAAAACGAAAAGTCGGTTAAAAACCAAAGTTGGTATTTAAGTGTAATGTCTTAAGGATGCGACACGAAGATTTTAAAGAAAATTGCTCCACCCTAAACTATCCTTTACATAGAACATTTTTCGAGAATTTGATTTTCTTGAAAATGGCTCTAACGATTTTGATTAAAATTCCACATGTTTGAGATACTTTTATGGCAAATGAAATGTATATGTTGAATTTTCTCGCTATGGCCCATGAATTCCTATCAAGTCTGGAAGACTTTTGCATAACTGGTAAACCGTAAGAGATAGACCAAATCTTACTCTACTAAAACTGTAGATCTTGCTAAAACACATAAGTTACATTTTTTTTTTTTTTTTTTTTTTTTTTTTTTTTTTTTTGTGTAGAGTGAGCCATTGCGGAGATATTTCTCGTCATTTGTTTTGGAGAACTTATACTTGACAAATGGAACATCGCTATTCATTTTTTTAATATGTTATCCGTGCAAAGAGAACGGAGTTAAAAAGCTTAAAAAGATTTGACTATCGCTCAAAGCCTAATGTATTCTAATATTCTCCTTGCTCCTACAAGGAAATAAGCAATAAGGTAATTTGTACAAATGTTTACCTTAACTAACATGAAGAAGATATAGCAATAAGAGTTTGTAAGAATGGCTAATACAAGAGTAGAGAAAGTCGTATGAGTGCAACACAAGATTTTTTCTGGATGTAGCGCAGTTTGTTCCACTGCATGCAAGTTACTCTGATTTCACGTTTTTTATGGTGGTTTATCAAATTGAAGCTTCTGATGCGGGATTTCCGCATTCCCTCACGAATGCCTAATTTTCTCGTATGTTACGTCGGCGGCGGTAGCGGCGGCTGTTTCACGTTTAGGCCGCGATCCAAACTCT
The DNA here is from genome assembly GCA_030765045.1 of Tenodera sinensis. NCBI lineage: Eukaryota > Metazoa > Arthropoda > Insecta > Mantodea > Mantidae > Tenodera > Tenodera sinensis. Next base: position 49,670,970 of record CM060963.1, on the reverse strand, counting down.
GCGAGGTTCATGCTCCGTACTGCTATAATTAAATACACGTGTTATTGCAGACTACAGCCATGTGGCGCACACACACACGCCCGCATGCACACACCTCTGCTCGTACATACATATCCTTTAGTTCAGCTGGTATCTGTCGCACTCACATGGCTTTCTCTACTCTTACAAACACTTATTACTCTATCTCCTTCATGTTAATGAGATAAACATTTGTAGACACTATCTTATTGCTAATTTTCTCATAGGCGCAAGGGGAATACAGTAGACTGTAAGCGATAGTCAAATGTTTTAAGAGTTGTCGCTATACGATGACTTTGAAATTCCGTTTTCTTTGCATGACCAACAAAAAAAGTGAACGACCTCCTATTTCAGCGCCGTGGCCGAGCGGTTAGAGCGTTCGTCTACCACTTAGGCGGCCCGGGTTCGATCCCAGAGACCTAATGTGGCATTCGTGGTGGACGAAGCGGCATTTTGGGCGGGTTTTCTTTGGGTTCTCCGTTTTCCCCCGCCACTCATTTCACCAATTGCTCCTTAATCACCTTTCCATTTGTCGATTTCGCCTGTATCTCGTACCATCCTCTTCCTCACTATCATACCTGGTGCTTGACTGACCACCCGCTTCCAGGTCTTCACTCTGTCCGGTCCATAGGTTCCTGTGCTCCTCGGCAGGCGCCTGACGCTAGGCACTGGTTTGTAAGTCCTACATAAGGGGAAAGTAGTCGGCTAAGGAAGAAGATTGTCATCTCTTATTATTTACCAGATACGCATTTTCGAAAAATGTTCCGCGTAAAGGTTAGTCTAAGATGTAGGGGATCTTTTTGAAAATATTGGTGTTGCATCCTTGGTAGATAGTGATTTATGGTGCGCGCGCACGCACACATACACATCTTTTATGAAAACGCTTCTCTTTTTTGATTCAGGACAAGGGTGGAAGCTATCGAAAAGCAAGTAACTAAGTAGTTTTAATGAAAAACGCCATTAATAAATTATATATTTTTAAAAATGGAATTAATAAGAAAATACATCTAGTTATGCAGTAAAGTGTCCAGAATGGGGTATGCGTGGGCTAGGATGGGGGTAATGAATCTAAGGGGGGAGAGATGCACAAAATGCGGTAGACTGTATGAAAATTGGCACTATATCAGGTTAGGCGTAGGAATATTGAGAGTGGGTTGAATTTTGGTGTTCATCTGAAGTACTTCACAACTAGTGTCATTGTCCTTCAAGTGCCTCATAACCTAAATCTCATAGGCACCTTCTGAACTACGATTAGCAAACATGGGATGTGCCTCAGAGCGTTTTCCAAACTTTGCTCCTTACAATATTATCTGTTAATTCATTGACCAAAATAAACAACAAAGCATCGAATTCCAACTCACTTTCTTCACTGCCATGCAGCTTTCCCAGCAGCACTTCAGTCATTTTACTTATGGTATGATGTTTTCAGTTGTTTTCTACGAAAGCATAAGGCATTTGAATGAATATACTAAGGTTTTGGAGCGAGCGAGCGAGCGAGTGAGTGAGTGCGCGGGGCGGGTCAGTGTGGGGAAGAAGGACGGGGAGAACATATTGACGGGGTTGCAGTGAAACCAGTGAGATAAACCTGCTACTACTGGCTCAATATCCGCAGCATGTTTACTCAACTGTTGCTGAATGTTGTCCCAAGCACGTGTTTGCGTTTCTATCACCAGTCAATTTACAACGTTTATTGTAGTGCATAACGCGACAAGGCAGTGTGAATATCCAAAAATTACCTACACCTTAGTGAGCTGAATTACCACTGCTCAATGGTTCTTCCTGAAATTTTTATTAATTGCACTATGCATTTTGCCAATTATTTCAAGCGGTTATTTGCATTGATAGCTTATGTGGTTGAGTCAGCAGAAAAATAATAAAATTTACTCTTAAAACATATGAATTTATGCACTTTTTTCTGAGAAAAAAGGTACAAGATAGAGAGTAATTTTATAATATGTATAAGTGATATAAGATAACAGCAACATTTCAGATTTTCAACATTTTTTTTCTTTTTGACTTTTCATATATTTTTTCAATTTCTGGTAAACTGATATACATAACTAAATAATTGAGACTCAGAAGATAGTTGAATATACTAAGAAGAACCAAAAAAATGTGATTCTGTATTGTAGAGAAAAAGGTAGATGAATTCGCATATTTTAAGAGTAAAATTTGTTATTTTCCTGATGGATCAAATAATTCTTATAGACAACCACATAAGCCATCAGCGTAAACTACCACTTGAAATAATTGTCATGGTTTATAGAATAATTCATAAACATTTCAGGAAAAACCATTGAGAACTTTCACAGTGCTGATTATTTGACTCACTAAGGCATAATGTATGTTCAGACTAACTGGCCCTTTTAAAATATAAGTTAGAATAGGTATAAATAGGTATATGTTTAAAACGTAATCTAAATCCAAACTTTTGACAAGCAATGTTTACTTTCTCATACTACCCAAAATACAGATACGAGGCTGTTACCAAAAATCTGATGTGTTGCACTCACATGACTTTCTCTACTCCTGTACTAACCATTCTTGCAAACTCTTATTCCTATATCTTCTTCGTGTTAGTTGAGATAAACATTTGTACAAATTATCTTATTGCTTATTTCCTTGTAGGTACAAGGGGAATATGGGAATATAGTAAGATTTGTGCGATAGATCGTTTAAAGCTTTGAGATTCCGTTCTCTTCATGTAAACAAATGAACAAGGATGATCAGTTTTATGAAAGTTTTAAAGTTTTCCGAAACTCACACACATAAAAAGGATTATCTCCGAAATGAATCGCCCTACAAGAAAATTTATTGAGACATAAATTGTGTATTTTAGCAAGATCTACATTTTTGTATAGTATGATTTGGTCTATCTCTAACGGTTTACCAGTTATGCAAAAGTCATCCAGAGTAAATACGACTTCAGGGGCTATAACCAGAAAATTCAAGATATACATTTCATTTGTCATAAAAATATCTCAAACCTATGACGATTTTAATCAAAATCGTTAGAGCCATTTTTAAGAAAATCAAAATTTTCAAAAAATGTTCCATGTAAAAGGTAGTTTAGGGTGGGCCTATTTTCTTCAAAATATTCGTGTTACACCCTTCAAAGACATTAAACTTAAATACCAAATTTGGTTTTTAGCCGACTTTTCGTCTTTGAGTTATGCTGTCCACAGACTGACAGACACACACACGGACCTTTTTCTAAAAATGTTTTTTTTGTGTGTTTGTTTGTTTTTGTTTTTTTTTTGTTTTTTTTTTTTTTTAATTCAGGGGGCCTCAAAACATATATTCCCGGTGAAACCTCAACATCGAATTTTTGGGTGGAATACAATACTTCCCCTACTTACCAGTAGAGAAAGTAAAACTAGCGGTTGTGCACGTTGTGACTAAAAAGAACTAAAAGTAGCATAATTACTAAACTTGTAACTCAAGTCCAGTGTCTCCAAGGGTGTGACGCAGAAATTAAGAAAAGTCACCTCCTCGAATGCAATCGAGCCAGATTTATAACAAACAATGAAATTCATGAGATAAACACTAGACAAAAGAGCAACATCCATCATCCCAGTGCAAAAGTTCCTTGCTTCCAGAAGGAGGGGTGGGGGGTACATTATGAAACCATAAAAATATTTAATGCTCTTGCTAATGATCTAAAGGGAAAAGTTGGCAGTCTCAATGCTTTTAAAATTGCTGCTAAAGAGCCTCTATGCTCAAAATCATTTTATTCTATACAGGATTATCTGAGTGATAAATTATCCTGTTAATGCTTATGGGACTTTGTAAGTTTCCAGCTGCTTTAAAGACAACTCGATCACATTTGATACCTTCTCGAAAGCTACTTAAGTAATTGTGCATTGAAGAACTGACAATAAATGCTATGTATTGCTAACTAAATAATGGGACGTGGTAGAAAAAGTTTAGTGAAGGTTTAAACTAGTTAAATTTGTATTTGTAAATACACATTATGTTACTCTTACTACAGCGAATATCTGATTTTGTATCTGAACTATCCCTGCTTTATTTTCTTTTCTTTTTTTTTTTTTTTTTTTTTTTTTTTGTTTTTGTTTTCTCATATTGCCTGCATGTTTCTTATGCTCGATATTCAAATGTTTATGTTTATATGCTCTATACTGTACATGTTCAGTGTTCATGGGCCTTTATGGGCTACTTGTGAACTCGCAGAATGCAATCCAATCTAATCTACTGTACATTGAACAATTTTCGTTAACTTTTATTAAAAAAGTAATTCTAATAATTTTATTTAGCATATATGTTTGATATATTGACCTGAGAAACGAAACACATGCTTTTTGTGGATATTTGATTGAAGTGTGTATTGTTTTGCGTAACTAGTTAATTTTAAAACGTAGACAAAAGCTTGCTGCAGAGAAAATGTGTTTATTAAAATACATAATTTGTGTTTGACTTTTTAGTTTATCTATTGCAGTAATTAGAGGAAGTATTGTATTACACCCAAATATTAGATACTGAATATAACTATGAATATACGTTTTGAGACTCTGAAAAAAAAAAGTGTTTTTAGAAGAAGGTCTCTCTCTTCCTGTGAGTGGGTGTGGGGGTGGATGTGTGTGTCAGCATAACAAAAACGAAAAGTCTGTTAAAAACCAAAGTTGTTATTTAAGTTTAATATCTTTCAACGAAACCTCATGACGATTTTCAAGAAAATTTCTCCACTCTAAACTACCCTTTACATGGAACATTTTTCGAAAATGATTTTCTCAAAAGTGACCAAGGATTTCGATTAAATGTGAGGTTTTTGCTATACTTGCAGACGTTCTGAAACGGAAGGTAGTTATTCATTTTTTATCTGTTGGTCATGCAAAGGGATGGAAATTTCATAGCGACCAATCTTAAAAAACACGACTAACGATTATTTTTTTACTCTTTCCTGCTTTCTAAAGAACGGTGTCAAGTTTGGTGTCTGACATTTCTTTGACCTTTGTTTCGGAGTTTTACTTCATATGCGCGTGCACGTGAACGTTTTTCTAACAAAAATCTGTATTTGGTGGGGTCGGCGGGGCCGTGGCCGAGTGGTTAGGCCGTTCGCCTACCACCTAAGCGGCCCGGGTTCGATCCCAGGGATCCGCATATGATATTTGTGGTGGACGAAGCGGCACTGGGCGGGGTTTCTCCGGGTTCTCCGGTTTCTCTCGTCACTCATTCCACCAGTTGCTCCATCATCACCTTTCCATTCATCGATTTCGCTTGCATTTCATATCCTCTTCCTCGCTATCATTCTTGGTGCTTGGTTGACCACGCGCTTCCAGGTCTTCACTCTATCCAATCCATTGGTTCATCTGCTCCCCGACAGGAGTCTGATCCTAGGCACTGGCTTGTAAGTCCTACATAGGGGAGGGTAATCAGGTAAAGAAGTATTTGATGAGGTTCCAGGATTTCAGAACGTATTACAATGAACTATTTACTTCAAGTTTTTGGGTCGAGTCCTTACTGTGGTTCGATGATAGAAACAAAAATACTGCATCAAAAGTTACTTTACATCTGTTCCTACAAAACATTTTATACAATCCTAGTATTATGATGGCAAAAATGATGGGAAAATACCCTATTTCTGGAACCAGTGTCAGAAAATGAATAACGTAATTAGCATGACAACAAAACAGCAATGACATCACGGCCACAACATTATTTTCTCCAATGTGCCTGCGAGAAAACTTGAAATCGTCACACTTGCAAGTGCAGCAACATTCAAATACAATCATCTTATTTTATATTATTTTTTCGTAAACATCTTTTGACTTTTCTGGAATTAATAAACTTTCATCACTTGGCTTCGTTCAAAACATCTGCGTAGCGACCATATTACGTCATACATTTGTTTCATTTAGCAAGATTATTAAGTATTTTAGTGCTCGAATTGCATAAAACGTATGTAACACGTGTATGTTTTCGTTGTGACACTGGTGACGTTCACTTTCGCTCACACATTAAACATACTCGTGTCAGTCAGATTATACACTGGTTACGTAAATAACGTAATATAGATGGGTAAGTGCTTTGGTTGATAATATTTTCAAAGTTACGCTCCCCCTCCTAAGAAACCAAGTAAAAGAACCAATTTTGTACCTTAGTTTCAGAATAGGATTTCAAGCATTATCTCTATGAGAAATTATATTTGAAAGAAGCAATAGTGGCGGGATATTTTGTAAATTGTATAGTGGTAATATTCATTTATTTACCACACTTCGTTTTGCTGCATTTATCTGCAGCATTACATGAGCATGTATTGATCCTTGTGTGCACACACACATTGGGCACCGATCCAAGTGAACAAGTGAACAGATCCTAGCCGAGTCTAGCTTTCTTCGTGGTTTAACACCAGTTTCACCATCAAGAAACACATCCGTAAATAAACTTTAAGTATGTCTTACTGGAGTTGATCAGAGCACTACGAAAATGTATCTTCAGGCTGTCGTATTGCTCTTGCCAAATTGCCAATGTATTTATGAATAAGACCAAAACAAGGAATAAAGTTGCAGCTTCATTAAAAGTGATGGAATATAAGTGATTTAACGGCCGATTAAATGGACACACAGTCAGCTGTCATCTTTTACTTTCTCTACTGGTAAGTAGAGGAAGTATTGTATTCCATCAAAAAATTTGATGTCGAGATTTCACCGAAAATATGTTTTGAGACCCCCTAAGTCCAAAACAAGCATTTTTAGAAAAAGTTTGTGTGCGTGTGCGTGTGCGTGTGTGTGTGTGTGTGTGTGTGTGTGTGTCTGTCTGTCTGTCTGTCTGTCTGTCTGTCTGTCTGTCTGTGGACAGCATAACTCAACATGAAAAGTCGGTTAAAAACCAATAAACTACACTTTACATGGAAAATTATTCAAAATTTTAATTTTCTTGAAAACGACTAACCATTTTGATTAAAATGCCATACGTTTGAGATATTTGTATGACAAATGAAATGTGTATTTTGAATTTTCTGGCTATAAACAGATTATCACCGTTAAATAAAGATGAAATGGGTGTCAAGCAACATATGCAATTTTCAATAGCCGAGCTAGGTGGCGCCGAGACAACGTGTGCAACTCGTATTCGAGAGCTCTCAGGTTCGATCCCCGTCGGCCAACTTGGGTTTTTCCGTGGTTTCTCCTTGTCACTAGGCGAATGTTAGACTGAATTCTCTACTCCACGGATTCCTTTCCCTTCCTTTCTCTTTTCCATTCCTTGTCATCTTTTAAGGTTTGGTTGGTAGCGCGGTACGTTCCGGTGAATGCGGACAGATGGCACAGATGCACTCTGAAAACCCTCCTGATAGTTGCTGCCCGGACCGCAAGGGTCGCCCTGTTCCAGGGTAGAGGAAACATTTCGATCCTGCGCAAGGTGTCACTATCTGTAGCTATTAAGGACTTCTGTGCGTCTCTGGGCTCTCTGACAAGCCTACGGTCTCACTTCGCCTCATTCCTTCCCCCCCCTGGGACGGGAGTGGCAGCCTGCAATAGATCCATGTCGGCGTCACGACGGTTCGAGGTGTTCTCCCTCCATATAATCACACAGACACATACACACATTATGTCCAATAACATTTCTCACAACCAAAAGAAACCACCATCTATTTAAATAACTTTTAATAGAACTAAAGATTGAATGTCGGAGCGTACAAATATGTGACTATCAGTGGAAGTAAACTCAAGCTAAATTTTGAAACAGTAGAAGGCTACAGAAGTGCTATCAACTATCTGGAAAATAACAAAGCTGCATACTATAGATTTCAATTGAAAAATGAGAAGAATTTTAGGCCAGTAATCAGAGGGCTGCATCCCTCGTGTGATACCGGTGTGATAATAGATGAGCTAAAAGAACCAGAACCTGTACAAATGGTTCTAGTCCAGCTACTAAGATATCCTGCCGTTTTTTCTCGACTTAGACCCTGATTCAACAACCAAAAGATTTATGAACATTCGTCTTGAGAGTGCAGTTGTTAAAGCAGAACCACTGAAACTTAAACGTTTCATAATTCAATATGCAAATGCCAAGTCTGTGGACAAATATTGTATAATCAAGTTAACTAAATTAAAAAATCTGGTGTTTACTCACATGACTTTCTCTACTCTTGTAGTAACCATTCTTACAACCTCTTATTCCTTTATCTTCTTCGTGTTAGTTGAGATAAACACTTGCAGAAATTATCATATTTCTTATTTCCTTGTAGGTATAATGGGAATATGGGAACACAGTAGTCTTTGAGCGATAGTCCAATCTTTTAAATCTTTGAGATTCTGTTCTCTTTGCACGGATAATTTATAAAAAAACGAATCACGATCTTCCATTTGACGAAAGTTTGTTTTCCAAAATTCTCAGAAATAACGAGAAATATCTCCGAAATGGTTCACTCTACAAAAACATTTATTTGGACATTAACTTTTTGTTTTAGCAAGATCTACATTCTTGTACATTCAGATTTGGTCTTTTCTCTAACGGTTTACAAGTTATGCAAAAGTTATCCAGAGTAAACAGGACTACATAGGCTATAGCCAGAAAGTTCAAGATAAACGTTTCTTTTGTCATAAAACTATCTCAGACATACGGAATTTTTATCAAAATCGGTAGCCGTTTTCAGGAAAATCAAAATTTCGAAACATTTTCCATGTAGAGGGTAGTTTAGGGTGGAGGAATTTTCTTCAAAACCTTCGTGTCGCATCCTTGAATACCAACTTTGGTTTTTAACCGACTTTTCGTTTTTGAGTGATGCTGTCCACAGACTGAGACACGGATCTTTTTCTAAAAATGCCTTATTTTTTGGATTCAGGGGGCCTCAAAACATGTATTTCGGATGAAATCTTGACAAGGAATTTTTGGGTGGAATACAATACTTCCTTCTACTTACCAGTAGAGAAAGTAGAAAGCAGTATGAGCTCTCAGATGAACAGCATAACAATGAAGTGAAAAAGAACCGAGGTTTACTTTCATATTTTGTGCGGGCTGCAAGTTTTCTAGGAAAACAAGAACTTGCTTTTCATAGCACAATGAGAATAGAGGATCTTCAAACAGGAAATTGTGTTGAGTATTTAAATGAAATAGCAATATATGACGCCTCTCTGAAAGAACACTTGGAAAAGTCGACTGTTTTTCCTGCAGTTACACCTGATATTCAGAATGACTTAATTTCAAGTGTGAGTGACGTCATGACATATGGAATTAAGAAAGACATAAGGAAAAACAACTCTGTACCATCGTTACATAATTGTTGGTGGAAATGCTGAAGAGGTTTATTTGCTTTACAAATGTAAGTTATGAGAGAAAAGCAGATTCTCTTTTGAAATGTGCTCTGAATATTGTTGAACATTTTTTTCAGAGAATTACAAAAGATGAAAACTCCAAAGAGCAATTCTGTTTAAATTGGGTAATATTTTAACGAATTTTGCAGTATTCGTTTGGTTACATACTCGAGTCTGATAGTCACTGGTGACATTGGCAATCAAACATTCAATCAATTTTATTTTTTTACCTATTTAACCATGCACTGTACACGAAAACGGGGGCTTGTGTTTCAGCTTAACGTCAAGAAGTTGCCGTTAAAGTAGGTGCACTTACACCTGTAATGCAGGCATGGGCACGAGAGGAGAGGTAGCGATTGAACTTGCCTTACCCACCCCACATTCTCTAGCCGAGTGACGAAGGTAGTTTGGATACAACACGTGCAGTGGTGGGTTCGTTCCACCTGCGCGGTAGTAATAATTTCTGCAATGTTTATATTAAACATATTTTGCATACAATAATTACTGTGGCTAGACAAATTACACAATCTTCAAGTTTATAACCTTCCTTTATCTTATGCACGTAATATTCTTACGCTGTCTTATGATTAACATCCTAAATTGTTTCTCTTTCACAATAAAAAAGCAGTAAAGATGCGTTGCTATTTAGCGCCATTAAATATTTTAAAACTATTTGATCAACACAATAGACTGGTTTTAAACTTAATATTATGTTTAAACTTTAAAATACGAAATGCAATAGTTTATGTTAAAGAAACTAATAAGAAACTAAACTCCTAAACATGTATTGTCATTTTTATGTATACAAATACGAGTATTCAGAAAGTACCTTTCGAAATTGTAAATAAATAAGTTTAATTTATGCTTCTGATGAAAGTGGCGTTTGATATTGTAAACCTTTATGTTTGTAAATTGAAAGCAATAAATTAAATAGCAAACTCTCCTGTTCTTGTAACATACCACAAACTCTCTCTACCACTCTTCATGAAACAGCCATACTCGCCACTGAATGAGGCGTGCTGGAACCTGAACAGCAGTGCAGGGGAGGGATGGCAGGTGGAGTGAGGCAAGTACGTGTTTCATAGGAGTGGTCCAGTTGAGCCGATTTTGCCTATGCCTGCTCTAATACCTTGTGTACCTATATATTTCAGAGTTTTCAACATTCTGTTGTTTGCTGTTAACAAAGGTATTTTGTATACATTTGAGCAGTTGTTTTACGAGATGTATTATTTCACAATGTCAGCGTCAAAAGAATTGAACTAACCAAGAATAAGGGTTCGAAGGTATAAAAACAGAGGCCTTAACAAGGAAGTTCATTTAAAATGTTAAGTCTTGGCCTACATTTGTTTCCTTCCTGCAATCAGAAGACATTTTGCCGGCAGTTTGATATTATGGCACATATTTTTATCCGTATTTAAAGTACCTTTACAAATACCCACACAGGAAAAAGTTGAAAAATAGGTCCAGTTAAACAAAAAATTTGGTAAGAGACCAAACTACATAAACTCATTTGTTATTTCTACACATTAAAATGAAAAGTTTCTCGTTAATTTGGGTGCTCGACTTTTTAAAGCGGCGATGTTGCAGCATTTGGCAGGTTTTCGCTTGTCTGTTAATCGATGCTATTTTAAGCACAGAGGTTTTATTTACTTGGATACAAACCCACAAGACAAAAGTAAATCAAAGCTACCTATTTCGTAATGAAACACTGCACGCATGTATGAAAAAATGACAGCTGACTGTGAATCATATCTAGGTCGGGAATTCCACGAGTTGTGAGTGTTCGGCAGTGAGTGTTCGGCAGTGTGTCAGCATTCCAGGGGCAAAATGTCAAACGCTCTGACTTTTCTGTATAACCTCCAGCCCAGGGGAGGCACTGACCTCTATCTGTGCTTACGAAAACACCAAACTTACTTTTAGTGGGTGCAATTAAAAGTGATACGTAACAGTCACATTACTGAATAAATTCAACATTTTATACAAATTCTACTAAGCGTTCGTACAAAGCTTATTACCTGATCACTTGCGTATAGCAGGTAACTTATTCCTCTCAAAATACTCCGAAAATACATGTTTTGAGGTAACGTGAGTATATAAGAACATTTTTACTTTCTCTACTATGTACAGTAAATAGGGGAAATATTGTATTCGACTTAAAATTTCAGTGTCGAGTTTTCGCCGGAAATATGTTTTGAGTCCCCTGAATCTAAAAAAAGAGCATTTTTAGAAAAAGGGCAGTGTATGTCTGTGCCTGTGAGCAATATAACTCAAAAACGAAAAGTTGGTTAAAAACCAAAAGTGGTATTAAGTTTGTCCTTCAAGGATGTGACGCGAAGATTTTGAAGAAAATTCCTCCACCCTAAACTACCTTTAAATGGAAAATTTTTCAAAAATGTTTATTTTCTCGAAAATTGCTCTGACGATTTTGATTAAAATGCCACAGGTTTAAATCTCTTAGTGGCGAATGAAATGTATATTTTGAATTTTCTGGCTATAGCCTATGTAGTCCTGTTTACTCTGGATGACTTTTGTATAACTGGTAAACCGCAAGAGATAAACCAAATCTTACTATACAAAAATGTAGATATCGTTAAAATACACAGGTTATGTGGAAATGCATTTTTTTTTAGGAGTGAACCATTTCGGAGATACTCCTTGTTATTTGTGCGAGTTTTGCAGTACTTAAAACTTTTCTCAAATGGAATGATGTTATTTAGTTTATCTTTTTCGCCGTGAAAAGAGAACGGTATTTCAAAGCTTTCACAGATTTGAGTATGCTGCTGTATTCTCATATTCCCCTTGTACCTACAAGAACATCAATAAAATAATTTCTGCAAATGTTTATCACGACTAACGTGAAGCTAAAGGAATAATAGTGTGTAAGAATACTTAAAACAAGAGTAGAGAAAGTCATATGAGTGCAGCAGATCAGATTTTTAAAATACTGTTACTTCATCCATTATACCCGTAAACCCCACTACTCACTCACTCATCCATTATAACGGTAATTACTGACATACAAGCTGTAAAAATTTCAGCGTTCTAGATTTTATATATACTTAGAAAATGTTCCTTATACATATATGACATATTTTAACATTGTCAAAATAGGGAATTCCGTATCATCTTAATGGTAGGGATCAGTTTGTATAGTAGTAAGTATCGAACAGAAATTAGTTCTGGTGGCCATACAAACAGAGCATATTGTGGTAAACCTCGATGCAGAACAAAGCTTGGAATGAGCAGCGAAATGGCAATGAAAATGCAGATGAAGGGCTCAGTGGGCGGGGAATATACGCCTCGACTCGACTCCAAACCGAAGTGCCAAAGCATAGCTATGAGATTTATGAGGACTGGCTAAAAAATGTTCAGCCGCACTCTAGGAATGAACTTTGGAACTTCTCCAAGTTGCATCATCAACACTTTTAAACGTACAAGCTTTCCTCTAACAAAGGCCCATTTAAAAGAAATAGGGTGTTGTGAATTCACACGATTTCATCTACCAATGAAAAACTCGCGTATACCTATTCATTATTCTATACCTAATTCATATAAAAAGTGAATCTTTTGTCCTCGCTAAGCTGCTCGCGATGCTTTTACATAAGTATTGTTTCAACACTCGGAAACTGCATTCAAATGTTTATTCGTGGTAACACGTCTTTGTGGTGATAGGAAGAAACTCTAATGCTGCACTCACGTGACTTTCTCTGCTCTTGCACCAAGTCTTCTTATAAACACTTATTACTTGTAGATGCAACGGGAATATGGGAATACAGTAGGCTTTGAGCGATAGTCGAATGTTTTAAAGCTTTCAAATTCCGTTCTCTTTGCACGATTAACATATAAAAAATGAATCACGATGTTCCGTTTGTCAGAAGTGTAAGTTCTCCAAAACTCCCACATATAACAAGGAGTATCTCCGAAATGGTTCACTCTACAAAAAATTTAGACATAAATTGTATGTTTTAGCGAGATTTACATGTCGAATGTTTTAACGCTGTAGCTATTCGATGGCTTTGAAACTCCATTCTCTTTGCATGATCAAGAGATAAATGAATAACGACCTGCCATTTGAGAACGGTCTATTTAAGTATTGCAAAATTCTGAGAAATAACCAGGAATATCTCCGAAATGGTTTACTCCACAAAAAAGGTGCATTTGGACATAAATTGTGTGTTTTAACAAGATCTATATTTTTTGTATAGTAAGATTTGGTGTATATCTTATGGTTTACCAGTTATGCAAAAGTCATCCAGAGTAAACAGGACTACATGGGCTATAACCAGAAAATTCAACATATATATTCTATTTGCCATAAAAATATCTTAAATATATGTAACTTTTAATAAAAATCGCTAGCCATTTTTGAGAAATTCAACATTTTCGAAGATATGACCATGTAAAGCGAAGTTTAGGGTGTAGGAATTTTCTTCAAAATCTTCGTGTGGCATTATTGGAAGTTATTAAATACCAACTTTGGTTTTTAAGCCACTTTTCGTTTTTGATTTATGTTGTTCACAGACAGATACACGCGCGTGCGCGTGGATCTTTTTCTAAAGATGCTTTGTTTGGACTAAGGGGGTCTCAAAACATATTTCCGATGAAATCTCGACATCGAATTTTTGGGTCGAATACAATACTTTCCCTACTTAGTACACGTGATAAAGTAAGAACATTCGACACAAATTGCGTAGTTTGTGACCTCCATTGTCCCTGTAATAAAAGGTTTATCAGTTAATATTTTTATACAAAGTTAAATCAAGTAAAGGGAAGCTCAGAGTTTATTTAGTTTTCATGTCAATGTATTAAGCGTATCACAATTTTATCAAAATCCTAGAGCCAATTAAAAACAATAAAAGGTAATGAAACCTTTTCCTTGTAAAGCATGCTTAGTAATCAGGGAAGTGGGGGGGGGGGGGGTTGCGGCTTTTCTTGGAAAGGTGTTGAACTGAAGTACCGATTTTTGGTATTTCACCTAATAGGCATATCTTAGATAAAACGAAAAATCGGTTAAAACCAAAGCTGGTATTTAAGTTTAATATCTTTCAAGGATTCGATACGAATATTTTGAAGTAAATGCATCCACTTTAAACTACCCTTTATGTGGGACATTTTTTAAAAACTTTGATTTTCTCAAAGATCGCTTCAACGATTTTGATTAAAATACCATATGTGTAAGACAGTTTTATTGCAAATTAAAAACATATTTTGAGGGTGGGCAATGTTTGAGAGGTAGAATTGGAACTGAAAAATCCAATGCCACAACCGGATTTGAACCATAGACCAGGCGGGTAGTAGAGATGGTTAGAGCACCTGCCTGGTAAGCGGAGAGTCTGTAGTTCAAATCCCAGCTGTGGCATTGGATTTTTCAGTTCCAATTCTACCTCTTGCATATTTTGAAATTTCTGACTATAGCTCATGTGGTCGTGTTTACTGTTGATGACTTGTATAACTGGTAAACCGTAAGAGATAGACCAAATCTTACTATATAAAAATGTAGATCACAGACAAGTTATGTCGAAATACATTTGTTTTGTGGAGTGAACCATTTCGGAAGTATTCCTTCTTATTTGTGTGTTGTGCAATACTTATATTTTTCTCAAATGGAAGGTCGTTATTCACTTTTTATCTCTTGGCTGTGTAAAGGAAACAGAATTTCAAAGCCTTCATGTAGCGACCAGTTTTAAAAGATTTGACTACCGCTCAAAGCCCACTGTATTCCCATATTCCCCTTGCACCTACAAGAAAATTAGCAACCCAGAAAATGTTTGCCTCGATTAACATGAAGATAAAGGAATAAGAGTTTGTAAGAATAGTTAGTACTAGTAGAGAAAGTCATGTGAGTGCAATACATCGGATTTGTGATACTGTATTCAATCAGTTAATAACGCTATGTTAGCTGTAGAAATTTCAGAAGAAATCTGTTTATAAAAGCGGAATTTCGTACGCGAGGTGAATGCATAACTCGAGCAATATTTTAAGAATATTAGTGAGATTGCAAGTAAACTGGTCAAGCCGTAAGTCTTACCGCAGTATTGACACGTGTTGGGCCAGTGACCTTAAAGTGTAATTTATCGAGCGACCTAACCTCCCCGTCTGCCGAGGTTAGATTGGATCTAGCTCGGAAGTTCCCGTAACCCACATCCAAATGGTAAACAGATATGTGCGTATCTGTGTCTGAGGTCTAGACGTACACAAATGTCTTAAAAGGCTAGAAATTGCTGTGATAATGTATTTTTACTTTCTTTACCATCTGCCTTTAGTACAGAGGAAATTTTGGATTCTACCAAAACACTTACTGAGATCCCCGGAATCCAAAAAGCGCATCATAAGATGTATCTTAAATTTTCTGCAAATATGTGAAGAGTTTTGAGCCAGTTTTGCATAACTGATAATCCATAGCAAACAAATGGGAGTTTGTAAAAGGTCTAAATTTCGTTAAAACACTAATTTTTGTGGCCTGAACCATTTCCGGAATACTTCTTAGAGTGATTTGAATTGTAAACTGCTGTTAACGTACTTTTTTTTAATATTTAGGTAACTTTATTATACAATATGTGTTTTACAGTTTTGCTAATAAAATATATAATAATTCAAAGAATTACATCACTTATGTTTCAGCAGTTGTCCTCACAGTAAACTGAGAGTCAACACTGACGTGAACAAAAATAATAATTAATAACAGTGCAATATTTTATAAGAGGAGATCTGTATGGCGTTTTCTATTCAGTCTACGTAAAGGTCATTCTTTGGACATGTTCTGGGGAATATCTGTCAGTAAATATTTCTGGTGATAAATGAAAGTTGTAAACAGTCGAGTATACGAGGACTGGGGTGTAGATTCAACTGTAGAAGTGTGAAGATTTTTATGAAGTGCAGAATTGTGAATGTACCAAGGAGCATTCCCTATGATCCGAAGAAGTCTGTATTCTATTCTATGGATGTGTCGCTACCAGTTTTTCTCGATACTCGATATCGTTACCTACTTCGATACTCGATACCGTCTTTTCTACTTCCAATACAAAATAGAATGTTAAGAACTATGTAATGCCAATGACATTAATTAATTAGGTGCACATACTTAATGAGACATAATGTAAAACCATCAGTATGCTTATTTTTAAACTCTACATTACATTTAAAGGCAAAATGCGTTTTCGAAACAGTCCACTTTTATAAGTTTTGTTCAAAAATACCAGCATTCTCACTTTTTCGGGATCAAACCTACTTCTTTTTCTGTCATGAGTCCTGTTTTTTTTTTCTCCCAGAGAAAACTGTTGTACGTGGAACACAAATATTTAGCGGCTAATTTGTTTAGTTTTGGTAATGTTGAATTTGCTTTCCAGTAGTCCAGTGCACTAGAAAGAGGAGGTGACAAATTATCGTTGTGGCATGCAGTGATTTCTTGTTGTGAGCTGTTAATTGGCAATGAATCTGAAACACGATTGTTTTCTTGCATAATGTTACTGTGCAAGTACCACATTCCTGGCTTTGCAGCAGATGACATCTAAAATAAAATGAAGTTTGTGAACTGATCGATGTTTTACGAGTATGTCAATATTACACGACTATCTGTACATAAGTATCCAAAAATCTGAAGGAAAAAAAAAAAAAAAGATTAAAAATAAATTTTACCTGATCATTTTTGGATGCAGGAAGAACTTGTCTGTTTACCTGCGTTGACACTTCTTGTTATCTCCAGGCAAGAAGCACTTCCTAGAAAATTCAACTCAACACGTAATTAATGAGGCTCTTGCTCGGCTTGCAATGAGGTAATTAGATGTATGAGTTTGCACTTTGCACTGAATAAACAGGAATTGAAGGAAGGTTCTTCTTGACCGTATATCCGTCTTCGTCTCTACTGTTTACGTGGTCATTGCGACCACTTTAAAATGTTCTACTTGCGGCAATAATATTTTGTGATTTTAAAATAAAATAAAAATTGCACCGAAGTATCGAAAAAGTACCGAGCGAATTTTCTGAAGTATCGTTCGATGTCGATACCATGCAAGTATCGTGAGTATCGAGGTATCCAAGTAACGAAGATCCATCCCTATTGTATTCTTTTAAGTTGTGAATTGAGTCCCAAATAGAGCATCCATACATCCAGATAGGTTTGTGAGATGCAGTGGTAGAGTTGAACTGCCTTTGATGACATACTACTTGATTATGTGTAGATTTGAAAGAAGATAAGAGATGTGTGCATTCCAAGTCAATTATTTTTGTTCAAGTGAGTCCTAAGTACACGCTAAACTTTAGGAATGTCTTTATTATTTAATTTGTACGTTTGCTAATTTTTGTTTTGTAGGTAAATGTAACTAAACTGGGCTTTTTTGGATTCATCTTCACTCTCCATCTTTTGCACCATTAATCTACTTGGAATACATATTCTTGGGAACTATTAATAGCTGTGTTACTGTCACCGTTACTAAGAACAGCTATATCATCTGCATACTGCGATATAATTAGATTATCACTGTTTGGAAAATTGGAGGCGTATATTAGGTTTAAAATGGAGCAAGCACACCTCCTTGTGGAACCCCAGCCTGTACTGCTCTCGAAGTTGATAAAACGTTCTTCTGGAGAGATGCGATTTAATCATTACTTTTTGAGGTGCTTAAAGCGTAAGGTATTCCTTTATTTCTCGTGATACAATAGAGAGTATAGCATTTCGTAGCCAGCATATGCATTTGGCAGTAGCTTCAGCCTCCTAAATCTGTCTTGTACCAACAAGAAAATGTGCTATAAAACAATTTTGTGCATTTGCCACGGTTAACAAGAAGTAGATAAGCACAATTTCTTGTGGAAAGAGAACATTGCTTTCTTGGAAAGTTAGTATTTTGCTGTAAACATTGGCAAATCTGAAAGTTTCTTTATAGAGGTTTTCATACTATCCATTTTACTATGCAACGTATTACATTCACATGGTTTTCCCTATTCGATTTTCTTTTACGTAACGCATTCACATGTTTTCTACTTGCCTATCAACATACACTTTTCTACGATTGAAATAAAAATGCAACGTATTACATCCACAGCATTTTCTCTATTCACTTTTCTTTCACGAAACACATTTCTTTCTCTATACCCACTTTTACATACAATTAATATAACTTTCTATATGTTTGAAATAGAAATGGAATCTATTACATTCACACGGTTTTTTCTACTCGCTTTTCTTCCTGTGGTATTTGTGGTTGTACAATAGTGCTTTTGCATAGTGTGCTCCCGGTGTTTTTAGTTATTTAGTTTATTTTTTATAGTATCCTAAGATATTTTAGTGTGTTAAGTAATATTTTTAAATGTCTCCAAAGAAACACAAAGCTATTGGGCAAGTACAACCTAGGTCCGAAAAGTTTAGAGATAAATCGTCAAACCAAGGGCAACGCCAGGTATTTCAGCTAGTGTGTAATAAATATAAATTACAATGTTTTTTAAATGTGAAGTGTGCAGTGAATAACATGTTTGCTTTATTTGTATCTACCTACAGCCGCCTTGAACTTCTGTGCACATATTAAGACCTTGGCTTGAGAAGCAATTTTCTAGGTTATTTCACACTGGTTTTTATTTATTTTAGTATGAAAAGAACGTGCTCACACACTACCACCGCACCGCACCACACATCACATTCTCTCTCTCTTTTCCAGACTCTTCGGAGCTTAGGAAAATATTCTAATTAAAGAAAATTCCTCCGTTCCAGCCTGGACTCGAACCTGAGAACACGATCGGAATGCCGACCACAGGACTCTTAGTAAATATCAGAAAGCATTGTCAGATAAATATATGTATGTTCCAGAAAAGGAGCACGTTTTAACGCAGTACCTGTGTAACTTTAGCGACCATCATTATCAGCTAAGCCATAAATGGACAGTTGGCATACAATGCATCTAAAACAGAGTGCTGATGTCATCATTCATAAGCGGCATGAATGTGTTATTACTGACTCACAAATGCTAATGGGTGAATTTCCGATAAGACCTGGCCATGGAGATAGCTTAAAACAACAGCGTACTATCTCTTTCCTGTTCCAAATATCGTTCTACTTTCACTTCATTTAATCGTGAATGGTGGAAACGAGGGCAATACGAAATGAATGTTAATTCTTTATCCTAACAGATCTCGAATCCGTATCACAATGGTTTATGCAGCATATTATGCTGATATCAGCATAAGACAAAAAGTGGAAGCTCAGGTGTTTGAATTGGACCTAAACTTTTAAGAAAAATCTGATGTGTTGCACTCACATGACTTTCTCTACTCTTGTACTAACCATTCTTACAAACTATTCTTCCTGTTAGTTAAGATAAAGAGTTGTACAAATTATCTTATTGCTTATTTCCTTGTAGGTGCAAGGGGGATATTAGAATGCAATTGGCTTTGTGCGATAGTCAAATGTTTTAAAATTCTGAGATTCCGTTCTCTTTGCACGGCTAACATATAAAAATGAACAACGACGAAAGTTTAAGTTTTCCGAAACTGACACAAATGACAAGGAACTAGAGCGTCGGCAGACTTTTTTCTAGCGGGGGGAGGGGGGGGGGGGGCACATGTTGGAAGTTTGCAATCAGATATTATTATTTTATTGTCAAAATTTATATTTGTTGCAGATAACCGTATTGATTTGTGCTAAATAACTTTTGTTCTTAATTAAAATAATAGTTTAATAGCCAGTAATTGATTGCACATTAAGTTCACCAACTTCCAAGGGGGGGGGGGGCGTGGTTTAATGTACAAAAAATTAATTTCGGCATAGATTGTGTGTTTTAGCGAGATCTGCATTTTTTGTATAATAAGATTTGGTCTATCTTAGGTTTGAGTTTTTCAAAAGTCATCCAGAGTAAACAGGACTACATGGGCTGTAGCCAAAAAATTCAAAATATACATTTTATTTGTCATAAAAAATATCTTAAGCAACTTTGGTTTTTAGTCGACTTTTTCTTTTTCAGTTATGCTGCCCACAATTTGACGCACAGGGACCTTTATCTAAAAATGCTTTTTTTTATTCATGGGGCCTCAAAACGTATTTCCGGTGAAATCACATCGAATTTTTGGGTGGATTACAATACTTCCTCTACTTACTATACGTAGTAGAGAAAGTAATAAAAATATTATAAAAGAAACCAAGCATGCAGTACAGAAATTATAAGTACAGCCTTATATGGATCAGAAGTGAAGAATTACCTTTAAAAATATCTCTGTTGTGGAGAGGGTGAGGGAGGGGGGTAGCGTGTCTGCTTCACATTAAATATGGCGTACAAAATAATGTAAACAATCAAGGCCGACGCACAGGTTGTGATAAACATAACTTGTGCTCGTTTACTCTATTATTAAAATCTTTGGAAATTTACCAAAAAGTTGTCAATGTTTTGATGCAACTTGAGTAAGATCTAGCAGTTTGCCCATTTGTAGGCATGTTAGCACGAGGAGTGACGCAGCTTGCTACTGTCGACCACCTTCTCACCCATATTGACGGTAACACTGGACCTGTCCTGATGGTATTTCTTTGCCAGCCCTTTGCACTTGACTTTTCTGGAAAGGTTATTAGATGTGTTCATTGCAGCATATGCTACTCTACTCCCCTGACGCCGGGCACAGTCCATCTTCACTTCCTGGAAGAGGGAATCCAATCTCAGTTATTGTGGGCTGAGTTTATCATTCCTAGCTTATTGCTAAGATATACAGAGGACAAGATTACGAAGTTAATTTCGGGGTGCACTCTTTTGTGTCTAGAGGTATCATTTGCTATAATAATCGACCAACAAAAAGCCTTTTGTGGTAGGATCCTCAATGCTGGAGACGCTTCTACCTTTGCTTCATTAATATTCAAGAACCACAATATAACAAATATGTATGTACCTACATTATGCCATTTGTGCAAAATGTGTCATAACTTAACCTTACTTTCTCTTTGTTACTTTTGACAAGGAACACACAGACACAGACACATGGATTTTTTCCTAAAAATGCTTTTTTTATTAGGGGGCCTCAAAACATTTTCAGTGAAATCTCGACATCGAATTTTTGGGTCGAATACAATCCTCCCCCTCCTTACTGTACGTAGTAGAGAAAGTAAAACTGAATAGTTGTGAACCAACACTATTTCAAGACTAAATCCTGCATTACACTAGGTCAATAATATAATCACATAGAATAATAACCCCGTATTTGAATAAAATTATACCATCAGTGGTGTATACCTACCCGCCCTTACCACTGCCAGACTTGCAGAGGTCCTAGTGGACGACAAAACAGCGGTTGATAGAGTTTTAAGTTTTTAGCGGAGTGCAATATCAATTTGAGGATTTAAAGTTTTAGTTATCTGTTTATGCTTTTGGACATATTTATCACCATGTTTCATATCTGGCTATTGCTACTGTTTTTCACCTTTTGTATATATTTTTCTTGTTGCTAGTATTTTTATTTTTGAGTAAAATTTATATCTAGCTATTGACATGAATCTTTTAAGGACGCTGATGACCTCGAAGTTGAGCGCCCTTAAACCAAACCAAACCAATTAAACCCTGACAAGGGCAGGTACACGTAAGACACACCTCGGGCTGTCCTCAGCCTGCCAACATGACTATCTCTGCCATCTCTGTTTGGATATCCTAATTAAAAGCCAACCCCAATTCTCCTATTGCTGACATATACCAGTAAATATAGAAAGTGCTGCATTCCAACCAAAATTTAAATATTGAGAAACAAGTATTCAACTGTAATATAGTTAACCAAGCTGTGCATTTTATTCTTCCATAGTCAAGGGCAAAATTGAAGGCGGGTGAGTGCAGGTTGCGCTTTAGCACTGGTCTGGGTCCTGTAATCTGCCAGTGCATAGTGAGTGAGAATGAAAATAGAAGACACTGTACTATATCTCTTGCACTACGCAGCGGCTTCCCCTCATTTGCCTTTGCACATGATGGTGACTCTAGTATATTGACGTCTTTATAAACACAATAAAACATTATAAACAAAAATGGAACTAAGAGATTGAGTATGAAAGCTTTTCTTTATGGTACAGACAGCGCGGAAAGAAATCAGCACTGCTTTCCTGCGGACAGCTCATTCCTTACCGTTTGTATGGTACCTTAATACGTCATGCTTACATTTTTTGGCTGATACTGTCACCTTGTGTTCTGTATCGAACCAATAGAGCATACCTACGGTGCTGTTGTCAGCTCGAATAGGTATAGCTACCTCCCTCAACTGGAAGGGAGGGGAGGCAACGTGTCCCCTCTCAAACTGGTGGAGACCGATATCAGAAGACACGCCCTATAAATGTCTGTACAGACCATCAGAAATTCGATGTCTATTGCTATTTGTGCTCTGTGTACATACTTCCCTAACTCACCTATAGTCCTATAGTATACAATGCAAATGTTTCACCTAATGCTTTTATTGTGTGTTTCAGGTGTGCTGTTCCGACAAACAGGCCTCTCATTCATCTACCTCTTGCTCTTGCTCCTGCTGCCGATGGTGAAGCTACCTACGCCAAAAACCATGGCAGGTAAGTCCAACTAATATTTGTAACATCCATTCAAGTTTGCTGGATAGTCAAGCGACAGGAAAAATTCTGTAGACATATGTATGTACACCATATACAAAGAAAACTGGATTAATATTTAGTTGGTGTACCGTGCAACTGTACAATGCTCATAATCTTTTTTACAATTGTTCAGCTGGTCAGTAGGAGGAGGAGATTTAAAGTTCAAGGATGCTCAACTACTAGCTCATCAGCGCCCGTTCAACAGGGATCATGACAAAAGCCGGATATAAATGTCACTACGAAGTAAACATGCTAGTAAAACAGGAAAATATACATAAGATGTGCCAAAAATAAATAAGCAAATGCCAGAATAAAAACAAACTTGTAAAAAGCTCGAAGAAGTTCAAGTTCCTGTTTTCCTTTGCTAAAAGCTCCAAAACTCTTTCGACCTGTTGTTTATCGTCCGCCAGGACCTCCGCAAGTCTGACAGGCAGTTGCAGAGAGTCTCGAAGGTGCACCAGGGAAACACACTCTAGCAGCACGTGACGGACCGGTAAAAGGTTGTTGCACAGCGGACAGAGAGAAGCAGGGTCCATTTAAAAAGGTAACCATGCGAAAAATTGCAGTGGCCAATGTGTGACCGAGCCAAGATCATCTCCTCGCGACGAGATATGCAGGAGGAGGTTTATCGGAAGTTCTTTCACTTCTCTAAGCTTATTACCGCGGAGAGTTGACCACTCGTCGTGCCAGGACGACAGCACCACTCTCCGCACTTCAAGCCTAAAGTCTTCCGAAGTAACACGTGAGATGGTAATACTGGGTTCTGTAGTTACCGTCTTTGCGGCCAAATCCGTCATTTCATTCCCCGGCAACGCTACGTGACCAGGAATTCATGCACACACCACGTCAACGCCAGAAGCGTGTAAAACATGGAGGCCATCCTGGAGTACAATAGGGTGGGGGTTGTACAGTTCACGAAGGCTCTGAAGTGCACTAAGAGAATCGTTCAAAATAAGGTAGTCACTAATTTATGACGGCGAACATGTAAAACAGCTCGGTATATTGCGCACAGCTCTGCAGTAAAAAAGAAAGTGCTATTATGAAAACCTAATGTAAGTGGTTCGGTTCCATAAACATAAGCACAGTCAACACCGCTGGTGCTCTTGGATCCATTGGTGTAAATAAAACGTCGGTTAGTGTAGTCTGACAAAAGTTCTAAAAAACAAGTGGGGCTACTAGAGATAGGCATCTGGTACGGTCATCCCAAGATCTACATGGGGCGTGCGAGATAAACAAAGAGGATAGAGCCTCTCGCCCTTGGCAAACATGTTAGGCATTTGAATAGCACGCTTCCCAAGAAACTCCCGGAAACGAAAACCCGTTGGCTTAGGACTAAGGGTGCTTTTCATATATCGTTCTCTTAGCGTGGTGGTGAAGAAAAAAGGGGACGTTGGATATTTAGCCATGCATCTATGCGCACAAGCGTAATCTGCTAAAAGAATCTCACGCTGATATTGTAGAGGTTGTGTGGACTCGGCGTAAAACCTCACGACAGGACTTGTTGGGAAAGCTCCTATTGCCATGTGTATGCCTCTAGTATGGACCACGTGTGATCTTCTCATCACAGATTATCGTGCTGACGAATAGACAATACTCCCATAGTCTAATTTAGATCGGACCAGTGCACGATACATTCGCAGCAAAATTGTCCGATCCGCTCCCCAAGATTTGCCATTTAGTACCCGCAGGATATTCAGAGTGCTATATATGATGACCAACTAAGTTTCCTATCCTAGATCAACCCCAGGAAACGCGTCTCATCTGCGAAGGGAAGTAAACCTGGCCCGAAACGGAGCGAAGGTGGTGATCGTGTCCTACGGTGCGAGAAATTAACACACATTGACTTCTCAGTTCAGAAACGGAAGCCGTTTTTTGAACTCCATTCTCGAAGATTGTCCAGACACTGCTACAGACGCCGTTCCAAAAACGTCGTACGCTGAGAAGTACAATAAACGGTGGAGTCGTCTACGAATAGGCATGACGAAACTCCAGGTTTAGCTGGTCAATGATTTGTTATATTGCCTCTCCTGTAAGGTATAGATGGACGGAGGAAGGGAGAGATGCAGAAGGGATGGATGGATGGATGGATGGATGGATGGATGGATGGATGGATGGATGGATGGATGGATGGATGGATGGATGGAGGGACGGAGGGACGGAGGGACGGAGGGACGGACGGACGGACGTACAGAGGGACAGAGCCCCACACTTAAAAGTCAAAGGACCATTGTGTCCCCTGCACTAGCCTAATCCAGGTTCAATTTTTTGTAAAGGAGGGTAAATCCTTGGTGTTGACTTTTCTTAATATCTTCAGTGCCTAAAAACAGTCTAAAGATAGGTAAGAGAGGACACATGATTATGACAAGTCAAGTAGCTTTTATTGAATGCTGCACTGCAAAATGTTACAGAATACACAATACTAGTTTTCAACATAGTAACCAAGCAAACAGTCTCAACGTTCTACTAGTCATTCAGTTCCTTACCTACACAAATCTGCTGCTCAGTCATGGAGGCATTCGAGGACTATTATGCGAACTTCCTCATCTTTGGCAAATGTTTCCTCCCCCCAGATGTTCTTTCCGCTTGCTGAACAGATGGAAATCCCACTGTACAAGATGCCAGATGCTTCTATGTCTCCCATCGAAAACACTCAAGCAAAGCTTGTGTTATGTGCGCCATGTGAGGTGTTGAATTGTTGTGCAGGAAAACAATACTTTTAATTTCACTGCCACTAGACGCAATATAGATTTGGTCTTTATAGCGCAGAATTTCATGGTGAATCTATGCAATTTCAATTGTTGTCCACAAGAATCATACCATCCTGCATACTTCAACTTTGGAGGATGTTTCCAGTTGATGCGTCATTTCACTCGCACATTGTGATGCACCTGTTAATCGGTAGCATAGCAGAACTTTGCAGCAATTCCGAAACATGAACTCTAATCCGACAAAGTGCCATTCTTGTTGCGTGATGGTCTTAGCATGTTACATGTGTAACTTACTTTTTGAAGTACTCTCGTGTCTTGCTTATGCTAAACTGCACATGTGCATAACATGTGTGAGGAGATGTCGTGGTTCTCGGTGTACCAGCACACCTTGGCTTCATGGGGGTCCCATGATGTGCAGGTATTTTGAAAGGTGTTATGACCTATCAAAAGTCAACAACTTGCCACATTCATAAAGGTCTAAAAGAGGTAGAATCTGGGGCTAGCTCTGTCAATTAGCTTGGCTAGTCCATTTGCTTCAGCCACTTCACAAGTTTTGGTGATGGATCTGTTTTGCTATATGGCAGTCCGTCTAGTTCGTCATGGAACTCTCCGACTCCTGAAGCATAGATGTGCAATAGCAAAGACCTGCCCACTTGCATAACAGGAGAGGTGAGGGTTAGTACACCACTTGCTCTGACTGTGATAACTACACAATAATTGTTCACGATGTGTAAACATACACTACTGAGTTCTGACCTCACTCGCGTGTTTTTCACCACTCCACTCACTTCTAATTTCTCCTCTCTTGTGCATATGGAGTGTCAGGACGATCTGGACAAACTGTAAGTGGACTTTCTGCAGGGAAATTCCAAATAAAGGTTCTGGACCTACAATAGGGGACTGAGCCCCTTCTTTCCTAGAGTCTGCTGTTTTATCTCCTTAATGCCCAAGTGTGCTGGTACCCATACAAGTGTGACGACGCTTGGTCACAAAGCCTAGCTAGCAGAGCTATACTAACTTGGACATTGTTTGTACTGTTTTAATGCCTATTGTGATATTCAGATGTTTAAAAAACAACTAAGCACCATTCAACGACGTGACAGAGCAATAAAGTTTGGAGCTTGTAACATGGTACTTGAATCCTCTGTCCCCTTGCATACAAATGTTTAGAAAATATTATTAGATTAAGATTGTAAGCAATTATGTTGGATGGGTATGACAGGCTAAGAGCCTGGGCTGAATGCTTCCCATACTCACGTATGTATTAACATAAGTATACTATTATCATCATTGTCGTTGTCATCATCTTATCATCAAATATAAAAAAAGAAAGGATCAACCAACCTAAAATGCATCCACAAGAGGACAAATTGCCATACTTGTCATCATAGTCATCGTAGAATGTAATATTCCACACTGCAAGCTAAGATGCAGGTGGTTAAATGAAAGAAAGATGCACAATTCCTCTCCTTTCTTCCCTTGCCTTGCATTACTACTTTAACTGTTTTAAACTTGGTGTCTGTGTGATTTATTTTGCCAATTTGTTTCCATTTCAGGCTCCACTGGACAATACCTGAGAGCAGTAATGGTTCTCAGCATACTTACTTCAATTGCACAACTCTCGTTCCAAATCGTACTGTTTGCAAAGCCACCCTATGGTCAATTGCTTTTAGAAAACAGTAAGTAATTTACAAAATAAAATGTTTTGTTCTTCTTTATAAATATGGTATAAGAGGTTAGTTTTAATTATTATAACATTCAAGTACTTGTAATTGAACAAGTGAAAGGTTTGCACCTTAAATTTCCCAATGAAAATATAAAAATACTGCTTTCATGTAGTATGAATATCTATCTAGTAGAAATTTGTTTCAAGAAACTATGACCATTTTCTTTTTTCTTATTAAAACTCTGGTAAGTAAAATGAATTGTAGTTTGCAAGCTTTTCCAGTGATTGTCCTCTTTTGTAAGCTCTAAAATTCTCATATTCTTCAACAATGACATATTTTGAATTTATTATTTGAACAAAATTATATTCAACTGGAGCTGTCAGTATTCTAGTATTTAGATTTTCTAAATAACAGTTTATGTGTAAATGTTTTTATCATTCTGATGCTTATGGTGGTAATGTTATTTCAGATACTACCGAAGCCATCTTGAGGCACATAGGACTAGTTCGTCTGAATGGCATAAGAGTTGAAGATGGTGTTAGATACCTGGGTCCAGAAATTCTTATGCTGTTTATTTCATTATGGGTGTATATAGCATGTAACAAAATGACTAGAGAACGAACGAACAGTGGCTCATCTGCAAGTGGTGCTTTATCAACTGCAGCTATTCTTCCAGAAGCTTCAGCAACAGTTCTGAGACGTAGACGTCGGAAAGCATTTTTTATATCAGTAGGTGAGTGCACAAATACTTTGCTATTCCTTGCACTCTTCATAGTTAGTACTATTGGCAAGATTTGTCTTTTCACTAATTTTGTTATGCTGAATTCAGGAATGTTTTTTGTTCTGTTGTATCACATCTAGTTAATCAACAGTGAAAAGTATTATTTTGTAATTATGTAATAACTTAATATGTGCATTCAGTCTATACTACTTATAACGGGTGATCCAAAAGACTCAAACTGTCTGTACGGGTCCTCAGTGCTTGTTGCCGACTGCTGCTGTTATAGAACAGTGTGGATGAAACCATACAACATTTTGAAAACTACTTTTAAAGGCTTTACTTACCAATGTTATTAAAGGAGATGCTGAAACTGGCCACTGTGTTGTCCACATATTCTTGGCACCTCTTTAGGAAATTATCCATCACTCGCTGTAGTTCACGTTGTGAAACGCTGGCCTTTTCCTGGTGGATGTTTTGTTTTAACTCTTCCAGATGTGGGTTCGTCTTGTACACTTTATGCTTTAAGTTACCCCACAGAGAGAAATTGCAGGAGGTTAGGTTGGGGGACTGAGGGGGTCCCACAAATCTCTACTAATAATTCTGTCCTGAAACACACTTTTGCTCTCACCGAAACATTGGCTGTATGAGCTGTTGCAGAGTCTTTTTGATAAAAGGCAAAATCATGCTTCCTGTCTGTTAATTCTCTAAAAAAAGTGGACAAAATTATATGCACGTATGTACAGACATCAACTGTTGACTCGGAAAAAAATGGGCCTATAACTCTTTCTCCACTAATGGCACACCATACACCAATTTTTTCAGCATGAAGGGGTATTTCATGAATAATAGTATCGCCCATCGCATTATTGTCGGCACTACCGCAAAGGAGCCGAAGGGAAGAGACAGAGAATGGCTGCATTGTTGGGGCGCTTGCCAAAAGAGAGAAAGGGATAGAGACTTCTGGAACTTTCTGCTTTGTATTTCACCGCAATAATAACTGAGCTTTCCTGAAGTTTCCAAAATAGTGCCTGGGAGATATAAATAGCGATAAAGTGTGAGAAGGGACGGTTTTTGTGTTACTAATTCGGAGCTGTGCTGTTGGGGAATCAGAAAAGACTTTCTTGCTGTTGCAATGAGTGTAAAAAGTTACTGTTTACGGAAATAAAAGTGTTTCTTTATCTCGACTACATCTGTCTCCTTTACTTAACACCCACCAAAGTCACAATATTAGGTTTCTCAGAGCTCCAGTAATAATTATTTTGTGTAGACACATATCCATGAAGGTGGAACTAAACCTCGCCTGTGAAAAATATTAAATGTGGGTGAATTTTGCCATTGTCCACTCACAAAATGTGTGCCTAATTATAGGATCACCTGCTTGAAGAGTGTATGCCATAGTTATTTTATGTTTTAACTTCAGCAATTTAGTAACTCTTTGCAAAGGGCCATAAGAAATACCTGCCTGTTGTGAAAGATACCTAAGCAATTCTGCAAACAATGACTGATGTCGTCTAATGTTTCTTCGGTAAGAACTGTATGCCGTCTTCTAGATTTTTGAGCCTGAACGCTTCCTGTGACCTGAAATTTATTGTAAAGCTAATGGATTATTAGATGCTCTGGAACTTTTACACCTGGAAATCTTTCTGTAAATCGCACTTTCACTTGGTGAGCTGACTGAGTTAACACATACGAATCATAAATAAATACATGCTGTGAAGCAGAAAACAAATGCTGAGCCACAATACACTTTGTGACTAAGTACAGAAGAAAATAATAAAGCACACTGGTAATAGCTCAACCACACGTCAGCTCTATACTGCACTTTCAGAGCAGAGAAAAACAAGTAATCTGCATGATCTTGTGTACTTCAGCTACTGTTATGTTTCCATCTGCACAGTGGAAAAACACAGTGCAGTGGTTCTTATGTTTTTGGGTGTCTCTGTAGATACAAATTTCCAACTTGTTCCCTTATTTTTTCTGTGTTGCACACATAAAGAGCATAAGAAAGCAATGATGTAGTTTGTTTTTTTGCACATATTTATGTTTGAGATGGAGATAAACACAACACAACGCACAAAGAAAACAACTTAAGCAAAGCAAAAGGTACTATAATTGAAAGCTTACTTAATTACATCCTTGAAACGGATGTTAGAACTCCTTAGAGTTTGTGTGTTCTTGAAGCTCTGGAGTGCCTTTTGGAAAGGTCATGTATGCTACCCCAAGGATCTGCTATCATGAGTACATCCCAACATTCCTGATGCTATCATTCCACATCTTTCAAATGCTAACAAAATCTTTCTCCTTGCTGTTCACTTACTGCTCCTAAATTTGGAGAGATAGATAATATCTTACTGTACAAAAAATGCACATCTTGCTAAAACACAACTTATGTCTAAATACATTTTTTTTTTTTTGTAGAGTGAACCATTTCAGAGAGATTCCTTGTTATTTGTGTCAGTTTCAGAAAACAAAACTTTCGTGAAATACATCGTTATTAATTTTTTATACATTAACCATGCAAAGAGAACGGAATCTCAAAGCTTTAAAAGATTTGACTATCGCTCAAAGCCTACTGTATTCTAATATTCCCCTTGCACCTACAAGGAAATAAGCAATAAGATAATTTGTACAGACGTTTATCTCAATTAACAGGAAGAAGATATAAGAATAAGAGTTTGTAAGAATGGTTAGTACAAGAGTAAAGAAAGTTATGTGAGTGCAACACATCAGATTTTTCAGTCATAGTTTGGAACTAAAACCACAATATAGTTGAACCTGGTTTAGGTGTATATCAAGGGGAAGACGGAAGATTACTTGTAACTCTGAATGAGATTTTGATAAGGCATAATTAAAAAAAAAATATAAGAAACAATACAGTGGGCCTGCATGTGTAAAATTTAACAAACAAGAAGATATGCAGGAAAAAAACTTTATTTTTAACTTATTCCAGTTTTAAAGAAATCAGTAAATTTGGTTTGTTTCACTTCTCTTGCTTTAAGTGCATGTACCTCATTTTGCAAACTTATTAATGAATCTACAGCTGTTTTACTATAACTTTTTGTACTGATGTAATGTCTACCACATTTATTGCACTACACATCTCAATCAGTTCAGGTATTTCCAGATTTGAGTCATCATCCTAATTATTGCCAGTGTTGCTTGAAGTTGGTCTGCTTTCTTGGTCACCATTATGTTTTTGGCACACATTAACAATAATCTACTCATGTTTTGGGCGGCACCGTGGCTGAGTGGTTAGCGCACTCACCTACCACCTAGGTGGCCCGGGTTCGATCCCAGGGACCCGTATGTGGTATTCGTGGTGGACAAAGTGGCATCAGGGCGGGTTTTCTCCGGGTACTCCGGTTTCCCCTGCCATCTCATTCCACCGGTGCTCCATCTTCATTCCATGTGTCATCAGTGTCACCTCCTGCGGTGCCCTAGTAGTAAAAGCGGGTGTTAAACACTAAAACAACAACAACTCATGTTTTAGTTCCCTATTCAGTAAACATAAGGTACCAAAAATTTTTATCTTTACTTCTCATTTGTTGCTATGATATTGTTGCACTGAAAGCCACTGGCTCTACCAGTGGCAGTGGTCTTTTGTTTCTGTGGGCAAAAGCCGACTTCTTGCTCACAGAGATAGGGAAAATAATACATCGTCAGTTTCTTTTAAGATAGCGTGTTCTGTATGCTCATTATAACTACGTAAAACTCCATTGGATTTCATGGAAATTTAATACGTATAACAGTGAATTACATATAAATGCATTATGTATAAATAAATTTCTACTATAGTAGCCATCAGGAATGATGGCGGAAAGTGATATGTAACACGCATGTAGGGGAAGGAGGGGAAGTGCTGCGTTGCAACTCTTTTGCATCTTTCTCAGGAAGTATTTGTATGCCATTTCCCTAGCTTGACTGTGAATAACGCAACGTTCTTTTCTCTGCCATCTTCGGAACTGTTAATGAAATTACTATCACACACCGGAGTGGACTTATTGCTCGGAATTACTTAATTTCACTGTAAAACTGTAAAAGTATTCTCACACACATGCTCTGAAACAGACTATGTCTGGTTGGCTAGAAAACATGTGGCTGTGACATCATTGGATATTTCTCTACTGCACAACCACCTTCATGCCTGATGACTATAACACGTTTCTAAATTACATTTTGCCGGGACTTACAAAAGTTTATGTACAAATATGAAATACTTAGAACAGGGTTATGTATAAAGCAGGTTCAACTGTATGGGTATGACACAAGTGGCTCTTTATGCTAAACAGAATAATAGCTCAAGCTTGAACAAACAATATAAACATTGTTAACGGCAGTGTATGGGCATCTACTGAACTCTATACAACTAGAATGCTCAAAATTTGCGAGGAATTACTTCAAGCCAAAAAATTGAAGTTTTGAAGAAATGAAGCTTATAGCTGCGTACCTTAACTTGCTACCAGTGTATAAGAGGTATCCAATTTTTGGGTCTAGTTTGCAAGGAAAAAAATGTTTCTTATATACCAGCAAATATGGTAATATATAATTTGTGCAGTTATTTCATTGTTACTTATTCCATTTAATTTGTTTCAGGTAAATTTCTCGCACTAGCATCATTGTGTATATCAGGAGTATTGAGGCCATCCGCTTTCAATGGTGTGTATTTTGTTGTATTCTTGGGAGCTATGACATGGTGGGCGTGTTATAAGGAGCTGAGTCGTGCCTTTGGAGTGGTGCTTCATTGTGTTCAAGTGTTGGCAGCTTTTCATATAATGGCACTGTTTGTAGTGCAGCTGCCATGTGTACAGGAGTTCCTCACTTCTGACTGTAGTTACTGCAGGTAAGTTGCTTGTTACATTTAGGGCTGGTTTCACCAACCAAGTTTAACATCTTGTTTGCTGACATTCTATTAAAACTTTAATATAACGTCAAAATTCTTATGTTTCATCATATTTTTGCAGCAAATTGTTAGCTTAGTATTGTAACTTAGTTACTCAATCTGTTTGTTACCTTTAATCAGTTTTTTTATTTAATTCCTTTCCTTACAATATTACTGGCTTCAAAATAACACAAATTGCACATATACTAGTCTGATCAACTCTTGTTCATACAAACTATATGAACTAGCCATCAAAAACTCAGTTACTCTCTCCTTGGCAACTTGGTGTCATCCAACGAGCATTCAATTTAGTATACTTCCACACAGAAACTCGAAGCAATGTCGCAATATGTTGTTAATGTAAAAGATAGCTACAAGCAACAGCTTT
Organism: Tenodera sinensis; assembly: GCA_030765045.1. Lineage (NCBI taxonomy): Eukaryota > Metazoa > Arthropoda > Insecta > Mantodea > Mantidae > Tenodera > Tenodera sinensis. The sequence goes on along the minus strand of CM060963.1, from coordinate 49,637,774 downwards.
TGAGAAGGCAGTGACCAAAGTACACAGCTTTTGAATGTGCTCCATTGTACATTCAGCACTCTGTTTAAGTAGGAGATGACTAGTTGCATTAATAAAGAATTGCCAGGTAATGTTTCTGATTAAGGTTGGAATCAACTGATAAATCTAGCTGCAGAGAAATTAATTTTTCACTTAACATGGATGAAGTAATGTAAACAGTGAAACTTTTTAAATGATTTGTAGAAGTGTTTGAGTCGACCTATAGACACTTCGTTTTACTTAATTACTTTTTATCCAGACATGTTTCAAAGCCATAGTTTTTATTATCAACAATTTGTCGACTGTTGTGGAATCTGAAGAGGACAAACCTGTTGTGGTTGTGATTGTGCTGCTATCTGGTTTGCTGGATGTAAACTTCAGGATGTCATCTGCTTGTGGTATTTCAAAATTCATGACTAGGTGAACATTCTTATTTTTGCACATTTTTTCCCAAATTAGCTGTTCAGCTATGGTTTTTACATGTTTTAATAATTTGATATATTTTCTGGTGTGTTGAGTTGACCAGGAATGATGATCTATGGTTGATTTGTAGCCCCTCCCAGTGTCTCGAAAAACTGAACAAAGTATAGTAGAGTCCCACTAATCCGAACTAATTGGGACCAAACCCTGTTCAGATTAGTGAAAATTTGGATTAGATGAATTTTTGTCAAATACAACAACATATGGACTGTAAGTGTTTGTGTTAAGTATTAAAATGATTGAAAGTAGGAAATTAGTACAATATGCTGTAATTTAGTTTACAACTACATTCTGAAGCTTGAAAACCAATTACTGTAATGTTTTATAAGCACATCTACCTAGTGCGAGTGGCTGGTGAAAGTTGGAATGGGAGTTGACGAAACATTGCCTCTTCAAGTCGTTTCAGTGTGTTGCATCAAAAGTTGGCTTCACTTTTAAGTGTTGATTTGCTTTTCTGTTTTGCTTTCTCATCAACATAAAAAATTTGCACTTAAACTTTTTATGCACATTGTTAGTAGGTCTAGGCCTTCTGTTTTTTAGTTTTTGTGTGTAAGGTAGCCAAGAGATTCACTGTTTACTCCTGTAGCATTTATTTCCTGTTTTTCTGTGCTAATAAATTTGTTTTTACTTGAAAAAATTAGTTTAATTTTAATCTTTATTTTTCCTGGTTAAAAAAAATATATATATTATATTCTACATGTAATTGTCCTAGATTATCATTTATAGATTATCATTTTTGTCATTATTATGTTTATTTACCTACTGTTGTTTTGTATTTAGTGTTTAGTTCAATACCATAACCTGATGAGGTCATGCCATGTATTTTATTATAAATAGTGAATGAAGTATGATTATGATAAACATAGTGTGAATGGCAAGAACTATTTTGACTTGTTTCAGATACCTAGGTTTGACATTTTTAGTTAAAGCAGATAGCACAGATCCACGTGCACAAAGTTTTGTGGATGATGAATGGGCATCATTTATCAATCCAGTTGCTCTTCTATGGCTGTACTACATCGTAGGAATAGAATCTTACTTCCTCCTCCGGCCACGTGTAAGTCTTGCTATGTACAGCATAGGAGAACCTCAGCGACAGTGTCTTGTGCATCAACCATCTCGTTTTATGAAATACTAATACGCTTGGTGATGGCCCTTGGCACTGTTAGCAGTTGAATGGAATAATTGCAATGCTCATTGATTAATATTCAGGTAATGCTGAAACTGCATGATCAAGATTTCTGGAAAGATAAAGAATAGTAATGTTATGAGACAAAGTGTTCTAAACATTAGAGAGCTTATCTGTAGCTGAATGTATTTACCAGTGATCATACTGATGCAATTGTATAATAATCTCCTGAACTATTTTAAAAGCTTTACTTTGCAACATTATGAAAAGAGTTGCTGGAAATGGCCACTCATTGACATATTTTTGCACCTCTTTAAGAAACTATTACTATTACTGTCACTATGGAAGGATCAGAGAATAAAGAGAACCTAATAATTAGAATGGAAAACTGGTTTAATAATAAGTTAGGTACCCTTTAAATCCTTCAAAAACAGCAGTAATTGCATTTGAGCATAAGAAAAGTAAACACTAAGGTACTACTGACTTTCAGATACAGGTGTTAAAAATGTGTGTTATATTGCAACAGGAGTTGCAATTAAGCAAAACTGGAATAAATGTTCCTGTAAACATATGCCTGAAAACAAACACCTGTTGAGATATGAGCCATTTTACTGGTGTTGAATATTTACACCAAACAATGGATGGATTGGTCAAAGAGGTCCAGTAGCATGGCTTCCCCATTTACTGGACCTCAATCCATTAGAGTTTGGATATGGGGACATTTAAGGACATTGGTGTATGCCAAACCCATAATGTATATACATTACAAGAGCATGTGAGCAGTGCATGTGCCCAAATCCCAGAGTAGCCAGGTATGATCGAAAGAGTTCTGGATTTTTTGAGAAGAGGAATTGAGGCATGTGTAAGAATGTATGGAGATCTCCTGTAGTAGTATTGACATAACATGCAGATGTTACCAGAGGACAGAATGGCAGGAATCATTACAACTCCTGTTTGGTGTTAGTGGATGCTATTGTCCCATTAATAGTTTGTGACAGTAAAGTGTTCCCTAGAATACACTTGTTGGATGAAGTCCATTTGTGGTGTAAATGCTCAACACATGTAAAATGGCTTATATCTCAACAGGTATTTGTTTCCAGACATATGTTGATAGGAACATTTACTCTAGGTTTGACCAATCCCAACTTCTTCTTTTTCTTCTTCAACTTCACTGTTCTACCACTACCGTTGTGTCAGGGTTACCTCGGAATTTCCTTGGCTCACATTTTCCTTTTGAATCCAACTTTACTTAAGGTGGGGGATTAGTCCAACACTTAAGCTCCCTGTTTTATTCCCAGGGTACTCGGGTAGATCCTCAGTTCTTGAGGTAGGGATTGGGCATTTCCTCCCAACCCCAAAAGGTTTTGGTTTTCCTACCAATACTCGGGAGGTTGTTTGCAGTGGTTTCCCACTGGATGATGGAGTCGCCACTTCCTTATGCCAGGACCGATCCCAAGTCCTGTTGCAAGATCAGACACTTTTTTAATCACCTGGTATAAAACAATTACACAAGTTAACCATATGAAATTTTTAGATTGGAGAATCCATATAACTAACTTAATAGCAAAATTAAACAATTCTGTTTTTTTTGTTATGGTTAATAAAGAAAGAATTAGATATAAATACTATAACAATTTTATATTTTGATGTGCAGAAAGCCCATTGGGATATTGGATAATGTTTTTTAGAGAAACAGTAAAGATTGTCATTTAAGAGGTGAAATCAAGACTGAGATGTTGAATGCGATAGCCTAAATTTGAACAATGGATCTTCTGCTTATCAAGCAGCTGCACTAACCACTAAGCTACCATGTCCAACTTGCCAGTATTACATTAAATTCCCAAACCAATTGATACTTTCCCAGTAGATCACAAAGGAATCTCACATCAGAGGTAAATATCCCAAGGGCGACTTAGAACAGTAAGTACTTTGTAACTGGCAAGTTGGCCATGGTAGCTTAGTGATTAGAGTAGCCACTTAATAAGTGGAAGATCTGTGGTTCAAAACCCAGCTGTAGGATTGAATTTTTCAGTTCTGATTCCACCTCTTAAACACACAACTTTTGTGTTTAAAAACACCAGCATTGAGTTTGTTGGCATAAATAAACAATAATTGTCATTTAGTTTTTAAGATCCAGAAAAAAATAATTAGAACCATTACAATTAATGGTAAAATTGACTCATAAAGGCTGTTTTTTAAAGAATTAAGGGGTAGTGATGCACCTCCTATAGCCTCTCCCACCCAATTCACATCCTCATCCTGCCCGTGGTGCACCCTGCTTTTAACAGATGAGGCTCTGGGAACCGAATCACAGCAGTATAACTGTTTCATCTAAAATGGAGGAAATACCATTTACATATGTGCTGGCCTATCACAGCACAACAGCGTCCCTCAGAGGCACATGAGGGGAAGGTCGGTGGATCTAAATACCACCTATTTAGTCCTCCTGGCTAGGTCCGATGGACCCGTTGACCAACGATAGGTGTGGTCCCCCTTGCAAAATGGGGTTTAAGTCGGTTGATGTAACTGCCACATTGTAAAACTGGTGCCCGTTAAGAAAACAGTTACGTGAAAGCCACTAATGCTAATGGCTTCATTGCCAGATGCAAGGCACCAGAAAACAACAACAACAACAAATATTAACTCTGCCCATGTTCTATTTATAGATTACATTATGCTATGTGAAACAAAATATTAATAACTTGATGACAAATGAAGGTATTCATTTTCATAATGCTAGAAACAAGACAAATTTAAGAGTTACTGAACAAAAAACATCTGTGTTTGCAAAAGGGGTAAAGTGTTGTGGGATTATCCTATTTAATAAATTGCCAGCAAATTTAAAAGAACAGTCCATGCGTTGTTTCAAGAGAGATTTGAAGAGCTTGCTATAGAGAGAGGCTTATTATACCATATATTCATTTCTAGACTCAATTTAATACCTAATTAAATTTATTAGAACTATCTCTCAGTTCCTTATGTTACAAGGTCTCACGAGGGGTGAGGTACTATTAATGACCAATGAACTGCTGACATTTTGCAATACATAGCTAGAGGCATGGCACTGTAATAAGGACAAAGAGAAGTGGGGGAGGGTAGATACACCTGGCCTCCTAGAAAAGTCATGTTCTATCTTGCTTTAGATTAATCTCCAAATTCTTAATGCTTATTATGGAAAATGGTGTAAATGTTGCTTGAAATAAGCAGCATTTATTGAGTCAAATGATTCTGTGTTTTAAGAAAAGCTTTAACTTTGTTCTTTGAATCACAAAAACATATGAAGTTTTACAGTAAAACTAATGCAATGTTATATCAAAAAATGTTATATCAACAAATTCTCCTTATATTTATATTGGAATAAAAATTTGTATTGAAACAGCTTTAAGCATGTTTTTTTGTTATGTTATATTATATTACAGTTTCTGCTTTTGAATGAAACATTTTCTTCTAATACATATGCAATAAACTGCCGCTCTTGGATGGCATTAAAATTTAATTACATTTCTGTGAATTTGCACAGTTTCTGAAATTTGTCGAACTGTTACCAGCTTGCCATAGACCAATAATAACCTGTCCACATGTAGTATCTGTTGTATACAACCTACTGTGAATCAAGCAATAGTTGAGTAATGATTTAGTGAGCCATCAGAAATAATCAGTACTTCCCTTTCATGTTGATGTGGCATTGGTTACAATGATGTTTAGCCAGTAGAGTACTGCTGTCATTGGAGAGGGGTAAACAGACAGAAAAAAGGGGAAGCTACAAAAGCGTCGTTAAATAATCATGATACCCTTGCACTTTCTGTACCATATGCAGCAAAATTAAGTATTAAACACTACTAAAAGAAAAGAAAAAGATGCACACATGTCAAACTATTGGCTGTATAAACTGTAGCAGAGTCTGAAATTAAATTACTGAAGGCTGTTCAAAAGCAGAACGAATTAGACATTTGGGAAAAATATCAGTGAAGATGAATTGCACTTAATGAATTTTGACACTCCAGAAGTTTTCAATACCTCTTCAACTTCATCAAAATGGATACACTGAACTATAACAGGAATTTTGTTTTGAAATCCCAACAATTGAGTAGCTAATGTTGCTGGAAAATGCATGCAAATCATGTTCGTGAAAAACTTATTTGTGAAGCAAGAAGGAGAGTAAAGTTGTTTCCTTATAAAATTTTAGTGGCTCTACATAGTTTAGTAAATGTATACCTCTGTCTCATAACATTACATTTTGTATATGTTGCACTTACATGCAGTTTCAGCACAATCGCAAAGACTAACATTAATACTTCAGGTGGTCTGTAGATTTTAAAAACGTTTTAGAGACCTAATGACAACTAATGATTGAGGTTATAAATGCAAGCATTTTGGTAAATTAGTCAAGGTGAATAGACTTAAAGAACATTGGTCAGTGAATGTAATAAGAATACATTTCTTATTGCATGTGTAATATGTTAACCAATGCAGATGATAAATAAGGGCAGTAGAATGGAGAAAAATGCAATTATTTATCAAAATTCTAAAGTTAATAGCTCTCCAACTAGTGCATTAAGCGTTTCCATTCCTGATGTTCTAAAACAGTGATGTCCAATGTTTTGCCACTCTTTAACCCCCAGCCGTGCACTGTGTTGTAATGTTGGGTTGGTTACATGTACATTGTGTTTGATTTACGAAAGCAGTTTCAAATCTTATGCAATAAACATCTGTTCATTAGTGACTTCTTTGATAATTCTTACATTTAAGAAGTCTATTAATATTTGATTACAAAGTCAAAGTGCATAGCCTTAAAAGATCCAAAGTGATCGTCATATAACATATTGTGACTGATACCGAAATTTAGATTTCCGATCGAATGGGCTTTTGAAAAAGACACGTTTTAATTTAATTGCCGGATGTGAGATTTGCGATAAGTGTTAAGTAATAACATAAATAGATAATAGAGCAGGAAGTGTTGTAAGGTGAGCAAGATATGAGAAAATAATAGTCGTTAAATTTGTAGTATAAACGCATTATTGGTTTGAAATTAGCGAGTCATGACGTCATACCACATAGTTTAAATACACGTTCGAAAGTCAGGTCTGAAAACCTTAAAAGTCGCGCGATATATTTACTAAAATATAAAGTAAACATCGTTTAATCCTAAAAAGGTAATTATATATTCGAAATTCATAAAAGAACATGTTATAATAGAAAGGGACATTTCTAAATTGCGGGAAAAGGAAATAGCATTTTGGATACGAGGCTTTCTTGGATGACGTCATGACATTCAAATTGAAGAACGGTCTTCTTAGCGTGGGTAAGCTAGAAAGCGTCTGGTGACTACTCAACCAGAGACCAGTACGGGAGGTTGTGCTGTACGGACGTGAGCGCGATTCCTCTACAGATACAAATATTTTCGGCATAGCTCCTGAAAATATTTAAAATGAAATAAATGATATGCAAAGTTGTTCTTGGGTTGTCCATTACACTTACGCAAACCCGAGATAAAGAGATCTCTTGCAGAACTAGCCGGAGCGAAACACATCAAAGGGCAACACCACGTCACCAACGACATTTAAGTATCAACGGCCGACACATCGTTAAATCAAGAAGCGAAGAAAGACTTTATAGCTTCATGACACAGATTTTTAATATAGTTTAATTTGGAGAAATTCTATTCACAAATATATGTAGAGCTATACTCACTCTTATACACACTATTCTTGCAAAGGCTTATTTCTCTATCTACTATATTTTAATCGACAAAAGTATTTTCAGAAATTATCTTAATTGCTAATTTTGTTGTAGGTGCAAGGGGAATTGGGAATACAGTAGGCTTTAAGTGATAATGAAAAGTTTTAAGAGCTGGTTGCTATGTGATAACTTTGAAATTCTCCTTGAAAGGCCACAAGATAAAAAAAAATGGATAACATATTCCTATTTGATGAAAGTATAAGTATTGGCAAATTCAAATAAACAAATAAAGAATATCTCGGAAATGGTTCACTCAAAAGAAAAAAGAAGTATTTGACATAAATTGTGTGTTTTAATGAGATCCATATTTTTTTTATTTAGTAATTTTTTGTCTGTCTCTTACTGTTTCCATTCATGCAATAATGATCCAGAATGAAGAGGTCTTAATGAGGACATTCCAGAAAATTTGAGTTATGACTTAGGAACTGTCGTGGAATAATTGTCTGGTTTTCAGTCACTGGATACAGACTGTTTGTGAGTCTACACACCTCTGACAGAAAGAGGTGGGGAAAGGGAGCCAATTATGTGTCTCCAAAGAGAGAAGGCTGGACATTGCTGTTCTAAAATCTCAATTAAAAAAGAAAAGAAAAAATCTTTAAATTTTGTTGAATGTTTCATAGTATACAAATTAAGAGTACACTTTTGAAAGGTTTTACAAAATTGTGGAAATTAAATAAATCTGTACTTGTTTTAGCTTTCCCTTGATTTTGTGAAACCCATTTTCCAAAGTTGTACTACAGGATACTATTTAAAGTTAAGTGTTGCCCTTCCATGGCATTTTTATCCTGGGAATGATTGGGATAAAAACAGGGAAATCTTTATTTTCTGTTGCATTCAGCAAGTGTTAACTTAATGTGTTGGTTATGTAAAAGAGATATTAAAATTGTGCTAACTTTAATGCTACAGACCACCTGAAAGTTAAATGATCTACTTTATAGAAAGCAATCTGACAAATGTCTAATACTCTCTTATCCTCTGCTTAGAATATATTTCAAAGGACTCACTCTTACAAATGCATCACCTATCTTGTGGTGAAGGTTTTCATCAGTTTTCACAAACTGCAAGCTTAGTTAACAAATGCACAGAACTTACTTTCTCAGCAATGCATAATACAGAGAATCTTTTAAGCTATAGTTTAAGCAGTGCTTTTGCTATATAAAAGTCCAATACATGCTGTCTCAAAAGTGAAGATTTTACATAATGAAGAGGGTTTTACAAGAGATGAAGAATATACTGTCCTGCAGTGCTCCAATCTTTCAACATTGTAGATCTATAACTATGAGCTATAATGCTAGGGCAACATGGCAACTGGCAATAGAGAATACTTTTGTTCCATATATTACACAAGGTCAATGCGTGAACTTTTAGTGAGTCACATCTGGGCAATATTCATTTTTCAAGTTTGCACTAGTGATGTGACAAACAGTAATTTTGTATGATGTTCATACTGTCAATTACCGTACATTAATAATTAAAAGTACTTGCTAAGTCATTGGGAATTATTATAAACAGTAAAACCTTTTAACATATTGAAAATTGTGAGTGGATTGATGACACTTTAGTTTCACTTACTGAGTTTTCACTCAGAATATGTTTTGAATGGTCGTCTCGTTAGTGCGGTGGTAGCACTGCAACTTACCAAGTGGAAGACCTGGGTTTGATTCTTGATAAAAGCAAGGGGATTTTCTGGGAGACCTAGTCCGGAGTGCACTCAGCCTCATTAGGTCTCTGAGAGGCCAACTGAGGAGCTACTTGATTGAAAAATAGCTGCCCTGGTTGTGAAGACTGCATAACTGGCCAGGAGGGGTCGGAGTACTGACGACATACCACCCTCTAATACTGCACCCCACTCTGACTTATGGTGGACAGAGGTGAAGATGGATCAGCCGGGCATTAGGCCTTGGCCTGGAAAGGGTTGCTGCATTGTGGGGTTTTAGGATCAAAAGTGGCCAAGTTACTAATTATACTTTTTGATTATTGGAGTTCTTTTCATCAGTGGAAACATTTTTTTACCTGATGATTAAGGTCCAAACCTTCATACAGGAAACAAAAAGTTGCAGGGTTTGTGGACTATAGCAAGTGGGAGGGGTCAGTCTGTCACATGATCACAACACAGAGGTGGCAAGGTACAGTTGGCGTAGGAACGTTGTAGATAAGGTTTTTGCATAACTTACATTCAACGTTGTCACCATTTGCAGTAAAATATTCACTTCCAAATTATTGTACAAGTTCAGTAATAAGTGAATATTTTGATTTTCGTGCTACAGGCATTTTACTGTGTGAAACTAGTGAACATTCAATCGCCACTATGCACTGTAGGCAATGTGTCTTGTGCTCGCACTGTACCTGCACAATGACGTCACACTCTGTCCATGTGGAGGTAACTTGCGATCACCTCATTTGGCAATAGCTGTATAAAGGTTCAAACCCTGCTGATGATAATAATAATAATTGTTGTACAGTTTTGTAGTTGTGACTGTAGGTTTCATGATGTCACCAGTCTGTTGAAGTTTCTGTTTACGACTATGTGTTGCTAAGTGACAAAACAGCAAAATGTTTTTGCACCAATGAAACAGTGAATGCATCACTACAGAAATTGCTTTGTCATTGTTGTCAGCGTAAGATCTGCAGCTGCAGTAATATTTTACATCACTGTTAATTATTGTGTAAATTACAGCTGTTTGTTTGTTGAGCCAATGGCAAGATTTCAAAGTGAAAACATTGAACAGAGGGCTGGCCCTGTAGCCAGTTGGTAGAGCACCTGCCAATGTGCAAGGGGTTCTGGGTTCAATTCCCAGTAAGCCAAGATTATTCCTCATCTTTCCGTGAGTCTGGAAGTGTAATGGTGGCACCATGGCTGAGTGGTTAGACCGCTTGCCTACCACCTAGGCAGGATCTGCATGTGGTATTTGTGGTGGACGAAGCAGCATCTGGGCGGGTTTTCTCCAGGTTCTCCTGTTTCCCCCGCCATTAATTCCACCAATTGCCCCATTGTCACCCTCACATTTTATATCATCCTCTTACTCACTATCATACCTGGTGCTTGGCTGACCACCTGTTTGCAGGTCTTCACTCTGTCTGGTTCAGAGGTCCCTCTGCTCCCTGACAGGTGTCTGACCCTAGGCACTGGCTTGTAAGTCTTAGGGGGTGTAAGTCCTACATAAGGAGAGGGCAATCAGGGAAAGAAAAACAGAGAAAAAAAACATTGAGCAGGATGTTATTGTAATAACACAATTCCATCCTTGATTTGGTTGACTTTGAATACACTAACTCAGGGCCTCTCAGAGTACATGCACCAGTGCATTGCACAGTGCAAGGTGCAAAATATGACTACAAAGAGTTGACCATAGTGCAAACTTCCACTCGCTCTTTCCTTATACTTTTCTCTCTCTTTCACTTACTCGCTTGCTCACTTTGCCACCTCCTCTTCCACACTTTCAATGCTGTTTCTTCCTCAATGCATAATATTTACAAGCGGTGTACAATGTTTAACTGGTTAATTTGGTTTTTAATACCAAATCTGGTCTTTCATGTTAATGATCTAGAAGGCACTGGTATAAACCTCATTTTTGGATAGAGAGTGAATGCTCTTCTGCAAGATATAGCAACCTCTTTAATTCTTGCTCTCTAGCATCCTCTATGATTTCACCATATCTGTACTTTGATACAGTGTCTTTCAACAGATGATTTTGTCACACATGTAATTGTTGTACTGCAGATAAGATATTTGGGTATATGGTCACGACTTTCAAAAAATAAGAAAATTTCCCACGCTGATTAAAATGAACTTTGGCATTCTTTGCTTTCTTTGGAACAGGTTGCTCCATTATTAGGTAGTTGTATTGCACATATCTATTTCACTGTTAAGCTAGCCATTTATCAACACAGGTTTTGACAATTCTTCATTTCTTCACTCTGTAGCACACAAGTTGAACCAAGCTTAACGGAGTTGCCATGATGGTTGATACAAGGAAGCTCTGCACTTTGGATTGCACTCTGTGTGATTTTAAGCTTTGAGAAGTCTTGTGTTAACTGTGCGGTGCCCTGTTCTGGTGCATGACCAGTAAATTCAACATTGTGTAATATGTTTTCATGGCCAGTTCTGTAGCATATTCATTTTTCAACCAATACAATAACACTTCTACTTCCAGTTTATAGTAACAGCTGAATTTTCAATATATTTTGTAACTTGGCCAGTTTTGATACTAGAAGCCTCAGGTGTCTAACCTTTTGGGCATCCCTGCTCTACATAGCAGTTATTTGTGTATTGCAGCTCTTGTAGATTTTCTCAAGAGAAGGTCACAGCATGATAGGTCAGCTGAGTTTGTAGAAGAGTTTAGGAGAAAATGGAGTATTGCCACAGTAGCCATACATTTATACATTGTCTGCTTGTAATGTATGAAACAAAACTATCTATTACTGCCTTTGCATTGCCCTGACATTAATAATTGTTGAGACACAGTAATGCAATAATAATTTTACAGCATTCTATAAATGGAATTCCATGAAATCGAAATGACTGTTGTAAGTATCAAATGCTGGAGGTTTTCAGAAGTTTATAATTTTTCATAAATGTTAATATTGTGTTTAATGCACATGCAGATTTTAAGGTACACTTAGGACTCTTGTCACTCCATCAAGACTTTCGTTCCTAAACATGTTGGCATAAATTATTAATAAAAACTGTTTTTAAGAAAAATCCATGTTCTTTTTAATCACTGAAGGATTATAACTTGTTTTGAGCAGGCAGATATACAGTATTACTCAGTATTAAAACTTGGCAGTACACAGAGTGACAAAATTTTGTTACATTTGCATTTTTTATTGCTTTTGCTTGATGATGATTCATCATCCAATAGTCATAAATACAAATAAACACATACACAAGCTTAAATATGCACTTCCACAGTAATTAGCAGTTGTGTCAACACAAAATGGAGCAATAACATTTGCGTTGGCAATATTATTGCTTTGTATCACAATATATGCCACATCTAAATTTTGCACTGTTTTATTTTTTAAACAGTTAGGGATCCAAAATATTCCCATAGTATATATTTTTGCATTTAATAAAGCACATTAAATATCAACACAAAGAAAATAAACTTTGGGGTAGATAAGTGAATGTAAAGGCTTCAATGGCTCGTGTCACTGTTCGGTCTTCCACAATATACCTGCACTGGAAGACCAAGATAATGGCATTGGTTTAGATATTTAATAATATTTTCACACGATGTATGTAGATGCATATGTGATATGAATCATGTCATAAGGTGCTAACTGTACAAAAGATAAAACAAAAAAACAGACTTAGTTAAATGGGTTGGTTTCATAATTTGAAAATTCATCATTGCTTATCATACTGCACTACTGTTGTACTGTATTAATCCTAACAGTGTGGTTCATTAGAAGTCTATTTATTTATTACATTAGTAGTTATAATAAACAGCATTTTTTCACATCACCTTGCATCTTGTGTTATTATAACTAAAGGTAGGAAAATATAATATGAGAGTTAGTCACATATAAACAGAAATTTACTTTTTATAATTTATTGAAACAAAATATAAATACCAAACACATCAAATAAGAACAAATTAGAAACTAAAAGCTTCACTTATCTTAGTAAAACTTTTATTGCAGCTAAATAGCCATAGATTTACATTAAAATATATTATATGCATATACATTACATATTTGCATATTCTCTGATAGATAAGTAGCCTTTTGCTGCATAGTTCTAAGTGGTAGTGTTCACAAATCTGTCCACATAGTTTACACACACACATGTTTTAGATAGTTCATGAAATGCTTTGTTGTTACATATCCTATGGTGAAAACCATGTACTGCCATTCCATATTAAACTCAAACAATTTTATTGATATTACTGGCTGGTAGCCCAAAAAGCTCTAGTTAATAATCATCACCATGAGAGCTTCAAATATTGCAAGGTAACCATAGTTCTGATTGTACAATTCCAAAACAAGTCTGCAACTTTGCATTAGTGTGATCTTTTGAGCATTTTTCTAACTGATTTCAAAAGTAATGTTCTGATTGTAGACTATATTGCATTACAATGTAAAAATTATATAACCAGTATTGTATACAAGAGTCCTTGGAACCTGGTCCCAAGTTCCAATAGGGAATAGCATCACTAGAAATCTCCTGATTAATCAGACAAATTATATTAATGAGCTTTTGTAATATACATGAAAATGATAATTACTCTTCTTCTTTACCTGATTACCCTCCCTTACACCCCCTAGGGTGTCTAGGGTCAGACATCTGTCGGGGAGCAGAGGAACCTATGAATGAGACAGAGTGAAGACCTCAGCCAAGCACCAGGTATGAGAGGAAGAGGATATGAAATGCAGGTGAAATCAATGATTGGAAAGGTGGTGATGGAGCAATTGGTAGAATGAATGGCAAGGAAAATCAGAGAACCTGGAGGAAACCTGCCCTGACACTGCTTAGTCCACAACAAATACCACATGTGGGTTCCTAGGCTCAAACCCGGGCTACCTAGGTGGTATGCGAATGGTCTAACCACTTGGCCATGGCACCACCTTGGTAATTACCCAAGACAATATTTTAATCACTACAATACTGACTTGTGTAGCCAAGGTCAGTAAGGCACAGACTCAAATCCTTCTGGGATCATTCTCTCTGAAAACCTCTCCAGGTTTTCCTCAGTCCCCTTGAATGGCAAATGTTGGAGAGGAACCCTAGTCTTCGACTTGCTATGTTTCCTTCCCAAATGTCCCCTCCCAATTATCATTTAATTTCATGTATCACTTGTGGCACTGCCTGTGGTATTGAGTAGTAAGAATGGGTACGAAACTCCTTCTTTACCTGATTACCTTCCCCTTATATAGGACTTACACTGTCTAGGACTTACAAGCCTGTGCCTAGGGTCAGATGCCTGTCGGGAAGCAGATGAACCTATGGTAGTCAGCCAAGCACCAGGTATGATAGTGAGGAAGAGAATGATATGAAATGTTGGTGAAATGGATGAATAGAAGGGTGATAATGGAGCAATTAGTGGAATGAGTGGTGGGGGAAACAGGGGAATGTGGAGAAAATATGCCCACACGCCACTTCGTCCACCACAAATACTACATGTGTCCTCGGGATGGAACCCTGGCTGCCTAGGTGGTTGGCAGGCAGCCTAACTGCTCAGCCATGGCGCTGCCGTAGTATGAAACATCATTAAAAATAATCATAATTACCATCATGGGAAGTGATATGTGATACTTTAAAAACGTTGAGGTTTAATTCAGATTATTTTAAGGTGATTGCCAATGTTACAGACATAGGGCTTGTAAAGTATTCATGATGCCAGTGTGAAACTATTTATAATCCAAATGTATACATAGATTAGAACTGACCAAAATTGTATGAAATTTTAGTTTAATTGATTTTATGCATTACTTATGAAACATTGTGTAATTTGACTGAGAGATTTCAAACAATTTTGTTTTCTGAGCACTTGAAGGACTTACTGTTGGCTTATGACATGTATCATATCATTTTTATGCCTAAGAAAACTTAGAGATAGTTAACACGTTACAGGTGACTGTCATAGTTTAAAGGCTGTAAAACATTCTGAATATAAATCTACTTACTAATGAAGGAAAGAACATCCAAACTAATCTATAACATAGGTGGTGATACTAATGATTCATTGCTGGAAGCTGGTGACTTATGGAAAACATTTGAATATGCCTTAAATTATAAAGTTTGAAGGAAAGCATGATATTGCAATGAGTGATATCTATATAACCAGCATGTCAAGAGAACCTATGAGTGTGAATAACGTTACAGGAGAGAAGCAAAGAGGAATTCTCAAACGTAGATGGAATAAGAAGTATCCCACTGTCCCGTCAGCTCTCATACCGCTTCTCCCAACAACGGAAGTTAACTCTTTCTCGTAGTGCAACTAACAGATGGCGTACTGCCACCCAGAAAGTAAGGGAATGTTCAGCCATTAGGAAGCAGTAGGACTTGGCTTAGTCTTGCACATTGCACCCATTTGCTTCCTTTGTTAGAAAATGCTTGCATGTTATTTCTCTTGCTGTTTGCCTGTGTTCTAGAAAATAATGGTGTATGTGGTTAATACTAATACTCTTGCCTGACAACTTAGTTCCTCTTTGTGTTTGATGGTTTATAGGTTTACAGTTACGAAGCTGAAGACTATAGTTCCGTAAATGAGCATACTCATGTACGTATGTATATTAAACATTACAAATAATCAGTAACTTCTTGTTTCAGCATCATGATTAGGGAAGAAATAAGAAAATATCTGCAATGAAGCTGGCATGCATCCTATGTTCTTCATAAGAGCCTCAAAATTAATAAATTTTTTTTCAGTTACAACTTAGTTTTAAAAAGTAATAAATTTGTTACTTAAAGCAAAAATCTAGATATAAAGCTGAACAGCCAAATTGTAAATTGCATTGCATAATGGTTACAGTAAACACACAATTATCTGGGTAAGTAATGGGGAGATGATGTTCAGAAAATAGGTAGTACAAATATATAAAAATCAAATTGCTTTTAAAATATTTCACCTGGAATAGCATTAGTATCTTTGAATGTTGTTCTTTATGGTTTACAAGGTAACAGCCAAAATAGTTCCAGCCACAGCATATAATAGTATGCCACAGCATACAATGCTAGAATTTTCATGGCATGTGGTTAAGGAATCAGTCAGTTCAAAAAATGGAGATACTGTTTAATCTCCAATGTGCCCGGATTTCTCTATTTTTGATTACTTTCTTTATTTGGGAATATTGAAGAGCTGTGGGGCTTAAGAAAAACTTTATCAATGAATTACAACATTACAAAAATATGCCAAAAAGAAGTTTACAAACGGAATATTAAAAAAATTTGATGTCTTGCACTTGCATAACTTTCTCTACTCTTGTACTAACCATTCTTACAAACTCTTATTCCTCTATCTTCCTTTCATAGAAGTTTGAAAACAGTGTTGTTGTAATTAATTTAATTTAAAAGGTGAGTTAATTAATAACACTGAACAACACTTACAACATATTTTTTCGGGACGCGTTTCGAAGGTTAACTTTCCTCCATTATCAACCGGACAATAACTCTGTCAATATTCCTCTTCTTCTTCGTGTTAGTTGAGATAAAAATGTCCAGAAATTATCTTATTACTTACTTCCTTGTAGGTACAAGGGGAATATGGTAACACAGTAGGCTTTGACCGATAGTCAAGTCTTCTAACGCTTTCAAATTCTATTCTCTTTTCATGGCTAACATATAAAAAATGAATAATGATGTTCCATTTGATGAAAGTTTAAGTATTCCAAAAAATTTATTTGGACATCAATTGTGTGTTTTAGTGAGATCTACATTTTTTGTGTAGTAAGATTTGGTCTATCTCATACAGTTTACCACTTAGGCACAAGTCATCCAGAGTAAACAGGACTACATAGGCTATAGCCAGAAAATTCAAGATATACATTTCATTTGTCATAAAATAAATCTTAAACATATGGCACTTTAATCAAAATTGTTAGCCATTTTCAAGAAAAGATACAATTTTAGAAAAAATTTCCATATAAAGCATACTTTAAGGTAGAGGAATTTTTTTCAAAATCTTTGTGTTGCATCCTTAAAAGATATTAAACTTAAATACTAAATTTAGTTTTTAACTAACTTGTCGTTTTTGAGTTATGTTGCCCACAGTCACACTGACAGACACACGTAAATGCACTAAAAATGCCTTTTTTGGATTCAGGGGGCATTAAAACATATATTTCTGGTGAAATCTCAACATCAAATTTTTGGATGGAATACAATACCTCCTCTACTTACTATACGTAGTAGAGAAAGTAATAAAAAGTAATACTCACTCAGTGATGAAAAATTAAGTCCACATGTTGCAATTTTCTGCTGTAGAATTTATCTATAACCTTGGAGTTGAAACCCTCAATGCGCTAAGATCAAGTGTATTGTTTATATGTTTTTGATTTTCCTGCATTCTTTATTAATGCCTTAATATTTGTTAGATCTTTCACACCTCCAGCAGTCTACGCATCACTGTTCTGAGTAATGAACTTGGAAAGCAAAAAGTACATTGTGAACATCATAGCTGCAGATCCAACTGTTTTCATACATTTTCATACAAAATTTCCTCATAAACTTGCTTTTTTTTACCACTACCTATAACTTTTTGACTTAGATTTAGACTAACTCTGTAACAATAATGAACAAACTGAAGCTAATAACAGGGAAGCAATATAATCTATAATTGTAATAACAACTTAGAGACTATAAGCTTCATTTATCTTAATATCTGCTGCAAGTTCTTGAAATCAAAGGCAAACTGCAGTTTCTAGAATACTCATTCCTACCTTCGGTGCCATATTTGTTTATATTTGTCTGCCTTTGATTTCAAGAACTTGCAGCAGATATTAAGATAAGTAAAGCTTGTAGTCTCTAAGTTAGTATTACAATTATAGATTAACTCTAACTTACACTTTCTCCTCCAAAGATCTGTTGTAAAATGGCCTCTTTAGCAGAACTACAGAATTTGCCATGCTGCTTGCACAATAATTTCACACATTTTCAGTGAAAGAAAAAAGTCTTACTGAAGAGTGCTACAATAATTGCAGCACCCTTACAGCTTGCAGGGTTGATGTCAAATCAAAGCATGTGCAGTTGAAAATAGACTGTCGTATCCCTTCTCTGAGTGGAACACAGTGTGGCTGTAACCATTTCAGCACTCAACACTTTAGTTTTTAGTTATAGTGGTGAGAGTGCTACAAAATGTTTTTGTTTGTTTTGTTTGTATACTGACTTGCATTCAAAGAGAAATGGCATACTTTTAGTGTGATTAGTGTGCTGCAGCACATTAGCACATGATCACCAGCCACCCCTGCTGAAGAGCAAGCTTCAGGCAAATAATTCATAAACCTTTTGTAGGTCTTAATATACAATGAGAAACTAATGCTATTTCATTTAAAATGTTACAGAAGTCATGTGATACTGTGTATCCAAACTGGCACATTTGTCGTAGAAGTGGAGGCCCCTTGTGGAAGATAATTTTCAAAAAATGATGGCATAAAATTACATATTGATAGCATTACTCTGATATATTTGTTAACTTACATAAAGAATATAATTCATAATAATTATTATTTATTTATGCCAACAAACTTACTGTTGGTGTTTTTAAACACACAAGCCGTGTGTGGGCAAAGTTTAAGAGGTAGAACCGGAACTTAAAAATTCAATGCCACAACCGGGATTTGAACCACAGAACTTCCGCTTGCCGGGCGGACGCTCTAACCACTGAGCTATTGTGACAAAGTGCCAGAATGGCAAGCGGAAGGTCTGTGGTTCAAATCCCGGTTGTGGCATTGAATTTTTAAGTTCCGGTTCTACCTCTTAATATAATTCATGTTTACTATACAGTTTAAAATGGCGGTTTTCTTGAATCAGCGTGTATATTTTCAAAACTTTGTAAGACATTTTACTACAGATTGTTTCATTGAGAAATACATAGAAATCATGTTCTCTAAATCAGAAAGTAATTTTTACTGCAACCTGCAATGTGTAATTGCTTGCTAAGGAAAGTTAAAAACACAGATTCTTAAAGCAACCACTTACGCCTTTGCCAAGAACAATAAAGAATCAAAATAGCTACTCCACTCTTATTTGTATTAATGCTGCACTATTATGTTAAGTGGGACTGTCATTCCTAAGGTTCTCTGTCATGCAAAGAACTCTTTGGAATTAAGTGATCTATAGGGACAAAGGGTTTATATGATAACCAATCATGACGCATGTTAACCAAATGAGTGTGGTGATATTGCATGCCACTTTTCACTGTGTAGTATGTACCTGTAGAGCAGGCCTGACAAACACTACTCACCAGGTGTGAAGATATTCCCCTACTTCCCCTTCTTTCATGATGAACAAAGCAGAAAACTGGGAAAAAAACAAAGTGAAAACCAGTTCTACCTAGCCCATGCTATGGCAATGAAGGAGGGGAAGACTTCTCTCTTCACATCTTTGGAGTAATGTTTGACAGGCCTGCTATAGAGCATAGATCACATTCTAGCATATCTGCATTCATAACAACACTATATGATGCTTAAATGAAAACCAAGAAATAAAGTAGGTGTTTGTGATTTTGGAAATTGGTGCTCAATAAGCAGCAAATCAAATAATCTGCCCAAGAAAAGTTTGGTGTTTACTGTAACTGCTTTTAATAAGCACAGTCATTTAAATGCTTCTTTTGCTTGTGATTGCAATTTGATGAGTGACAAAGATCATAAAGTAAAATTTTCATAGCTACAAGCATCCTGTTAAGTGTGTCGAAAGACATTCTATTTTAAGCTGATATTGTTTTTATTTCTTTACTGAACATTTTGCCTGATACTGGCTGCAAAAGCTTATTTTAGTACAATAGAAAAATGCTCAGCTGCATTGTGGAATTTTTGCTATTTCTTCTACCTTAGTAATTAAGATTATGTATTGTTATTCTGTTTTTGTGCTGCCAAAAATAAAGTGCATCATAGTTCAGTTTTATATTGTAGAAAAGACCGGACATAAAATAAAATACTCCTGCTGCTGTGCCATTATGGTGTTCGTTTTTATATTTAAATCTTTTGAGGTGTGCTGCTTTTGTTTTTTTCTCTTCCTTCCTGGTACCAACAAATTTAAGAAGCACTAAATTTGCAGCCACTTTTTAAATTACACATGTAAATAGACTTTGTTAAATATTTTTGGCAGCACATCATGTTCACAGGAGCACTGATTTAAATGAAACTTCACTGTATATGCACTCCGTTGCTGTTAGTTTCCTACCAGTTGCAGAACAGCACTTTTTTTGCTAGATAAACTTTGAACACTACCGTTTTTCTTTAGAAATTTTATTAGTGATTTTCATTTAGTTTTAAAGCAATAAAAAATTGAATGTTAGAGCAGTGTACAAATTAATATTTTTTATAAAATAGCAGATGTCAAAATCTTACCTCACTTGAGAGTTATCGAAAGAGGAAGCCTGCAAATTGCCACTGTCCCATAAAATTTCTTATTCTTATTCAAAGTTGTCTAAAAGTTTGTTATTAAATTTTATGGTTGACTAGTATTGTTCCATGAGAGATTAAGAGAGAGAATTGTTTTATTTAAAATGGATGCATTTATGTAAAACTGAGGTTATTCTCTGCCTAAACTTGGTTCTTTTGTTTTACTTAAGAGATCTTTTTTTTAAAGAAGAAATAGTATTTTATTGAAGCTGTTCAACGCCAATGAGAATTAAATACCTATCCTTTTGTTTCACTGTTATCATAGAATTGGCACTTCTAAGAATTTATAAATTCTAACCAATAAATATTTCTGTAATGACACTATCCATTTCATTGTACAGGTGCTAGAAAACCAGATGAGGTCAATGGGATTTGTGATTTTTTTCCACGTGTATACAAATTGTATAGCATATCCTGCTTATCTTTAATTATCAATTTTATTGAAAGGGCGAAGAAAATATTAAATATATTTCTTTTCAAAATTTGTTTAAACTAAATTGGCAAGAAACTTGCACATTTGAAGGTGAAATATATGAAAAGAATCTAGCAGAGAACTGCACTATTCATCAATGTTGAATGTTTTCAGACTCTGTAAATATAGACTCTTTATTCACTCATGCAACTGAGACCTTCATTCCAGGATGTTATAGCCTAACATCCTTCACTGGCAACTGAACACTGAGTTTGCAGCTCTTACATTTTATTGCAGCATTTGCTCAAAGGTGTGCCTTATTTCTTTGTCTCTTTGGCTTAAATTTCACAGATGACCCTGAAAAATTAACTTAATTTACTGATCTGGCTATTGGACTATTCAAATATTTTGGAATTAATTTCTCATAGCATCTCCAACTTAATTAATGTGTAGTAAATAAAAATAAAAGTTTCTAAATTGCATCTGATATTTGGCATGAAAACTGTGCATGCCTTTTCTCCAGTGCAGTTCTCTCAAGCCAGTTTGTTGTTGCTGGAAACATACAAGTGGCCCGAACTGTGGCTCCCTTAATGGTTATGAAAATTCCCAATGCCTGCTGCATTCCTAACCTAAAACCTTGTACTACAAGAGGCATACTAGTTTGATTTAAACTTCATTTTTGTCCACTTAATTGTATGATTTAGAACCAATAAAAAAGGATAATTCTTATATCTTAATATGGGGTATCTACAAGGCTGTATTTTTATCAATACTTAACATAAATAAACCATTATATCTCCACTTGGAAGGAGGAAATTCCAAGTTTTGTGTTCACCTTAGATACACTGGATGTGAGCACCACATATAATGCAGCAAATGTCCAGCTGGTTATCTCATACATGCCATCCCCTAAAACATGTCTTGTGTGATATTTTCGATGACTGCAATAATGCATCTTCTCAACTTTGCCAACATTGCTGGAAATGGAAGGATGTAAACAGATCCTTTAGTAAATACATACAAAGAAATCCTACACTGTAAGGTCAGGTCAATGGGGTGGCCATGTGCAGAAGGTGTTGTCATTAAATTCATAGTCATTAAATTCGCATTAAGGTTAGCCTCTGCTTGATCATCAGTGCAGCTTTTGCACCAGCTGCAGTTTGTACAAGAGTGATTTCACTCACTTCTGTGCACTCTTCTACACTGTTGATAGTGACTTCTTCAACTATTGACTAAGTATCTGTACTGATTTTTAGGACTCCATTCAAAACTTTCATGAACTCCAATCTTTTCTCATTTACACTTGGACTTATACATTCTTTCCCTCGATGGCAAATACTCCCTCTGTTGTGAAACTGTTCGTACTATCTCCAGATTGACAATGTGCGAGGTGCGGATATCCAAATTGTTCTCTAAATGCCCAGAAAACCTCTACAACACTATCTATTTGCACAAATTCAAGCGCACATCAGCTATGACCAGTTCATAAAGCAGCCATCTTTCCCAAAAACAGTGTACACATTTCTCACTAGTTGACAAATGAAAATCTGATGTACAACATAAAACGGTAATAGAGGAATTGTATGTTTCCTGCACCTCACCTCACATTTCCCCTCCTTGCAACCTTCTACCACACCTCAGTGCAGTAACATGTGACTGTTCCCCTCTCCTCCCTGCAACCTCCCACAGTGGCTGCCCTCTGGAATGATGTACTTGCGCCCACTTTCTTTGTTCTTCAACATCAAATTCATATAATTTTTATATGATTTAATATGATTTTATGTAATTACATATTCTGTCTTTATGTATGCAGTCATAAACTTAATGCAACTGACTGTTTCAAGTTCTAAAGCGCTTGAGAACATGTCTAGAAAGGAAAAGTTTAAAACAAGTGATTACTGTCCACATCAAACTCTTGAAATTTAGCTTTGAATGAAACAGTAATGTATGAGATGACAGCAGTGTATGAGAAGCACAATAGTGAAACTGACAATTGTTTTTCCTTTCTTGCTTTGTAACAAAAATGTGTGATAACTCCACAGTAATATTAAGATATGCAAAAGTACGCAGTATGGTGTGAAATATGTATTATTCCTCAAAATATGTAATTTAAAACTTTGAAATTAGGATCCTTTAAGTGTAATTTGTCAACATTTTACCTTTTCTTATTGCTGCATATATAGAAACAGGATATATAATTTACATGAAATCGTATTTAGTCATATAAAATATTATATGAATTGGATGTTGAAGAACAAAGGTAGTGGGGGCAACTATGTCATTCCAGACGGTGGTCAAGGTGTGAGGATGCAAGGATGGGAAATGTGCGCGGACCATACAGTTTATCTATTACCCACACAAAACTTCAGACTTCCTTTCTTCAAATACTGGTATGAGAATTGATTTACATTGCAAGTAATTATTGGTGAAAATACAGCTTTATGAAATCGTCCAAGAATTTGTGGACACCTATATATTGAAATAACTCTAATATAAAGCCCTCATAGATGATAATTAGATGATGCTATTGTTAGAGGGTTTAGCACTTGGTAGCACCTAAAACTTTGCCTCGCTAATGGCACTGGCACTAACTCTGGGAATTGGTCTTTTGCTCTGTTGATGTGTGGGTTTTTTCCCCCTGTATTCAACCCAGTCATGCTTTTTGTGATGAATGCTTTATTAAGAGAGACCCTATCCTTAATCATCTCATGTATCTGCACGTATGATGGCTGTCCTTGGGAAATGTGTGATAATATATTCAGTCACAGCCCTTTATGTTCTCTCATCAGGAGCTAGAACACCTGAATTGTATGAAATAAATGAAATGATGAATGCAAAATAACTACCTTTCAAAAAAGAGTGAGTAGGTTACCATTTAAAAATGCTATTCATGGTGCCATATTCTATAGAATGATGACTTTGCTGCCTTTCTGTAAAATATTCCTCAGAAAATGTTAAATTTAGTGTGTCCAAATTTTGTAAAAATTAGTAGTTTCACTGGTAAGGTGCATTACTTATGAAAGATCTTGTATATACTTTATTGTATAAATTATATTTGGCTAAGTACCTCCCAATAATCTGTTATATAGGATAGGTATAGCAAAATCAAATTCTGTAACTCATTTGTGCATTCTCTGTTTGTTTTGTGTGCACTTTATTGTGGCAGATAGATCACTGTACCTTAGTATCTGTCTAGTTGGCTTTAGGTGTTGTACCTCTCAAGTGTCAGTTACTATTTGGCAATTATTGAAAATGCAGACTTTAAATATAAATATGTACATATTCCTGTATATTGTATAAATATGAAATTAATTATATAGAACGCCATATTTTGTGATAATGTGGCTTGGCAAAAAAAAAAAGATATATATATATATATATACAGGGAGTCTCAAAAAATGTACTAATATTTTGAATGACTATAAAGTCATTATTTATGAACATAGAGACCAGTGTAAAAGCTTGAATTACAGAAGAAAAATGTAATTAAAGAATGACTACCCATAAACTTACCAGGGGTAACAGTGTATTGCAGAATATCAGCTTTGGGCATCATAGGACCATTTTTTAATGGCACTGTCAATGGCGACAGGTGCCTAACCTTGCTGCAGGAGTCCATTGGTCCACACACTGAAGAGATGTTTAGTGATGATGAGATTTACTTTCAGCAAGATGGAGCACCTCCTCACTACTATTGCAAAGTAAGAGTTCATGCAGCTTATCCAAACACATAGATTGGACGAAGAGGTAGCATTGAGCACACTGTATGTTTCCCAGACTTCATGCCAGTGGACTTGTTTTTATAGGGATAGCTTAAAGACAGAGTTTATCACACAAAACCTAGTACAATTGACGTACTTAAATTGGAAATTGAAAGACAATGTCATGAAATTCCAAATTAACATTTTCATGATATTTGTGAATCCACTGGTTCATTTAAGAGGTGGACTCAGGACTGAAAAATTCAATGCCATAGCCAGGATTTGAACCATGGATCTACCACTTCACGCGTGGCTGCTCTAACCTGGCAAGTTGACTGTGGTAAGTTAGTGGTTAGAGAAGCTGCATGTGAAGCGGTAGATCTGTGGTTCAAATCCCAGCTATGGCATTGAATTTTTCAGTCCTGATTCCACCTCTTAAACATTACCCACGCATGACTTTTGTGGTTAAAAACATCAGCAGTAAGTTTGTTCAGATAAAAAAGTAACAATTGCCACTGGTTCGTGTTATCAGCTTTGTCTGGTCAAAGATGGTCATTAACTTGAACACTTGTGAAAATCATTCTTTAATTATATTTTTCTTCTGTAATTCAAGCCCTTAAACTTGTCTATATTCATGAATAATTATTTTATATCATTCAAAGAGTTAGTACATTTTTTGAGACACCTTGTATATATACATAAATTAAAAATAAAATAAAAGGTATTGTAAACCTTTTGTATACAAGAATTCTTAGCCCACCTCTGTAGTGTTGGGATAGCATGTCTGCCTCGCATTCAAGAGGTCCCGAGTTTGAATCTGATTAGATTGAGTCACTTGGATAAGGTTTTTCCTTATCTGGAAAATGAATGTTGGTTAACTCTTAAGTTCATCAATCTCAGGCTCATTTGAGCATCATTGCATCCATTTCATTCATTGTCCAATTTGACCTAATAAGTTAAAGGATGTTAAAAAAAAAAAAAACTAATCTGCAACATAATTTACAGTGCTCCCAATAGAATAATGAATTATTTTTCTATAAAACACTGATACAAACTTTCATTCTTATTATACACTTTATATTACAGCTGATAAGAAACTCAAGTCCTTCCAAGTATGAAGCAACAGCTCGACGACGAAGTGCTGTGCAGCAGGACATACATGGTAGTGTCATTCTTACAGATGCTTATGAAGATAATATACAACTTGACTCTTTGGAGCACAGAGGTGAACTACTTGTAATTTTATGCTTAGATATCTTAGCACTAAAATTTATGAAACTGGTCATAATATTTGTGGATCAGTTTTCTTTGAAGGTCTATATCTATTATGGTCTGAACATGGTATCTGTTTTAAAAATAACAAGTTAAGGAGGTTGTTATTTGATAAGACATGTATATTATTTACAAATACAGTGTGTAATGATAAAAATGTGTGTTGTATTTTGAAAAGAAATGCCAAGCAAATTCATTAATTAATATATTTCAAAATGCTGTCATATGTTTCCATGGAAACCATTTAGATAACTATTTTTTCCATAACATGATAATTTATTGCCTCTTTTTTAAATGAAAATGTGCTTATTGTATGCAAACAGGAATACTCACATACATGAATGAGAATTTATTTTCTCTTGTTTCACTTTCTAATCCAAAACTTACCAGAATATATTTCAAAGACTGTTGGTTCCAGATAGATTCTAAAACCCCTAGCCTATTAAGGCCCAAGGCTTGCCACCCAGCTGTTACATCCCTCACCTGTGCCCACTACAGGCGTCATTGGCAGGATGCAGTACTGGAGGGTGGGATGTGGTCAGTGCCCCGAGCCCTCCCAGCCAGTTATACGGCCTTCTCGACCTGGGGCCGCTGCTTCTCCATCAAGTAGCTCCTCAATTGGTCCCCCTGGGACCTAATGAGGTTGAGTGCACCCCTGTCCAGATAGACTCACTTTCCTTAATTCCCAATGAATTGATGTCCAGCATTTGAATTCTTCTCTTTTTAGAAAATGTGACTTTTTTGACATTTACATGCGCAAACTGAAGTTTCATTACTGTAGCTTCACTTTCTGCGCCAAAAGCTGGAATACTTAATTAAAATTTCAGTTTGTGCATGTTAAGTGATAAACATTTCACTGTGTTTTCCTAAAAGAAAAAAATTCAAAATAGTTCAAAATATTTTGATATACAGAATGAATATGATTCAAAGACCAGGATGTTATAGAGGATACTGCAGCAATGACCTTACTGCATAACACAGTACTTAAGTGATTATAATATTGTAGATTGAACCTTACATGTAGCACAGGGCTGGGCAACTGGTGCTCAGAGAGTGCAGATTGCTCACTGCCTTGTCTGATAGTTTTACATATTTTAGTAGCTAAAAAAATGGTTGCTCAATGTTCGCGTGAGTCACCCAGCCCTGACATAGCAGCAATACAGCAATTAAAAATAAGCAATAACATGAAAGCATTTAACCTTACATGAAACATGCAAAACAAAAATTTATAATAGCATCAAAACACATTTTCACCTTCTCTTCAAGCTTTTTTTAATGTTAGCAACTGGTTGGGTCTAGTCAAGTACTTGGGGTGAAGTAGTAAACATGAAACAGAAAAAGTAGAGTATTTAGCTTAGAAATTAAGCAATATTTACCTGAAAGATAATAATAGTTCTTAGTCTAGTTATTTATAAGTTTCCTTTGCAACATTCATAGTGTTCATTCAGTGGATAAAGTTGGTTCTGTTATAGGAATTTAGTTGAGTATTTCACATGAGTGTTGGCAGATATTTTTTTCAGGGGTGCTGCATGTTGGAAGTTTGCAATTAAACAATATAAATTCATTATTCTGTTGCCAAAAGCTGTAAAAGAGGAGTTATAATATTTATTGCGAATAAGCATATTAATTTAAGCTAAATAAAAATTGTTCTTTACATCAACATTAAAGCAATAGTTTAATAGTATTGATTGCACATTACTTTTATTATTTTCCAAAGAGGGGCACGCCACCGCCCCCTACCCCCTTGCCCCCATTTGTGACGCCCATGGTATTTCACTTGGAAATTAAGTTTAAGAGGTTATGTTCTTTGGGCATTCTGGTAAATACTTTCAGACTTTGGTACCTATTTAAAATAATTTTAAAAATATTAGTTATCGCTTTGGATATTGTGAACTTCGACATTTGTCACAAACTATTGACTTTGACATAAATGAGAGAGGGGGGGGGGGGGCAGATACAAGTAAATGTAGAATGTGCAGCATCATGAAATTGTTCCTATAAATTTTCCTTCTTGGAATGCCAGTTAAGATTCACATAATTTTTTATCAAATGGTTCAAAGGTTTGGAAAAAGTGAATTATTGAATTTAAGCAAAAAATGACAACACCAATAAAATTTTTTATCATGTCTAGGGATGTTTAATGGCTACATCAGATATTCTTTCATGTAGGTACTCATGGGCATCAGCAGACTTTTTTTCAGGGGAGGGCCGCATGTTGGAAGTTTGCAATCAAACAATATTAATTCATTATTCTGTTGTCAAAATTTATAGTATTTGTTACGGATAACCATATTAATTTGTGCTAAGTAAAAATTTTTCTTTACATCAAAATTGAAACAGTAGTCAAATAGTCAGTAATTGGCTGCAAATTAAATTCATTAATTCCCAAGGGGGGATCACAGCCCCCCCTTTGCAACACCCATGTAGGTACTGCAGAATCTAAGCATAATATAGAAATTGAAGAGAGAAAGGATGTATTCTATTTGGAACGTTACAATATACTGCATGAGTAGTAAGCAGTTTGAAGCTTTTAAAATGTATTTCTGGTACTTAGTTATAAAAATAATTTCATTAGTGATACAACAATTCTTTTGTTTTTCACTGCACCAAATACTGTAGTTAGCCTGGAGCACAATATTATTTTTATGCACATTCTATTGTTATTTAACTTACATAAACTAAGAAATAAAATATTTAGAAAAGAAATTTCCAATTTGTGATAGTAATTTAGTCCAAAAAAAGAAAAAGGAAGATGATTATGCATACACCATGGTTTATTAGCACAGAAGAATGAAGAATGTATTTAGTTGTAACAACAAGTATGTTTCAAATTTGGAAGAGTATAAATAAATTATGGGTCCAGGCTGATAAAACTACATTTTTTCAGTTGTTTATGTCTTCTGTAGCACCATCTAGGAGAGTTGTCCATTTCTGCAGCACTCTAAGCAACTGACTAAGTGTAAAAATTAGGTACTTATTTTACAGACTTATTTTCCAGTTTGCAGAACTTAATTTGCAAGAATCCAAATGAATTTACCTTGGTTGTTCTTTGTACCTTTGCTCAATTTTTAGCCTTTAGAAACTTTTGGAAAATCGTGATGCGCAGAAAGATTAATATCTTTTAATGTCATTCTTTGCTCAAGTTGCCAGTTAGAGGCTTGCAATAGGACAAAAAATACTTAGGAGTAACAAATTGTATAGTAAATAAAGCCGGAGTATATTAGAAAATGTTATTTAACTTGTAACTTGTTACCTAACTTAAAAAAAAAACCTGAAATTAAGTTAGAAATATCGTTCCACAGAATACATAAAAATGTACCAGTCCACTGTAGGGAAGACTGGAGGAATATACACGTTTTTAATTTAAGGTAATTTTTTTGAAATTTAAATAACTGTATAAATGCTATGAAACAAATAGCTGTATTACTATGAAACTAAGTATTAGTATTTGTAATCTTCATGTTATTCTGAAGTACATTTTGTGTATTTTTACCATTTTTCTTGAAAATGATAGTTTAGGAACAGGGAACCTCAATTATAGTCTCTTTTAGTCTTTCCTGAAGGAACATATTTCTGTTTAAACTACGATGTAAATATATGGATAACACAGACAGCATGTATAATACCTGTGCATAAGTATTTGTTTTATTGTTCCTGTAGTCAACATAAACCCCAATACACGTATTAAATTATAAAATTTCCTGTCATTGGGCAACAATGTATGCAATTAGACTGTGCACGCCTCAAGAATTTGATTTGTAAAAAATACTTTTTAAAATAATGCTCAATTATCATTTGATATACAAATAATACAAAGTAATTAGCAAAGCCTGGATTTTTATGTAATATCAAGGTACGAAATATGTACATATTTATGTAACAAAAACCATCAAAATATGTAATGAAATATATAATATCAACAAAATATGTAAAATTATGTAATAATCTAAATGCAGACTGCAAATTACCCAGAATTTTGTAATTTGATGGGTCTGTAAGTACATAAATTAATTACAATGAGTTAAAATTTACTAAATATAGAATTAATTATAGGGAAAATGTTTTGTTGTATGCAGAATTTATCTAAAATTTATTTTCAAGTAGGTAATCATGAAATAAAAAGATGTGTTTTGGATTATATTTATTAAAATTACTCATTTCACATAAATATTTCATTTAAATTTTAGACGGTAAAGCAAAGTTGAAATATTGAACCAATTTATCAATGAGTTAAACAATCAATTCAAAATAATTAAATTTTATAATTAATATGCATTTTCAGTTTTATTTCTCTTGACATACAATGAACAACCAAGCATTCTCATTTTGAGTATTTTGCTTCTTTCAACGTACAGTGAATAACCATATACTTCTCCACATTTTCAGGGGTCATTGTTTGTCTCCTATCGGATAAAATGTGTTTTTTTAAGCAGAGAAGCTTCTCCCCACGTCAGCCGAAGTAACAGGAGCATATTTTAGTATAGGAATCTGATTTGCAGAGAAATGTTTTGGTAAATCGACATTGACACCATTTAGCAGTTAAGACACGGACAAAGCGTAGAGTACCCTGGATTCCTATTTAGCACAGCTTTGAATTTTTCACCTACCTTCCTTCCTGCAACTACATTAATCTTCTGTGATTCACGTTCCATTAAATCCATATATTCGTGAAGAAGGGAACCTGATGTTTCCAACTGCTTGCCTGATGGTGCTAAGCAACCAGCCGAAGTTGCTTTTGATGCAAGCACAGGAGCTTGCCACTTTAGATGTACTGAGATTCACGTATCGAAACAGCTACTTCTGTAGAGAACATGTTCACCACCGACTGGACTCCTTCAAAATGTTCACAATACAAGTTCACAGCTTCTAGCCCCGTACCCATCTTGTAAAGCACTGGCTCAGGAGGCAAATGGACATGTTGGAGATGATTTTTATAGCACTGAATTCTGTGCGGTGCTTTCACGAAGACCTTTTTTGTTGCTGATATCAACTTATTCACACAGGGAAAATTACTTCTTGCTACTTCAGCAATACGTTGCAATGCATGGGCCAAGCAGGTACATTCGGGTAGAAAACCTTAAGGGCAGTAGCAGCGTTAATCATGTACGCTGCGGCATCTGAACCTTTTCCTCACACACACCCTCTGGCCACAGAATTTTCATCCCATCATTTACAAATCTTGAATTTGTAGAATGATTTGTTTGTTCTAACACCTTGCAACAAATCCGAAAAGGTTTTGCTGGACTTTCGGAATCTAGTTTTCCTACTACTAAATTTGCTATGTACCGACCCATGTCATCTGTAGCTTTGTCGATGGCAAACTAAATACAGTAGTCTCCAGTTTAATTCCGTATATGAGCAACTGCTTCTCTATAACACACATGAAGATACTTTTTCCTCAGAGTAGATTCATCTGGAATAACTTTCTTGCAATATTTTTTTAGAAAGGAGCGAAATTGAGGAATTTGAAGTTAATGCCACGAGATATTAACTGCAACCATTGCACTGCACAAGTCTTTAAAAAATCATTTCCGGACAGTTCCTGTTGCATTTGTGTCAACAGAACTTGCTTTCTAGAAGACTGTAGGTGTCTGTTGCGTATGCGAAGAGCACTTTTGATATGTTGTTCCAATTGAGATTTCATGGAACAGTCAATTCTTTTACTGCATGCTTGACAGATTATTATTTTTCCATCGGTTCCAAAGGCGCTATCTAATTACACCCATGAATAATTCAACTTGCAGGATAGCGAGGAGGCAACTGGTGCCATTTTACTAAGACTTGCAAGAAACTAACTGCAGTATTATAGCCTCACTATATTGATGGTTGTCCAGCGGCTCACTTTGTTTCCTCGCAGTATTATATTACAAGATGCCGACTTCCACGACAATGGTAACAATCAATTTCCCCAGTTCTTGTAAATGCCCAAAGCGCTACGGGAAACGTGACGCTGGAGGTCAACATTGTCGAGCGGCACCTGTTTTGATATAAACGGACAACAATCAGAACGAGGCGAGGCGGTTATTATCGCATTCTTAATTTAACTTGCATCCTATTTCGCAGATTTATTTTTGTTGCTTTCAGCAAAGCTTGTGAAAACAGTAGTTCATAATGTAACTACAATAGTTTTTTAAAAAAATAACAAAATTGTAACGAAACCCAGAAAAGATGTATGTTTTATGTAACATTGTTAAAATATGTAGAAACATGCAAAATATGTAAAAATATGTAAAATAAAAATATGTAAGGGAGTCCCAAATGACGTAATTCGCCAACATTTTTATTTTTCATTGAAATATTATGCAGGATTTAAAATATGTAATTACATAAAAATCCAGGCTCTAGTAATTAGAGACTCACACTTCACTATAATAAATTGAGTTACACACAATATTTTCCACAACGATCGTTTTGACACCATGTGAGTCTCTAATTACTTTGTGTTATTTGTGGAACAATTTACTTCACTGTTAATAGCTTCAGGTGTGTATATTTAAATTTCATTTGATATTTTTAATGTATAATATAAGCTCTCATAAATAAAGTTGAACTACAGGTTATATTTATGAGGAAATGAGCTCTTTTTTTAAGTTTTAATGAGCTGCTTCTTTGTTCACCTTTAACACTTGTTTGACTTTGTTTCAGAAGAAGAGGAGATTGGTACGAGTATGTGTGAGCAGATCCTGGACTTTATCACTGCATTATTCAGGATTATTAATAGATCATCTTATATTGGTACAAACATAATCATGATGGTAAGATGAGCAATTCTAGAAACGTACTTCTGGTATTTATAATGAATATTGTTAGAGGTAGTGAAAAATTACCTTGTGATTCGCATATGCTTCTGAGTTAGCCATCAAAATTTAAAAAATTATGTTTATTTTTGTGTATGAATAACTTTTCAGAGCATTTTTGGTCCACAAACCATCAGCTGAAAGAAAAACGTAAGCTTTTAAAGGCTCTTATAAAACCAGCAGGACTCTGGGTAAAATTATTCATACAAAAATATATATATATATAATTCTTTGCTTTAAAAGTAAATAATTCATGAGCTTCTGATAATCTGGAGAAATTTGCAGCTTGTATTTGACCTTAGATTAAGGCATGATAATCTTTGGTTTTGGTTGAAAAGTTGAAATATATTGTAATAATGCTCTGCTATAGTCAGAACTCAAACCATGTCCTTTGCTCCCCACATAAAAAATACACAGTGAATTCGTAGATAGGCCAGACCTCCCCGAGTGGCACTGGGCCAGGTGACGACCAACATGCCCTTTGCCAGAGCTACACATAAACAATTGGCAAATCATGGATATGGAATGCTAACAACTGTACTAACTTACATTAGGCTTACCTGCATCACAAAAGATGTTGGAATTGATCTCGTTCTACACAAGCACATTCTCTATATCTCCAAAAACAATTCTGGTTTACTCGCAAAAGTTCATGTTGACTGATTGCCTGTATTTCATGATTTTGAGCTTCAATCCTTGTAAAGTGTGCAAATTTGATGCTTATACTTTATTCTTTAACGTTCCCCATAAATAAAAATCACATGTAGATAGACCAGAAGAATGAGGTGGCCACAATCCTCTACTAATTATTGTCACCATACACACTTCCCAATTCATGTATAGAATTTGCAGCAGTGTGTGCTATAGTGAACGGAAACAAGTCACATGATCTTTCATTTCTTGTTAGTTGCAGAAAAAAAATTATTTAAAATAGAATTGACATAAACGTGTGAATCAACTTCTTTTGCTTTACCTGGTTAGGACTTACAAGCCAGCACCTAGGGTCAGATGCCTGTCGGGGAGCACAGGAGCCTATGGGCTGGGCAGAGTGAATACCTGGAAGTGGGTGGTCAGCCCAGTACCAGGTATGATAGTGAGGAAGAGGATGATATGAAATGCATGCCAAAATCAATGAATGAAAAGGTGATGATGGAGCAATTGGTGGAATTAGTGGTGGGGGAAACCAGAGAACCTGAAGAAAGCCTGCCCAGATGCTGCTTCGTCCACCATGAATACCACATGTGAGTCCCTGGAATCAAACCTGGGCCACCTATGTGGTAGCGAAACAGTCTAATTGTTCGACCATGGTGCTGTCATGAATCAACTTTTGTGTTGTAAAATATGGGACCGATAATTATATGCACACTCGCTGCACACCAAATCCCAAAGTTTGGAGCATCATGAAGAACTTCATGAATAATATGGGGACTTTTGGTAAACCAGAATGGTTTTCGGAGATATAGGGAATGTTGTTGTTGTTGTTGTTGTTAGCTAATGCTGGATTTTTGACAATGAAGTCATTAATCCTCTGGCTCTCCAATATTGAAGAGAGCAATAGCAGTAAATGTAACCGCTTTTTAGAGAGCACCATATTTTTGTGTTTTGGCGGTCATATCGCTCTCTCACAACCCCCCAGAATGTCTGGAGGACCACACCTGTCGTTGGTTTACGGGTCTCACCGACCTGACCGGGAGAATTATCAAAGTAAATTCACCGACCATATCCTCTGATTATGAATCAGAGGACGTAATACATGCCATGACAGGTCAGCATGTTAGGGGTTAAGATTTTATAGAGAAATGGAGAGGTTGGAAAAATAAAGACTCCCTAGCCCTCGGGAACCCTAATAGCATCTGGGTCGGAAGAGAACAAGAGATGACCAAGGTAAGGTCAGATAGAAAAGCTACAGTGAGGAGCAAAACACCAGTAAGTGGAAGTAATGTTCTGCTCAGCTTGGGTACCTTGTGGTCGCCATTCACATGTCCCCTAGACGGAGATCCCTGAGTAAATATAGGGAATGTGTTCACGTTGAAAGTCATCAATTTTAACATATGTTATGATGTAGGTAAGCCTGATGTAAGTTAATACAGTAGTTGATGTTCCATACTCGTGACTTGCTGGTCATTTAGGTGCAACTCTGGTGGAGGGAGAGTTGGTCCTTGCTCAGTCCAGTACTGACACGGAGTGATCCAGTCAATCTATGAATACACTATATATGATTGGAGTTCTAGTTGCAGCATTGAATTTTTCCAATCTGATTCAGCTTTCCAATGTTAGCCTACATGTCTGGTGTGAAAAATAATTAATAAATATTGTATTAATTTTCATACAACCAAAATTCCAAGTTCAACTGGACTAAAGTTTATTTTCATTACTGGAATTCAGATTAACTACTTTTAAAACAGATCATAAAATAAATAGAAACTACATTTTCAGGTATGGAGCATTACATATCACAGTTGGCTGACATTCATTCTGTTATTGTGGGCCAACATTTTGTGGATACTTCCAAATCAGCGAAAGACAATGATGCAGTCATCACCCATACTTGTGATGTATGCAGAATTTCTATTATTATCACAGTATGTGTATGGAATGAATTTCACCAATGATGAGCTACCAGAAGAAGTAAAGGGTGTCAATCTTGCTCAGATTGGGTTTATGAAACCCAAAGAACTTCCATGTCTACCTCTTCTTGTGAAGGTAGTTAACTTATTAGTGATAATATCGTTTATAAGATATTGATGATTATATACAAGACTGCAATGACTTTCATTTCTGTGCAGAGTTTATACACCCTTTTCTTCTGGGTGACATTGCGTCAGTTCATGCAAGAGCGTTTTGAAAGAAGAAATACTTCAGCCTTGGAAGATATGGCTGCACCTCTTCAAGTCACAGTGGGTCCTGCTACCAGAGGTAATGCCCTAGAGGCTTTAAAATCTCATAATTCCACTGCAGAACTACTAAAGATAATATCTTTAAGAAAAAATCTCATTGGTATGTTTAACCCCATAGGTAATGCAAAAGGGCTGTAACACAAAACTTTCCAACAATTTTGTTGTTGATTACTGCAAAAATGAACAAAAATAAAAGTTCAACAACATTAAAGTATACTTCCAACAATTTTGTCCTGTATTTTATCAGTATCTGACAAATGACTGAGTTGTCACATGTTGCACGATTTTTGAATCATTTGTATTTAGGTACTATTTCACTTTAAGATCTTTATACTGCACCTATTTATAATATTCGGGTACTAAAACTAGTAATTCTAATTACATTTGTAGATATTTTGATAGTTCGTTAATACATAATATTGATTTTAAATGCATGCTAACAATTCTGAATTTTAGAATATCAATTGGAGTTCCTAGATCATGCAAGTCAAATATTAAGGAATGCATCTAACAGTGTACATGGCATTAAATAATCCTTAGGCTTGCAAATGACTGAAAAAGTTTCTCATTTCAGGTTTACCACCAGAAGATGCATCTAAAAAGCCAAATAAAGCAATGAACTGGATTGGTGATTTAATTCAACATCAGTTAACAAAGTTTTGGATATGGATTGTTGCAATAATGCTTTTTGTGATTGGTATAAATGGGGAACACATGACTGTGTATCGTATCATTTACATGGCCTTGTTTCTCATCTTTGTACTCGTGTTCCAGGTAATTTGTTTCACTGTAATCTTATACTTATATATGAGGTGTGTTCAATAAGTATTGAACCTTATCTTTTAGTGTGCAATAATGAAATGTGGGAGATATCCTTCAGTGTAGATGTGGAGGGGATATTCATGTGCACTCATGAATTTCTGTCTGCAGAAAGTGTCAGTTGCTGCTAGTCGGCCTATAAGTAAAGATGTATAATGAGCTGTATTCACATTTCAATTTTTTAAAATCACAGAAAAACTTGAACAATGATATTATTGCATCAAATCTTGCCAAAAGCTTGGCAATACTTAAGTGGTAACCATTTGCAAGATTCAACAGGTTTTCAGGGATGATGCCATGAGAACCTCAAGATAAAAGTGGTGGTAAAAGCGCTTCAAAAATAGCCACACATCGGTGACAGCGAACCATGTTCAGGTAGGCCCTCAAGTCATTGAGAATGTCATTGAACAAGTGTAAACTGTGGTTCTGCAGGACCAGTTATTACAGTCTGAGAAATTGTGAAAGAGATAGGGATAAGCACTGGATTGGTACATTTAATTTTGACTGAGAATTTGGACAGGAGGAGAGAGTCTGTGAAATTTGTACCAAAATTGCTAACAATGGAACAGAAGCAATGGCATCTGGACATCACACAGAACATGCTGGACAGTACCAACAGTGACCCCAACTTTCTGAACACCTTGATCACAGATGAGATATGGGTGTATGGGTATGACTCAGAATAGGACCTGATTTGAGTCATGTGGAATGCGATGGCCTGGCTTCTCACCATTCCAAAAATTGCATTACAGAAATGTTTCTAACAATGCTAGTAGTGCTGGGAGAAGTGTGCACATTATCAAGGAGACTACTGTGAAGGGCATTAATGTTTCTGACCTCCAAATCAATCAATGTAGTTTTGCCAACTAAAGGTTTGATACTTTTTGAACACACTTTGTATTTGAAATGTTTCAATTAAACATATGATTTAATGATAATTTTAAGTTATTCAGTTCTAGAATCAAGGTTACTAGTTGGTAAAGCTTATCTGTGAACCTCAAAGATGATTTTGCTGTTTTGTTCTGGTGGAGCTTTGCATATTGTCAGAAGCTACCAGTATTTCAGCATGCAGTCTGTACATTATATGGTCATGAAGCTACCATTTCATTTTTTCATTCCATATGTTCCACACTCAAGTTGTCAACAATCATAGATAACATTTCTTTTATGGAGCTTAATCTCCTTTAACCTTGGAGATGGACTATGAATAAATGAGTGGGTGAAATGATGCTTAAGCTAACCCAGGATCCTTAGATCTTAAAGTTACCTGATACTCAGTTACTTAGGATAAGGGAAAACTCCAGAATCTATGCAACTCGTCCTACCTGAGATTTGAACCTGGAATGTCTTGAGTATGAGCAGATGCACTACCCACTGAGGTGGATTTAGATTACTGTCCTGTAGGATTAAGAATAGAATCAATTTTGAAATGAGCTGTTGAAGTGTTTGTTCTGCTATAAACTATGATAATGCATGAAATTTCTACAAATTAATCAATGGGTTAAGGA
Organism: Tenodera sinensis; assembly: GCA_030765045.1. Lineage (NCBI taxonomy): Eukaryota > Metazoa > Arthropoda > Insecta > Mantodea > Mantidae > Tenodera > Tenodera sinensis. Next base: position 49,599,940 of record CM060963.1, on the reverse strand, counting down.
GGCAAGGTAGGATAGAAGCAATTTCATGAAAATGTCTTATCTTTAAAGGAGGTTTCAGAAAAACTTTTCTTTACATTCAATAAAAGTTTAACATGAAATTTTTCATGCGCTGGTTCTAAAACTAAAACTAATGCCTAGCACAACAACCCTGACAGGCCAAGGCTTACCACTTGGCTGCTGTTTCCCCCATCTCTACCCACTACAGGTGGGGTACAGTACTGGAGGATGGGACGTAGTCAGTGCCCCGAGCCCTCTTGGCTGGTTATGAGGCCTTTGCAACCTGGGGTCACTAGTTCTTTACCAAGTAGCTCCTCTATTGGCCCCTTCAGGACCTAATGAGGCTGAATGCACCCCATGCCAGACCTCCCAGCGGGGGAACAAATCCACACGCCAGCACCAGGGATAGAACCCAAGTGTTCCATGCCAGAGGCAGGTGTGTTACCACTGCACTGTGGAGGTGGTCCATGCACTAGTTCACACACAATATAAAGGGCATGAGCGATGCATGTTACGTAAACCAATTTTGTGTAAAATGATTTACTTGCTGTGGCAGATTTCACCATATACCTAGCAGCATCTGTTACCAAAAGCAAATGCTTTCATGTTTTATGTCCTGTGGCTACTAAAACATGATTTGATCAAACAGTTCACAAATAGAATGGTCTCAATAACTTTGGTTCTAAGAAGAAACATTTTCAGAAGCTGTCAACTTCTAATGTACCAGTAACATTTACAACACAACAGTTCTCTTTATCACTTGTCTCATCTATAGAAACAAATATATTCTTATTTTCCACACAATCACAGATTCTTCCAATTATATCTTCATAACACCCCTGCAGATAAGCTTTTCTAAGGTGAATTCATCTGGAGCCAAAATGTGGTATTATTGTTCTTTGCTAATGGGATATTGGCAGGAACCATTGTTATGCAAGGATTTCTCTAAAAACTGATTTTTGGATGCTTCCCCCACACTTTCACTAAGAATTAATTGGGATGCTTTTCTTTCCTGTGCCTTTAAATGTTTTTTTGCGCAGGATATGTTGCTGCACAGTAAAACATTTCTGTGCACTTTAGTTCCACACAACTTGCAAAATAGTATACTTTGATCTGTAGAAAATACATTGTCCCCAAATTCAGTTACTAACTTTCATGAAAAACTTTGTCTACTTTTCTTTACTTTTGGCATTTTTACAGCTTAACTTTCACAAAATAGACTTTTCACTGGACTGTGTATAAGATCCTCTAATCTATGCATGTGCACCCCAGGATGAAGAAAATATAATCTTAGTTGTGCAGCAAGGCTAGAAGCCATGATACAGTAAAAACAGTCTTTAACATTCACCGTAACTGTCTTCCTGTAACTCATTTACAAGATTGTTGCAACTATAAGGAAATGGTGCAGTAGAGTTCAGAAAAGTAACTGTAGCTTAACTATATTGTAATGGGTGATCCAAAAGACTGTGAACTGGCTGCGCTATGTTTTGTCTGTATGGGTCCTCTGCGCTCGTCACTGACTGCTGCTGTCATAGAACAGGTGGATAAAGCCATGCAGCATTTTTAAAACTACTTTTAAACACTTTACTTACCAATACAATTATAGCAGATACTGAAGCTGGCCACTGTTGTTGTTCATACATTTTTGACACCTCTTTGGGAAATGATCCATCACTCGCCGTAGTTCACAATGAGAAATGCTGGCAATTTCCTAATGGATATTTTGTTTTAATTCTTCCAGAGTGTGTGGGTTTGTCTTGTAACTTTATGCTTTAAGTCACCCCAGAGATAGAAATTGCAGGGGATTATGTCGTGGTACTAAGTGGTCCACAAATTTCTACTAATAATTCTGTCCTGAAACACACTTTCAATTGTTCTCATCGAAAGATTGGATGTATGAGCTGTTGCAGAGTCTTGTTGAAAAATGGCAAAATCACGCTCCCTGCCAGTTAATTCTCTAAAGAAGGGTGCAAAATTGTATTCACGTACGTACAGGCGACAATTGTTAACTCGAAAAAAGTGATAATAAATACATGCTGTGCAGTAGAAAACAAATGCTGAGCCATAATACACTTTGTGACTAAGTACAGGACTAAATAATAAAACACACTGGCATTGATGCAGCTACACGATATCACGTCAACTCAATACTGATTGTGAGCAGAGCAAAACATGTGATGCTCGTGACCTAGTGTACATCAGCCACTGTTATATTTCCGTGTTCACAATGGAAAAACACTGCGTAGTGGTTCACATGTATTTGGATCTCTCTGTACAAAAGTTAGTTCAAAAGTAACAATGGGAAAAAGTCAACAAAAAGTACAAACTTTCCATAAAAATGACCAATAGTCATTAAACTCTGAAAAATGAAAAAGAGTGCAAAATATAAGTAGGCTATATTGGTTTGTGTTTAGGAGAAATGAGTTTATATTTCATCCTGCATTCTTGTGATGTCTCAAAAAAAAAAAAAAACAAAAAAACAATTATTTCAAGAAGTTCTGAGGCCTAGTAATCAGTTAAGCTGTAAAAAGTGGAAACATGAAAGTTGAGAATTCACATTTAACATATTTATAGAAAAAGAAATCCAGCATTAGCTAACAACATATACAAACACTCAGTTTGATTTATGACTTTTTCGAGGGTGAAGTAATCTAAATATCCAAATGATTTCATTCTCACACTTAATTGCAGAAATATATTTTTATAGACCCTTGCCTATATTACAAGCTATTGTTAATTAGTTTGAATATATGGATCCCTTATAGATGAGCAAACTTATCCTGGCAGGAAAGATTTGAATGATTTTTGTGTATGAATTCACATCATTGGGCACTTAAAAATTTGACATCTATTCTTCAGTCTTCTCCCACACATATATTTCTTTCATGTTCCTCATGGTTTTCAACCAGTATGATTTCTGCATTTATACTATAATTTATTTTCCAGCACGTACTGTTTGTGTGGGAGAGGAAGGGAGGGGAGAGATTTCAGTGTCAGGAAGGCAGCAAATGTGTTATTGCTAAGAGCTATATAAAACAACATTAACTACACCAAAAAGATTACATTAGTCCATGTCTTCTCTCACTGCTGTCTTATAACTTAGTTTTTCTTTTATTCACCAAATGAGATTTTCCTGTAATGGTAGTTTCAAAAATATATTTACAATATCTATGCTATGCTTCTGAGCCCTGCTGATAGGTATCAGAGCTTTACCGACCAGTAAATACTATAAACACAAGATGTTGATAAAGGTAGAATGGCAAATGCAATGTGGTACTAAATAAAATAGTGTCAAGCCAATTGCAATACATATTTTTGTGATATGGTGTTACAGATAACTGTTGTATATTTTGTTCCAGCTATCATATCAATTCTGGAGGAAGTTTATGTATGGGTTCTGGCTAACTCTCATAGTTTACTCAATGGCAATCCTTGTGTTGATTTATACGTATCAATTTGATTCATTTCCACAAAAATGGGAAAAAATAGGAATCTCTGAGGAGCTGTAAGTATTTACTTAAAAATATAGAAAAAATGTGCATAAAGATATATTATACTAGACAAAGTGTAGAATACTATTTATAACTGCATGTGTCAAAAAACCTGTCTTTTCCAAGCTGAAGATCATACTTACATTAAGTTTCCCTCAATTATTCTCTCAATTTGGCATGTGAATAGATATATTACTATTATTTGTTTATGCCAACAAAGTATAATTGGTTGGAGAATTCAATGTCATTCTGGCCGGTTGTCACAATAGCTTAATGGTCAGAGCATCTGCCTGGTAAGCGGAGGATCTGTGCTTCAAATCCCAGCACTGAATTTTTCTGTTCCAATTCTGCCTCTCAGATATATTACTATTTTGTTTTATTAATTTTCTCTGCTCTTATCTAGAGACAGTAAGTTAAACAGAACAGAAGGGAGTATTACACTTTATTTTTAATGGAGTTACTGTATTTCATCACGTAATCGTCAAATTTGATACTTTTTTAAAGTAAAAACACTCAGTGTAACCATTATGCAAGGAATAAATTATTTAAGATTGGCTGTGTTAACTTTGTCACTAGTTCAGTATAACAATACTTTGCAGAATGTTTAAAAATTTTACATCCTCATTACATAAACAGTTTTTAGGGAAGGGAAATGTTGGAACTTTGCAATAAAAAAATATTAGATCATTATTCTGTTGTCAAAAACCATAAATGATGAGTTACAGTGTTTGTGAATAACTGTATTAATTTGTGCTAAATAAAAATTATTGATTACATTGTATTACAGGGTATCTGTTTTCAGTCTGTCAGTAAGAATTCTCATGGGCTTAAACTGTAAAAATTTGTACAAAAATAAAAATCTTATAACTATCATTGTGGTATGAAACTATTTTGATGGCAATAATTAATAAAGGTATGTAGCTACTAATTGAAAATGACATTTATTGTGAACATTATCACTGGCGAGCTCATTTGTAACACAGGTGCTATGAAACAATCGAGTATCTCTTTTGTATGAGTATCCTGAGAAAAAATTGTTCTTTGCACCAAAATTAAGACTGCACATGAAAGGTACTAATTTCTAAGGGGGACTTCAGCTCCTCCCCCCCTTGCCCCCACCTTCGCAATGTCCTTGCTCATGATACAAGTACATCAAAGCATGCACATAGCAACATATTGGGCATATATTTGGTTAAAGTCCCTCCTACTTTTCTTCTACCTTTATATTGGCCAGCCACTATAGAGTTCTTCTAGGCACATTCAGGAATTGAATCACAACAACAGATAGGGACATCAATGGCAAGTCACTTTCTGACCTCCTGCAGTGGTGCCACATATTAACTTTGTAATCTTTTATTGGGGTGCACTGTAAAAGGTGATTTGAGGAATTGTATGAAATTCAAATGTTTCATATCACTAACCAATTTAGGCAGGAAAAAAGTAGCATTACTTTTTGGCTGCCTCTCATATTTGTTGTAAATAATGATTACTAGTTGTGCTGAGTGAACTGGCCTTCTTTATCCTGCTTTTGCTTAAATTCTTTGAAAGTTAATGCAAATGGTTTTAATGTAGCATTGAAAAAATAAACATGGTTTTAAAATATGTAAGAAATTAATTTAGTGTCAGTGAAACAAACTCTACAAACAAGACTGCCCACTTAAATTCTGAGCTCCCCAACAAATCAGAACAGTGGAATCCTTGTACATCTTGAAGTTCCAAGGGTTAAGGAAGAATAGTATAAAATGACATCATGATAAAAATAATTTCTTACTCAGTTTACTAGGCTCTTAAGTGCAGGGTCCCCAACAACCCTACTAACTCTTTCCTTTGGGTGGTACTGTCTTTAAATATTTAATTTGTAAATATGTCATTTTGTTTTTTTACAGGCAGAAAGATATTGGATTGGAGAGATATGAAACCAGCAAACTATTCATTAAACTTCTCACGCCTACATTTTTTGTAATCATCACTGTTATACAGATGCATTATTTTCATAAGGATTTTCTTGCCATTACAGACATCAAGCAGCCAAGGTAAATAGATGTTTTGTTGTATAACAGAAAATTGTATTGTAATACAATGATTACTTAGTTTAGAAACATACTAGCAGAACCACAGCACAGTTTTGATTGCCATGTTAAATGTGGGGATTCTTTTCTCTCTCTGTCACTTTGTCAATGCTTCTCTTTCCTTGCATTTTTTCTGCATCTCCATTTCTCCTTCACCCACTCTCCTTTTCCACTCTCTTACTCACTGCTCTCATACCTCTCTCCCTCTCCTACTCCATATCCTATCTCTCCTCCTCCCTCTCCTCCTACCTCTTCCCCTCCTCCCTCTCCTCCTACCTCTTCCTCCTTTTCCTCCTACCTCTTCCTCCTTCTCCTCCTACCTCTCCACCTCCCTCTCCTCCCTCTTCTCCTCCTACCTCTCCTCCTTCTCCTCCCTCTTTCCTCTCCAAGGAACTTCCTTGGCAAATTATGTTTTGAAAACTACAGTTTATAGGCTGTTAATGCTGTGACAAAATGAAAGAATCTGATGTGTTGCACTCGCATGACTTTCTCTATTCTTGTACTTACCATCCTTACAAACTCTTATTCCTATATCTTCTTCGTGCTAGTTGAGATAAACATTTGTACAAATTATCTTATTGCTTATTTCCTTGTAGGTGCAAGGGGAATATTAGAATACAGTAGGCTTTGAATGATAGTTAAATCTTTTAAAGCTTCGAGATCCTATTCTCTTTGCATGCTTAACATATAAAAAAATCAATGATGATGTTCCATTAGATGAGAGTTCTAAGTTTTCTGAAATTGACACAAATAACAATGAATATCTGCGAAATGGTTCACTCTACAAACAAATTTAGTTGTACATAAATTTTGTGTTTTAGCGAGATCTACATCTTTTGTAGTTACTCAGGGTTCTCCATCTAGGGGATATGTGACTGGCGACCACAAGGTACCCAAGCTGAGCAGAACATTACTTCCACTTACTGGTGTTTTGCTCCTCACTGTAACTTTTCTATCTGACCTTACCTTGGTCATCTCTTGTTCTCTTCTGACCTCAATGCTATTAGGGTTCCCAAGGGCTAGGGAGTCTTTATTTTTCCAATCTCTCCATTTCTCTAATTTCTCTATAAAATCTTAACCCCAACATGCTGACCTGTCATGGCATGTAATACGTCCTCTGATTGGTAATCAGAGGATATGGTCGGTGAATTTATTTTGATAACTCTCCCGGTCAGGTCAGTGAGACCCGTAAACCAACGACAGGTGTTGCCTTCCAGACATTCTGGGGGCTTGTGAGAGAGCGATGTGACCGCCAAAACATAAAAATATGGTGCTCTCTTAAAAGCGGTTACTATACTGCTATAGTGAAAAATATTGTAGAGCAAGGGGATTAATGACTTCATTGTCAGAAATCCAGCATTAGCTAACAACAACATTTTTTGTAGAGTAAGATATTGTCTATCTCTTACAGTTTATGAGTTATTGAAAAGTAATCCAGAGTAAATAGGACTACATGGGCTATAGCCAGAAAATTCAAAATATAAATTTCATTTGTCATACAGATATCTTAAACATATGGCACTTTAATCAAAACTGTTAACCATTTTCCATGTAAAGGGTAGTTTAGGGTGGGGCTATTTTCTTCAAAATCTTTGTGTTGCATCCATGAAAGACATTAAACTTAAATACCAACTTTGGTTTTTAACTGACTTTGTTACTTTCTCTACTGTAGGGGAAGTATTGTATTCCACCCAAAAATTTGATGTCGAGATTTCACCGGAAATATATGTTTTGAGGCCCCCTGAATAAAAAAAAAAAAAAGCATTTTTAGAAAAAGGTCCGTGTGTGTGTCTGTGTGTCAGTCTGTGGACAGCATAACTCAAAAACGAAAAGTCGGTTCAAAACCAAAGTTGGTATTTAAGTTTAATTTCATTCAAGGATGTGACACGAATATTTTAAAGAAAATAACCCCACCCTAAACTACCCTTTACATGGAAAATTTTTTGAAAATTTTGATTTTTTGAAATAGGCTCTAACGATTTTGATTAAAATGCCATATGTTTGAGATATTTTTATGACAAATGAAATGTATATCATGAATTTTCTGGCTATAGCCCCTGTAGTCGTATTTACTCTGGAGGACTTTTGCATAACTGGTAAACCGTTAGAGATAGACCAAATCATACTATAAAAAAACGTAGATCTTGGTAAAATACACAATTTATGTCCAAATAAATTTTCTTGTAGGGTGAACCATTTTGGAGATATTCCTTGTTATGTGTGTGAGTTTCGGAAAACTTAGAACTTTAGCAAAATGCAACAACGTTGTTCATTTTTTTATATGTTAATCGTGCAAAGAGAACGGAATCTCAAAGGTCAAAAGGATTTGACTGTCGCACAAAGCCTGCTGTATTCTAATATCTCCCTTGCACCTACAAGGAAATAAGCAATAAGATAATTTGTACGAATGTTTATCTTAACTAACATGGAGATATAGGAAAAAGAGTTTGTTGGAATGGTTAGTACAAGAGTAGAGAAAGTCATGTGAGTGCAACACATCAGATTTTTTTTGAGTTATGCTGTCCACAGACTGACAGACAGACACACAAACTGATAGACAAACACAGTCCTTTATCTGAAAATGGTTTTCTTGGATTCAGGGGGTCTCAAAACATATTTTTGTTGAAATCTCGACATTGAATTTTTGGGTGGAATACAATACTTCCTCTACTTACCAATAGAGAGAGAGTAAAAATCCAGCCCAGTTACTTTTCTATCACTTTATTTTCCTTCTAAGCTTTTGTACAAAAACAGTTCTTTTCTACTGAAGTTAACACAGTCTACAGTCTTTCGTGATATTACAACTCACAACTGTTTTCTTCTTGTAACCTTGACTCATTCCTTTCACTGTCTCTTGAGTTCTCTGTCTCTCAAACATAACTCAACACTCATTAAAACTTCTTCACTCCGCAGTGTATCTTTCACAGCTGTCTCACGCTCACGGACACTGACCAACTCAAAAACTGCCTATCTTCATGCACTCTCCCCTCATGATTCTGCCTATTTAACCCTAAAATAATTCTGATGGCTCTCTTTTGCATTGTGAATAATCTTTTGGTACATACCATTGCACTTTGACTCTATACCACAATGGCATATGATAAATTTGAGTATACAAGTCCATAATAGATTATCTCTAAAATATATCTCTAAAATGTTTGCATTTTAAATTTTTGCCATATGTAGTAGTATATACAGGCTTGAAGAGATATTTTTACAAGTTCTATCAATATGTTTTTCCCTATTTAAGTTTTTATCTAATATAATTCCTAGAAAGTTTGTAAGCTCTACTTATTTTATTTTGTAATTTATATATCTAATATTACATAAATTTTATTTTGAGCTGTCTGTACACTCATAACCATTTTCTGTGAATGTGTAATCAAAGTACTTCTGTAAATGTTTACCGTAATTAATGTGAAGTAGATAGAAGAATAAACTTCTGTAAGACTAGGTTGTAAAAGAATGGGTAGAGAAGGTCTTGTGAATGTAGTTCATGAGATTTTTCTTTTACAGAGTAAGTGAGAGAACTGCAAGTGTTTATGCTGGTAGTTCAGTGGCAGGTGGTGATTTAAGGGAAGAAGACATTCCTGATGAAGCTAAAGATGAAAAAGAAAATGCTGTTATGCCTTCTCTCCGTACACTTAAGAGTAAGTATTTCAATTAGCTGTTCTGTTTGCTTATGCTAATACATAAGTTGGGATTTCATGTGCAGTTAGTGGGCATAGAATTATCGGTCCCATATTTTATGATACACAGTTGATTCACACAGTTATGGAAAAAAATTATTTAAAATAGAATTTACATTAACAATAAGAAATAAAGGATTATGTGGCTGGTTTCAGCAGGATGCAGCTACATTGCATACTGTTGCAAACTCTATGGATAATTGGGAAATGCGCATGGTGACAGAATAATTAGTCGAGGATTGTGGCTACGTCATTCCCATGATTTATCTCCATACAGTTTTTATTTATGGGGGAACATTAAAGATTAAAGTGTAAGCATGAAATCACACATGTTACAAGAATTGAGGGACAAAATCAAGAGAGAAATACAGGCAATCAGTCAACATGAATTTTTGCGAGTAAACCACAATTGTTTACAGAGATAGCAAATGTGTTTATATTGGAGGTCATCAATTTCAATATCTGTTGTGATGCAAATAAGCCTAATGTAAGTTAGAACAGTAGTTAGTGTTCCATATGCATTACTTGCCGTCATTCACATGTCACTCTGGCAGAGAGTGCGCTGATCCTTGCTCAGTCTGGTGCCACCGTGGAGCAGTCTGGTTGAGCTACAAATGCACTGGATATTCATTCAGTACATGAGGAATGTGTGGTTAAGATAGGCTCACATTTTTCTACATTTTGTTCTGTGTTGGACTAAAATATAGTAACATTGATATATTTTCCTTAAACCCCATAGAACAATAAAGACCCTTTACTTCAACATTCCAGTTCTATTGTTGGTCCAAAATTAAAAGAAAGCAATAGCTTACAGAATTGCTGCATTTGCAGAAATTCTATTTCATATGAATAGGTGCAAAGTTTGGTATCTGAATTTTGTCTTCTTTCAGCTATGTCAAGAAGAGAGATTGGCCAAATATGGCTTCAGATAAAGTATTCTGTTCAGAAAGTTGTTGATCAACTATGGCTGTTCTTGGAGCTTCATATGCTGAAACTGATGTTATTGTCAGTTATGCTTCTTTGTGTGTATGATGTAAGTATTATATAGAACTAGTTGTAATATAACCGTAACAGATAGGAGAAAAACATTACTACCCAAAAATGTAGAGCACTTCAAAATATACAATTTATATTAACCTTTTGTACAGTATTAGTTGTTTTCAAAATATTTGTTGCTCTACCCTAAGTTTTCTCACAGTGGAGTTAGCACACGAGTTCAGTTATTTCAGGTTATACAGTTTGTCTCTAAAATGCAACTTTATATTTCTTTTATAAACATATATTTATGAAGTATATCCACATTTAAGGTTATCCGCCTACTCCACAACTGCATAGCTTTTGATTTCACAGTTATTTCAGGTTATTTGATTCACAAATTAATTTGTTTCATCATAACATGAAGGGATCCTCATTTATTCTGTAATTGTGGTGCTCAGTGTTACATTTGTGAAATCTTTTGGTTTGATTTGAGAAATGTGTGTAAGTAAAATAGTTTCATGTCTTCTGGTTGCCCAAATTCACCATTCTGAATGAGAATAGTCTCCCACCTTCAGACTGCTTCATTTACATACACCATTGTCAGAAGTTACCTTTATTTGTTATCTTATGTGCATTGAAAACTACACAATTCCAGCATCATGCAAATTAAGTGCTACTACCACTGGCTACTTCCATTTCTCATCTGTAGGCACCCTGTGTTACATGGGCTCCTAAGCCTGTATATGGCAACATTACCCATTACTTTAGTATCAAGTTGCTCCTCCATTTGGCCTTGCCCAATGTTGATGCCAGATGCAGATTTGATGTTTGCTTAATATAACCTATTTATTTATAATGATTGAATGAATTTTCAATTTAAATATTATTGGCTGTGTTGTTCAATTTGAATTTTGTGATATGCTCAAAAGATGTTGTTGATCTAATGTGCAGGATTTTGATCCATCAATTTTTCCCTAGTCAGCCAATATAAATTATTTGTTGTTGTTGTTAGCTAATGCTGGATTTCTGACAATGAAGTCATTAATCCTCTTGCTCTCCAATATTTTTCACTGATGGATGGGGCACTAGAAGTGGCCGGGCATATTTGAAGGTTGTCTCGGTCCATTTCCTCTTGCAGATCACATAGAGGACAGAGTGGTGAAGAATATATCCCAATTCTGTTTAAATGTTTTTCCAGACAATCATGTCCTGTAATCAACCTGAAGGTTGCAACTGCTGTTTTTCGAGGATACTCAGGAATCACTGTTTGAATGTTTGGTAGTTCCCATCTTTTATTCTTTGATTTTTCATAGTAATATTTTGCAATAATTTTTTTGAATTCAGAGTTGACTAATCTTTTAGCTGCATAAAATGGTAAATTAACTATAGATTTTTGTACACCGCTGGTACCCTTTTTTGCAAGAAAATCAGCTTTCTCATTACCACTCAGTCTACAGTGAGCCGGTATCCATTGGAAGACTAGGTGTTTTTGAAGTGCTGTTAGATGGCTAAGCATCTTCCAACATTCTATAATAGTTTGGTTTTTTTGGTGACAACTTGGAAGTAATTGCTATAATTGCTGCCCTGGAATCTGAGAGAATAACTGCTTGCTGAAAATGTGAAATTCTGTACAAAAGATTTTGTAGGGCCATTCGAATTGCTTCAATTTCTCCATCAAAGTTAGTAGTTCCATAACTTAAAGATTTGTAAATAATATAAATATAATATAAATTATGTATCTTCCCAACTGGTACAGGTTTCCTCAATTCTGGGCATTCCAGTAGGTGTTTTCCATTTAAAATCTTGTCAGCATTGCAGATCTTATGTGCGTTGTTACTTTATAAACCTATGCAGATGTTTCAACAAACAGTCATGTCCAGTGGCTATCTGAAGTGAGCAACTGCTTCTTTCCTTGGGAATTTTTTTATTTTTTGTACTATTTCTTTTATGTTAGAATAATTTTTATTGGAAATTTTCTTTTGAATATTATGTTGATATTTTTTATCTATATTAATTTTGACATTTTTAGTTTCGCATCTATTCCACAAGACTTTATAGATTTTGAGTGTAGACTGCACCCTTTTTGGCTAGAAAGTCTGCAGTCTCGTTACCAATCACTCCCACGTGTGCTGGTATCCACTGTAATATTATCTGTTGAAATTTTGTTTGGAGTAATCTATAATAAGATCTTACATCCTTAATATTATAAGATTCATATGGACTGTCATATTGTTCGGTTTCTTGAATGGCAGGAACTGAGTCTTTGAGAATTACTTTATTTTCTTTTATATCAGTCCTATAGTATATTTGTTCTAATGCTCGTTATATTGCAACCACTTCACCATCAACATTTGTGCATAGTCTAGGCAATGTAAAATAATGTGAAAAGTATTTATAATATATACCACCTCCCACATTATTTCTCAATTTATCTGCAGAACCATGTGTATAAATTCTGAGCCACTCTGTTTCAGGGAATTGATTATGTAGAAGTTCAATTGTAGCAATTCTGCACACTTCTGGTGAGTCTTCTAGTTTGTTTAGTTGTTCTGTCAAGTCTTTATTTGTTACTATCTTAGTAAAATCTATTGGATTAGTTCTAGAAGGATGAGGAGTGTAATTTTCTGATAAATTTAGGAAATTATAATTCTTCTCTAAAGAAGATTTATTTTGTGATCTGTTTTTCGCTTATATTCTCTAGGTAACTGTTGAAACCATTGATGTTTACTTGGGTTTGTTTTTAATTTTACATATAGTTATGCAGCTTGTTTCAATGTTGACTTTAATTGGGTTATTATTTGTCCCAGCGAGAAGTGCACTAACTGGTGTTTTCACAGCTCTTATTATCAATCTTAAACACTGATTTTGACATTTCTCAAACAAAGATTTCCATGTATAATTTATGGATCTGCATAACCTGTGCCAACTTCTTGTATTACATCTATGGATGCTTGTGAATGTTCTCTTATGCTTGTGCTGTGTTAATGTTAGCACTAAATTGTCATTGAAGACTTGATAACGTAGTCAAAATGTAACTGTATATGAATTTGAAATTTGTTCCTTGTTTCAATCAAATATTAGTTGTTAATAATGATTTTAATTTTATTATTACTTCAGCCTCACACATGTTTAATTTTAACTCTTAATGAACCGTTCGACAACAAAATAATTAAACAATTTTTTTATATTTCAGGTGTGTGCATTACATTTTGTATTTCTACTGCTGGCAGTTATTGCATTATCCTTTGGAAGTAAGACACACATGCTGGTGATTCATGTGCTGTCCGTGCTCATCTCACTTCTTTTGCTTATAAAGATGATATATCAAATTAATGTATTTACTCATCAAACTTATGCTGTTAACTGCACAGTAAGTATGTTCTAAAAATCCTAAATGATGATGCTCCTTTCTCTGCTTCTTACCTATGATGGAAAAAGCATTGTATTGCATAAAAATTCATGCAAAGTTATAAAAGTTAAACATTGACAGCCATTTATGTACATACTTACAAGGGAGGTACCCCAACTCGAATGGCTGAAACTGATAGGAAACAGATTGAAAATATAATGTTGTATCTGTATGAATAGCTAGCGACGTCATTCATCTGTAAAACCACAAGTGCAGCTGCTAGTGCCATCTGAACATCAACGTACTGGCCTCACTGCACTGTAGCTGTACAGACAGTGTGAGCATGACCGTTGCAGTGTTCAGTAGCAAACTGCACGTACTGGCATCAAACCTAAGTAGGCTGAATCCAATTAATCCTGTGAGCATTAACCTACTGTGCAGAGAGGTACACAGTTTGACAAAGCCAGGGAATGTGGATAGTAGTCCACTATTGGCACGTTCAAGTGCGGGTTCTTACAGATTATTTCACAGCAGTTATAATGGTTCATAAGTTTTCTGTAAGAATGGTAACCACAGTTAAAATAATCCTCATAAATGTTGTTCAATGTTTGGTCATCAATGTACTTCAGCACACTGGGTCATAAAATTTTTGTGGGTGAAAGTACATATTCACTTTGACTTGCAGTTCCTTCATTTGCTGGAGAGGACGTTGCAGAACTTTCAGATCTTTCATACCCATGTGCAGTTTTTTCTCTGCTGCCAGACTCACAATCACTATTCATATCCAATGTTGTTGTTAGCTAATGCTGGATCTCTGACAATGAAGTCATTAATCCTCTTGCTCTCCAATATTTTTCACTGATATTTCCTATTACTGGCCTCCCTATTGTTAAGAAAATGTTTACATTTAACTATATGCAGAACAAAACTACTAAAGAAAGTAAAAAAAAAATAGGGATACAAGGTCCAATGTTTTCATGGCTATGTCATTTCCTAACACAATGCTTTATTGCAACCAGATATGCAAGAAATATATCTAAATACAAACAAGTACACCGTGGCTTACCACAAGGGGCAGTGCTCAGCACAACACTTTTTAATATATTTATTAACGATCTGCCACAACAAATACAAAAATCAGGTGTGAAGTGTGCACTATTTGCTGATGACTGTAATGACTGATGATGTAATGTGGACTTCAAAACCAAAAAGCAAAAGTGCAGAACTAGAAAAAACCATGTAACAATCCTTAACCAACTTACAAAGGTGGACCAAAGAAAATTTATTGACTGTTAATACAACAAAATCAAACTACCAAATCTTTTCACTAAGAAAAAAGCCACTAAAAATAAAACTAAATTTTGAGGGTCAACAATTACCAGAAACAAAGGAAGCAAAGTATTTAGGAGTTACATTTGATACCAAACTTCTATGGGCCAAACAAATAGAAAATGTAATACAAAGAGCAGAAAGGCGCCTGTCACTGTTAAAACGTCTATCAGGAATGAAGTGGGGATGTTCCAGAGCAACTCTTAACACAACATACAATGTATATATAAAGCCATTATTTACTTACTGCAGCGAAGTTCTTGTAACAGCAAGCACAAAAAATATTCAAATCTTTCAAAACCAAAGTCTGCGATTAATTACAGGTGCTATCAAAACCACACCAATAGCAGCTATGGAAATACTAACCAACCAATACCCCATTGAATATGAAATAGAAAAAGCGGCTCTTATTCAACACGAAAAGTTGATCAGACTCCCATTCAATACATGGCACAAGAGAAATTTTACACATACACTAAAGACTCAGGAGAGCTTTCTTTCCAAAATTCAAGACAATCAGGAAGAATGTACACCTTCCTAATTCAAAGGAAAACTTCATATCTATAGTCAATTTGACACAAACATTAGACATCACATATTATTTACATCTGACAGAAAAAGTTAAGAAAAGTGATACTCCAACTAGTGTTCTAAAATTATTGGCATTAGAGACATTCCATACTAGATTTCCAGAACACAAATGGCTCCATATTTATACTGATGGATCATTGATATCAAACCAAGATGGAGCAGGTGCTGGAGTCACATGTCACCTCTTTTCCTATTACAAATCTTTAAGTTATGGAACTACTAACTTTGATGGAGAAATTGAAGCAATTCGAATGGCCCTACAAAATCTTTTGTACAGAATTTCACATTTTCAGCAAGCAGTTATTCTCTCAGATTCCAGGGCAGCAATTATAGCAATTACTTCCAAGTTGTCACCAAAAAACCAAACAATTATAGAATGTTGGAAAATGCTTAGCCATCTAACAGCACTTCAAAAACACCTAGTCTTCCAATGGATACCGGCTCACTGTGGACTGAGTGGTAATGAGAAAGCTGATTTTCTTGCAAAAAAGGGTACCAGCGGTGTACAAAAATCTATAGTTAATCTACCATTTTATGCAGCTAAAAGATTAGTCATCTCTGAATTCAAAAAAATTATTGCAAAATATTACTATGAAAAATCAAAGAATAAAAGATGGGAACTACCAAACATTCAAACAGTAATTCCTGAGTATCCTTGAAAAACAGCAGTTGCAACCTTCAGGTTGATTACAGGACATGATTGTCTGGCAAAACATTTAAACAGAATTGGGATATATTCTTCACCACTCTGTCCTCTATGTGATCTGCAAGAGGAAATGGATCGAGACCACCTTCAAATATGCCCGACCACTTCTAGTGCCCCATCCATCAGTGAAAAATATTGGAGAACAAGAGGATTAATGACTTCATTGTCAGAAATCCAGCATTAGCTAACAACAACAACAACAACAACAACAACATTTAACTACATAGGTTTTTCCTTGACATACCTGCTTCAGCAGGAAACATTTAAGGAAGTAAGAACATATGTCAAGTAAACATGGAATATTCTGCAAGCAGAGTCATTAAATTTTGATTCTTAGCTTTGTGTACATTTTAAGCTAATTGAAGAAAATTGTCCTACCCTAAACTGCCCTTTACGAGAAACATTTTTTGAAAATTTTGATTTTCTTGAAAATGGTTCTAATGATTTTGATTAAAATGCCATATGTTTAAGACATTTTTATGAGAAATGAAATGTATATGTTGAATTTATTGGCTATAGCCCATGTAGTCGTATTTAATCTGTCCTCAGTCATGCAACCCTTAGTATCCTTTCATCTCATTCCTCCCTTCCGGAAGTTGCCCCATCACACGCACACGCGCACGCACATGCACATGCTAACGCGCACACACTTATTCCTTTCTAGACTCAGGGGTCTCCGTCTAGGGGATATGTAAATAGTGACCACAAGGTACCCAAGCTGAGCAGAACATTACTTCCACTTACTGGTGTTTTGCTCCTCACTGTAACTTTTCTATCTGACCTTACCTTGGTCATCTCTTGTTCTCTTCCGACCCCGATGCTATTAGGGTTCCCGAGGGCTAGGGAGTCTTTATTTTTCCAACCTCTCCATTTCTCTAATTTCTCTATAAAATCTTAACCCCTAACATGCTGACCTGTTATGGCATATAGTACGTCCTCTGATTGGTAATCAGAGGATATGGTCGGTGAATTTATTTTGATAACTCTCCCAGTCAGGTCAGTGAGACCCCATAAAGCAATGACAGGTGTGGCCCTTCATACATTCTGGGGTTTGTGAGAGAGCGATGTGACCGCCAAAACCTAAAAATATGGTGCTCTCTAAAAAGTGGTTACTATTACTGCTATTCATATCCAATGTGTCGGTATGTATTTCTATTAAATCCCTATAATATTTATGCACTCTGATGTCTCATAACATGCATGCAAATGGCTCATCCTCCACTCTGATTACATACTCATTATCCGGTGTGTCAGGTCACGTAACTTTCCGTGCAGCAAATTAACAACGTTCACAGGATGAATTGGCTTCAGCCTATTCATGTTTGATGCCAGTATATGCACTTTGCTACCAAACACTGCAACGGTCATGCTCATACTGTCTGTACAGCTACGGTGCAGTAAGGCTAGTACGCTGACCTTCAGGGGATGCTAGCGACCGTACGTGTAGTTTAACAGTTGGATAACTTTGATAGCTATTTTCGAACACGTACAGTACTATATTTTAAATGCTATTCCAATTGCTATTCTCCAGCCGTTCGAGCTAGGGTACTTCCCTTGTAAGTATGCAAAAGGCTACCTGAATGGTGAAGACAATAGCTTTTGAATGGTCTAGGTTACTGAAGTGCTATATTTTAGCTTATTAATAACCCAGCAAGTAAATGTTTTAGAGAACATCTGCTAAAAATGTGTTATTTGGTTATTGGAAATTGAGTGCAATATACAAAAACAATACTGTAGGTAATCCAAGCAATTCGACATAAAGATGTCCACTACAGTGGTTAGTGATTAAAACAACTCTGTATAGCTCTAAATAAACAAAAGAAAACCTGATTAAAAAGAAGTTTTTTTCTCTGAAAATATTTTGTTTAATTTCAGGATACAACAGGAAATAATGCTGAGTGGGTGGGGCTTTTTAAAGTGACTAATGAGGCATCGTTACCATATTTGCTGAAAGGTTACATTGGTAAGTACATAGGTTACTTGAGGCTAAGGTTAAGAGGTGCCATTAAACGAGGCTATATTGAAAAGTCTTGGAGTGTTTAATTAAGGACACGAGAAACTGATTTTGCTTTTGCCAAACTCAAGTTATGTGATCATTTCAATTTTAGTTTTTGCTGCCATAATTAGCCCAATTAAAATGAAATTTTGGGTGAAACAAATGTTTCTATATTTGATAAGTTAATTTAAAATAGGTTCAATTTAAAAATTTTGTGCAGAAGTGGTATAAATGTGACCATGTTTTCTAGCAAGAAATTTTCTGCCTCATACTTCTTGTGCAGTTTTCTCCATAAGCTTTGAATCTACAGCCATCTTATTTTTGTCTGTGGTAGTTAATGGATAATTTGATATGTGGATCTAAGGAAATATATGTATCATAAAAATAAGGAGGGGAAAAAATGTTGCATATGTAATGACAGAAATGATATATATTTATTGTAAATTACGTTTATTTTTAATCATATTGAGCTTAATATTTCGAAACAAGGCTAGTTCAGTAATGAAAGTAGATGATCATATAGGTACAGTAAAAATTTCAAGTTGGTATCTTTAATAGACTTTGAGAAAAGTGCACAAGAAGTATTAAAAAATGAACTTACAGCAAATTGAGGTTAAAGTGTGGAAAATGGGAGCATTGCCATGTGGCGCCATATATAAAAGACCAAATTAAAAGGCTTACTACTTGGTAACAAGTGACGACAAGTGAAGACCTGTGAAGCATTAAGATCAGAAGAAACTACAGTTCAAAAGTATTGGAAAGCACGAATGCTAATGGCTTCATTGCCAGATGCAAGGCACTAGAAAACAACAACAACAACAACTACTTGGTAACATACCATGTTTATATATATTATAATAAAGCTAAGGATTTGTACTATTTTTTAGAATACAAAACAAAAAAATGTATATTTTTGCAGAAATTCACTTCCTGGTGTCCTTGTTAGGGCGAAAATTTTAATGACTTAAATATTTGTAAAATGTACAGACATGGAAAAATGATTAAGCACATTAGGAGAGTAGAATATTTCTAAGTCCTATATTATGTTGCAGTGCAGTTTACACAAGTTGATATTTCCATCATGCAGCTGAGTTTATTGATAGTCTCTGATCCATATGTTATCATCTGTCTAACACCAAATAGGCTATGTCTTGAATCACCACTTACATTTGTATACATACAAATATAAGTGATGATACGAGAGACAACCTATTTGTGTGCTTGTAAGACAATAACATATGGAATAGAGACTATCAATAAACTTGGCTTGATGAAAATATTGATTTGTGTAAACTGCACTTCAATACAATGTAGAATTTAGAAATATTCTGCTCTCCTAATGTGCTCTGTCATTTTTTTCCATGGCTGTACAAGCATTTGCCATATAAAATATGATCTTATATAAGTTCATTCCAAAACATCTGTTGATTTTTTTATAAATAACAAGTATGGAAATTTACTCCAGAACAAATTGTGGGTATAACACTTATCTTTTGCAGTGTCTGAAACTAAGTAGAACTTATTTTTAAAATTGTTGCATTTGTACAATGAGTAAAACTATTCAAACGACAATACCTTGTTAATTCAATGAAAAACTGAAGCTTTTGACAGTGAAGCGATATAAATCAACTAATATAACAAATGTCCGAGAGGTATTAGGACTGAAAAATTCAATGTCATAGCTGGGATTTAAGACATGGATCTTCTGCTCCACGCATGGTAACTATTCATATTGAATTTTTCAGTCCTTATTCCATCTCTCAAACATTGCCCACACACAGCTTGTGTATTAAAAATACCAGAAGTTGATACGCATGCAAAAATGTGTTATATTAGTTGAATAATACTGGATCACAAGGTGTATTTTCAGTTTTTTCATCTTGAAAGGCCCTTAACCAATCATCAAATTTCAGCTTATTTTGTCCTAAAGTGAAGTTTAATAACCTTGAGCATTTATGGGATCCAATGCATCTGTTGAGAGAATATTCTCATCTGAATTACCGGTAGTTGTAAACTTTCCGTATTCATGCAGTTTTTTTGAAATTGTAAAATGTGGTACAAAATTATTTAAAAAAAGCCAAATATGAAAATAAATACCAAGAATAAAGGTACTCATGACCAAAATGAGTCCTGAAAATCCTATTTTGGCATTGAGTTTTTTCCCTAAAAAATGAAAGATCTTCCCTTTTTTGGTGAACAAAACCTGGCAACCTAGTGTACACTGGAAGCCACCTCTGTTGGCCCTGATAGTGTTTTGTTGACCCAGCTCAATAATTGGTTGCATCAGCCAACTCACTAGTGCACTACACTGTTTGTATATGAGTGTATGGGATAAATGAAGCTTTGTAGTAATTGTTATGTTTATATGTGACAATGTCATCTGAAAAATTGTCAGCGAGGCACATTTTAATGTTCTTATTCTTATTCAAGATGTTCTCGGGCTTCGAGCCAGGTGTAGTGATGTAGAGCTATTAACGTTTTGGGAGTGTGCATCTCCCCCATCATCAGGATGATGAATGACTAGTAAGAGTGAAAGGATCAATATAACATATACTGTCCGCTAGTACGTACCGAGTAGAAAACACCCAGTTTAATGTGGAGGTGGTTCAACGCTCCGTTAGAATCTGTGTTTTCTGAGCCGGTCGATTTCCAACTTTAAGGCTGGTTTCCAGGAGGGACTAAACTGCAATCTGGCATCCCAGTTCAGTGTGCTCTTCTCGGAGGAGATGGACAGAGCCCCTTAACCCTCAGTTCCCAGAAACTGCTACATTTAGCCACAATGGTCATTTGTTTGAAGTTAGCTCTGTGGTCTTTTTCAAAGCAATGCTCCGCCAGCCCCGACCTGTCAGGCTGCATTAAGCATATGGACCATTCATGCCCCTTGACTCTGGTGGAAATGGTCCTGCCGGTTTGCCCTATGTACGGCATCTCACATTCACAGGGGATATGGTATACCCCTGGTACATTAAGGTCCAGTTTGTCCTTTACTGGTCTCACTAGGTGTTTGATCTTCAAAGGCAGCTCGAAGCCCAAGAACATCTTGAGTATGTTCGCTGCCAGGAAAGCTTCAAATCATACAATTCTTACTCTTGTGTCCTTGCAAATATGACAAATATGACAAATATATGGATTTATAGCAAAAGTTACCTAAAGTATGACCTATTACTAAAAGAGGTATAAATATGACTTTATATGCACAGTAAAAATATATTTTTCTATACTCCAATACCTGGATTCATGCATAAATGTTGTTAAATTAATCCTAAGGATTAACAAAAAATATTATTTGTCACTAAAATCCAAGCTCTGTTCATTAATACTCTCCTGCGCTTGAATTTTTACAAATGACAAATGTCTTATGCTAAAAGTTTAATGCATATTGCAGTTATTTGTCAATGTGAAATCAATTTTTGGAACTATATGAGTCAACCTATAGGCATTTATGGTCAATTACAGTACTTTCACTTGCACTTATTTTTGTCCGGATGTGTTTCAAAGACCAGCATCTTCGTTCTCAATGGTTCTCAACAGTTTCTCAACTGTTATGGTTAATTCTTAAATGCACTCAAGAATTTTGTGGGTTCCTATTTATAAACAATATTTTACAAAAATTGTTTTGAAGTTTCTAATTGATTTGAGTTTCTTTTTAGGTGTGATCTTCCTGGCAACATTCTTAGGGGTTATCAAAATAAGACAACAGCACAAGCGTAATTCAAGAGGACAGTCAACAGATCGTCCATTTATTATGTTTCCTGAGATCACTCGTATACATGCTGACCGTGATGTGCGAAGCTGTGTCAAATATCTATTCAATTATGGCTTCTTCAAATTTGGTATTGAGGTAGGTCTCCACAAACTAAAAATGCTGCCTGCATAGAAGGTTGTGTTGAATAGGCTTCAACTTAAAATTTGTAGACCTTTGTACTCATCATATATATCTTTTTCTTTCATTTTCACTTTAATAGCTGTTACAGTAGAATTCCAATAACTCAACCTAATGTGGACTGAGAGGATGTAGAGTTACCAAAATGTCTAGTTTTATGGGATAAGGGGCCTGTTGTACTCATAATATGACACTGCAAATTACATAAATACATGTTACAGAGCAATATAGAAAACAGAAAAATATAATATTTTGAAATATATTGTGTATTATGTTTCCATTGGTCTGGTCTCTTTAATGCATCCAATTTAATTTGCATTGTAAGATTTTCTTCTCATTCAAAATTTTCACTGACACAAACACAACTTTAACAGTAAGCTTGAAAAATGAGAACTGGTGCTATAACCAGAAATAAATAACCGAAAGTTTAGCTTACCATGTACTAGGCTTTGAGTGATAGTCAAATCTTTAAAAGCTTGGAGACCCTGTTCTCTTTGCATGCTTAACAGATAAAAAAATTGAACAGTGATGTTCCATTTCACGAAAGTTTTAAGTTTTCTGAAACTGACACAAATAACAAGGAATACCTCCAAAGTGGTTCACTCTACAAAAAATATATTTAGACATAAATTGTGTGTTTTAGCAAGATCTACATTTTTATATATTGTAAGATTTTGTCTATCTCTTAAGGTTTATGAGTTATTCAAAAGTCATCCAGAGTAAACAGGACTACGAAGGCTATAGCAAGAAAATCCAAAATATACATTTCATTTGTCATAAAAATATCTTAAGCATATGGCATGTTGATCAAAATTGTTAGTCATTTTCAAGAAAATCAGAATTTTCGAAAAATTTTCCATATAAAGGGTAGTTTAGGGTGGAGCAATTTTTTCAAAATCTTTGTGCTGCATCCTTAAAAGAAATTGAACTTAAAAACCAACTTTGGTTTTCAACTGACTTCTCGTTTTTTAGTTATGCTGTCTACAGACTGACGGACACGGACACGCTTTCTCTAAAAGTGCTTTCTTTTGGATTCTGGGGGTCTGAAAACATTTCTGGTGAAATCTTGAAATCAAATTTTTAGGTGGAATACAATACTTCCTCTACTTACCAGTAGAGAAAGTAAAAAGGTTGCTAAGTTATACAGAATGTTGAGTTATCAAGAGTCAAGTAATTGGAGTTCAACTGTATTATCATGAAAGTTTCTATGTTGTCTGAAATATGTGATAGAACAAATATATATTATAGGTACAAATTCCCAAGTTTATACATTTATTTATTAATTAGGTGGTGTTTTAATTTACACTAGAACTGCTTTGTATCTTGTAACATCTTTATTGTAGTAGAAAGTTTGTTATAAAGAATATGCCCCATCACAGGAATGTGTATCAATAAATACTTGGTAGTCTGCTCCCAAAAGTCATTGTTTGTCTGGTATTTATATTATACACATTGTTATTCATATTAGACTTGATTACAAAAGAGAGAATTGCCTTCTATACATGTAAGTACACTATAAACATGTTATGCCCATAAATACATTTATATAGGAGTTTTAAGTTTTTAAATTAAGCATTAACATAATGCCTGTCCACCAGGATGAATACTATGTCCAGATGAACCGTTGGACTGTTCCTCATATTTATATTCCATTTGATAGATATGTGCAAATAACACCATAGTAAAGCATTTTAGAATAACACATTAGTCTTGTATCTCATCAGAGAAATAGATTTGTAGATCTTTTGCTTTTCTTACTATTTGTCTAGTTATAGGAAATGGAGAAAGGCTTAAGAATTCAATACCAAGATTTCATCAGAAATGGATGTTTTAAGGCTTCTGAATCCATAAAAAGTGTTGCTAGAAAAAGGTGAATTGTTTTGTACATGTGTCAAAAAGGAAAACTCAGTTAAATTCCAAACTTGGTATTTAATTTCAGTGACTCCTAGGATGTGACTTGAAGAGACTCAACAAAATCTCCCATCCCCAAACTACCCTTTACACTGAACATTTTTCATTATTGTTCAATTTCTCAAAAATTGCTCTGGTGATTTTTGTTAAAATACCGTATTTTTAAGATACTTGCATGACAAATATGTATATTTTGAATTTTCTGGGAATAACCTGTGAAATACTCTTTTTTCTGAGTGATTTTTGTATTATTGGTAAACCATAAGAGATAGACAAAATCTTATTTTACAAAAAACGTAGAAGTTGTTAAAGTACACATATATGTCAAATATTTTTTTTTGCGGAATTAATCACTTCTGAAATATTCTTTGTTACTGGTTTAAATTTTGAAATACTTGTACTTTTTTCAAGAGTTTTTTCTTTTTCTAATGGTCCTATAAAGAGCATAGAATTTCAAAGTCACCATGTAGCGATCTGCTGTTTAAAAATCTGACAATCGCTTTAGCCAGCTGTATCCTTACACCTACAATAAAATGTGTAAATGTGTAATTAAAGTTTACAAGAAGTAGATAGGAGAATAAACTTTTGTAAGACTAGTTTGTAGAAGCGCTGGCAGAGGAAGTTATGTGAATGTAACATGTCAGAATTTTACTTATATGATTAATGGGAATAAGCATTTGAGATTACTGTTCATATATATTTTTCTGAAAGTTGTGAAGGAAGTAAATCTTATTTGTCAGGCTAATTTGCATTGAATGGTTTTAGCCATGTAGCATCTGAGGTTATGGATTTCAAAGATATGTTTTTGTTATCTAATGTTATCTTGGCAACAAGCCATTAGTGCTCTTGCTCTCCAATTCTATCTTTGATAAATTCAGAAGCTTCAAAATTATTAATAAGATGGTCTACTAGTGTCTTTATTATCTACAGAAAAGATTGCCATCAATTTATCTGTGTAAGATTTTACAATATATAATTATACTCTTGTTTCAGATATCCTTCATGGCAACAGTGGCTTTGATTGGTTCGCGCATGGATATGTATGCTGTTCTCTATGCCATTTGGCTGAGTGTACTGTTCAGTTTGAGGCGAGAGAGACTTGCTAAGATATGGGGTATCTACCAAGCTTTCATTGTTATGCTCATACCAATACAATATGCAATGGCAGTGGGATTGCCTCCAGGACTTTGTGTTGGTGAGTTTTGCCATCTCTTGTATTTACCCTATCCAGTATGGTATATAAGTATGGGGTGGCTGTAGTAATACCCTCCCCATAGGCTTCTAGGGCTCAAAAAGAATGTATTGGAACAATGTTCAAAATGGGAAGACATGAATCCTGTAATGAAGTCTTAAAAAGAGAAAGAACGTTTACTGTACATGTATAATCTATCTGACTTACTACTGCATGAATCTAAAACAAATTGCAAAATACACACCATGACACAAGTTGTAAATTGGACATATACACAATAATGATAATATAAAATGTGTAAACAAAGATCCTTTTGTAGTTAGTTTGTATATGCACAGTTGACTGCCAGTTGAAGTAAAAAGTGAAAGCAACTGCATTAGATATAAATAAAGTACAAACAATCCTACATATAATATTAACGATTTTCTAAACTGACCTATTGTGATTTACAATGTTCTGTTTATATAATTTATATCTGACAATACTCAGAAGAGTCTGCATATCCTGCATAATGATCTTCTAAACTAATTTTTCAACCTTTATTTACTTGACAATGCTTGAAATGTGTAACTGGTGTATGTGCAAAACAGATGTGTGTGGAGTGGGGGTGTGGGTGTGGATATCAGCATTTTCTTTAAACTCCTGTGGTTCTTTCTTGAATATTGATGTCCATTTGTAAATGACATTGCAGTTTATCCCTGGAAGGATACAAAAGTGCTAAGAAGACTGCAGGAATGGATGTTCTTACCTGACCCTGAAAATCCACCAGATGCCACTAAGCTTATCTGTAAGTACATAATAAAATGAGCTAAAAGTGTACAATTACTGATGAAAATATTTATAACCATGTATTCAGTTATGATGTGCTTCCAAGTTCTAAGGTCTTCTCTTTCTTTTGTTAACTCACCACACAGTTGAAAATTGAGTAACTTTCCAATATTCTCTCCTTTTTACTACATCAAGATGTTTGCATGGCTGTTGCAGATGCTTCTTTAGGGTCATTTCCAGCAGTATGAGATGGAAATGTGCAGCCCTTTCAGCATTGGCAAGAAATAATGATCATTTGGTGTAAGGTCAAATGAGTTAAGAGTATGAGGAACTGCTTCTATGCTGTTGTCAAAATTTTAGATTTGCTGCCTGATGGCCATAAGCATTGTCCTGATGAGAAAGCACATTTGGACCCACCTCTGGCTGGGTTTCTTGCGATACTGGAAGAAACTTTGTCCTGGGGACCTCTTTGTGGGAAGCATCATTTGCTGTAGTCCCCTTTGGAATGCAGTGTGTGTACACAAGGCTCCTTTGGTTTGTTTTCAGATTCAGGAATTCTGATTCTGTGTATTTACACATCCATGAACACATTATTTTTATATGCATCTCACCGTCATCAAATGTCTTGGTCAATTGGCAATGAATGCCAATCAGTTTGATCCATACAAGTTGAAAAAAAGTTGATCAGACATTGATCCAGAAATATGAAAGTTAGAATCATATCTCCTCCTAGCTGTTGCCATTAATTTCCATACACTCTATGGCAGAGGTCAGCAAATCTGTACCAGCTGATAATATGATGTAATATCACTACAAGCAATATGTTGCCCTGTTTTAACCCTCCTTGCTTCACTCAACAGGCATTCAAATGAAAACAAGCAGTGGTGCACACTGCATTGATAGATGTGGCTCTTTTGAAACTATGAAAATGCAAAGGAACAACAATATTTTTGCTGTGCTATGAGTGAAAATGTGAAATGTCTTTGTGTTTGAAAGATTTGATTGCCATTTACAAGTCAAACTTTCAATGACATATTGTCACAAAGAATACAAGCAAGTTACAGGTACGAAACCTTAAGGTGTTTTAAAATAATATTATAAAACCAATCTTTGTCTGTAAATATGACAATAAAGTTTATACATTCAATGAAGCTTCATAATCTAGTGAAGAATGGATTAAAACTTATCTAGACTAAGTTTATAAAACCTTAAAAGTCGTGTGAAGCCACAGTAGCAAATTGAGATTGTTAATTAACAAACACAATTTTCAAATCATAGTTACTAAACAAGGCTGATTTACTTTTATGCAGAGAATCTGACATGGCATTTCTGTCTCTCCATTCATTTGCTGTGCATATTAGCACTATGTGTGAGGAATTTTGTTCTCAACTGAAGAGTGTTAAATATAAAAGCAGATAGCAACTGACAGATGAAAACCTATGTGCTCTGTTGTATGTCAATACCTATGAATTAACATTAGATGTATGTGAAACCATAACGCTCCTGATGAAGTAAAGAATACATGAATGAAAAATAAATGTTCAAGTCCTCTCACTCTGTGTGTATGTATTAAGCATGTATAAAATCAAACTTGTGTCAAAGAAATAAGGAAAATTGAAGCTATTAACAGTGAAGCAACAAGATTCCAAAGTAAGAACAAATTAGAAACTAAAAACTTCACTTATCTTAGTAATGTTGTTATTATTTTGCTAAACAACATTACTAAGATAAGTGAAGTTTTTAGTTTATAATTTGTTCTTACTTTAGAATTGTGTCAAAGAAGTTCCTTTACACTGCCACTGTGGTTTTTAAACCCCCTGCTTTGAACTGTTCATCATGTGCATGCTGGATTGCATTCCCTTATGTCACAATTTATGCAATCGTAATGACCAATTTGCTGACTTCTGCTCTATGGTGATGCCTCTTTGTCAGACATTCACAAACAGTGCTGCATCCTGTGGGGTAAACCACATGTCTGCCACAGTTCCCCCAAAAAATAAATTGAAAATTTAGGATAATTTGAGTGCTCCATGTAATATAATAAGGTAAAATATTTTTGATAAGTACATACTTGAAAAATGTAATAAAAGAAAATGCTAGAATTTGTAGCTAATGTCTAACAAATTTTGTGTTGACTGTTAAACAGAATGGTTTGGTACTGTTGGCCTTCGTGCAATTATTGAACAGTAGATTGTTAACCAAACAAGTCCAAAATTTTTATTTTATCCATCTTACAGGTGATTATATATTAGTAAGGTTGTAATTTTTATTTTGTGTATCTTACAGGTGATTACATATTACTACTTTTTGTTTGTCGCCAAAGTCTTGTATTTCGCATTGAGAGACGGTATGCAAACCAAGTATATGCCGGTGGCAGCAACAAAAGCATTCTCAAAGAAATGGAGCAACCTGGATTTGTTAATCCTGTTCCAGATCACATAACATATATTAGGTAAGTAATGAAGATGCAGACGACTATGCTCCTCAATGTAAGGGACATACCTTAAGGTCTCTTTATGATGTATGAATACTCATTGATCCTCAGATATGCACAGGTTAATTTATAAAATTGTTCTGGAGCTTTTGCAGAAGTTAATTAACAAACTGAGTAAAGTGTTTACATACTAAATTTCACTAAAAATTCAGCAAGCCTAAAAACAAGTTTGGTTTCCTCATTTGTGACTTATGGGCTCATGATACCTAGAAGTCCACGATTTCTACCTGCACCCTGATAGCAGTTCTGGACAGTTTGATAAAATGAGAGCTGAGAGCTTTCCTCTCCCTCTCTCTCTCGCTCCACCCTCTAACCAAATACATACCAGCCTGATACCAAAACAATGCCCCACACAAGGGAGCCAGGGAGCAGGGAGCCAGGGTTAACCACTAATATTTTAGGTAATATGCTTCTCAAATTGTATTCCATTCTTTGGTTATGAGGTCATGCAAAGAGCATTCAATATCATGATCAGTATATAGCAGTTTTCTCTTAATAATACTGCAATTTTTCAAACTTACAAAAATAAAGTAATGCATACTTGCAGCTTGTTTTACTAATATTTTCATAGTTTATATTTATAAAATAGAAGAATAATATCATTACAGACTGTGTATATTTTATTTATTCACATAATCTTATTTAAGTTGAAATAACATTTTATGTCATATTTAAAATGATCTTTTAAAGATGAATAAAGTACAGTAGAGTCCCACTAGTCCAAACTAACTGGAACCAAACCCTGTTTGGATTAGCAAAAATTTGGATTGCATGGATTTTCATCAAGTATGACAACATATTGACCTTAAGTGCTTATGTGTTCGGTATTAAAATGAATGGAAAGTAAAAAATTAGTGCAGTATGCTGTAATTTATTTTACAACTACACTCTGAGGCTCGAAAACCAATTACTATAATGTTTTTATAAGGACTGTTGGCATCTACCCAGTGCGAGTAGCTTAGTGAAAGTTGGAATGGAAGTTTGCAAAACATTGCCTCATCAAGCTGTTTCAGTGCATTGTGTTAAAAGAAGATTGCTGACTTCACTTCTGAGGTGTTGATTTGCTTTTCTTGTTAATGTAAACAATTGCATTCAAACTTTGTTATGCACATTGTTAATAGGTCTAGAGCTTCCATTTTTCGGTTTTAAAGTATAAGATAGATGATAGATCCATTGTTTACTCCTGTAGCATTTATTTATGTTTTTCTGTACTAATAAATTTACGTTTGTACTTGGAAAAACTAGTTTAATTTTAATCTTTATTTCCTCTTTGTTTTAAAATTTAAAAAAAAAATGTGGTAGATATTCTTTCCAGTTGTCCAGCCGCTGCATCCCCCACCTCGGCCCACTACAGGTGTCATTGGTGGGGTGGGTGCAGTATTGGAGGATGGTATGTGGTCAGCATTCTGATCCCTCCCGGCCAGTTATGCAGTCTTCATGACCTGGAGCCGCTACTTTTCTATCAAGTAGCCCTCAATTGGTCCCCTGGGACCTAACGAGGCTGGGTGCACCCCGTGCCAGACCTCTCAGAGGGGATAAAATCCCCATCCTGGTACTGGACATCGAACCTGGGTCCTCCGTGCCAGAGGCAAGCACGTTACCAACTGCGCTACGGAGGCAGTACAAATTAAAAGTGGATTGAACTTTACAGATGTATTGCCATGACTAATCCTGTTATATTTTGTAATAAAGTTAATTAAAACCTTTTTCTTAATATGTACATAAAGAGTAAGATGACACATGGTTTTATTATAGATCATGGTTGGATATATTAAAAAGAGCATGCCTTTCATCATTCCTGTGGATCACCCTGGCTATTGTATTCTTGGCTGGCACCAATCGTGTGAACCTTTTCTCACTGGGTTATCTGGTTGGAGCATTTGTCTTCCTTTGGCAAGGCGAAGAGATTTACTTACATCCAGTACAGCACATCATCAGAAGATGGAATGTTCTTCTTGGATACAATGTTACAGTCATTTTAATAAAAACTCTGCTTCAAATTGTTGGCTGCATGTTCCTAATGGATGTCAAAAGGCATGCTTGTTGGGTTGCACAACTCTTGGGAATTACTTGTGTCAGGAAATTCTCTGGAAGTTACGAGTTTGAAGAAATTGGTGATGAAAGTGGTAAGTACATATGGTTTTCTGAAATAAGTGCTAAAGAAGCAATTTAATAAGATTAGGATTAGAAAGTGGAAAGTTTTCTGTAAGAAGAATATTAACCTTACAAGTTAAGTTATAAGTATATGTTCATTTATGTATAACTGTAGCAAATCAGAGGTCTGATTGTATACACTAGCCCTTTGCAGGCTGCCATGTTTTTGGTTCTGGCAGAAAAATCTTTAAAATAAAATATGGTATACAAATGACCCCAAGGAGATGAAATATTGCAAAATATTTCAATTTCCCATTATGTGAATGTCATATTTTGTTTTTGTAAAATACATTATGGTATCTGAAACTATTTGGTAATATGGAACTTGACCAGCACCAATTGTGAGTGAAAACTGTGAAAAAGGACAAAGTAAAGACAATGGTTGTGAAGTTTTGTAACCAAGAAGAATAAATAAAGAACCTTTGTCAGTACAGTTGTGATATAGGCATCGAATGTGAAGATGTATAATTTTGTGCAAGTAATAGCATGTGCACAACATACCAATCGGAAATATGTACAGTAAAACCTGACTAAATCAGACCCCTATATACAGGAAACCTGGACAATCAGAAAATAAATCTCTGAATGGAGCTATTTCCTATGTTAAATAACACTCTAAATCACAAAACTGCCTAACATGGAAATGGAATAGTTTTTCCGGAACCATTTGCATAAATAACCTAAGACAGATTTTCGTTATGCTTAATACATAGTTACATGCTTTGATAACAAACTTGTCATGATTGAAGACATTCAAAGTGCAGCAGATATTGCTGCTGGAAACAGCAGTTGTGAAGTCATAGAAGGAATGGATGACGACGAAACCAAGGAAAGGGAGCCAAAAATATGCATTTTTAGAGAAGCATTATCTGTCGTGAGTGATCTTCAGGAATTTGCAGCTTCCAAGAATGTTCCAGAATTCCTGGAGCTGATGCAGGATACAAAGGAGATCATAGAGCGTTCTCTTGTGAACATGTCACAACAGTGCACTTTGAGGGATATGTGTGGGGGGGGGGGGGGGGAGAAACTAATGGAGAAACTGCAATTATGTATGACATGTAGGTAAGCTGAAAATACAGCAAAAAAATCAGTTGAACCTATTTTTTATTTACAGAATTTTATTTTAAATTATTCCTTCAGTTTAATTCTGGACGATTATATTTTTTGTACTTTGTTTTACTAAAACATGTACAACCCTTTGTAACACGGAAATCCATGAAAACAGAAAAATATTACTGGAATGATTGCATTCCATTCTAGGCAGGTTTTATTTTATGTTGGTATATACGATAGAGATGATGATGTGAAAGAAATAACTAATGCTCATAGTTATAAGTTATGCCATTTTGATCTTTGTGTAAGAGATATACAGAAAAGAAAACTATCAAGTTGACATCCCGAATAGTTTTGGATATTAACCTCAAAAAGCATATTTAAAAAGTGTTATGATTTGCAAATATGTTATCCAAATTTAAATAAAATTAATTTTGGAGGAAACAGACTTTGACTGGAATAACATTAGCCATCTTTATCTGTTATTAAGTATGACCCTGAAATAAAGAGCTGATTGCCACCATCCAGTAAAAGAAATTGCCACATACTTTTATAAGTCCTCATTGTGTCAGTTTTATACTTGGTTGCAATTAAATTACTTTTCTTCTTCTCCATTATCAAAGAAGGTTACATAACAAACCTTTATCAAATTCTAGTAACTGAGTCATTTCATCATCAAAGAACCCTTGTTTTCTGGCCATTTTCATGAAAACTGCAAAAACATGTAAGAGTAACTCTGTGATGCACATTGAACACCACAATTTACAGTAACACTGCAAAACCAAAATTGTAAATGGTCATTTCCCTTGAAAAAAATGACAAATGTAGCTGTTGTTAAAATCTTTGGAAGAAATTGAGAACTAAAATGAGGCAATCTAGATCATAACAATTATTTATTTATGCCAATAAACTTACTGTTGGTGTTTTTAAACACACAAACTGTTGTAGGCAATGTTTGAGAGGTAGAATCAGAACTGAAAATTGAGTACCACAGCTGGGATTTGAACCACAGACCCTCTGCTCATTAGGTGGGTGATCTTACCATTAAGCAAATAGGTTGTCATTCTGGCAAGTTGTCAGAGTGTCTGTGATTCAAATTCTGGCTATGCATATTCTAGATGCTCATTTTTATTTGTTTCTTCAATTGTTGTATATTTCCAAAAGCTGGCTGACATGTGTGTTTATTTGGTAATATTTCAATCGGCTACCTACTGTCAGTTGTGTGCACCTTCCTAAATGTTTTGAAAAATAGCAAAAAGTGAAACTAGATGGTAAGCTTGAAAGTTCGACTTAATATTTTACTTATCAATTTTCATTGTTTCTCTATTCTTTAAGGCCAATGAGATGCATAATTCTGCAAACAATTTAAACTTCACATTAATTTCTCTAGTTATCTGTTAAGTTAGCCACTGTGTGTTATTTGATTATGTAGTAGATGTACAATTGTTTCTTTTTAACATCACATCTCAGTTCAATACAAACCTGTACTACTTTGGGTGCTTTGTTTTTCAGCTCTAAGTACGTGCACTGTCCCTTCAGAAAACAGTGGTCTAATATGGGATGGAGTTTGTTTTGGTTGCTTGATCATGATGAAACGCTTGTTTAATAGCTACTACTTCATTCACCAGATAAATGAGAACAAAGCTATGACTGTGCTTGCATCCAGGTAATATGACAAAATTACATATTTATTAGTTTTAAGGTTCATTTATTTATTATTGATAAATATGTTAACTGCTTATATTTATGTAATAGAGAAATTAAAAATGCAAATATATATTTTTCTTTTTCTAGAATAGTAATACATTTTAATGATAAGACACATTTGGTAGCAAGTATTCATTTCAATTTTACTTTCTCTACCATGAACTTAGAGGAAATGGGTTCTTGCATTCTACCTAAAAATTGTTAATGAGATTTCAATGGAAGTATGTGCTTTGAGGTCCTCTGAAATAGGTCAGGAAAAGGTCCCTACCTCTGTCTGTTTTTCTCTGTCTGTCTTTCAGTCTGTCTGTGAATAGAAATTTGAAAACCAAGTGTCTAATAAGTATAAAATTTGATATTTAAGTTCAGTATCGTCCAAATGTGCAACATTTAAGATTATTAACAGAACTTCCCCATCACAAACTACACTTTACTTGGGATAGTTTTCATTATTTTTTTATTTTGTTGAAAATTGCTCTAACAGTTTTGATTAGCATACTACAGAAAGTACGATTTGGTGACTATGGCCAAGGCTATTGGAAGGTTAGTGCTGAGCAGTCAGGATTGCAAACATATAAGCAGTGCATTCACCCAGCATAAACTGAATAAGTGCTATCACCAGATAAATAGAATCTTCTGGTTATTTATAAGTGCTCTCGTAAAGCAAGTGAGTCTAGCTAAGCTAGTCAATAAGTCTTACGGAGTTAGCAAGTCAGCAAGTGAGTTAGCAAGTACATTTGTGGTGTGACAAAAAATGCTTTACTCCAAGTGAGTTTGTGATGGCTGTGGTGATGTGCAGCAATTACTGTTATTGCAAGGGATTAGAGACTTTTTGTGATTTTCTTCATAAATAAACTCTATGGAAGAAGAGGCTGTGTCATACTTAATTCATTATGATGCAAAGAAAGTGAAGTAACAGTGACAATTGGAACTGAAATTGGAAATTGGAACTAGTTCACATTTGTAAAGTGACTTAATGAAAGCCTCGGTGAAAGTCGTACTACTAGGGTAATTCACAAAGTAAGGTCCAAATCACTGTAGCTCATCAAATTTCACACAAACATAGAAATGTACATGCACACAGACTCCCAAGATGCCTTGCATGTAAAACAATGCCATTGGCATTGGTAATGTTGCACTATGCTGTTCAGTGTTGGTTCAAAATGTTTAAAACAATCAATGGGCCCGCCGACTGTGAAATACAGTCTGTGACTCAGTTTCTGACCGCAAGGAACATTTCAGCAGCAGACATTCATTGATAGATCAGTGAAGTGTATATCCACAATGTGAAGAATGACAGCAAAGTGCATATGTGGGTGAGAGCTTTCAAGCCTGGACCAGTGTCCATAATGAAGCATAAAAGGCCGCACATCAATGATCACAGAAGATTTAGTCAGATCAGTAATTAGTAATCAATAATCATCAATCATCATCAAAGTGATTTCTGACAAGGAGTTTCTTCAGATGAAGGATCATGAAAACCGCTTGTTGCCACATCTGAATTGCATAGACTGGAGAGTGGTGAAATTGTTCCCCCAAATGATGTGATCAGGTCTTGAGTTTGCTTGGCTATGGGTGGCCAGGCATTGTCACTCATTATTGTTTCACCAACAATCACCGATTGAATGTTTGTTGGTGTAAGATTTCTTGTATTAAAAAAACGCATCACTGATCTGACTTCACAGTCGGTGGGTAGCTCGCTTGTTTTGAATATTTTGAACATTTCCAAATGTTCTAACAATCATGTGAGGTAAAGTGTGTGGTTGCAATTGTGATCAATATCATGTGAAGAAGTGCACCAAATGAACAAGAACTATCAGTGATTATGCAAACAGTGCGTGAGTGTAATGAATTTCTCTTCTGTCCTATTTTCTACAAACCTATATGGCCATTTAGCTTCAATTAATGTATTATTAAATGTTCTAACAATAGAAAAACAAAGTGACAATGAGTCACAACTAAGTCTGATTTCCTAATGAATGGAGCAAGTGCTTGAGCATGCTGAAAACTGTGACTGCAGTAGCAAAATATTTAAAAAGTACTACTTTAAAAACAAGCCTTGTATATTGCATAGAAGAAGGAAAAGGTGGGTGTAAGGATGGGTTTGGAAGAGAGAGGGTAAAAGAAAAAGAAGGCAGGCTTGAGAGGCAGTGAAAAGGAAACAGGAAGAATATAATCTGTCTTTTGATAATAACAAAGAGTTGCAGTTTCTACCAGTGTGAACATATAATAGCTTTAACTCCAGACCTGTTTTTATTTTACTAAAAAAATTTACAGTAGCTATTTAAGAATTTGAAAGTCATCTGTTTAAGAATTTTCCTAGTCCCTAAGTTTAATTATAATTATAGCAAATAGCATCATGTTTAGAATGTTAATTGCTTAAAATTACATGTGCTGTTTTTGAAACAGGGGTGCTGAGCTTATAGAGGAACTTAGGATGAAGAGGATAAGAGATCAAGAGAATCAAGAACATCGAATACTTGAAAAGATCAGGGTGAAAATGGAGCGCATTAAAGCCACACAACAGAAAATACAAGGGCCAACTTTTAAGGAAACAGACACTCATTTCAAAGGTAAACTACTTGCATTACTTACAGCACTTAAAATGCTTGCAGCAAGACCAAGTAAAAACACAGTTAATCAACTTTTTCAACCATATCAGTTCTACTTTTATTCTTATATCTTTTATATGAGCATAGATCTAAAGCTTGACAGGTAGGGTAGTAAACATTCATTCTCTTCATACTTTAAATTTTATACAATTAGAAGTAGAGCCCAACAAATGTAAAACCAGTTTCTAAGAATTTCCTTTGCCTCTAGATGCAAGCAATAGATCACAACAGAAATATTAAAATGATGAAAAAATTGAAACCACATTAGGAAAATTCTCATCTGAATAAATGAGTGGTGTAAATATATACATAACTGAGGTGTTGGTACTTGTGACACATCTATGCAGCATTCAGATTGTATGGAACTAACCTGAATGAGGTTAGTTCATAAGAAATGTTATGTGGGGTCATTGGGTTCTTTTCATTTCATTGCATGTCTTGAGATTCCTGAGATAGAAGCCATTTTGTATAAAAAGAAAATGTGCAAAACATTAGTTGCATTTTCAACTGCAATACCTTGAAACTGCAGCTGAGGTCCTCCAATGACATTGTGTTATTGATGCAGATGGATTGAAGTAGAAGGATGCTCTGTTGTCAGACAATTCTCTCCTCTTTGTACTTGTTGTACCAATGTAACCTCAAACAGACAGTCAAGGCTGTATAATTTAACCAATGAGCACAAATGAGGCTTCAAAGATGGACATAATCCCAGCTGGTCGACATGGGGACTTCAAGTGTTCCTATCAATCTTCCTGTGTTGAATTTAATAGTGAATGTAGTTCCATTCAGAAATGGACAAAATTAACACATTTTGACATTTAAAATATGTGGTTACTCTCAAACTCCGAGATAATGCCATCCGATCAAAATGGGGACTTGAACACACTGTGAATATGTCCATTTTTGATACTAGAGGCCTCAAATATTTCTTCCCCATAGCTTAAGTAGCCTGGTTGGTGATTTGGCTCAATTTTTGAACCCTGCAGTTGAAATTGGCAACTAATTGTTTGCACGCAGATGATGGCAAATCTCTTCTGCAGTTAAAATTTTAAGGTAGAAAAGGCCTTTATTAAACAGATACTTAATCATGTTACATTTTTTGGGTGAAGGTATATGGAAAGTAATGGGACGTAATTACATAATTTCTCACGTGTTGGCATTTTCTCATACATTCTTTCTTTTAGGAAGAGTAACCAAAAGTGTTTAGTTTTATTAGATGAAGTGCAACTACCAAAAAACGAAAATAACAAATAA
Source organism: Tenodera sinensis (assembly GCA_030765045.1). Lineage (NCBI taxonomy): Eukaryota > Metazoa > Arthropoda > Insecta > Mantodea > Mantidae > Tenodera > Tenodera sinensis. Next base: position 49,562,720 of record CM060963.1, on the reverse strand, counting down.
AAAGAATTCAGTATTTTGTGAGTGTGAAAGTATGCTGAAAATTAAACTGATGTTTTGATTTGCTGTTGAAAGCTCAGTATATTAATATTGAACCAGAAGGGTGCAAAAGATAACTCCATGTTCTTTATATGCATATTTCTGCTCTTTTTAAGCTATATGACATTTGTTTCAGGCAAGCATCACATTGTCTAAATGTTATGGGGCAGCATGAGAATTGTGCATTAAGTTTTGAATTAAAATAATACCAAGTCATGTCCTTTGGCAGAGAATGCCCAAATACATTGTTAGTCAACTTTTCTAATACCTTATGTATGTTTTACCAAACTTTCGAGAAGGTGGGCAGGAATTGTCATCAATATTAATGTCACTATTTGTTATAATTTAGGCCTTAATTAACTTTTGCTACTGTACAATTAAGTGATACACCTAATCCTACTGTGTGAAAGATTCCAGGTTCAATTCCTGGCTGAACTCTGGAATTGTCTGTTAATGAAGAAAGTTACTTAATATACCCACAGTGTGATTTGTGAATGTTTAGTGTGTAACAGCTTACCTAATAATCAGTTTGACCATATAATTGGTGCTGGATAAATCTAATCAAACATGCCAAGTCATAATGTACATGACAATCTAGAATCAGCAAAACTATTTGGCGCAACAAATTACTACACATTGTATAGTATCTTGCAGAGAAAAATGAGTTAAAATTTTGGTACTGATAAAAATCAGACATTTAATTTTTGTTTATTAATATGGGAAGACAAACACATAAATATAATTAGGATTTCAAACTCTAGGAGACAGGTATCAAAATGTGCTGCCATAGAGATTATCTGTAGGTGTTAAGCTCTTACAGCTAACAATTTAAATTTTAAATTTCTTTAAATATTATGCAATTATTTTCATAAAGCAATTTTTTCTTCGGTCACTACCATTGTCAGACACATGCTTCTTTTCTCATCTTTCAAAGATGTTTGGCCCCCTTTTAAATTGCTGAAACCACCAGAAAACTGTGGCATGGGAAGCAGCAACATCCCCAAAAGTCTGTTGCAAATGTTTAAGACTTTGGTACTGGTTTAACCCACTTTTAAGATCATAGAAAATTGTTGAGCGCAATGCTCTCTTCCCAACTCCAATTTCTTCTAAAATATTTTGTTGCAATTCAGAGCATCAGAAGAAAACAGCAGTAAACTTAGTGACCACTCTATGAGTACTAAAAAGTAGAGCAATTACTTCCTTTTTTTTTTTTAATCAACGTCCAACGTAGTGTCGTATCATCAGACTGTGAATTAATGAAATGGGTGAAATGATACTCAAATGAGTCCGAGGTCCATAGAGCTTTAAGTTACTCGACATTTGTCTTCTCAGGATAAGGGAAAACCTCAGAAAAAAACCTTATCTGGATAACTCACCCTAGGCAAGATTCGAACTCATGACCTCTGGGATGTAAGGCAGACCGCTATCACCATGCTACAGAGGTGGGCAATTACTTCCCAATTTGAAATTTGGTATTTGTCTCTTAAATAAGAAATGCAAGGCTCATAGTATAGTTTGTTTCCCTTATCAACCTGAATACCTATGCAGCACATGTTGTTCATCCTTGCACTGCTGGAATTCCTGGAGAGGGAGAGTCGCTATCTGATGCCAGTTTACTCACAAAAGATGGGGCAACCCTATCCTGCATTCAATTCGAGTAGATCAACTTTCATTTTCTCATGTCTCAAAACTTTCGCAGTGACCCTAGTATTGGTTATTAATGGATTGTGCCAAGTGCCGACTATCCACCACTTGTCAATGTCCACTCAAGGTTCTTCTTTACCTGCTTACAGGTAGTTAAATGACTCCAGTAGTCCCATGCTGTGGAAGTAAGATATATAATAAGCGAGATATTTCATTATTATTTTTTTTTATTTTGGAACTCATTAGAAAACCCCCTCCCAATTAGTGCAGATTAATAAGGTAATTATTATTCCAGATAGTATGCTTTTTAAGAGGTACCTAAGGTATAAAGTTGCGTAGGCTTTCACGGCCGGCGTCTAAATTGTAGAAAGAAATATCTTCCGGGCTGTTATGCCGTGGTCTGCTGGAGATCTGTCTTCCAGACGTTTCGTCTACAACTGCAGTAGACATCCTCAGTGGCGTTGTCGAAGTCTCCTCGTGGAAGGTATCACTACGACTGATGCGTCGACTGTCTGTGGGGCTCCATTTATACCATGCGCAACGTGCGCTGATTGGCCCGGGGCGTCCAGAGGCGTGGTGGCTGGTGGAGGGGGTTCTATCTCTCTTATGCTGCTGGTCTCTTCTGATTGGCTTACCTTGCTATCCTGCTTCTTATGATGTTCTATGACCGGATGCCAGTTGCTGTTTAATCTTAAGGCCTCTTCCTTCTTATTAAAGTTGTTAGGGTGCTTGTAAATTTCAATAGCCTCTCGCTGTAGTCGGGCATGGTAATGCATGGTAGATGCAAGGATGCGCGTATCCTGGAACTTAATACTGTGTTCACCGACTGCATTAATGGCATGTTCAGCAACTGCAGACTTGTCAGTTTGGCCCAGGCGGCAGCTTCTTTTGTGTTCCGTGAGTCTGGTCTTAACACTGCGCTGAGTAGTTCCAATGTATACTGAGCCACAACCACAAGGAATACTATACACTCCAGCCGATGACAAAGCTTCTCGGGGATCCTTGGGTGATCGTAGTAAACTGCTTAACTGTCTGGTGGGTTTGAAGATCGTCTTGACGTTATGTCGCTGTAATATGCGATCAATTCGGTCGGTGACATTTTTTAAATATGGTAGGAACACAATGCCCTTACTTTTGGGCTGATCTGGATTCCGGATGACAGGTTGAGTCTTAGGAGGCCGGCAAGCTCTTCTTACTTCTTGGATTGAATAGCCATTGGAAAGTAATGCTTGTTCTAAGTGGCCAAGTTCTTGTTTTAAGAAGTGCGGCTCACAGATGCGGGAAGCATCTGTATGCATCAGGTATGTTTCATAAATCCAAGTTTGATAACAATCAGTTGGGCCATTGTTGTGCAAAGCTAACACAGCACAAAATAGTTTTAAAAATGCTGTATCTTTCTTTAGGGTAGCCCATTATATATGTCAGTATCAATTATTCAAACAAAATAAAAGCTGGCAGAAAAATGTCCATTTTAAAACCCACTTAGAATTATAATGCAAGTATTAAATTCAGCAAAGAGATTCTCAAAACTTTCTACATTTGCACAAATGTAATTTTTTATAATTTTTACTCGCATATTTCCTTTAAGGAGCATCCATTTGCTATTTATTGGCACCACTATATCAGAAATGAACAAAGCTGGACTTTGAGGTTTTAGGCATAAGCACACATTTGTAAATATCATTTGCAATATAATTTCACCCAAAAAATTTACAACATGATTGTAAATATAATTGTAATAAGGTATATATATATACATTTGCATATTCATTGTCGTATAAGGTGATCATTACTGGCCCCATTATCATTATCATTACCAACTTTCTTTGTGGTTCAGGTGTTCTTGGTTTCTAAAAGGCATTATATTTGCTGGGTTTATAAGTCCTAACAGCAGTGGGTATATCTATAAGGTTTAAGAAAAAATAAATTATGATTGGGGTGGTTAATTTAGATTTAAAGAACCCTACAACATGAACAGGAATAAGTAAATAAACTAGCTTATTACTTCAGCATGCATCAATGGCATTGTTAAAGCACAGCACCTTACTCAGGAAGTACAATGCTTACTTTTTGAAAGAGCTTTCCATGTTTGAATATTCTTTGGATGTTCCATAAAATATCTGCTCTCTGCCTTTCTTGCTAACAAGGCATATGTGCAATTTTATTTTGCTATGAGCTTTCTTGCTATAGTCCTATTTAAAGTCCACATTTGGACCTGGATTGTTTTTGCAGTATATAAATAAGACAGAATGTAAAAAAAAAAAAAACCAAGAAAATTACAAAGCTTGAATGGCACAAGCATGTTCTTCTACAAGTATGTGGGTGTGCTTTATTATTAATAAGTGCCTAACTCATTGCTCTGGTCTATGCCATTCTTCCGAATAATCCTATGTTGTAAAAATTATTGAGTAATCATTTACACATCTTGCCCAATAGTAATATGTGACGACATATGCAGCATCTAAATATTAATAGAATGAGTGCTTATATCTTCTTTTCAGGTGCATTTTGCTATTGCATATAGGCTTAATATGACTGCCTCCATAGCACAGTTGGTAGTGCACTTGTCTCTGGTGCAGAGGACTGGGTTCAATCCTCGGTACCAGCATGGGGATTTTATCCCCTCTGGGAGGTCTGGCATGGGTGCACTCAGCCTCATTAGGTCCCAGGGGGACCAATTGAGGAGCTACTTGATGGAGAAGTAGTGACCTCAGGTCGAGATGGCCATATAACTGGCCGGGAGGGCTCGGGACGCTGACAACGTCCCACCCTCCAGTACTGCACCCCACCAATGATGCCTGTAGTGGGCAGAGTGGCAAGCCTTGGCCCTTCATGGGCTGTTGCGCTAAGGGTTTTTATAAGCTTAAAATAATTGACAAACCATTACATATATAGAGTATACATATTCTTGAGACAATATTCAGGAAATTTGTCAATTGGTTTGTATCTGCACAAAATTAAATTAAGGATAGTTTACACAAAAACTCATAAAAGTTAATGAGTTTTAGAATATAAATCAAATGTCTAGAAAAGAACAAGTGTTTGTTAATATCAGGAATATTTTTAACAATTACAAATCAGCAGAAAATAAATGAATGAGAAGTAGGAGGAGCCCTGTTCATTATTTGCAAAACATGCCCTTGATTTGTGTTATTAAATGGATAAGTTATGGAGTTATAACTCTACAGATTGTATTATAATTGTAGAATTTTGTTAACAAGCTTATTTTGCTGCTTATTATTACACCAGAACATTTTAAATTTTATTCTTCACATATACTAGTCACTGGTTCATTCAGAAGAACTTGCCAGAGCAAATGGATAAAAACTTGAATGTCATGTATTTTGATGTCACTCATTAAAATGTCATTGATGAATGGTGTTATCTTTTTTCCTGTTTCACAATGCTTTTGCTTGTTTTTTCATGAATCTATTTATTTTCTTAATGAATTAAACCATTCAAATTAAATGATTAGTGATTTCAGGATCTGTGAGTTGTTCAATTGTAATTTTATATACTTCAACATCAATGTATCTTGTTTCTCAAACATATGTTATATTTACCCAGTTCAGTTTCTATATCCACAGGAATACAGTGCTTCCTTGACCTTGGCACCTTGGGTATCTGATACAGAAGGTAAAGCAATCTAATGGCCCAGCCAAGATTCCAAAGATATACATATCTGTGGCTTTCCTTGCCAATTCTCTTTCAATGAGCTACCTTCTCCATAACATACATAAATGTCTTATCGGATACAAATACAAAGTGTCTCAATTAAAACAAATTACTCTAATTTAAAGTATACAGAGTTTTTGTTTGGATGTATGGTCTAGCTAATAGAAATTTTCTTGGCACCAGAAAGCTAGAAGAGTTGCATATTCATAACCTCTTAAATTCAAGCACCTAGAAATTTCATGCAAATTATAACTACTGTAACTTCATCCCTTTTAGAAGTTGAAAGCAATGTCATTGTGTTGTCATACATCTCGTACCTTTAAGGAAAATTTGTATCAACTCTCATTAATTTTTCATGGTCATGTAAATAAAACCAGGATTTGTCCATAAAAAAAATAAGTGCAGGTCAATAGAGCAATAATTAGAATTATCCAACACCAGAGGCAGACACATGGTATTTTTTTTGGGAGGGGGTGGAATTTGAGGAATTGGTAAAATGTAAGAATTGGAAATAGTATATCAGTGGTGGCTTGTGGCTGGGAAATTGGGTGAAGAGTTAGTGGGAAAGAAAAGTATACCTATATTTATGATGATTATTTTAATAGTTGTACTGACCTATCAATCCTTCGGTCCTTTAAGGCTGCAAACTTACCTTGCCTTTTTAAACCAAAAAGGTGAGTCCATTAATAACACTACACAACACTTATCTTGTCTTAATAGAATGGCTACGTTTTTATTAATTGCACTAGAAGTTCTTTCTGAATCTAAATATTTGCTAAAGAAGAAAGTTCCTCCTCTGACATTGCATTTCAGGTATAAAATAAGATCTGAAGCTTTCCTGGAGATGAACATATTCAAGACATTCTCAGGCTTCAGTTTACAATTTATTTATTAAGTCATTAAGTAAATACACAATTTACAATAGACTTCGTCACTTACGGCTAAAAATTTCAAAACATATATTATTCTTGTCCAGCTCTTCAAATTCATGCATATCATATACAGGATTTTCTACTAGCCATGTATAAACTCAGGTTACATATTCTGTTCGGCAGTGCATTAAAAAGCTTTATACCTATCAGTTTATGACATTTACTCGTCTTGCTTAGTCTATGATATGGCATATCCAATTTGTTTATGTTTCTTGTATTGTAATTATGTATTTCTTTCCGTACACTGTGATTAAGCATATTTTCTTTTACATATATTAGTACATCATATATATATATAAATTTATAATCGTAGGAATCTTTTGTTTTACAAAGAGTATTTTACAATGAACCATTGCTTTAGCATCACATAGAACTCTTAACTACCTTTTTTTGAATCCTTAGTACTTCTAATACACGTGAATTGCTGCCCCATAAAATCAACCCATACCTGAATATACTCTGAAAGAAAGAAAAATAAGCTGCCCTTAGGAAATCCCTTGATCCAGCTTTTTTTAAATTCACTATTAAAAATACTACTTGGGATAATTTGCTGCATACAACATCTATATGCGCATTCCATGACAATTGATTATCTAAGATTATACCCAGTAATTTGACTTCAGTTGTGGTCTCATTATGAACTTTAGGAGTCTTTAGTGTAAAGAGTATGTTTTGAGATTTTGCTTCGTTCATATAAAAACCGTTATTTTTAAACCAACATTGTGCTTGCTCCATTGTGATATGTGCTAACTGTGATAATATATTAAGTTCTTTATGAACGTTTAAGAATGAAGTGTCATCTGCATATACAACAGTATAAGCTGAGGAACATTCCGATACATTATTAATCATCAACAAGAATAATAAAGGCCCCAGGACCGAGGCTTGCGGCACACCTATTTCTACTTTGGCTATCTTAGATTGTTTCCCATTAACTGATACTACCTGATAGCGATTCTCAAGATGGGATTTAAAAATTTTCAGACTCTGTTCCTTTATTCCATAGTTTTTCATCTTTCTCAGCAGTAGATCATGTTTGGCGCAATCAAAAGCCTTGCTAAGATCACATAAAGTGCCATTCGAGCCAGGTGTAGTGATGAAGAGGCATCAACGTTGTTTTGGGGGAGATGCATTTCTTTAATTTGTAGAGATTTGGTAGGGCGCCCACAATTTAAAACTTCCTTCTTACCTTCGTCTTTCCACTGTGAAAAAGGTGTTTCTAATAAAATATACACTTTATTATAAGCAGGTTTCATATTTAAAACATTACTGCACTAAACGCAAACAACAATAGACTACACGTGTTTCACAGCCAGGAAGCAGTGACAAAAAAGTGCTCTGTCTACTTCACTTTATGCCCCCTCCACAAACAAACTTAAGCAGGTGACATCACAGTTGCTATAGAAACCATGCAGTAAGCTTGAACCCTCTGAGGTTGAACAAGAAGAAAGCGATTTGCACTTCACTTCAAGTCCACAGTAACAATGTACGCTTGCTTCTACAGCAAAGCACTGCGCAGCACAAAAATTGGGAAATAGGTAGTAAAAACTGAAATACCTGTGAAGATACTTTATTTTAAAAATAAGTGTGGCAAGGTACAAATGTTGGTGAAGTGTCACTTCACCTACTTCCCTTGAACAGCCCCTGTAGTATATTCACAAATGTTATGATCTCAGTACAAAAACAACAAAATAGCATATATAAAAGAAGGTGGCAAGTCATCTTAGACATGTAATGGAAATGGTAATGAAAGACTTATTGAAAAAATTAAATCATGTAACTCATTTAACATCTTTGAATAAATAATCAAAGATGAAGAAGAAAAAGAGTATGAGATAGACAGTATGAAAATAAAAAAGAGAAAGGAAAAATGTGATTTGTGAAAGGATCCAAACAAACTGATAATATAATTTGCACAATGGTGTAGGATATTCTGAAATCAGTGTGTTAAGTGATTATTATTGCTGCTGTTTCAGATTTCCAGAGTAGGACAGGTTTAGTCTTTCAGGAACAGCAACCATTAAATAATGAGTATTTTCATTTCTTGTTATACTGTGTCTTCTGTGAGTTCATAAAATATGTTTTCATACATTTCCAAATTTAGGGGGTTTATGTTCCTTTTATCCTCCCCCTTGCTGGAGGGGAAGTGGAGAGGGTAGTAAAACTGGTTAGAAACAGTGCGGTACAAGCTATTCCCTATAGCATGACCACATGCCAAAATGAAGGCTCTGTATGAACTGAAAGAAAAATATCTTAGAAGGTGGCCAAAATTAATAAAAAATAGTGGATGCCTAATACAGAAAGTGATGGTAAATATTTTGTTAGCTTTACTTGATTAAACCTGTGGACATAGAAAACTGACTGTATCTGAATATGCTTGACATTGTAAACTGTTCAGATTGTAACTGTACAAGGAGAGTTCTGTCATGTTTTACCTGCAGCACCTTTGGCCCAATCCCCCAGCATGAGTTCCCCTGCCTCTCCCCAAGGTTACCATACCCCCATTGACGACGATGACGACGATGCCTACGAAGAAGATGATGGCAGCATCGTCCCACCCCTGACACCAAAAGGAGCAGGCTCGCTTTTACAAGCCCCGACACCAAGTTCAGCCATTATGACAGTGTCGCTGGATGGCTACTTGGAACCACAGCGAATGTCATACAGTTCTCCACCCACATCAGAGTTGATACCCCGTGCTCCCTCACTCGATGCAGACAGCTTTCCTGTGTTCTCACCACCACCTTACGGTGCTGTAGTTGGACGTCGTGCAACCGCCAGCAGCCTCGGTGGTAGTAACCGCCGCAAGTCATCTAGCATTGGCCCTCCATGGATGCCAGCATACATCACCCCTCGTCCCTCCATATGTCTCTCATCGCCGCAGTCCCATCATACATGTAAAGTGACTTTCTCTCTATTTAGCACTCGACACTGTACAATGACTTTGGCACCAAGTAGTTCCAGTCTGCAGATGATGTCTATTGCTTTCACATCTCAATGTTGTATATATTACCTGTGTATAATATGATCTTAAAATCTTATTGGCTAAGAGCGAAAACCTCATATCTGCAATCCTTCTCATTAAAATTTTATAGAAGTATAAGTGCAGGTGTGTAGATACTGGTTAAAAGTTATAATTATGTTGTCCATTAAAAGATGGGATAAAGTCGCAAATGCAATTTTTTCAGACATGTTGGAATACTGGATTACATTATCTCAGTGAAATTTCATGTCTATATCTCTTTATCACTTGACAGTTACACCCTTTTTAATGTGATTTTGTTCACTTTAAAATGTTTCAGCCCCTTTAATTTTGAAAACATTGATTCACTTTTTATACTACGTATTTTTTGTCTCATTAAACGTTTGTACAACTATAATTTTCAAAATGTAGAAAGGCACAGATAAATTAAATTATTGAGTACATTGTTAGTATCATTCACTTTTTAATTTCTGGGAACTACTCAACCTAATTATATTAAATTATATTATTTTAATAAAAAATAATCTTTATAGTGTTCAGAACATTTAAAAAAAACACGAAGTCATGCTTGTAGCTTAATAATTGTTGAAGTTAAAACATTCTCAGTGATGTAAAATGTAAAATATTTAATATGTTACACTAACATGACTTTTCTATCCACTATCTTTTATTTTTACATACCCAGCTTATGCAAACTACAAACTATTCTTACAAAAGCTTATTTTTCTACCTACTACTTCAAGTTGCCCATGTCAAGTGATTAGGCACTTGATTTTCATCAAAGCGACCCAGGTATTCATACGTGGGATGTGGGGTGGCCACACCGGTGCAGGGGCGGGTTTTCTCCAGGTTCTCTGGTTTCCCCTACCATCATTCCACCAATTGCTCCATCACCTTTCCTATAATCTTTTGCCATCATTTCGTATCATCCACTTTCTTGCTCTCACTCCAGGCTTTGGGCTGATCACCCATCCTGGTTCCTCTGTATGATCAACTCCGGTTACAAAGACTGCATATACTGGCCAGGAGAGCTCAAGGTGCTGACCATATCCCACTCTCCTCCATGAGACCCAGTTCATGACACCCGTAGTGGGCAGAGGTGGAAGATCCAGCAGCCAGGCAGTAGACCAGGGTTACACTCAAAGGGCCATAGTGCCACAGGACAGGACTTTAAGTTTTGTTTCTGTCTTTAAACTGTTCACATATAAAAAAATGCTAGACTTTCTTTTTCAGAACTATTGCTGTTTTAAGGCTATTGCTTTTTTTTTTTTTTTTTTTTTTTTTTTGGTGGGAGACAATATATTTAGAAAAAATTACTATTTGTTTTTTAAGTTTCAATAATTAAATAAATCTTGAATCATTAGGTTTTCTGTCATAGCCAATAGGATGATTTTTGTAACCAATAAGTGTTTGTATAAAGTACTTTTTTTTTTAAATGTATATATTCAACTTTCATTGCTATTCATACAATTTTGTGATAAATATTCATACTTTTTTCTGTAGTTTTCATACAGTGCTGTGTATTTTTATTTAATGTGTTGCTTGAATTTTGATTCTTCAGAAGCCAGTACATCTGTACACCATCCAGGTAGCAGCATGAAAATTAAGGGTAATGTGTGAAATATATTACATGTTATTCCAAGCTTTTGGGACACCTATAAATAGCATGTAGAACCGTTCTGGGAGATGGACTCAACACTTCAAGTTTAAACATTGTCTTTGTTACAGCTTTTAATAGTGCTGCTTACTAGAGGTTTCTAAAAAGTAACAGTTTCCTGCTGAATTTTATTTCCTTAAAATGAATACCTAGTATTAATTACAGATAAAGGAGTTGGTTTTTTAAATGGAGGTGATTTTTATTAACAATGTTACCCTTAATATCATTAAATCCCTATAAATGTTATATTTGTGTTCTTATGTACTATGCAACTAAAACTGTGTCACTTTAGCTACACATGCTTTTAACAAGGTGTTGCTCACAAAATTAATTTAATCTTATTACTAATAGCTAATTTGTTTCTGCAATGTGGCATCTAAACTTTTAATTCTAGAAAAAAAGGAAAGAAAGAAAAGAGTGTTGACATGTTACTCTCCCACAAGCTTTTCTACTATCATAAGTTCTCAATTCATATAGAAAGTGAGTCTTCTATTCATTATGCTAATATCAAATAAAGGAATATGGTCTTGAAAAAGAACCATAACATTTGCACATTCTAAGTCAATTGTTACTACCAGGGCCCAGATGTTAATGACCTAACCATTGATAAAATTGTGCTTTGCTTGTGTTCTCCATGGAAAAAACATACAAACAAAAACTACGACCTGTCGTAAACACCCAAACCCTAGTTATTACCGATGAACTAGTAAGAGAAAAAATAAGAATTACATTGCATGAATTGTAGATACTACATGGCAGTCCAACCAAGGAAACAAAATATGTAACAATAAATATTTTGAAAACCGTTAATGTTGCAGAATAAGTTATTTGACAAAATTATTATTTATTTATGACAACAACCTTACTGCTGCTGTTTTTAAACACACAAGCTGTGTGTGGGCAATGTTTAAGAGGTTGAATCAGAAACTGAAAAATTCAATGCCATAGCCGGGATTTTTCAGTTTCTGATTTGACCTCTTAAACATTGCTCACACACAGCTTGTGTACTTAAAAACACCAGCAGTAAGCTTGTTGGCATAAGTAAATAAAGGTTACTTAAGCCCGGGACATAAAGTACTTACAATTGTAAGTTGCCCTTGGGGTATTTATCTCTGATGTGAGATTCCTTTGTGGTTAACCAGGAAAAGGTACAAATCAACTGGGGAATTTAATGTCATACTGCCAAGTTGGCCATGGTAGCTTAATGGTTAGAGCAGCCGCTCAATAAGCGGAAGATCCGTGGTTCCAATTGTGGCTATGGCATTGAATTTTTCAGTTTCTGATTCAACCTATTTGACAAAAATTGTAAATTTTAGTTAGCTCAGTAGATCTCCTGCCAGGGGTATGCAGGGTGCTAACCACATCTTACCTTCCACTATTGCAGCCCATTCATGGTGCTTTTGTGCACAGAAGATGGGCGTAGCAGTTACATGGCAGGTCTTGGCCCTCCATGGGCTATTGTGATGCAGAGTTTTACTTAAATTCTGTGCTCCATTTGAAAGTAGTTGAAAATGCTGCTGCACAGTCCTGTAGACTCATAGTCATCATATTAATATGCATTTTTGTTGCATTACAAAGTACAGAGTTCTTCATTTAAAATCTAACAGGTGCACAGCATTTCACTTGTGTGCGATTGGGTGTTCCAAGCTGACTTTGCTGCTACATAAACTCCGCACGCAAAGCATGTATAACACTCTTATCTTATAGAAGATGCTGGAAATGTTGTCCACCATTGGCTAAACAAGCATTATATAAGGAGAACACATTCTGATTAAGTTGGACCACTGTAATGTTTCCAATTTCATTTCTAATATTTTGTTTTAGTTCTTCCAATGTATGTGGATTTGTCTAGTAAACTTTGTCTTTCAGGTTACTACCTCATACACTGTTAGATCGCGGGAGCGAGAGGGTCATACACCAGCACTAATAACTCTATCTTCAAACACTTCCCTAATTTTATTCGTGGACTCCTCTGCTGTATGGGCAGTAGCAGAATCTTGTTGAAACCACCCATATGATTTCCCTTCTTCTGTCAGTTCATGATAAAATGGGGCCAAAATGTCATTTCGGTACCTCTCTGCATTTACAGTCTGCTCATAGAATATTGGACCAATTATACATCTAGCACTAACAGCACACCAAACTCCAACTCTCTGATCATAATGAGAGATTTTTTTAATGCGATGTGGATTTTCAGAGGCCCAGTACCAACTAGTCGTGTGCACAATGGCAGCCGGTAGTGGGGGAATCCAGCTAGGTTGTGGGAGAGACGAAACACTGTGTGCTCAGTTAGATTTTAAATGAAGAACCCTGCACTTGTGTTGAACATTTATGATGTTTCCTGTATACACACACCTGCACTGTAACAAACACCTGTGCCTACTAAGATTCTTGAATGTTCTCTTATTAATACATAAATGTTACCATCAAAGATACTGGTTTTGGAAAGAAAAGTGCTTTGGAAATGCTGCTGTAATTTATGGATCTTTCTGAGAACTTTCTAAATTATCCTCACACATTTGCAGTCACAGCAGAATTTAATGCCAAGTACTAGAATAAAAGGTTCCTTTGATTTGATTATGGAAGTACCTGGGGATCACTAAAGCCGTTTTGTATAAAATTATGGTTGTGCACTAAAACATATTTTTTCTTTCCTTTAAAAGGAACAAAACCTGTTCACACAACTGGTCCAAGATAAATAATTCAAAAGTTTTCATGGTATTCACTATTTTTAATTTAATTTAAAAAAGTAAATGCAAAGAAATTGGCTACAAAATTGAATGTGTTATTGCAGAACTTTCTAAAATGTTTTGCCGTAAAACATTATGCTTTATCTTTTATTCAGCATACCTTAATTTGCCTAATTATGAAGACTATACCTTTGATAATGAGCTGTAAAATATAAATTTTTTTCTAGTATAAAAAAATGTTTATATAAGCTTTTTTTTACAAAATGTTTTGAAATTAGTGAGTAGTTAGGTGTACAGGATTTTGTGTGTTAATCAACAAAAACTTGTATATAGGCATATTATTGTGTTTAAATTTCTGACTTGTGTAAATGAACATGTACTAGCATGCATGTAAATAGAACCATATTGAACTGGATAAATTCTTCAATGTGACTTTTTTTTCTACTGTTTCCTTTTAGATATTCTAAGCCTTATACAAATTGCATTTAGTTAGGTTTTTCTGTATAAATATGGTAACTTTCTTTAATTTCTTATAAATACAAATACTTTAGGCTTCTTTATCCTTCGTATATTATAATCTTGCTATGTAGAACTAAACAATTTACATACAGTGACTTCAGAAAGTGTTTGTCTCCACATAAAAAAAAAATTATCAGTCAAATCAAAAGACAAAATTCTCAGGTTTAATATGCAGAAAGAACAAATTATATTACATTTTACATGTTTTACAATTTTACAGATTTTCTATGTTATTAATTTTATAATACATTGAAAACTGCACTGAGGTTTCAACCTTTTCATTTGTAGCATTTCAAATTATTTTTTATGCTGTTTTATTGAGTCACTGTATGTGCAACTATCTGGCTTAAATTAATCAGTAATCATTAAGATGAGGTATATTTTTACAGTAAGTACCAATAATTTTATAAAACATAACAAAACATTTTCCAAATACTTTTTTATCATTCATAACTTTACAGCTGTCACTACTTCTACCCTTAATTACCTCCCTTGTTAGTCACTTATCATAAGGGAAAACCAGTTTTTGTAAGCCTTCATCAAAGAATGGTGCCACCTGATATAAAACCCAAGTCTGCACTTCTTTGTTAACATTGCCATGTTTGAAATGTTTCCCACAAAGGGATTTCTTCAAATGAAAAAACAGATGAAAATCCCTTGGTGCCAAATTGGACTGTAGGACAAATTTTTCCCAACCAAATGATGCGATCAGATCTTAAGTTTAGGCTGTGTGTGCCCGGGCATTGTCACTCATTGTTTACCCATAAACTCACAAATTAAGGATGAATATTTACTAACATAACATTTCTGTATTCAAAAAACGAATCACTGATCTGATTTCATGGTCAGCAGGTCATTCCATTATTTTGAACTTTTCAAAATGCTCAAACAATAGGAAAAAACAAAGTGACAGTCACTCATAGCTGTATGTGATTTCCTGATGAATTGAGGAAGAGATTGCAAATGCTCAAAATCTCAACTGCAACTGCAAAATATTTAAATGGTACTTACTTTAAAAACATGTCTTGTATTTAATTTTATTATCTGCAGGTGTTAATAGATTTATTCCAACATGTTATGTGAACAGTTCTTGTATAGGTCCATGGTTGGCTTATGTATATGTATTGTTCACCGTCAGTTCTTCCATCAGTGAAAAACACTATTTGACATTTTGCTATGTACTAATTATAATGTGATGATCATATCAGAGGTTTGTTGAATGTTGGGTAACAGTATGTGGACATGAAACACACTGAAAGTCAGATTTTATAAATCTCAATCACACTGCTGTTGGAATAAAGCTATTCATTCAAGTGCTTCAACATCAGACATATTGCACATTTAGTATTTAATATACCTCAGAAAGCAGCCCCAGATTAATCTTTTCTTCTTCCATGACTGGTGACCAGGATATTGCAAACATTGTTATTGTTTGCCCTTCATTTTGTTTGTAGTTGAATTTTGTGTAGCTCTTAGTTTTGAATATTTTAAATTATTTTACAGCCTTTAGGTAGCTCTGCTGACTTCTTAAAAATGCATAAGTTTGTATTTTTATAATAATAATCACTAGGCTACAGTGCAAATTGGAAAGGGATTCTATGTGTACATTTTCCATTGCTTGGTGAATGGTTTATAAATTTGTGAAATGCTTTCACTTTTCCTTTTTTAACAGTTTTTGCTTCCTGCAATATTAATTCTGCATGAAGAAGCATAGCTACCATCTTCAAAAGCTGCTTTTTGTGTATAATTACAGAAATAATCCATAGACATCCATAAATTACGTTTTCTAAATTTTTCTGTATTTTCAGGTATTTGAAATTATTCCTTGAGATAATTCATAGAAACCTAAATTGTTTAGTGGTCATCCACATTAACGATAGCGCATTGGCACAAAAGCAGCTGGAATTGTTGATGGTTGTGAACATAGCTGCAGTTTTGCAGTGCCGTGAAAGTATATTTGCATACTGCAGTGACCATTGTAAAATGAACACATTTTATTGTGAACTATGCACTTTTGAATTGGTTGTGAATATGGCTCCTCCTTTAATCACTGATGTTACCCTGGCTGCTGGATACTTGGCAATTATGACTATGCAATGAATTTCATTGTAGATTATTTGTAGATGAAGATGTCCATCAAATTTATCATTCACACCTTGGTGGTAGTCATTACAGACATTATGAGGCCATATAATTTAGAGTGGACACTATACTAGATAATCTTCATATTCTTCAAATCTTCAAATTCAAGATTTTTTCAGAGAAGTGTTCAGTAAGCTCACACTCTGGATGACTTCCTTTTGGTGGCTAGGCAAGGGATGCATTTCCTCAGTTGCATCACTGGTGGCTATCCATGACACCACATCAACCAAACAATGATGCAACTATGCTGGAAAGCAACTGAGGTAACTGTCATAGAGATGGACATAATGGATGGCCAATTCTCAATGAGGGTGATGGCGAAGGCAGACACTATACTGAGTAATATTGCCTTGTGGCACATCTACTTCCCAAGTCACAATAGTAGACTGTTCAATGATGGAATCCTGTCACTATTATTGATGTTAAAGTCTATAACAAGGGAATTAGTACAAGTTGTGAGCACAATTGCCAACAAGTTGTGGTTTGCATGTAAGAATTTTACATGTACATTACAAATAGTGCACAATATTTACCATTAACAAGTACCTACTCTTTACAATATTGTGCATGTTCAGTCACTGAGTTCAAAAAATGGATTGTTGGTATATCTTGGCAAAAGATTATGAGGATGACCATGTCCACAGAATATAAAATGTCAAAAATAGTTTATCACAGTAGGAGTACTTCATGAATGCCTGGGTTAAGTAATCTTCTGAGTCACACTGCTTCTGAACATCAAAAATACGTTTGGAAGGTGCTTGAAACCTTTCTGGTCTCACGTCATCATATCCAGCTATGGTCTAGGAGTACTGAACAAAGTCTGTGAAAACTGAAGAATGGAACTGCTTCTGTAGAATACATATCAGCAATGAAATTGAATCCCTCCATGATGGTATGAACTAACAGTCGTTTAGGATACTGTGATCTTCAATCTGCTTCAGCACCGCCTTGAACTGTCAGAAGAATAGCACATTAAGTAGTTGAATGTAAGATGTGCACCCAGGAAGATGGTTTTGACTGTATACTCCATGTTTTGAGGTCGGATAGCATCGATACAAGTAACTATCATATTTTTACCTGGTGGCAAAATTTGGAACTAATTGTTTTTGGGGACGTAATTTGCAAAGGCATTGCTGTTACTGTTATTTCAACCCTAGGATACACTGCAAATAACTACATTAACTAGAGAGAGACTATTTATGATGACTACATTCATATTATCATGTTAGATATCGTCCATTGTGAGGAGAATATCAAATCTTCGTAGCTTACAGTGTTGTAGGCGATGGCACTTAGTTTATACATGTTTATAATCACCACCTCAAACATATTCATATAAATCAAACCATATTGGCTATTGTGATCACAACTTATACTAACTCCCTTGTAAGTTTTGGGTTGGCACAATAGATTTAGGAGATTTAATGTTCAAATATTTAACTAGTGAGGTCAGGTACTTTATCATTGTGCCTTCAATACCACATGAGACTGCATTCCCATTTATTACACTAATGATATGAGGTACAAATTATCAGACTGTATTTTTAAATGACTAGAAGAGGATCATAAGACAGTTTTGCAACCCATGCCTTAAATACCATGTTCTCAATGTTTATACAGTCAGCACTGAGATGGTAGGCATAAGCAATCCTATGAGAGTGACAGATAAGCCAAACTGTTTGCATAATTTGGTATATTATGTGGATTTCATGGCATATATTGATTTTGACAGGAGACATAAGCCTTCTGTTTGCTACTGATGTGCAATTTTGAACCAGTCGGTAATTCAGGAAACACTGAAAATGGTGATTAAATGTGAAGATGTAACTAGGACTTTATTAACAGCATGTATCTTTATTCAAGACTGATTGGTCAGGCAAAATTTTGAATTGTACTTGTAGAAACAAAATTGATTACATGGCACCCATATAGTGGGTAGATAAAATTACATTGATGGTTCCTGCGGCTCGTACCACTTGTCGTGTTGGATGATACCCAAAAATTCTAGCCTAGTGTGTTTCCAAAACTTTAAGGGATACAGTTGCCACCTGATTGTCCATGCACTGATAAAAATATCTGGCATTAAATATCCTATATCTGTCTTGCCAAGCCAGAAGCTCAGAATTGTGACATCAGCGACAATCGCAGGATTCCAACTATCCTCCCGGAGCCATTGCCAAACAGGCTAGTGTCATCTCCTGTGATGACCCAGGACGTAGGTGCACCATAGGTAATGCTACCCATATAGTGTCTGCCTTTACCGTCATTCAGAATAAGGGTTATGTTCTTATCCGTTATGTCCATCTTTATAACATTTACCTCGGTGTTAATGATGTTGCTTTACATAGGGGTTGTGTCATTGTTTGTTTAGCATGAGATAAGGAGAAGCACCAGCAATAGCCACTGAAGGTAGGTGTCATCCAGATTGGTAAGCTTGGTAAACACCTCTTGGAAAAAATCTTGAATTTGAAGGTGCTCATGTCTATAGTATCCATTCTAGATTGTGTGTGGATGACTATCTCCTTTCCACCTTTCAGGAATACCATGAAGGGGTGTGATTGACCAATTTGGTGGATGCTCCTGCTCCGTATAATTTGCATTGTTGTAATTCTTTGACGTCCAGCAGTCAGGGTAACATCAGCTATTAAAGGACGAGCTATATTCATGACCAATTCAAAGCTGCGAAGTTCACAAGCAAATTTGTGTATTTTATAGCACACAGTGCTAATGCTGGCAGTGTGCCAATGCACTTTCCCATGCTGTAAAACTGCAGCCATTTTCACAATCAACAAACTCTGACCTCTTTTGTGCCCATGCACAACATGGCCTAACATTAAGAAACACATCACAGCCATTCAAAACAACTCCATTACCTTGGAGTTAGGTTTGATGAGAAGTGGTTATGTTAGCTTTCTGCAGTTCATGGGTAAAAGTAGCAGTTTTACACATTATTGTGTGTTAAAACTTGCCAACTTAGTTTAAATGATTTATCCTCACATCTGTAGCGGGGTCTAAATGGTACAATATCTTCTTAAATTGAGTGCCATCATACATAGTTCAGTGGAAGGATGGCCTGAAATTAGGAGAGGAGGCTGTAACATAAAACACTGTAGTATATAAGGAAAATTGAAGCTATTAACAGTGAAGCAACAAGATTCTAAAGTAAGAACAAATTAGAAACTAAAAACTTCACTTATCTTAGTAATGTTGCATGTTCTCCTTGAACAAGCTAACCCAGGGTTTCAAGTTGTCTCCAACTCATTCTCAAAGCTATATATTTATGTTATATGGTTGACTGTTTACACTTAGCTCTCGGCTACTATGGACTGCTTCAAAAAGTGAATTGCTTTCATCATCAGTGCTTGGTTGAGTGGTGATCATCACTGAATTTGAATTAGACATGGTATTACCCTTTTGTGGTCGATGATGGAAGTTCATGTTAAAGTCTGCTGCTAGAATTTAAATGGAATTTCAGATGGTGTTGCTGCATTAATTTTGAATATATTTTCTCAGTTGGTTAATTTACATGGAATGGTAGACTGAGTAATTTAATTTCTGATTTAATATATGGTGCTTTGACCAAAAGGATCTACCACCACTGATGTTTCCACATGTATCAATTTGATATTCATCTGATGTTCCTTCAACTGTAATTCTAGTTTTATTTTGGTTTTACCATAAAAGTTTTCACATGGCTACTTGAATATATAATGTATCTTCATTGTTAACAATTTCAGTGACAGAACAATTTTAATAGCAGCAAGAGTCAGCTGTATAGATCTTTCTGTCTCGTTTCAGTAACCATTGTAATTCAGTGTTACAAAAATTTGCACCTTTTTCAGAAAAAATGTGTATTTTCATTGTATTTATATTATTCACAAATTTTTATCCAGTACTTATAAATGAATATTTTTTTCCTCTTATCAACATTCTTTTGGCCCCTTTTTCAGTTTGCAATGGAATTTAACCAATTCAATTAACAAAAATGAGAAAAGTCCAGTCCAGTTACTTTTTTCTCACCTTTTCTTCTAAAACATTTGCACAAACACACAGTTCTCTTTTACTGATGTTGACACAGTCTTTAGTCTTCTGTCATATTACAACTTACAACTGTTTTCTTCTTGTAGCCTTGAATCAGTCCTTTCACTGCCTATTCACTTTCTCTGCCTCTCGAACACTGTGATGATACAGTCACTCAACCTCATAACGGTTTTTTTCCTTCACAATACAACAACACAAGCGGTTGATACACATTCAAACTAAGAACTGGCCAACTCTAACTCTTGTCCATAACTCACTTCTCTGCTCATTGTTTTGCCTCCTTATTTAACAAGAATGATGTAACACAGTCCTTTCTCAAACTTCTACAAATACACCGGCTGCCGGACACTTCTCGAATACTCTGGAAAACTCTTTGTGTTGCTGCTTGGTTGTTGTTAGTCATGTGTTTACTCATGTGAGTGGTGTGGGGAAGCTTGACCTTGAGCAGCTTTGTTACGAGCTGTGGCAGTAGAGTGGAGCAGCCTGGCAAACATATTTTACTGTTTAGTTCGATATATGTACATTTTTATTTTTTGAAGCCAATACATTTTTGAAGTACAACATTATGGGACCAGTTCTTTATTGAAATACATATTTCAAACACTTTTCACAGCATTTGCTCAAACGTGATAACCTAACTTGCAAAATATCTTAAAAAGAAATAATTTTTCTGAGTATGTGTGTGTTAGACACAGGAGAGTTATAAGAGGTTGTAAAATTTCCGAAATATGAGAAGATTAATTGTTCCATTTTGACCTCGTCACAGATAAATGTAACCAAAAAAAGAAAAGGTAGACTGTGAGGGTTAGTGCAGTTCATTTTTAGCTTATGTAAGTGTTGCTAAACACACAAACTATTATTATATGTATTCAAATTTTAGTTAAAATATACAAGTATTTCAAGCAATATTTTTATAGTATATTAAATGAGATATGATATTTGCAGCTATCCGTTCTGGTGACTATTACATGTTTGAGGAGTTGGATGATGATGTTCTTGAAGAGAAAGAAGAATCTTCATCGGATGATGATGGCGATAAGAAAGAAAAAGAAGTAACACTTTTTAAGGTAAAGCTAACTTGCTTATAAATTATGCACATAAAGAGTTGGACGTTAAAATGCTGTTCCTTTATTCTTCATACAAAAGCTTGTCTTTGAACTTCCTAATGATGTATTTAATAATTTATTTTAATGAGAAAAGTGGCAGGTCACAGATTTTATTAATGGTTTTTCTGTGTGTGATGCCCAGTGCTTTAGTTGGAAAAAAGTATTTAGGGGGACTTGCTTCTATAGGAGCTTCTAAAGAAGGCTGGTGTACATCAGCATACAAAAGTTCTTGCACATGATAGGCAGTTTCATTTGCTGACCTTGTTTGTGCTCACAGCCAAGACATGACATGGGGCAATACATTGAATATGTTCAATGGCGGTGCCATGTTTCTAATGAGCATCAAAGCACTGGCTCATTCAGTTCAGAGACTATTTCTTCAATCTGTCATGACTTTTTTCATGGTGCTGAAAGCTTGTTCAAAATGGATGTTTATATGGGTATCGTTTCAATAATACACACTTTATAGCTAACTTTGACTTTACATCTCACTTCACCTTATCTCACACATTGCAACGGCAACAAAATTCTTTGATTGGAGGCTCGAGCCATCTACTAACTTTCTATATATGTATACGAGGCCTGTCTAAAGAGTCACTGACCTTAATTTTTGCAGCACAAAGTAGTGATGCTAAGGCAGTGCCACTGTGCATGGTGGCAAGAGGAACCTTAATGTACATGTTTGAATTTTCTCACCACACTTGCATGTGTCAGTCACTGGCTGCAGGTCACCAGGTGCTGTTATAAGATTGTTTTTTCACAAGATGACTGAACAAATTGAACAAAGATACTGCATCAAATTTTGCCCAAAGCTAGGTGATTCTCAAAAAGAAATAGCTTTTAAAGTTCAGTGGTTCTTTGGAAATGATGCTATCGGCGTAATGCAAATTAAAGAGTGGTTTAATCAATTCAAAAATGGCCACACTTTGGTGGAGACTGATGAGCATCCTGGGAGGCCACAAACCACTTGAAATGCTGCTGTTGTTGAGAAAGTGAGAAATCTGACACTGGGAGATCAATGTTTGACCATACGAGGGATTGTCGAAGACATTGGAATCAGTAAAGGTTTTGCACATGCAATTTTGTGTGATGACTTGAATATGCTCAGAGTGGCTGCAAAGTTTGTGCCCAAGCTTCAGTAATTCATTGCAACTGATCCAGACTTTTATGGTAAAACATGAACTTCTGGTCAATTGCCAACCTCCCTACCCTCCAGACATGGTTCCTTGTGACTTCTGGTTGTTTTCGCAACTGAAGACACTATTGAAAGGATCCCATTTTGAGAGCAGAGAAGAGATAATGAGGAATGTGATGGTGAAATTGAACGCCATCCCAAAAGAAGCTTTCCAGAAGTAAAAGGAGGGTGGGCTAAGTGTGTGAACACATAAGGGAACTACTTTGAAGGGGATTAGGGTCCCAATCCCATCAGGTAAATAATCTATTTTTTCTGGTTATAGGTTGAATACCTTTTAGACATACCTCGTATATGTAAAACAAAGGAAGTTTTTAGACATTTGATGAAATATTACTATAATGCTTTTGGCTCTTTTTCATAGTAAATTATGAGGAAATAGACTTAAAAAAAAATAAACCCCAAACATTTGAGAGGCCACCATTCTCCCAACTCTCTCAAACTAAAGCACTGGTAATGCCATTTTTTCCCAAAATGTTTTATAGCTTGTTGAAAATTTCTGCAAAAATTAATTGTGAAACTGACTTCCAGAAAAATGGAATGTTTACTGCTAGTTCACACTGATATTCAGGATACTTATCAATGAGCATGCACTGGTGACACTATTATTGTGTTTACACTCATACCATATATGCTGGTTAGTCAGAGCACACTTAGTTCCTATGTTGGCAGCAAATAAACAAATGCAATGCTGTTTGTCCTTAGCAATACATTTTTGCATTTGTTTTAAAGAAAGTGAGAAACCATACATAGAAACTATAATGCTTGCCACTACGCCCCTTTAAATAAGGTTATGTCAACTTCTTAAGGAAACAGTTTGAATCATTATATTTTGGATATTATGAATCCCCTGTTTAACTCTGCTAGTTCCTTGATACGGCGTTGAAGACGGATATGGAACAGGCCACAGAAATGGCACTTGGCACAAGTGGCCATGGTACACAAGCAGAGGATCAGCAACGTGCTGTTACAGCTGCGCCAATACCTCGTAACAAATCTTCCTTCTTCACAGCAGAAACAGAAATTACAGGCCAGGCTCCAGCCAGCAGTCCCTCTTTACCCAGCGATGTGAGTTTGATAATCTGATGTTTACTTCTCTCCGCTTGTTTACATTCTTCGCTAGGTGTAGTATCTCTTAGATCATGGAAGTCTCTCTTTTACACACGCAATAGCATGTTGAGCACTTCAGTAATTCAACTTTTCTGTTTCAAGTACTTCTTGAAGTACACAATATATCTTAATTTCTTAGCATGGATAATCACTTTTCTCTGTCTTTCTTTCTCATTTTGACTTTCATGCTTGCTTATGCAATGATCTTTATATTATTTTGCTTCTGCTAATAGATGTGCTTTTGCAAAGATATTCTGGGGCTTTATGCACATTTTTTAACAGAGATGAAGCTAGCTTACTGAATCTTACATTTCATCTTATTCATCTTATAACATAAAAATATGGTGCTCTCTAAAAATCGGTTACTATACTGCTATTGCTCTATCAATATATTAAATATTGGAGAGCAAGAGGATTAATGACTTCATTGTCAGAAATCCAGCGTTAGCTAACAACAACATTTCATCTTATACATAACAAGGCACTAATGTATTTGGTAGCTGTAGAAAATGTTGCTTCAGTCTTAAAAAGGTAGTCCATTTATAATACATGATGGTTCTAACATTAAATGTTCAGATTTAATGCCTTCATAAATTAAAAAGGGTCTTTTTATACATATTTTTTTAAAAAATTTCAGCATTTTACACTTTAAACCTCAGCTTTAAACGTAGTTGGCAATCATGTCATCAGCAGGTGCCTTCCCAAACTATTTTTAATAAGCTTTTTTCCAAGTTCAATGTTTGGCTTTTTTGATTGTCATACAGTATCAAAGATTTTTTAAATTACAGAGGCAGCTATAAAAGTAATACCATATTTATGATACTATTGTAGAAACTATTTTAGACCATGTATTGGGTGTTCAATTATATTTGTGTTCTTCCTGTTTCATGTCTCTGTGACTGCATTTAGAATCCATTGATTCATCACAAGAATTGTTGAATTTAATTTAAATTATTTTTGCACCATTTTATGTCTTTTATGTTACTGAAATAGATATTCAAACTCAACTAACATCCTATTGTTGGGACACCAGGCAGAGAATGGACAAGGTCTAAGATCTAGAGCATTAACAAACAACATACTACTGAAACAAACCAATTTAGTTGAGTTTCAATACTTATGTGCTTGAGCAAAAGGCAATTCTATAAAAATTGTAGAAAATAATCTTTATAAATGTTATTTTTGGATCCTCCTTCCTATGTAAATCCAATTTTATTATTACAGCACTGTGAATCTTTGCTAAAACATGGAAGTAGGATTAACAT
Organism: Tenodera sinensis; assembly: GCA_030765045.1. Classification (NCBI taxonomy): domain Eukaryota; kingdom Metazoa; phylum Arthropoda; class Insecta; order Mantodea; family Mantidae; genus Tenodera; species Tenodera sinensis. The sequence goes on along the minus strand of CM060963.1, from coordinate 49,537,728 downwards.
TATAGAATAGTATTTTATAAAATTGTTATTTTTAGTTGTAGTTGTTAAACTAGTTTAATGCATTTATAAAAGTTAGCTAATATAAAGTGATTTGAAGTAGTTTTGTTTCCTATACAAACCAAAGACAGCATTATCTACCAAGTTATGAACAATTGCATGTGTAATTATATTGTGGACTAAAATATAGCATGTTTCTGCACAAAAGCTATCTTTAGAGAAAAAAATAAAATAAAAGATAATTGCCAAAAGTGCAAAAAGGGAATGAAGCTTCTTGCACACAGTGTGCAAGTTTCATGCAGTGTGGTTGTTTAGTAACCCAGTTATGTTCAAGGTCATTTTGAGTCACTTTTTTACACTCACCTTCACTTAAATTGTTTTAAAAACAGGAAACGCTTTCCTGAAAGCGTTTCCTTCGTTGAAAGCGTTTCCTGTTTTTAAAACAATTTAAGTGAAGGTGAGTGTAAAAAAGTGACTCAAAATGACCTCAAACATGAAAAATACTTCATGTTAATAGTGCTTCTATTTGTAATATTCAACCTAGTGATGATCACATGTACACATGATTAGCTTGCAATGAGCATGTTCAGCTGGCTATGGCTGTGACTGCCAGCTGTCAGTTCCTGTCTTTTGTTCATGCTGTAAAGACTAGTTTGTTCATTGTGCATCTCAAAAGTGAAAGCTCCTTCAAACATCTGTTGTCCGTGAATTAATTTGGAGCATTGTTATTATTATTATTGTTGCTATTCTTGTCTTCTTATCGAAGAATTCACCCTTAAAGAATTTGTATGTACAATACATACAGTGGAACCATGGTTATCCAAGCCCAGGTTAACTGAGATTCCCTTTTATGAATTGTGCAACGCAAAGTACTTTGTATGTAATGTAAAAATAGAAACAGCACACAAAGAAATGCAGGGGCGGAGGGTAACATTGAAGACATTGAAATGGAGAATGAGAAAATCAGTCACAGTGAAGGATGCAAAGCAATAGAAAAGACCTTCCAGTACCTTGAGCAACAAGGAACGACTCCAATCAAGCACCAACTTGACTGGTAAACCAACTACCAGGCATAAACATGTTTGTAGAGGTCTGCAATCAACATACATTCTGATACAAAGCAAAGCCAGTGACAAGTTCCTAGAAGAACAATGGCAGAAACTGACCCCGTCCTTTACCACACCACAGCTGCAACTGAAGAACTGCTTTGAACTCCAACATCTCTACACCCAAGGAGCCATTCATGGCTTCCACCACCACATCTGCAACAGAAACAATTTCTGTTACACTGACGTGAATGTATTTCTGTCCTGTGCAATAAACCCTATTACAGTACCACCTGTGTGAGTGCACTGAAAGAATACTACCAATCTCACAATATTCAAATGAATGCTTATGATCTCTCACATATATTTTATTGTACACATGTTTAAATCAATAAGTTCTTAAGATAAGCACTAACTTCCTTTCATTATTTCTCATTATCTATCCCATCAATCATTATAATTATATTGTATGCATTCCAAGTATGTTTAATCAAAATGCGTGGAGACCAAGTTTTGGCATCAAATGATTATACAGGAGACATTCCAAGTCATTCTCCATATGCAGCATGATGATAAGAGTGGATATCATCCTTTTAACCAATAATTTCTCTGAGTAAGTTTTTTAAATCAATTATCCTTAGAACATAAAGTAGAACCCTGCTAATCTGAATTGGCAGTGTGGACTGTTCAGATTTGGAAATGTTTGGATTATCTAGAAAAACAAGAAAAAAATGTACTTAGATTCAGCTATAGGGTTAGTAAACATGAAAATGTTAATTAATAGTGACTAAATGCATTATGTACAGGCACATTGCCTATAGCAAAGTTCTGCAAAACATTTTTGAGTGATAAACATTTCGTTCCGATATGTGTAGTTTCAATTATGCTTTTATTAGTTCTATAATGAAATAGAAATGCTTTCTCTACAGCACAAATAAACTTTTTATTGTCTTTTCTTAAATTATGGATTTTGTGTTTAGATGATCTAGAATTTTGGATTCGCAGGTTTCGGACTAGCAGGGCTCTACTGTTTTACATTAATGAAATTTCTTACTTTTGGATTGAACAGTAAATCGGTATAAGTTGTTCATGTGTAAAAATTGCCTTTGATCTATTACTTACTTTCTGGTTATCATGTGAACAAGCATGCAATGTCTTTGAGGTTATTTGTCACTTAATTTCTCCAATTCCGCATTGTGTACATTTTTTTAAATATGCCCGGCCACTTCTAATGCCCCATCCATCAGTGAAAAATATTGGAGAGCAAGAGGATTAATGACTTCATTGTCAGAAATCCAGCATTAGCTAACAACAACATTTTTAATTAAGCCAAAATAGTTCCTACCTGTGTAAAAGATTTAAATTAACCTACTTTTCAACCTGAAAACAGGTGACTTTATTAAAGTTGTATTGTAATTAAAGATAAAACTTTTAGTAAGAATGGTGACTAGTGTTATCGGTTTAGGACAAACCTCAGTTCAACTATAACCTGTGCATAACAAACTTAGTTCACAATGAGAACATGCTTTATGTATACACAGACAGCTGCAATGTTTAGACAATATGTTATGGACTTTTGGCGTTTGTAATGTAGTATTTTTCTCTGGTGCTGGAGATGTTTATCATGCTGCAGAAAACTGGAAATTTGTGAGAGACTATGAATAAAAATAAGATCTTCCTCACTTAAAAAATTGTATTCACTCAAGTTTATCAATAAAAACATTTACACCTCAATGAAATCTCACGCAGACCTGACCTCAGAGCAGAAATTTATATTTACAAACCAATGAATAAGACCTTTCACTTACCAGATGATTCAGCTCTTGACATAAATGATACATGGGCAGAGATGAGGAAAACAGGAAAGAAGAAGAATGATTGATGCTGTATTTGCAGCAGCAATAGATCAACTGTTAGAAGACTATGATTAATTCTGTGTTGTAATTAATTTAAACCAAGCAAATTCTTTATAACATTGAAAGCAAGAAAGTACATCAAGCTTCATAGTTAAAATAATAAGAAGAAGAAATAATAGATGAAATAATACATGGTTGATAATTTGCACTTTTATTGTTTATTTTAAGCTGCATGGAAATGAATATGCACTAAAACAATCATTTAATGAAAGCTACTTATCTTAAACTTTATTCAAAGTACATCAGAGTGATCCATTTTCCTTGAGGCTAAATTTGTGAGAGATTTGAAAAGTTATGTTAGGCTGTTGGATTGATGCTTAGCTGTTTCTTGCAGATCTGAATATTTGTCTTTATAGATATGAATGTTATTGTGTATTGATTAAAATTAAAACTTGTATTGATGGAAATAGTCTTAAGCAATATTTAATCCTCATTCATGGGAATATAAGGCAAGCAGCATTGAATCCTGTCTTTTAAAAATTGAGTTATCAGAATAATGCCCTAGTGAAGCACTGGAGAATGGTACAACTGAATTTTTACAGTGGTTGCCAACTTAACAGAGTTATATCACTTGTTCAAAATGTTTACTTTTATTAACAGATGGCCTCTACAACTGCAGAAAGCAAAATGAGTTATCCTTCTCATCATCCTTCTGAACCTGACAAGGGATCTGTAAAATCTGAGCACCCAGAAGAAGCAGGTTAGTGCTAGTATCAAAGTCCTCCTTACTTACACAAATGATAGGAAAGTATAAACAAAGCAGTAATTGTCCTTGCCTTCCCAGGACATGCCAAATGGCTATTTGCATGAAGGGAACCAAATGTCAGTATTTATTGTATGTAGTGCTGTGACAAGTAAACTGTCAAAATTATGTTTTTATTGTCTGAAGAGCTTTGTACAAGCTATCTGACATGATTGGAAAATGTTCAAGGTTTACAGTTTTACTTGCATTAAACATTGACTCTCTCTTCCACCATAAGAAAAACACATATGCATATATTATGAGCAGGTAGGTTTATCCATCTTACTTTATGTCAGCGTTAGTCATTTAACAAAGTTCTAAGCCTTTCACGGCCGGTGTCAATACTAGATGCAATATTAACCGGGCTTGTAGGCCGTGGTCTATTGGGTTCCTTCTTCTTCCCAAACGTTTTGTCTGCGACTACGGCAGACATTTTCAGTGGCGGCGAGGTCGAAGTTTCCTAGTGGAGATCTCAGAACCGACTGCGCTGGTCACCACCAGAGGTGCTGTACTTATGTCGGCGACTGGAGGGGAGGTATGTTGTGATAGGTCCGGGTGGCCAGTGGGCTGGACTTGTACCAGCGGAGTACTACAAGGAGCTGGCGTCTGATTGGCTGGAGAGGGGTTCTGGATTTTTGTTTTTGTTAACACTGTTTGCCATATTCTGTTGAGTTTAAGTCCTTCCTCTTTGCGATTGATATTATTTTTGTGCTTGTGTATTTCAATGGCTTCACAGAATAAGCGAGGATAGTAGTGGGATGTAGATGCCAGAATATCTGTGTTACCATATTGGATGATGTGTTCCCCTTCTTCGAGTATGGCATGTTCAGCAATTGCTGATTTTTCAGTTTGACCCATGCGACAATTTCTTCTGTGTTCTTCAATGCGGGTTTTTATACTACGTTGTGTGGTTCCGATGTACACCTTGCCACACGAACAAGGTATTCTATATACTCCTGCGGTGGATAGAGGATCCCTGGGGTCTTTGGCGGAACGGAGTATGTTACAAATCTGTTTAGTGGGCTTGTAGACGGTGTCAATGTTGTGGCGTTTAAGTAGTTTGCCTATGCGGTCTGTGACTGATCTGATGTACGGTAAAAAGGCCTTGCCCTTCCTATTGTTTGTGGCTGTTTCTGTGATGTTGGGACCTTTACTAGGGTGTAATGCTCTCTTAATTTCTCGTTTTGCGTAGCCATTAGAGTGGAGCGCTGACTCTAAGTGTTGAAATTCCTGGTGTAGAACTTGTGGTTCGCAAATGCGTGTAGCTCGGTCTGCCAGAGTTTTAATCATAGCACGCTTTTGTTTCGGATGGTGGTTGGAGTTCTTGTGAAGGTAGCGGTCTGTATGGGTCGGCTTACGGTACACCTTGTAGTGCCATAGTCGCAGACGAAACGTTTGGGAAGAAGAAGGAACCCAATAGACCACGGCCTACAAGCCCGGTTAATATTGCATCTAGTTAGTCATTTAAGTTATGCAGTGTGTTTGTAGATTGGTAGTGGCACCGACCAGGCAAGGGCTGGCATGCCCTCTACCAGTCTCATGTAAACAACCAGTGAGTCATGGGAATGGAACACTAACTACTGTACTAATTTACATTAGGCTTACCTGCATCATGACAGATAATGAAATTAATAAACTTTGTGACATCTGTCCTTTAACTCTTTAATTCCCTAACTAAATATCTGCCCCTTTCAGCTAATTCCTACCTGCAGGATCTTCCAGGATAGAGCAAGGTCACATAAATCAACACATACATAAAGAAAAAATTTATTTAAAGTAATTTAAATGATTCAAACAGTATATAATTAAGCTAAGATAAAACTTACTAAGATATTGTATTAAGCACTTGTGAAGTTGTCTTGTTAAACTTCAGAGAAATAATATACACAATTTTAAAACATAACAAGTCATCGCTTAAACAATTTCTCAACCTAAGATTTCTTGGTTCTCACAATTAATTACAGTCCTGTTAATGATTGCTTCACATAAAACCCACATACACCATTTAAAACTTGACCTTCACTTCTATTAGCCTTCACAATCTTACTACAACCCCTGAATGCTCCTATACCTGACCAAAAGTATTTAATATGTAAACACATTAATTACACTCTCCTTTAATACTTATCTTCACAGGGTTCATCGATACAATTGGAGAATACGCCACTGGTTCCTGACCTCCATTAAATGCAAACAGTTGTCTTCGAACTGCTGGGTTGGCAAGGTCAAGTTCCCTTGACTCCCACACCTGACTACTAGTGAACTCAGTATCATGTTAACTCTTTCTTCTTGCTAATGTAGACATCACTTGTTGCATACCCTTTCCTAAGGGGTTACAACATATGACAACTTGGCTGATTATGTACACGTATATGTATAAAAACCTTACTCGTAACTCTAACACCAAGTTCTGGCTAACCATTGCTCCATCGGTGAAGTCTAACTCGTGTCCACAGTGTGCAAAGGCCACACTGCCTTAATACTCTCGTCATGCCACCTGTTGCTGCTTTCATAAAGAGTGCATGACATCAGCCATTCCAAGATTAAGACATACCCCCTGGCTGTTATGTTAAACATGGTATTACTCTTAATACCATTACAACTTCAATGTGAACACATTCCCTATACCTCTGAAAACAATTCTGGCTTACTCACAGAAGTTCACGTTGACTAATTGCCTGTATTTATTTCATGATTTTGTTCTTCAATTCTTGTAAGTGTGTAAATTTGATGCTTACACTTTATTGTTTAACATTCCCCATAAATAAAAATTGCATGGGGAAGGGGAATGAGGTGACCACAATCAACTAATTATTTTGTCACCATACACTTTCCAATGCATGCATAGAATTTGCAGTAATACGTGCTATAGCCAAATTCTGCTGAAACCAGCCACACAATGTCTCATTTGTATTAATTGTGATGGTATTTAAAATAGAATTTACATAAACATGTGAATCAACTGTTGTGTTGTAAAATGTGGGACTAGTGATTTTATGTGCACTTGCTGTGCACCAAACCTCAATTTTGCAGCATGGTGAAGAACTTCATGAATAATATAGAGGTTTTCAGTTAAGCAGAATTATTGTTTTCAGAGATATAGGGAATGTGTTCATGTTGAAGATCACTATAAAACGAATATCTTGAAAATTTTTCACATCATGAATTACTATTCCAGCACATATAAATAATAAAGCTTTAAATAAAGCATATTTTTTTAAACTACCTTTTGATATTTTATATTTAATATTAAGAATTAGTATAATATAAAGAATTATATTTTTATTTTTAATATCTGTTAAGATGCAGGTAAGCTTAATGTAAGTTAGTACGTTAGTGTTCTGTACTCATGACTTGCCGGTCATTTACATGTAACTCTGGCAGAGGGTGTGTTGACCCTCACTCAGTCTGGTGCTGCTGCATGGCAGTCTGCCCTATCTATGAATACACTGTAGTACTGCATTATAAAATTCAGTTGCAATGTATTTACTAGGCTAATAAAGTTTTCCATGATAATTGGAAAAGAGAATCCATACAAATTTTCCTGTAAATTAGTCATATCAATATTTTGGTTAATCTAAAATTTACAATACGTGTTAAAAAATTAGGTTGTTACTCCCGTTATAATTTACTTAATAAATATTTCTTTCAGTTGTTTTCTGAGCATTTCTTCTTATTTATGCTAGGATTATAGAACAAATATTTTGGGTTATGTATGCTGTTGCTTTTGCTAAATTGCATTAGCAGAGAGAACCTACAGGAACCCCATGCCTGTTTATGTTGGACTGTCAGCATACTCTTAATAGCTTTTGAAGAGAATTAAGTTGTAAAATTTGGCTTTGTTATGTGATATACTAAATTTGAAGTACAAGTTGTAGGAATAGTATTTTATCAAAAAGCTTATTTTGTTTCAAACTCTTTAAAATGTGTACATTTATATTTAAATTACTAATTGAGTAAACAGCAAACACATTTACTAAGACATGTCTCTCATAATAAGTACATGCAATGTAATGTAATTCATTAAAATTCTTTTAGCTACAATGACCCTTGGCCACAGAATATGGCTGATGGTGAAGTTTGCTTGGGCATTTGTGGAGAGTTCCATGACTTCTCTGACTACAAGACTCAACCGTGTTTCTAGGGATTATCGATATGTCATGGAGGTTCTAACATTAGAGAAAAAAGCACTTAAGGTACAGTAATAGTTCTTTAATACTATAAATATTGATAATTCTTCAATTGTTTTTGGGAGGGGGGATAGAGAAGGAAATGTATCAAAGTTAAATTCATATAGACTTGATTATGTTTGATCTTGGATACAGCCATGTAGGTATTAACAGCAATGAGAAGACAGATGCAATTGCTAAGGCTGCCTGCCATTTGCTGGAGTTTCCACACATACTCTGGAGAAGAGGTAGCTGGTACTGAATTGTGGACACCTTACAACCCTAGCTGAGCTCATGCAAGGATTCTTGGCAATTGGAGGTTATTTTCACCTGATTAAGAATAGGTCACACATGTGCTACTCGTGGTCATCTTCTGCATGGTGATCAGCCCTTGTGTGTCCAAGGTGCAATTTACTTGATTGTCCATAAAATGCTATGGAGCACCAATCCCTTAGCTTGGAGTTTACTCTGCAATCAATTCTAGGTGACAACCTGGTAGCCATAGATAAGGCAATGTGGTTAATTGACAAAATTAGGTCCACAAATCAAGTTTAACTTGTTTTATTCTTGGGCTTTTAATTTTATGGTTTTTAGAATATGAATTCTCATTTGTGTTGTATTACCATTTATCTTTAGTGATTTAACTGTTTACTGTTTTAGCATTCATTTTTTAACATTTTAACTGTGCTAACATTTAGTTTTTAACATTTTAGCTGCTTACCATCTTAATTTTGTGTTTTAGCTTTTGTCTTTTAAACCCATAAGTTGGTGTTTTACACTTAAAAATTTGACTTTGGGCCCAAATGATCTAAATTGTCAATGGGTTCTTGAACTCTGTCACTCACTCACTGTCACTCACTCAGTCAGTCACTCACTCACTCACTCACTCACTCACTCAGTCACTCACTCAGTCACTCACTCAGTCACTCACTCACTCAATCACTCACTCAATCACTCAGTCAATCACAGTCACTCACTCAGTCACTCACTCACTCAGTCACTCAGTCACTTACTCACTCACTCAGTCACTTACTCACTCACTCAGTCACTTACTCACTCACTCAGTCACTTACTCACTCACTCAGTCACTTACTCACTCACTCACTCACTCACTCAGTCATTCACTCAGTCACTCATTCACTCAGTCACTCACTCACTCAGTCACTTACTCACTCAGTCACTTACTCACTCAGTCACTCACTCAGTCACTCACTCAGTCACTCACTCAGTCACTCACTCAGTCACTCACTCACTCAGTCACTCACTCACTCAGTCACTCACTCAGTCACTCACTCAGTCACTCACTCATTCAGTCACTCACTCAGTCACTCACTCAGTCACTCACTCAGTCAGTCACTCAGTCAGTCACTCACTCAGTCACTCACTCAGTCACTCACTCACTCAGTCACTCACTCACTCAGTCACTCACTCACTCAGTCACTCACTCAGTCAGTCACTCACTCAGTCAGTCACTCACTCAGTCACTCACTCAGTCACTCAGTCACTCAGTCAGTCACTCACTCAGTCACTCACTCAGTCACTCAGTCACTTACTCACTCACTCAGTCACTCAGTCACTTACTCACTCACTCAGTCACTTACTCACTCACTCAGTCACTTACTCACTCAGTCACTCAGTCAGTCACTCAGTCAGTCACTCACTCAGTCACTCAGTCAGTCACTCAGTCTCTCACTCACTCAGTCACTTACTCACTCAGTCACTTACTCACTCACTCACTCAGTCACTTACTCACTCAGTCAGTCACTCACTCAGTCACTCACTCAGTCACTCACTCAGTCACTCACTCACTCAGTCAGTCACTCACTCAGTCACTCACTCAGTCAGTCAGTCACTCACTCAGTCACTCATTCAGTCACTCAGTCACTCACTCACTCAGTCACTCACTCACTCAGTCAGTCACTCACTCAGTCACTCACTCACTCAGTCACTCACTCAGTCACAGATACATTATCAAATATCTCTAAGCAGGGGAGTGCTAAATAACACCTACAAGACATACATTAAACCTATTCTACTCTATGTTAGCAAAAATCTGATTACATCCAATAAAAAATCCTTAATAAATTAGAAACAATTCAAAATAACTCTTTAAGATTGATAACAGATGGTGTTAAATCTACTCCCACAATGGCAATATACATGCTTACTGAAAACCCTCTAATAATCCATCAGATTAATAAACAAGGTTTAACTCAATATGAAAAATTAATATGACTACCTCAAGACGATTAAATATCAAAACAGAGAGAGAAACCTTAAAACTCAACAGGACTTCATATGAAAAGCTCATAAATTACAAGAACACCATAATCCAAATCAAAAATCTGAGAGACTCCTCATACCAGTTTCACCAATAGGCGATATAGATATTAACTATAACTTAAACTTGATGGAGCATGTACTTAAGAGTAACGGGACTCCCTCCGAATTAAAACAAATTTCTTTGCAAACAACTCAGTTTGTATCCTGAACCACTATGGCTACATATCTACGCAGACAGTTCGAAATTGAGTAATGAAGATGGAGCAGAAGATGGAACACACTCAAAATTAGTCAGCTATTATATAGCTGTAGGAGAAAGTTCAACCCATTTGGATGGAGAAATCCAGGCTATACAGGCAACACTAACACATCTTGTATACAGAATAAATTCCCTTCATTAGGTTGTTATTTTAAGTGATTCAACATCAGCTATTCAAGCTATTACATAAAATAACTCTCCTTCTTCCTCTAATGTGTTAGAAATAAAACAGATGATAAAAATATTAACAAGACAATATAAAAATATCCAGCTTCAATGGATACTTTCTCACTGTGAGATATATGTGAATTAAGTTGTGGATCTCCTTGCCAAAAAGGGAACCAAAATCTTGGAAAAACCAAATCAAACCTTACCATACCACTCGGCAAAAATTATAATTAAAAGAAACTTTCAAAAAGAACTGAAGCAGTATTATACAACTCAAAGTATTGATAAATCTAGGGCAGCATTACTGCAGAACAAAAAGTTAATACCTAACTATCCAAGACATGAGAGTGTTGCAACATTTAGATTACACACCTTTTGGCTGTGCACCTTCATAAAATTATCCTCAACTACCCAAATTGTGTATTGTGTCAGGATGAGAACTCTACAATGAACAAAGATCATCTCCCCCATTGTATGACACTCAAGATGTTAACCTCTGGATCACTAGCAAAGCTATACTCAGAAGCAAGAAGAAAATGAAATATATCCAAGTAACAGGGCGTTAGACTACTACTACGTATCTCTAAGCAGTGTGATTGCTATAATCAACTGAGATGTGCCATTTTGTTGTATGCAATCACAAACTTCTGTCATCAAGGCTCCCTTAGCAGAATCAGATGTAAAAGGTTGGTGGATGTATCCTTACGGGAGCAAATAGTTGGACAGATGGACACACAGACAAACAATTTAAGTTACTTATTTTGTGCCTTTATGAAATTACTAATAAGTAGTTGTTTAATATTTGTTGTTAGCTAATGCTGGATTTCTGACAATGAAGTCATTAATCCTCTTGCTCTCCAATATTTTTCACTGATATTGAAGAGAGCAATAGCAGCAATAGTAACCGTTTTTTAGAGAGCACCATATTTTTATGTTTTGGCGGTCACATCACTCTCTCACAACCCCCAGAATGTCTGGAGGACCATACCTGTCGTTGGTTTGCGGGTCTCACTGACCTGACCGGGAGAATTATCAAAATAAATTCACCGACCATATCCTCTGATTACCAATCAGAGGACGTATTACATGCCATGACAGGTCAGCATGTTAGGGGTTAAGAGTTTATAGAGAACTTAGAGAAATGGAGAGGTTGGAAAAATAAAGACTCCCTAGCCCTCGGGAACCCTAATAGCATCGGGGTCGGAAGAGAACAAGAGATGACCAAGGTAAGGTCAGATAGAAAAGTTACAGTGAGGAGCAAAACACCAGTAAATGGAAGTAATGTTCTGCTCAGCTTGGGTACCTTGTGGTCGCCATTCACATATCCCCTAGACAGAGACCCCTGAGTACGTAGGTGAAAAAGTAAAAATGAGCATGTGAACAAGTTAGTAATTATAACCAAATTTTGTGATAATTCAGCAGAGCAGAAACCTAGGAAAACAAAGCCCATTTTATGTAAGACTAGTAAGGTTATACACAAAACAAAATGACTAACATGGTATAGGAAACAGAAAAGTATGATATCCTAAATTTATTACGTATTAAAATGTTCTCCTTTGTCTGGTCTCTTTAACACATTCAATTTAATTTCCATTGTCACGTTAATGTGTCTTCTCTTCTCGTTACTCATTACTGAGAGAAAATGTAATGTATTTGTGGTAGATTTTCTTTTCACTACATGCAATATTGGTTGTAAGATATCATTAGTGCAGTCTTGCATGCAGTTACTTGTAGCCTCGGTAAAGGGTAAAGTATATTATGTTGTTTAATATATCATAGTTGAAAATAACTAATTTACCAACATTTTTATAAAACAAACAAAATTGTTTCTGTTCTTAGGAAAAGCCCGATTTTGGACAAGGTGTGCGTATGGGAACATCTATGGTATGGCAACCCAAACCCTCACTATTAGAAAGGAGCAAACTGAGGTAATTGTTGTTTGTTCCTTTATTCATTTCAGTTGCTGAGAAAATATTTTTCCTCAAAAATTAACATAATGAATTTAATGAACTGAAATTAAACTTATGTTTCAAATATCTGAAGGTGTTTACAGGACATAGAGAAATAAATTTCACATCTATCAGCAGGTCAGACCATTTTCACAACACTTCTTTTATTACTTGCATGTTTTATAAAATACTACACTCACAGATAACATAATAAATTTTGTAGATTAAATTAAGATAGGATAATGAAATAATGGTGCAATCCAGAGATTTGTCTTTAGGTTTTATTTGTGTATCACGCTGGTGATTTAATGTCTATTTTCACCAAGTAGCTATACATGTTGTTATTCATGTCTCAGGGTTTGCATGAAAACCAGTTGAAACAGCATAAGCTTTAAACAATGAGTAAAATAATTTGATCACAGTAAATGTTAAGCAGCTTTGCTGTATTTATTTGATCACTGTTGCAGTATGCAGGATCAACTAGCTTAAAGTTTTAGTGAAGAAGCCATAAACAAAAAATTCTATACGATGCAAGGATGCTTTTATAGCAGACATCTTGAAATAGCTTGCTTTTGTTTTGCTGTGACACGCTTTGCAGTATAAGCAGTAAACACTGTTATAAATGTCTAACTGAAACAAACATTTTATATTGAAACATCTTTTATTCTGTGCACTAATAACCATGAAGATTTTCTTAGCAAATGCATGCCATTTAAAAATTTAGTTCTAATATAAAAATTTCCCACAAAATGAGGCAAAATGTGTTCTGAACTGAAAGTATCTAATTTTACTTAGATTTTACATAGGTTGGTTTTAACTTCATAGAATATAACTTGCACAATAAGTGGGTGGATAAATTTTGTGAAATATGTCAATGACTTACCTTTGAAAATACCCCAAGATTCCTTTGCTACTCTTTGTCTTCATAACACAAGTATCTAGCTGGTTATATACTTAAAGCACTATGTTCAAAATATTCTTTATTTTTACTGATATTTTTACTAAATTGAAGGGCAAAATATAACCTTTAAGGCATTTATATTATTCAAAAAGGAGTTGTATGGTGAGCACAAAGTTGTATTTCTTTTAAACTGAACAATAGTCTTTAAGTGTAATAGATATTGAACCAAATAAAATAGGAACAAATTGTTGTTTACACATTTTTATTGCAGATAGTTAATGAGTAAATTGCTATCACACATTTATAGGTTATAAGTACATATAGTTTTCACCAGTTTTTACAGATGTTCGGTATTTAGCAAAATACTTCAAATGGATTTTCTTGTACTTTTAACACTATATTGCAATGTTTTATTGTGCAAGTATTAAGTACTATACACCTTTAGGAACAATAATTGATACACATAATATGCTATTTAGTTGTGTAAGCGTCATAAACTGCACTTAAGTAATACAAAGTGTGCAAACTTGGGCAATCGAATGGAATGATAGCAAAGCGCTTCACCCAAGGCATCATGGGAGTGTTTCTCTCCTGCTCATCCCTTCTGTCTTCTGTTGAGCTGTTGCCAATATTGGCACTTCAAATACAAGCACATGGTATTGTAAGTTTCCCGTTTGTGCCATTTTCTGCATATGTTGCTGATATAGTTCTTGCTTATAGGCAATACCACTTACCACTTGTAATATGTTCCAGCAGCTATAGTCCAAAGATATATAAATATGAAAATATAGTTAACCAGGTTAAACTCAGCATTTTATGTGGAGATGGCCAGATAATAATGCAATGTGATACAAGCTAGTAACTGTGATATGAATTTACGGAGATATTGAGTCAGCTTTTGGAACACTTGCATCACTTGCGCCTTTTTGTGGGTTGTTGGTCTTATGTAAGTGAGACATAAGCGATGTCAATGTAACTAATTCCTACTTATCATTAAGCAAATAGTAATGCAATGTTTAGTTTAAAAAATTCAGTGCCAGAAGTTTGAACCTCAGGTCTTCATTTCTGTACACCAGAGCTCTTATTGCTTGAGCTACCATGTAAAAGTAACTAGATTCATACGTACTTGTAGACCTATTAGTTCTTAGGTGAAACTTATGAACTACATGACATTATGTAGTGCTCTTCAAGACAATGTTGCATTATCATGTTATACCATATTTTCTTCTTTACCTGATTACCCTCCCCTTATGTAGGAGTTACACCCCCTAGGACTTACAAGCCAGTGCCTAGGGTCAGGCGCCTGTCGGGGAGCACAGGAACCTGTGGACTAGACAGAGTGAAGACCTGGAAGTGTGTGGTCAGCTAAGCACCAGGTATGATAGTCAGGAAGAGGATGACATGAAATGCAGGCAAGATATATGAATGGAAAGGTGATGATGGAGCAATTGGTGGAATGAGTGGTGGGGGAAAATGGAGAACCCAGAAAAAAACCTGCCCAGATGCCACTTCGTCCACCATAAATACTGTATGTGGGTTCCTGGGATCGAAGCCGGGCTGCCTAAGTGGTAGGCAAATGCTCTAATTGCTCAGCCATGGAATCGCCCATGTTATACCTAATGACAACATAAAATCAGCAACATTATGTAACACATAATGTTGTTCTTGTTTTCTAGTGCCTTGCATCTGGCAATGAAGCCATTAGCATTCGTGCTTTCCAATACTTTTGAACTGTAGTTTCTTCTGATCTTAATGCTTCACAGGTCTTCAAGTGGTCTTCATAATGTAATTATTTATAATTCCTTGAAGTCTGAGCCAGTCATAAGTGGGGAGCAGAATAGACAGGAATCGGGGACCTCAGAACTTTACACAGAAAAAGCCATACAATAGAATACAATATCAAAACAGCAGATATGTCACTGATCATATCATTTCTGCTATTCACCCCTAGTATATGTCACAGAAATATGGAGGTCATTACAACGACCTTTGAGGAAGTCTCCATCTTCCCTTTCTTTCAGTCCAAGGAATTAGTCATGTCATGTACTGTAAAATACGTAAACACATGCAAGCCAAGTTACCTGTGAGTTATGTCTCATGTATACAAATAATTATGCAAAAGATGATTAGTATGAAAAAAAAACTGTTTATATAATACTGTATAAATAGTCAATTGTGACAATATATGAGGGCAGTTTGTTAAGTTCAAGACTTTTTAAAGCAAATAACATATTTTTTAAAAAAATCAACTTTTTATAAATACAGTCTTGTTTTAGCTCTATAAACCTTGTTCAACATCTCTCCAATTTTTTTTAACCTTCATAAAATACAATTCTTGAAAGTCTGCAAAATACAACTCCTTTCGGTCTTCATTGGTTGTGAATTTCTTCCCACTGACCCAATTTTTAAGGTTTGCAAAAAAGAAGAAATCACTTGGAGCCAAATCTGAAGAGCAGGGTGGATGAGATAGCAGTTCATGACTCAGTTCCACAAAATTTGCAATGGCAACGTCAGACGTCTGCGCAAGTGCATTATCCTGGTGAAAGTGAACCTTTTTCTTCACCATTGGGGTCTTTTCTTTAACAGTTACTTGAGAAATTGTTCCAGTATTGTGGCATAGTATGAATCTGTAATTTGTTTACCCTTTTTAAGGTAGTAAATGAATATTGTGCCTTGGGATTCCAAAAAGATGGCTGCCATGACTTTTTCTGCTGATAAAAAGGTTTTCACTTTCTTTGGAGCATGTTGGTCGAAGGAAATCCACTGCTTGGATTGTTGCTTTGTCTCAGGTTGACAGTAATGGATCCAGGTTTCATCAGTTCCGCATAAACTCATTTAGATTGCACTGGAACATGTTAAAAATGATCACACAACTATGAACTTTGAGCTGTTATATTCAAATATCCAAATATTCATGCAGGATACTATATACCCACCCATTTGAGATGTGTAGGGCGTTGGCTATCTTGTGGATTTTCACTCATCGCCTTCCATCACAATATTCAGAACTTTGCTCACGATTTCTTCTATTGTGACATTAACCGGCCATCCTATGCGCTCAGCACCTCTCATGCTTGAATGGCCACATCAAAATTCTGTGAACCACATGTGAACCATGCCATGTGATGGAGCAGAGACCCCATAATAATTTTTTTAGCAATTCTTCTGTTTCCTTCATTGTTTTACCATGCAAAAAATTATGCCTTTTGGCTTTTCTCCGTTTTCTATGAAGCAACACAAAACTGGAACTTTTACAAGCTCCCAACAATGCTTTAAGAAATAGATGATGATGATGATGATGATGATGATGATGATGATGACGATGAGGAATTTCTGGAATTATACACAGAATTGGTGTATGACTTTGGTGCCAACAAGAAACCTGTGATTTGTGTGCAATTTCTAGTCAAAGTCACAGACTTATTAAACTGCCCTCATATTGAGTAATATTTTTAATCTGGAATTTTGTTATTTTTTTGTTAAGCTTCAATAATCACACACATTTATTTTGAAGTAAGAGATACACTGGAGCAATTATTGCTACAAGTAACTATGAAATAAAGCATTAGTAGTTCATTGTTACCTGTAACCTTTAATACACAGTAATGAATACAATTTTAATTATTATACATTCTAATTGTCATATTGCATAAATATTGAAGAGACTTAGTTTTTATTGATTTCCAAAGTGCATATGATTCTATATGCAGAACAAAACTACTAAAGAAAGTAAAAAAAAATAGGAATACAAGGTCCAATGTTTTCATGGCTATGTCATTTCCTAACACAACGCTTTATTGCAACCAGATATGGAAGAAACATATCTAAATACAAACAAGTACACCGTGGCTTACAACAAGGTGCAGTACTCAGCACAACACTTTTTAATATATTTATTAACGATCTGCCACAACAAATACAAGAATCAGGTGTGAAGTGTGCACTATTTGCTGATGACTTGGTACTGTGGACTTCAAAAGCAAAAAGCAAAAGTACAGAACTAGAAAAAACCATGCTACAATCCTTAACCAAATTACAAAGATGCACCAAAGAAAATTTAATGACTATTAATACAACAAAATCAAACTACCAAATCTTTTCACTAAGAAAAAAGCCACTAAAAATAAAACTAAATTTTGAGGGTCAACTATCACCAGAAACAAAGGAAGCAAAGTATTTATGAGTTACATTTGATACTAAACTTACATGGACCAAACAAATAGAAAATGTAATACAAAGAGCAGAGAGGTGCCTTTCACTGTTAAAACGTCTAACAGGAATGAAGTGGGGATGTCCCAGAGCAACTCTTAACACAACATACAATGTGTATATAAAGCCATTGTTTACTTACTGAAGCGAAGTTCTTGTAACAGCAAACACAAAAAAAAAATTCAAATCTTTCAAAATCAAAGTCTGAGATTAATTACAGGTGCTATCAAAACCACACCAATAGCAGCTATGGAAATACTAACCAACCAATATCCCATTGAATATGAAATAGAAAAAGCGGCTCTTATTCAACACGAAAAGTTGATCAGACTCCCATTCAATACATGGCACAAGAGAAATTTTACACATACACTAAAGACTCAGGAGAGCTTTCTTTCCAAAATTCAAGACATCAAGAAGAATGTATACCTTCCTAATTCAAAGAAAAACTTCATATCTAAAGTCAATCCGACACAAACATTAGACATCACATATTACTTACACCTGACAGAAGAAGTTAAGAAAAGTGATACTCCAACTAGTGTTCTAAAATTATTAGCATTAGAGACAATCCATACTAGATTTCCAGAACACAAATGGCTCCATATTTATACTGATGGATCATTGATATCAAACCAAGATGGAGCAGGTGCTGGAGTCACATTTCACCTCTTTTCCTATTACAAATCTTTAAGTTATGGAACTACAAACTTTGATGGAGAAATTGAAGCAATTCGAATGGCCCTACAAAATCTTTTGTACAGAATTTCACATTTTCAGCAAGCAGTTATTCTCTCAGATTCCAGGGCAGCAATTATAGCAATTACTTCCAAGTTGTCACCAAAAAACCAAACAATTATAGAATGTTGGAAAATCCTTACCCATCTAACAGCACTTCAAAAACACCTAGTCTTCCAATGGATACCAGCTCACTGTGGACTGAGAGGTAATAAGAAAGCTGATTTTCTTGCAAAAAAGGGTACCTGCAATGTGCAGAAATCAATAGTTAATCTACCATTTTCTGCAGCTAAAAGATTAGTCAACTCTGAATTCAAAAAAATTATTGAAAAATATTACTATGAAAAATCAAAAAATAAAAGATGAGAACTACCAAACATTCAAACAGTAATTCCTGAGTATCCTCGAAAAACAGCAGTTGCAACCTTCAGGTTGATTACAGGACATGATTGTCTGGCAAAACATTTAAACAGAATTGGGGTATATTCTTCACCACTCTGTCCTCTATGTGATCTGCAAGAGGAAATGGATCGAGACCACCTTCAAATATACCCGGCCACTTCTAATACCCCATCCATTAGTGAAAAATATTGGAGAGCAAGAGGATTAATGACTTCATTGTCAAAAATCCAGCATTAGCTAACAACAACACAACATTCTAATTGTCATGCATTAAAGTTTGGGCAAGTGTGGTGGTATGGCTCACAAGAGACTCTGAGAATTACTAGTAATTTGAGATTAAGCTTCTAGTTTAGTCATTAGCTGTCTAGTGTTTAATTTTAGTTGCTTCACAGTATTAGATGAGAAATAAAACTGAAGTTAGTCAACCTGGAGGTTACAAGTTTATTTCCCTACTGAAAGAGGTGAATTTTCATTAGTTAGAACCATTAGTTTAGAACTATTTGGAAGTGTGAAATGGGACTGAATGAATTTGTGTTTTTCAAAATGAATAGCATGCACATCATGTCTCACCTTTAGATCCCCACATTTAAATCTTGGTTGGTAAGGTTTTTTCTTTTCTGGTATTTTTTCTCTTATTTATTATTATTTTTACTCTCGAGTAAAATAGCCAGTAATAGCCATATATTTAGTTTTGTTTTCTGATATTTTCATATTATATTTTTACATTCTCTACTGGTAAGTAGAGGAAATATTGTATTCCACCCAAAAATTTGATGTCAAGATTTCATCACAAATACATGCTTTGAGACCTCCTGAAACAAAAAAAGAAGCATTTTGAGAAAAAGGTCTCTCTGTCCATCTGTCTGTCTGTG
Organism: Tenodera sinensis; assembly: GCA_030765045.1. Classification (NCBI taxonomy): domain Eukaryota; kingdom Metazoa; phylum Arthropoda; class Insecta; order Mantodea; family Mantidae; genus Tenodera; species Tenodera sinensis. Next base: position 49,518,077 of record CM060963.1, on the reverse strand, counting down.
GACAGCATAACTCAAACTAAAAGTCGGTTAAAAACCAAAGTTGGTATTTAAGTTTAATTCTTTCAAGGATGCGACATGACGATTTTGAAGAAAATAACCCCACTCTAAACTACCCTTTGCAAGGAAAATTTTTCAAAAATTTTGATTTTCTTCAAAATGGGCCATATGTGTAAAATATTTGTATGACAAATGAAATGTATATTTTGAATTTTCTGGCTATAGCCGTTGTAGTCCAGTTTACTCTGGTTGACTTTTGAATAACTCATAAACTGTAAGAGATAGACAAAATCTTACTCTACAAAAAATGCAGATCTCGCTGAAACAAACAGTTTATGTCTGAATAAATTTTTTTGTAGAGTGAACCATTTCGGAGATGTTCCTTGTTATTTGTATGATTTTCAGAAAACAAAACTTTCATGAAATGGAACATCCTTCATTTTTTTATATATTAAGCGTGCAAAGAGAATGGGATCTCAAAGCTTTAAAAGATTTAACTATTGCTCCAAGCCTACTGTATTCTAATATTCCCCTTGCAGTTATAAGGAAATAAGCAGTAAGATAATTTTTACAAATGTTTATCTCAACTAACACGAAGAGGATATAGGAGGATATAAGAGGATATAGTTTGTAAGAATGGTTTCTACAAAGTAGAGAAAGTCATGTGAGTGCAACACATCAGATTTTTTAACTTGTTCTGTAGTTTAAACACTAATCTCTATAAGTCATCTTTGTTCTCTGCTAAGAATGATCATCTGTGAAAACTATTGCTTGTAATTGTTTTTCTTTTCAGTTTTATTCCTAGAGGGTTGTTTGAGCATTATTTCACAAATTTCATTAATTTACTATTGGATATGTACTGTCCAGTTAAAGAAAGGGAAATAAAGTACAATCAACACTATCTACAATTCAAAGAATTGGAAACTTAAGTTGTTCAAGTCAAAACCCTCTTATGACCATAAAAGTTGAAAGGTACAATGCAAATGTAAAATTAAAATTGTAGAAATGTTTATGAACCAAATGCTAAGAAAATAACTTCATGGTTACTTAGAAGTAATGTTAGATGTGATACTTTTCAGAATCAGTAAGATTTAAGTGCAAAGAGTTGTAAACAGGTAGGGCAGCAGCTTTGTAGTTTGTGTGTGTTTGTGTTATATAATAAAGGCTGGGGGATGACAAGCAGTGTAATGAAGAGGCAGAAGAAAGTATTGGAGTGCATGATGAGGCATCCACCAGTAAGAGTTCCAGGTGGGTCTTTGTGTTTACTCAGGGGGCACTCTCTTCACAGGTTACCTACTTTAATAACTTTGCACAAAAGAATATACCACATCTCTCTTCATTATTCTTGATTTCCTGCTTCTTCCTTATCTGTTTTTCATTCTGCTTTTGAGAAGGAGCATGCAGAACAAATTACATGCTTCATTATTGTACAATTAACGTTTGAAACAGGTAGAGGAATAGAATTAGTTTCTGTTATTTTATGGTCTGATTTATTTAATTGTTTAAAATATCTCATCTACTTCTCATAAAATATACATATATCACTTTTGAATTTAATTTATTCTATTTATAAATATTTTTGTAATTATTTGTGTTATACATTTTACTTTCATTAGTGTGCTTATACTGAACATCTTGAAAGAACTTTTCAACTAGGTATGCCAAACAAAATTGTTGGTAATTATTTACTTTAGCACCTGGTTACTGGTTTGCTTTATAAATGTTAAACATGCACTAAATAGTATTCTAATAATCACTGAAGACTATAACAGCAGTAATAATGAGGAATACAAGAATAAAATTTAAGGCTGGATGGTGTGGTTCATTCGGCTGTTTCTTTCCAAACTGTGATGTTTTGTTCACAGCTGTGACTGGCATCTTTGGTTTTGTCGGTAGCTCTGCATGGTATCTGAGGGGCAAAACTTAGTTTCAAGAATAAAATGTTTTACTCCTACCTTATTGCTCCTTGCAATGCCATTACACCTTCCTCTCCATGCAAACCTCTAATTATATTGTTACAAATGATTAAATTAGTCCGGTTACTTTTCTATCACTTTATTTTCTTCTAAAACTGTACCACAAATACACAGTTTTCTTCTTGTTAACACAATCTACAGTCTTTTGAGCTATTACTGCTCACAATTCTTACTTCTCATAACCTTGCTCAGTCCTTTTTGTGTCTTTCTTCACTTTCTCCACTTTCTCCATCTCTCATGCATTAAGTACGACTATGTAATCACTTGCAATGCTTGTTGAATCTTCTTATGACATACCAACATGACGAGACACATGCACAGCTGTGTTGCACTCACTGACATACTGATCACTTGTGTCTGTCACTGTAACTCTAAGAACTCGCTTTTCTCTGGCCTCTTTATATGAGGCCTGTCTAAAAAGTATCCGACCTTAATTTTTGCCACACAAAGTAGTGATACTATAGCAGTGCCACTGTGCATGGTGGCAGGAGGAACCTTAATGCGCATGCTTGAATTTTCTCACCATGTTCGTTATGTCAGTCGCTGGCTGCAGGTCACCAGGTGAGGGGCTGTTACAAGTGTTTGTCAGATTTAGTTTTCTCGCAAGATGATTGAAGTGACCAAAGATACTGCATCAAATTTTGACCAAAACTAGGTGATTCTTAAACAGAAAAAAATTTGTAAAATTCAGCTGGCATTTGTAGATGATGCTATGGGAGTAACACAAATTAAAGAGTGATTCAACAGATTCAAAAATGGCTGCACTTTGGTGGAGACTGATGAGCATCCTGGGAGGCCAAAAACCACTTGAAATGCTGCTGTTGTTGAGAAAGTGAGAGATCTGATACTGGGAGATCAATGTTTGACCATGCGAGAGATTGCAGAAGATGTTGGGATCAATAAAGGTTCCACACATGCAAGTTTGCGTGATGCAGTTCAGCGGAAAGGACCAGACCTCTGGAGGGCGAAAATCTGGCAGTTTCATCATGACAATGCTCCAGCACATTCATTGCAACTGAACCAGACTTTTTTGGCAAAACATGAACTTCCAGTCATTCGCCAACCTCACTACTCTCTTGACATGGCTCCTTGTGACTTCTAGTTGTTTCTGAAACTGAAGGCGCCATTGAAAGGATCCCATTTTGAGAGCAGAGAAGAGATAATGAGGAATTTGATGGTGGAATTGAGTGCCATCCCAAAAGAAGCTTTCCAGAATTGTTTTCAGAAGTGGAAGGAGCAGTGGCTAAGGGTGTGAATGTGCAAGGAGACTACTTTGAACGGGATTAGGGTCCCAATCCAATCGGGTAGATCATTTATTTTTCCCGGTCATAGGTCGGATACTTTTTAGACATACCTCATATGCACTATACTGTACAGTTCATCGACATGTTCAATGTTCATGGGCCTTTATGCCTACTTGTGAATTCATTGAAATTCAATTTAAACTTTCCCCCAAACATTTGTTTGCCTACTTACAGTTCTATGTCTACAATCCTGAACGCAATCCAATCCAATTCAATCTAATCCAGTGCTATATAAGGGACTATTGAAACCATATTGAGTAGAGAAAGTAATGTGGATATAACATATCAGATGTTTCAACATTTATAATGGCCATATTAGTGGCTGCAAAACAAGAATGCCTGAAAATGACATTAGATATTATTTAGCATGTATTAAATGTAATTTTAGATAAACTAGTCATAAGATGCTAAAGTAACTACCAAATATTTATTGATAAGAAATTTATTCAACATTTTTTTGTTATTTAAGATACTCTTCTATCACCTTTCTTACAATCATTGCTTTTCTTTCATCTGTGCAGCAGTCACTGCACTAACAGTTCACAGAAGTGTTTTGTTTGCTTTCTTGTATATATGCACAGACTAATTGCAGTATATGTACGTGCAGGATAAATCTGTAATGAAAAGCTAGTTTTGTTGTTTTTTGGGCTTATTAACAACACTGTATATAATGTGACTGGGTTTATTTATCTTAACACTCACAATTCCTATCAGTTTCTCTTCCTAAATGTTACATACACAGCTACACTAACATGAATGAATATAAAGTTTTCACTCCAATATAGGTACCAATCATGTCCACCATTCAACTTAGCTGGCAGGCTAAGTACATAATCATGCAGTATCAGATATTGTACTGAAATAGGAACTGTGCAAATAATGTTGAAGCAAGTTATTTTAGTTGAGGAAAGGATGACGTTTGATGGGGTATTGTATGTTGAGCCTCACTGGGGCATCATCTTGATGGGGTAACTCCATAGTGGGACTATTTCTTACCTGAAAGTCGACTTTGAAGTCCCGGGTTCAATACTATGGCTGCTCTTAATTTCCTCTGGTCTGGTTAGCTGTGGTTTACTGGAAATTTGTACAAGCTGAGAACTCATTCCCTGGTAAAGGGAATCGTCAATCTAGGGAGTGGTTGCAGGAATCTGAAGCAATATATCCTTCACTTTTGTTTGAAAAGGTTGTACACCTGCTTATTGGAGCACTTTTCACACATACTATACCTCGTTGACATACATAAACACCTTTTAAAATTGGAAGGCTGTCCATGAATGTTTTTGCAGCTCCTCTCTTACGCAAAGTTTGTCAATATTGAATACTTAAAAAACCATTACTGGTTTCTTATTTCTGATGTAATCATATGTCTTCAGCACTTGAATCTTTGTTGGCTCACTACTTAATTTGGTGTGTATTTGCACTGTGATTTCGGCATGCATGCACATCTAAGATTTTCGAAGAACTTCCTGATTTCATCTTTATGCCTCTATATAAAGGATTATGCTTCCCCGACATGATGAATTTTTATTGGCCAGCTGGCACACGCCATGAAAGAAATTTTGAATTTGGTACTAACATATTTGTCCTTGTTGGGTGATCCAAATCCCCACTTACCCATTTTTAGCATGAAATATATTCCCTGAAATATATCATGGAGATTCTCTGTCTCTTTTTCTTCACACTAATTATTTCACAAAAGCTGAAAGAAAAATTCCCCAATGGTCTTTTAACAATAACTTTGAAGCCACATAGTGTCATAAAACCTGCTGTTTGCTTCTGGAGAGTAAAATTTCTAGCTTTGAAAACTCTTCTTTTCGGGCAGACTTCCAATGTTAAATATTATTATAACACAAAATACTTTACCTATATTAATTCTTAGTCTATGCCTTTACTAAATATTTACAGATTACATTCCTAAATATCTAAATTGGCCTAGGAAACAAAAACAATTGCATGGATAATGGGTGATTACTTTTAATTATTGATATGAAGGTAATACATAATTAGTTATCTACTGGGGCATCAGCACCGAACACAACAGCTTTTGCGGCCCTCGGCCATCTGGCAGTGTTACTTGCAATGTGCACTGAATAGGTGACAGAATGCCTGCAGTAAATATTTTACAGCTTATGTAACTTTTTTTTAAACAAAGAAACAAAAAGTAAACACTTAAAAATAAAAGTAGTTGCATAAATCAAGCCAGCAAATGTTGGGAGTGTCTCCCGTCATTGTTCAAGCACTTCTGGCACCTACTTAGGTAATGGACATTACACTCTGTAATTCCCCCTGAGAAATGGCAGTATTTTATTGACAAATGTTATTTTCAAGTTTCTCTAAAGTGTAGGATTTTTTTTGTGAACTTTCTCTTTTAATGCCTGTGAGAGATAAACATTTCATGGAGTTAAATCTGCATGTCCCTAAAGTTACCCAGGCTGCTTGCATTGCAGGCCTAATCCCTAGGGCATCTCCTCTATGTAGACATTAACCTCATTGCCTGGCCACTGCATCGTCCAGCCGCAGCCATAGCCACAGCCATGGAGGAGTGCGGGTTGGGGGTGGCAAGGGTCAGTATGTCGACTCCCCCAACCATAAGGCGACTACTTACCTTTTAGAGATGCTACCTTTCTATCAGGATAGCTCCCCAATTGCCCCCTCAGGAACCTAATGAGGCTGAGTGCACCCTGGGCCAGACCTCCCGGGGGGGGGGAAATCCCATGCCGGTATGAGGGATCTAATGTAACTCCTCTGCACGAGAGGAAGGCACGCTACCAACTGCACTACAAAGGCGGTCAATACAGATGACTAAAAATAAAGCATTGAACTTTATGAATATAAATTAAAATATCAGTAATAATTGATCTGAAGTATTGAATTCACCTAGCGAACCGCAGCTGCTTTTATCTAACATATTTTAACATCTACTTTTCTGTTAAAAAGCAATGTAAAAATTTTTCTCCCCACCAACTTTTAACAGTTTTGCACCCTGCCCTGCATGTCCTAATATTATGCCCCTGTGTATTAGGTACAGTTTTTTATAAATCCTATATCTGCCTTGCCATTCTAATGGGTGTTCTAATAACCCAATGCATAGTATTAATGACAAATAGCTCCCAAATGTACGGCACATCAACGATAAGACAGCTTTTATTATTATTTGTTCATCTTGCAAAAGGGAAAAAAGTGGGAAGGTAGTGTTTTAAACTTTGAATGTTTTAATTCAGATAAAATAGTCAAAATGATAAATTTTCATTCTTTAAAATAGGTCACAAAATCCCTTTCTACACAGCCCAGACAAAATATTGCCCAATCTGGCAACCCTGCTGCAGCTTTAAGCTCCTGCCAGTCATTTGTCTTATTCGGCTAGGAGACTATAGAAAAAAAAATGTAATTTGCACAGTTCCTGTATAATATCTAAAAATAGCATGCTGTACTCTAAACCATTGCTTTGGTGATTAGCAATATGCTTCTCTCTGTTTCTCTCTCTCACATCATCATCTTCTTGAAATGAAACTCTTTCTGAACAAAGGTGAAAGCCTGAAAGCCACTCATAATGATTTCCTCAACTATCCATAAATTGAGTATGCAAACCACCTTATAACACCTCTTAAGTGCATGGATTTCTTATAAAATTCTTCATTAATTTAATTTGAACACTCATTTACTTTCACTAAGATTAATTGCTTTCTGCACCGAAATGAATGAGATTATTTCTTAGAATCATATGTATCATATTTCCCAGGTGTGATAAACTCTTAGTAATTGTCCAGTGCCACAGCTATTCTTGGATAAAATCCAGGTAGCATAGCTAATATTGATTGTGGTTTCAATACATTTGAAATTCTTCCATCATGCTAATGATTTACAAGGAACACTACACATTCCAAGATGGGGTTTGTTTGGGTGGCAAGGTTAGCTTAGATAGAGTAGTTGGAAGCTTTTACGGCTGGAGTCAGAATTAAGGCTAGAGATTTCTTCTGGGCTTAAAAGCCGTAGTCTGCTGGAGTTTAAAGGTCCAGACATTTCGTTCACACCTGCAGTGGACATCATCAATGGTGTGGTCTGAGTCTTCTTGGCGAAGGTTCAGTTACAACAGAATTGCTGGTTGGAGGTGCCGTATTTATATCTGGGCCACTCACAGGGGATTGGCTGAGCTTGAGTAGGAGGTGTGTGCTAGGTGGGCAGGGCTTTTCAGCTCTGAGCGGAGAAGCCCCGCCCACCTAGCACACACCTCCTACCCAAGTCCAGCCAATCCCCTGTGAAAAAATCATTTAAATTTCTGAGAAGTACATCACCTCAGCCTGCTACCATGAAGCCCAGACAAAATCTGCTTAGAACGAATGGGGTGTTCTTGTCGATTTCATTTGAATAGTTTGAGATTTGCTCTTATTTTATTTCTGATAATATTTCTATCATTCTGTTCAATCATGTAGTTCATTGTAGCACTGCAGTTTTTACTTTTTCTACTAGTACTTATAGTAAGTAGAGGAAATATTGCATTCCACTTAAAAATTTGATATCAAAATTTCACCAGAAATGCCACTTTGTGTAAATACCACTCAAAAATGAAGTCGTGAAACATCAAACTTGGTTTTTAAGTTAAGCATCTTACAAGGATGCAATGCAAAGATTTTCAAGAAAAACTCCGCACCACTAGCTAACTCTCACATGGGAAAATTTTTCAAAACTTTTTACTTCTCATAAACACTAATATTTTGATTAAAATACCACATATCGAAGATATGCATATCCAAGGGAAATTTAATTTTCTGGGAGTAGCCTCTTCATTATGAATGACCTTTGCATAATTGGTAAGCCATAAGAAATGGACATAATCTTACTACTACAACTACTCCTGGGCACCACGGTCGTTTCTGAGGAACTTAGCTTCCTTCATAACAGCAATCTCACTTTTCCCCTCCATCCCTTAATTTTGAGCCTTCTCAAATCCTCTTCTGCTTTGCTCCACCTTGTTCTTGATTGTTCCTTCCTTCTTATTCCATCGATTTTTCCCTTTATAAATCTTTTTCACCAACCTATTTTCATCCTTATAATATGTCCTATCCATTCCAATCTCTTTCTCTTAATATTCACAACTAAATCCAGATCTTTATAAAGCATTCTTAATTCCTCATTTGTTCTTGATTTCCATATATTGTTTTGTACAGCTGATCCATATATTTTATGCAAGATCTTTCTTTCCCAAGTGTTCAATCTCAGAGCATCTCCTTGAGTAATAGTCCAAGTTTCATTTCCATAACTTACTATTGGTTTTACCATGGCTTTCTAAATAGTTATTTTTGCTAAGTTACTGCTTTTGATAAAAAAATATGCTGTAATTCATAAAAACATCTATTTCCTGCAGCTATTCTTTGCTCTCCAATCTCATGCTTTGTGTTATTAAGACCCATAAATATTTAAAATTGTCAACTCCCTCAAATTCCATGCCATCAATCTTAACTTTTTCTGGTGCCATTCACTTTCCATTAATTCTCATATATTTTCTTTTTGTTATGTTTATCTTTAGTCCTACTTTTGTTGTGGTTTCTTTCAGTTGCATTGTCACTTTTCAGTCGCGCTCACTGATCGTCCAAGTATCAGTACATCGTCGCATATACTATATATTGCCTTGTGCTATTGTAAATCATTCCATTTGGATTAATTGTAATATTTCTTACTACTTTCTCCAATGCAATAATGGACATTAATGCTAATAGAGAATCGCATTGCCTTAAGCCTTTTACTACTTTAAAGGTTTCTGATAAGCACCCTTGAATTTTAACATAAGGAATCTCTCTTCAAAACTAGTCCTGAAGGATTTTTAAAGTAAGTGGAGCAAATGTGCTTTTAAATGTTGTTTTATAGATTTTAGTGACATGCTTCCTGTTCTAAACACTTAATTTTCATCATAAGTTCTATATAAAGTCTTTATTCATATTTTTATCTCTTGGCTGTGCAAAGAGTGGAATTTCAAAGCTATCACATAGCTGTTAAAATATTTGACTACTTAAAGCCTACTGTATTCCCTTATTCACCTTGTACCTATAAGAAAATATGGAATAAGACATCTTTGTGAAAGTTTATCTTGATTAATATAAATAAATAGAAGAAGAAGCATTTTAAGAATAGTTTGCACAAGAGTAGAGAAAGTGGAACGCATCAATATTTTTTCTTTTAGCATATGAAACATGACATCTGGTGATTTAACTTTTGTTTTTTTTGCACTTTATGGTTTGTTTTAGCCATGTTTAGCTGAGGCACATTTCTTTGTTTTTATGGTTAAATTGCTATTTTTTCTATGTTTGTGTGGGTTTATGTTTTGTTTGAATGTTTTGTGTTGCTGCACTGTAATGGGTTGCTTGATTTAGGCTGAAGGATGCCAAGCCCTTACGCCCTGATTCCCCCTTAGCCAGTGAAAGACAACCATTGAAATCTGTAGACTTAGAGGCATCTTCTGAGGATCTAATATGTACAGAACAAGCAACTCCTATCAGGTGAGAGCTTTATCAACATGTACCTAACCTTTCCTTTATGAATTCCAGTAACTAGGTTAAAAATGTTGTAGCATGATAGTGGATGGTTAGAATGCTAAAACAAACTAATGGACATTGCATGAATTTTGATCAGTTTTGCTGTTAGTGTTATTTCAAGTGCTAATATTATATGATTTTAGTTATTTACTTTTTGAGTTACATATTTCCTTTGCAATTTGACTACTTACAGGTATTTATGAGTAAATAATGGGTCATTATCAGAGGCAAGTATTTATGGAGATCACGATAATCACCACATGTATGATATGCTACTCTTTCTTATAAATATACATGAATTAGGGGTTTCTAAAGCTAATTTACAAATAAAATAATTGCGATAAATCATGAATTGGCACTGTAATAGTGGAATGTTAACAAATTCATGAATTATTGGGAGTTATTTATTTTATAACAAATTTCATAGCATACAATAATAACTAATAATTATCAATCGTCAATTATTTATTTCTTAGCAGTTGAATTTTTACAAGAAAATTCTAAGAATTCCAAGAATTGGGACTGCTGACTTTGTTAAGGTCAGCAAGGCTACTGCCTGCGGCCGTTTTATGTGAGTGGGGATGAAAGGGATGTTTCTAATCAAAAACAATACGTGTTTCATGGACCCAACCGGTTGTATTGTTTGAGACGTACAAGTGTGAAGATGGGTCATACATCCATTCAAGTTTCTGCTAAATCGTGTGCAGAACAATACAACAATGGAGGGTTTTATTGTAGTGATGGAGTACTATTTTGCAACGTTAGAATAGATTACAAGCGCAGTGACACCTGTTCTAAGTATGTTTTCCACACACTCTGTAGTAAGCAAGAATGCTTTTACTGATTCACCTTCTAAAGGATCTAATGATACAACAATGACATTGGCAATAAAATGGCCCATAAGATCAGTTGAACTCATCAGTTGAAATACAGATCTTTGTATTTTTTAGTTAATCTTTAATAATGTTTAAAATAATGTAAATTTATGCTTTACATGGTAATCTATTTATAGCATTGTAAACATATTAATAATTTCAATTTAGCCATTAAAAAGAAACCAATATATAGTAATACGAGTACAAAAATAATTCATTTTCCTACAATTTCCATCAATCTCCATCAATCTCCCCTTTCACCAGTATTAAAAAACACAGGTGAGAAAATTAATCTCCATAAATACCTGCCTCTGGTCATTATATATCACATCTGTAAGGTAAAGTGTATGTCTACTGTTAAAGTCCCCCATACAGTCTAGAACACTGTCCTTGCCTTCAAGCAAATGATTTCCTTTGCTTACACAAACACTAAATGCCATTCAAAACTGATTCATTCCCCAAAATTTTTAAAAATAAAATTTTAATTACTTCATATTTAAAGATGTATGAAATTTATTAGATATGATTATGCAAGTTGATATGATTTTTTCCATTTATATATAAAAATTGCCTTGCATTACTCTTGCAAAAACTCAAATGATTTGACTCATTTGAATAATTTCTTTTTTGTTTGTTTGTCTCAATACTGGGATGGTTCAGAAAGAAAGAACATTAGGAAAAACCCAAAGGAACAGTCGAAAATCAAAAAAATAAAAATTGGTAATTTTGTATGGGTATTGCCACTTCGGATTACTTTCCATATATGGTGTTTGTGGTGAACGTATCATTTGACAGCTGTGCCTATTGCATTTAAAATCTTTTTTTCATAAGAAAACTTTTGAAAATAGATTTGGTTAAATCTAATTTAATTACATTTTGCAAACATTAATTACTTGGCTGAGGCTTTCTGAGGTTTTTCTCAGCCATTAAAGCAAATGCTGGGTATGCTGTTTGTATGTTTACCTTGATGTAGTATTTATCGCTGTATATGTATATAGTTTTACTAGTGACAAAACTGATAAATCTGTAAGATTTCTTATGGTGAATAAATATGATTATAATTATGATCAGCCATTCCATTAAGGTAAATTGACTTTACAGGCTTAGAAATAAACAAATTCATGGAATTTAGTTTTAGCGAGACTCAAGGAATTAGGCAGGCTTAAACATAAACACAAAATGTGTTTTAGCGAAACTCAAAGTAGTTTGAGAATTTCTATTTTGCAAAGTTCTCAAGGTAAGTTCAACAAATTTGCATTACTGTGAAAACAATCCCATGTCGTTTTACAGTATTAATTACAATACCAAGGAGAGGACAAGCTGTCATAGATCATTGAAATCAGTCAAGTATTGATCTTAGTAAGTTGGAGTTAGAAGGTTGATTAGGACTTATCACTTATGAAGAGTTACGATCAAATCAGTTTTAGTGGTACAAAATTCACCCGGTCATCTAGTGTTTTAGCATCCATCTATATTTTTTCCTGCATATCCAAGAATTGCACTTGAGCTACACAGTAATGATAATTTAAGCAATAATGATTTAACAACTCAAAATGCTAAAGAAAGATTGCAGCAATACTTTCCTTTTTTTAATCAATTTTTGCAAACTCTTAAAAACATTGTATATTTGAGTGGAGTAATTGTTATTTTGATGGCATCCTCATTTTACCTAATGAGCGCACAAGAATATTTGGACACAAGTAACTCAGATTCTACGTTCAATTTAATAGTTTCCCAGTGCATATCATGATTGAAGTTTTCAATGACTTGGCTAGGGTTCAACATCTGACATTAGATGCTACTACACATTCAGTTTTTCTAAATATGTGTCTGATCTAGTAAACAAAAACAAAGTTGTAGAGATTGTAGTCATATTAGCATAAACTTATAGAAATAGTTGCATTTTCAAATATGCAAATTATTCAAAAAATAAATTTGAATACAGTCAAAGCCAGTTACGTCGCTTTTAACGATATTTGGTTATAAGAGTGAAACTCAATGGTCCGTCTAAATCCTATGTAAATGCTATATTTAAAAACTTGCTTAACACATCGTGTATTGTGACATATGTTAAATTACATATTTTTTATTGAACTTTTGGAGAAATATAATGGCTATAACAACCAACATTAATTTTTGTTTGTTACATACTTTGGGACTGTTAACAACAATGTAACACTTATTTTCAAACTCTTGTTTTCTGTAGATTATAGATTTTAAATTGACTATTATACTATACAGCTCTTACAGCAAGTTTTGAACATGCTCAAAAATTTATTTTCCTTATACAAGACTGTGTTTGACATTATTAAACAATTCTTTCCTCACTTAGTATAGGTTTTTAAATTCTGCTGGCATGTTATTGTTGTGTGGATAGCGTAAGCACAGTGCTATATTTTCGACTGTGATCCGTGCTGCCGACAGAGGGTTCTAGCGGCAGGCAGGCACTGGCATGGCTTGCCGGCATAGTTAACTGTTCACAGACCTTTAAATTCAAGTGCATAGGTTTATCATGCAAATGATAGTTACAATAATCATATACCTTTGTCACAGGAAGTGTTGGAAATTATGTCCCTGTGCTGCCACACATCTGTCACACCATTTAAGAAAATTGGCATTCACTTGCATTAATTCATCTTCTGAAATTGCGGCAATTTCTCTTTGTGTATTGTCTTTCAGTTCTTCCAAAGTATGAGGGTTGTTCTGATACACTTTATTCTTGAAGCTCCCATAAATAAAAATCATTCAACATGCATGAAAATATGCTACATCTGTAGAGAAAATTAAATGTGGGTCAATTGTTATTTAAATGGCGATATATCAACACAAAATAGCAAATACTGGAGTGCAGAATAACCAGATCTTATACGGTAAGATCCGGTATTGCACTGGCCGTATTACTTTACTGATGACTATCTTCAAAAACTTGATTCAGCTACAGCACATACAGCTGATCTCTCACTGCAATTAATTGTAGCTACATCTGTAGAGAAAATTAAATGTGGGTCAATTATGTAATCAACTTTATTTAACACCCAATTGCAGAAATTTACTCTAGTAACATTATTGCATGGTTGTAATTTCTAAACTACAATTATCCTATAGGGTTTTACTTTTAACAGCTTAGTGGCTTTCTAAGCCGAGAATTGAGAAACTCCTGAATCCTATGCTACTTACAGATTTTCTTGGACTTAGTTGTAACTTTTGTCCTATTTCCTCGAGTTTGTCCTCTGTAAGAACATGATGCTTTACTTTCAGATTCTGATCAAGAACAGAACCCTTTTTTTTTAAAATCTGATCACAAGATTATGAACCATGACTCTATGGGGCACACAGACAGGGAATCTGTTTCTAAATAGCCATATCACTTGTCTACAAGAGTTTGTTCCCACTTACTAGTCATACATGAAGATTCTGTGTTCTGAAGTAAACTCACTTTTTGGCATTATTACAGCCCTAACACACTTTAACACTGGAACACATGCACTCACAATGCACCGACTTGCACAACTGGCAGGCAGCAGGTGAAATAGGAAGGGGAAAAGAAGCTGTATGCTGCCAGCAAGCACAATGTCACCCTCCTGCAGATGAATGTCGAAAATAAGGCACTGTACAAGAAAACTTTCTCTTTAGTTCCTCTCAGAAAATACTAAATAGTATATACTGTATTTCTCATACTTTTTGAAATTTTAACTCTATGGCAGCCTAAAATTTACAGATACAAATCTTTTGCACAAAGAAAAGACAAGAAAAAAAAAAAAAATGAGGGGAAAAGAGAGCATAGTACACCTGGTTTGTGACTATTGGCTATAACAACTGTAAACATCGTTATAAACAATTTTGACTGCAACTCCAAAACTAAATGCTACCCAGCCAAGTGATTGCTGGTTATATTTAAACTATACCTGCAAAAACTAAGGCTGTTGCTTTAAAAATAAAATAAATTGTCTGGAAAGAGGATGTGGTGTAAAATATTCTTTAGCAAGTAATGAATTATTTTCAAGTAGTGTTTGGAAAGGAAGAAACTCATATCAGCAATTGATCATACACGCATTATTAATATGGGAAATTTGAGTACAGACCTTCATAAATAAGTACAATTTGCTGAAATTTCCATAATGTATTGCTGATATTATGTAATGAGTAATGACCAATGACCCATTATTTACCTGCACTTAGGTTATCAACTACCACTCATAAATCCAGTGCAGTAATTACTAACATGTTAAACCATAGTACTGTATTAGTTATTGCATATGCTGTTACTATTAACAAAAGCTGTCATTAGATTTAATTAGAAAGGAAGTTATATTGCATATTTTGTGCAAAGTTTTGGAAACTGCAACTCTTACCCTGGCAAGCTGCTTCTAGCATTGCTGTGTGCATGAGCAAATGCTTCTCTGTGGGATCTGCATGTTAAGGATAGATGATGTAGGTGGTAGTAGTAGTGTAGCATTCCTATCTCCCCTGCAGAGGTGCGGTCCAGCAGGAGGAAATGCTGACAATTCCAGAGATACGTGTTCTGGCACCTAGTGTGGAGCGGGATCTTGACAAATCTGATGCCGGCAGGTAAACTGCACAGGCCTCATATGCATGGGTGTTTTCAATAAAAGAAGAGCCAAGTTTGACATAGTGGCCTTAAAAGCTTCAAAGTTGCATTTATGGAAGCACTGACTAGGCTTAACATGGCTGTCAACTATAAAACAGCTACTTTATTTTTTGTTTTTATGCAAATTCTGTCAAAGTACTTTTTACTTTTTACTGTTTCCATTCACTGAAGTTGAACTATAATATTTAATTGATGATGAATGCTAACTACATGACTGAACTTTCATAGTGTGTTTGAAAATCTAAATTAAAAAGGACTTCTCCACATGAATCCAATACTCAATATTCTAAAAGATTTATTAGCCAAATGCTCCTAATGCTTCGCTTGCCAAAATAAAAATGAACATATATTAAAGTATCTGGCTCATGCAGGAAGTTCTGAAGAAAGAAAAAAGGTTCTACTATGTGGAGAAGAGAGAGTATGTATTAAAAAAATTCCTTGTAAACATGGGACCTAAAATTGTGTTTGGTAATATCAGTACATGAGACAGTGTAGACTTTCGCGGCAGGAGTCAACATAACTAGACGTTATTTCCAGGCTGTTACACTGTGGTCTGCTAGTCAGTTTCTAGACGTTTTGTCCACTACTGCGGCGGACGTCTTCAGTGGCATGGACATAGTTGCCTCAGGGAAGTTTGCATAGCGTCTGAAATATTGATTGTCCAAGCTGCTGTACTTATTCCCCTGAGTGGCTTCCGCTGATTGATCTGGATGGTAGATGGCAGGAGGGAGGGAACAGGCTTCATCCAAGGGTTGCTCCCTCTTGATTGGTTCACTTTGAACCAATCTCCTGTTATTTGTCGTTTCTTGCAGTGACAGCATACCAGTTGCTGTTGAGTTTCAAAACTGCTTCTTTCTCATTGAAATTATGGGGATGTTTATACATTTCAATAGCTTTATGTTATAGCCGGGCATGGTTGTGTGTTAAGGATGACAGAATGCTTGTGTCCTGGAACTTAATTA
Organism: Tenodera sinensis; assembly: GCA_030765045.1. Classification (NCBI taxonomy): domain Eukaryota; kingdom Metazoa; phylum Arthropoda; class Insecta; order Mantodea; family Mantidae; genus Tenodera; species Tenodera sinensis. The sequence continues at coordinate 49,501,827 of CM060963.1, read as the reverse complement.
TATGTTTGCACTTTGCTTCAATGGCATGTTGGGAAACTGCAGACTTATCTGTTTGGCCCAGGCAGCAGTTTCTTTTGTGTTGGTGAGTCTGGCGTTGATGCTGTGCTGTATAGTTCCAATGTAAACCGAACTGTAGGAACAGAGAATATGGTATACACCAGCAAATGACAAGGGCCTCCGGGATCTTTAACTGAGTATAGTAGTTTGTTAAGTTGTTTTGTGGGCTTGAAGACAATCTTGACACTGTGTTGCTGCAGTATGTGTTGGATACAGTCGGTGACGTTTTGGATGTATGGTAGGAAAACTATGCCTTTGTGCTTGGATTTATCTGTTTTTTGTGAGGCAGGTTTTGGCCTGGCAGGACAACAGGCTCTTAACTTCTCAAATTGAATAACCATTAGATAATAAAGCTTGTTCAAGGTGATAGAGTTCTTGTCGTAACAAATGTGAGTAGCATGATTTACAAGTGTTTTAATCATATCTCCAAGGAGACTATGACTACGTTACTGAAGATGTCTGCCACAGTTGTGATTGAAATATCTGGAAACTCTAAAGAAAAGTGGACTATCACAATATATTGTTTTCCAATAATGCTAAACCTGTACTGATAAAACTAGAAGTTATTTCTGAGCTGTTATACCATGGTCTGCTGGAGTTAATCATTATATGGTTTTCCCCACATGTTGCACTCCAATTTGCAGGTGTGTAACTTGGCCTCTTTCTCTTTTGGCTGCATGCTAACTTGTTAAACTCAGGACTCCCCTTCTCTCCTCATGCACACAACTCCTGCTTGCCTGCATGTGGCATAAACTTGCTGAGGAAACAGTGGGACAGAACTCAAATACATAGCTGGCAGTCGGACTTTTTTCTATTGTAATAATCAAGTGGCCTCTAAATGGTAATTGTTCTTTTATGTCAACTAATGTACTGCTGGTGTTTTTAAGCTCACAAGCCATGTGTGGGCAATGTTTGACAGTAGAATCAGGACTGAAAAATTCAATATCATAGCCGGGATGTGAACCACGGTTCTTTCACTTCATGCCTGGCTGCTCTAACCACTGAGCTACTGTGACAACTTGCCAGTATGACATTAAATTCCCAACTGATTTGTATTTTCCTTGTAGACCACTAGGGAATCTCACATCTGAGATAAATGCCCCAAGGACAACTTATAGTCATAAGTATTTTATGTCCACAGTTTAAATAACCTTTAGGTTTCTTTCAGGCTTATAAGTATTGGTGAGTTTTGTGGCAGCAACAAGAAAGGTGCTCTGGAAATCTCATGCCCTGGATTGCATTAGAGAGCCTACTGGTTTCTGGGCACCCCTATGGGATGTTACAAGCCCAAGTGGAGGAGGGGAGTCAGTTTCCGAGTCCTGCATCCCCTAGGGACTATGAACCCAAAGGATTGGGTGAGGAAGTGAGCTGAGCCAGCCTTTGCTGGGGTGCTTCTTAGTAGGAAAATGTAAGGACCCTGCCCTATGATCTGTTATGGCAACATTCTGGCTGCCCTTTGGATCCATTTGCCTCATCCATCCTCCCGGGGCTGCCCCATGAGGGGCATAGCCACAAAAGATTGCCTTTTGGTTGAGGTGCTAAGTCATCCCTCCATAAGTTGTCATTGAGTCATTGTTAACAAAGAACTCGCAACAGAGGATATGTTACTCTTGAATGATGTTAAACTTTTGCCCATATTTCTGAGAATACTAATTTTAGGACCCATGTATACCAGATAGAACAATTTTTAATTATTGGCATACTTGTTGTGCTTCTGATAGAGCTGTATAATCCCAAGAGATGAGTGGTTATTCTAAATTAATCCATTTGCATAGAGTAGCAAAAAGCATGTCACTCAAATGAGAGGCTGGAATGATTCCTTCATTTGTAAATGCATTGCTTTAAGCATATAATATTTTATTTTGCTCAGTGTACTTCAGGTTTTTTTCAAAACCTTTTGTTGTTCTGATCTCCATGATGTGCTGGATCAAATTAGCAGTATATTGCATAAGAGATGTTTTTAGTTTACTGTGACTGCCTCTGTTGTACCAGCAGATATCTGCAGATCATAATTGTGCTTTTAATTATATTACTGCTGCACATTTGGGTTTTCAATTGTGAATCAAGGAATGTAGAGTCACAATGTAAGGGATTGATGACTTACTTTTAACACTAGTTTGAACTTGTGAATTATGAGGCAGTAGTGTTCAGTAGACTGAAAATTGACAACAAATTTTAAAAATATGCATTTATCTATCATCTGTTTTCAATACTTAAATATGAGTAGAGTAGGATACTGGTACTAGTTTTTAAATTTGATCTTTTCTTCTTCCTTAACTGTTGTTATTAAAATCCTGCATGAATTGGTTATGCTCCTTTTTTCATTTATAGAACCACATTTCTGGGCAGCTGTTTCTCAAGAACCATCAAAGATATTTTTACTTTCTCTATTGCATACTTATATTAAGTAGAGGCTGTATTGTAAACCACTCAAAAATTTGATATTAAATGTTTATCAGAAGTACAGGTTTTGGTGTTCGAGAAAAAAGAAAGAAAAGAAAAACTCTTAACAAAAAGTCAGTAAAGCACTGAACTTAGAATTTTAGCTCAGTACCTTCAAAGGATGCAACACGATTTTTGAGAAAATATGCCTACCTCATTTTATTGGAAAAATCTTATTTATTTGTGTTTTCTAAAGTGGTAAATGATTTTTAATAAAATGCCTAACATTTAAGGTATTTGCATAATAAATAACATTTATCCTTAATTTTCTGTTAATAGCCTGCGAAGCCCCCCTTCATTTAGAATGAGTCTTATAATCTGCCAAGTGTAAAAAATGGACAAAAGCTTGCTCCATATGAAATGTAGATCTTGTATAAACACAATAAATTTCTGTGGAATTTATTAGTTCTGAAATGTTCATTCTTTTGGTTTCTATTTTCAAATGCTTATTGTATTTTTAATGAGTTGCTCTTTTTCTATCTTTCTTTCTTCTCCCCTCTGTTGGTCATGCAAAGAGTAGAATTTCAAAGCCGTTGCATAATGACCTGCTGTTCAAGGATTGGACTATAATTTCAGCTTACTGTAGCCTTGTACCTAAAACAAAATGTATAATAAAAGTATTTCTGTAAATGTTTATCTGGATTAACAAGAAGAACAAGCTTTCATAAGAAGAATGAGTAGAAAGTCTTGTAAACTTGTCTTTAGGATAAAGAATTGCATTCAATTTAAAAATTGAATGTCAACGTTTCAAATATATGTTTTGAGATGCCCTTTACTGACAAGATTGTTAGAAAAGGAGAGAGAGTTAGGATATTAAAATTTAGTATTTAATTATGGATGCCCTGGTTCTGCTATGGTTCTACGTGTCCCATTCTGTATTGGGTGTGTAAGTTTTTTCTTTTATTTTGTTGTTTAATGATGCTGTCATTTGCCAGGATCACATCAGTGTGTCAGAATTTCGTCCTGCAGAACTCTTTTACATACCAGTAAATCTACTGACATGGAGCTGTTGTTTTTAAGTGCACTTAAGAACCATCAGTCTAGGCTGGGTTTGAACCCATGACCTTGGGATCAGTAGGCCAGCATCTAACCAACTGAGCCATCTGGGGCGACAGGGCATGTAAGACCACTTAGATTTGCTCATAGGCATCTTTATCAGGCTTGAGGTTCTTTTACATGCTGCAAATCTGCAATACGGACCACTGGCTTTACTTCTCTTCCAAAGGAAGCCATCCTAAGGATTTTTATGTCTGAAAAAATCCATTGCCTTATGCCGGGTTAGAACCAGCAATCTTGGGGATCAGAGATAGTACCCCTTGACAACGGTGGATGACAGAGTTAGGGGAAAGGGAGGGAGAGAGAGAGAAAGAAAGACAGAGAGAGAAGGAGAGGATGAGGAAGAGACCTTGTCTTAAAATAACTTTTTTATGAAGATATCAAACACCTATTTCCAATGAAATTTTAATACAGAATTTTTGGGTAAGGATGTAGCATGTTTGTGTCACAGTTAAAAGGTACTTTGAATCATGAGTTCATTTGAGCATCACTTAAACCATTTCATTCATTTTCTATCCAATATAATCTGCTTGTTTAAAAGGCATTAAGTGTTAAGCCAAAAAGAAGGGTACTTTCTCTGCCTTCCATGGTAAGCAATAGAAAAGTTAAAACATATAATAGAAAGCTGTAATTTCTCCACTCTTGGAGCCCAATTTAACATTAACACGTCATTAATTAGCCAGCAACATGTGGTGAACCAAAGCAGACCATAATACATAATAGCTGAAATATGTGTGACTATCTATGAATTTTCAAGCAGTATGTTAATCATAGTTCAAAACTTTTGATTTATATGAAATAGTAAATATTATGAACAGTAAAACTAAGGAAGTTTGTAGCTTCCATTTAATTCTGTGTGGTCCTTCACCTCTTCCACATGCTTACAATAATGATCAGTCATTTGTTCTTCACAGCTGACATGAATATGAGGCTAATGTAGAGGGACATAAATATTTTGTTTATGTCAAGTCCAATTCTAGGGCTGTATCAACTGTAATACATAAGGCTCCTGTTGTTTTAATTCCTCGACATTTTTCCTTGTTACAGAGGAAAATATGTATAACTGTCTACAGAATCTTAATTTCAATATTTGCTCACAGATCTGATCTCTAATAACAAAGAAATACAGGTTTCAAGTTCTGTGTCACACATGACATAAAACATCTTAATGAATTAAATTTGCTATTGTTATAAGATTTCAGAAAAATTGTAATGATCTTACAGAGGTAAATTCCTTGAAAGAACTTTAAGCTTAAGCTTAAAGCTGTGTGATAATTATTCTTTGTCCTATGTTCTGAAACTAAAATTAGTCAGGGCTAGACTTTTATAACATTCCCTATGGGCAGGGGTAAGGTATCCTATTAGGCTGTAAGGCAGAGCCTACTGAAAAAAAGGCTCTATTTTATGTAGGTGAACTTTTAATATAGTTTAGACTTTGCCAAGATTTTTGCATGTAAGTCAGCTTTGCTAATGCTTTTGGTGGATTATGTTGTAGTTTTCTGTGAAAATAGAATTGAACTTTCTTCTGCATGAATGTACCTATACATCTTGTGCATGATCTACTGCAATGCTTTCTCACCAGATTCTGAAGCTTATATATCACATTTCTTCCTAATTTCTAAACTCTGAATAAAAATCACAGTGGAGCTTTGTTTCCTGGTGGGCTTTCTGTGTACCTATGTGTAAGTAGCTGTTATGGTAAGTGTCAAATCTGTGGAATAGTGATTTAATGTCTTAATTTGTACATTAACCTCTCTTTCTCTCTTCCAGATCTATTTTAACATTATCTGTAGGATACAGTTTAACTCACTTTATTATAATATATGTAATTTCCTTTCATATTTCATAATGTAAATAAATACTTAGCTTAATTCTGCTTTAGCAAGAATTTTTAAGCTTGAAACTTATAAATAGGACACCTTGAAGTTATGGCCAAATGAGTATCTCCTTTGAGATTTGCCATTAATTTCATATTGCTGTGCTCATGTATCTGAAATCATAATGACACTAGGTGCATAAATTATAAATGCCAACATTGTCTTAATCTTTACTCTAAATGAGGCATTAAAAACATTTTTACAAAATATAACAAACAGTGTTTTTCAAGTTAAAACGTGTTCATTATTAAATTGGTTGGAGTAAAGTTTAAATGTAATTAAAAAGATAGAAATAAATACCCTTGCAGACCATATTTAGAAGTTTCTAAAATAAAATACAGTAAATTCAAGCATTTTTAATGGCCATGGAACTATATTTTAGAATAGGTACTGAAAACTGAGTATTTTTATCTATACCTTCATGAATTGAATGCTTTTAAAAGTGTTAAATAATACAGTTCTAGATGTACATCATTTAATATTTTTACATAGTTCAGGAAGTCTTGTATTCTCAGGTTCCTATTCTGGATGTAACAAAAATGACAGCTGTATCAAATGACAGCTCACTTACTTTTGTGACCTGGAATTGTTCCCTCAATTGTGTATGCGCAGAGATATATTTTGTTACTTATTATTTTGTTAATTTTTCTCAATTTCCTCTACATCTATTTATTGGGCACTCTTTGGTAGCAAGCAGTACTTCTCTAAAACAAAAAATAATTTTAAAGTAATGGCAGATAGAAAAGTGCTTTTTTATTTTCATTTTCTTTTTATTAATACTTTCTTACCGTTTAATAATGATAGGTAGAGGAAGAATAATATTCCACCCTAAAATTCAGTATCAAGACCTACCACAAATGCAGTTTGAAGTTTCCTGAAACAACAAAATAAAAAATAAAAAAAGAAAGAAAAACGAACTAAGTTGTAGAAAAACAGGCCTTTATGCCTGTGAACAATATAATTCAAACATGAAAACTTTCATGAATACCAAGCTTTTTTATCAAGTATGGTGTGTTTGAAGAGTATAATACAAAGATTTTTATGAAATCCCCCACCTCAGACTGTGCTTTACAGGGAAAAATAGTTTTTCATTTTTCCCTTCTCGAAAATGACCAAACCTTTTATAAGCAAGTTGCCTTTGGAATGTATTCCAGAAATTTGAAGTTGTTCTTACCAAGTTCATGAAGTTGAGTGTTCCTTTACTCAGTTAGGAATTCACTTCATTGAGCTTCCCAAAAATGTATTTGTCATCTATTATGTATTGATCTTTTCATATTGTGCCAGTTCCATACATAATATATATACAGGGTGTTTAAAAAAGAACAGGAGTTGGGATTAGTTAAAACTAGAATAAATGTTCCTATACACATATGCCCAGAAACAAATACCTGATACGCCTGTTGAGAATACCTGCTGTGAATACCTGTTGAGATACGAGCCGTTTTGTGTGTCGAGTACTTACCAGACAATGGACTTTATCCAGCAAGCAAACTCTAGGAAACACTTCACTGTCATAAGTATTTAACAGAACAATTGTTGGGTAAACATCCATAAAAACCAAACAGGAGTTGTGATGATTTCTACCTTTTTGTCCCCTGGTAACATCTGCACATTATGTCGATACTACTACAGGAGATGCTCCATGTGGTTACCATGCATTCTTACATATGCTCAGCTTCTCTTCTCAAAGGATTCAGAACTCTTTCAATCATAAATGTCTGCTCTCGGATTTGGACACATGCATTGGTCACATGTTCTTGTAATGTATGCATATTGTCGATGAGTTTGGTATACACCATGTCTTTAAATGTCCCTATAGCCAGAAATTTAATGGATTGGGCTCCAGCAAATGGGGAGGCCATTCCATGACCTATTAAATGTTTGGTTTAAGCATTGTTGCACAATGTGTAAAAATGGGATGGTGCTCCATTGTGCTTAAACCACATATGTTGTCTTTCTACAAGTACAATGTCCTCCAAAAGCATGGGTAACTCATCACACAGGAATCAATGATACACAACACCTGTTTATCTGTTCGGTAAAATGCATGTTGCTAGGAGTCTCTCACCCACGATTCCTGCCCACACATTGGGACTAAAGCAATTCTGATACCTCAATTACATGACTGTTTCACCAAATGCAATTCACACTTTGTTTCTTTACTTGATTACCCTCCTCTATGTAGGACTTACATCCCTAGGACTTACAAGCCAGTGCCTAGGGCTCGACTCCTGTCGGGGAGCAGAGGAACCTATGGACCAGACAGAGTGAAGACCTGGAAGCAAGTGGTCAGCCAAGCACCAGTTATGATAGTGAAGAAGAGAATGCTATGAAATGCAAGTAAAATTGATGATTGGAAAGGTGATAATGGAATGGATAATTGGTGGAATGAGTGGTGGGGGAAATCGGAAAACTCATAGAAAACCTGTCTTGATGCTGCTTTGTCCACCACGAATAACACATGAGGGTCTCCGGAATCTATCCCGGCCCACCTAGGTGCTAAGCGAAGTCTAACTGCTTGGTCACAGTGCTGCCATGCAACTCTCACTCAACACGGGTAAAATGGCTCATATCTCAATAGCTATTTGTTTCTGGAGATATGTTTATATTCTAGCTTTGACCAATCCCAACTTTTGTTGGAATATTGGACACTTTTTTCAACATCCGGTATATGTATAGGCACATGACTTGTGCACTTGTTTTTTCTTTGTACTAAATTATGGCAAACATTATTTTATTCCTCTATGGCTACTTGTAGTGCTTAGTACTGTCTCTAACACTGGAATTGGAAAACAATTTTCCAAGTGAAAACAAATATGAAATAAATGAAAGCAGCAGGCAGCATAAGCACCAGGATGTTATTCAGCTGGCTGTGCTTTTGACAGACCCTCTATACCTGAGATCGTACATTCCTGGATAGCCAAGTTTGATGTGCACCTGTGTAGTTGCATAGATTTAGGGAATGGAAATAAAGTGCAAAAGACTGGGTTTACAAATAATACAAAATATGAAGATTTCCAAGAAGTATTAACATTTTAGGAAACCATAACATTGCCATTATATTATTCTTTTTCATTTTGCTTACTTCTGATTCCTGAAAATCCTTGTTTCTGTGCCTCAAGAATGTGTAGCTTAAAATGTGGATTTTAATCTGCCAATCTTCAGGACTTATGGCTAAACCACCAAGTTTCTATTGGCAGCAAATTTTTTTTAGGTCTCATTTGGTCATTTCTTGAAGAGTGCCTTAGTTATTAATAATATTAATCTCTTTTTAAGCTACAAATTATTTCCTATTAAGATTATCATTTTCTTTCCTTGTACGTTTTCAATTTTATATTATTAAAACTTGCATGCTGTAAATGAGAGAAATGAAATGTTTTATAAAAAGTTTAGAATCTTATATAAAGAATTATTTGTAATATAGAAAGTGTAGTGTACATCTCTTCTCAAATGAAAAATTTAACATGTTTGTTGTAAACCAGAATGTATCTGTGTAATAATTTTGTCTACATATATGCTAAGTGATATTTACTGAGCAGTGTTTGTTTCTTGTAGCTATATGCAGCCTCCTGTGAGTTTAGAGCAAATGGATGAAACACAAGAGTTGAGTGCAAAGGACCAAGCTCCAATTGTTCGACTGATACTGGCAATGTGGTTTGCCATCATGTCACATTCAGACTTGGTTTGTTATTTCATGGTGTTTCTTTACCAAATCAAGTCAGCCACAATATTATCACTGCCTCTGCCACTGATGGTGTTTCTTTGGGGTACACTAACTATACCAAGACCTACAAAGACCTTCTGGGTGACAATGATTGCATATACAGAGGTAAGATGTAGTGACTTAAGCGTGTGGCTTATCTGAATCCAGGAAGATGCATGTTTTTGTGTATACTCAACCCTGCTATTTGCTTTAGGCAGATAATTTTAATTGCCACCCCCTCTTCTTTTTCAGTTCCCAAACATAATAGCAGTGACAGCTTCTAGCTCGTAAATTTGGGAGGGCGGCTTAGTGATATTTTCAAAATTAGCACATGGACATTACAGTTAATTCTGAATTTCACCCAAATATATGTTAAAAAGAAATGAAAATATAAATTGAAAAATTGCTATGCATGACCTTCCATCTGATCATCAATCAGATTTTGAATTTGTTCAATATTCAGCATTGGTCTTGGCAGCCCAAGCTTCATAAGTTCCAATCGAGATGCAAAACTTGTTACACCCACAGTGAGTATGCTAGTTACACTGTTAATGGTTCACTACTTTATTTCACAGTCCCCGTGAAGATTCACACCATGACACTGCTTGAAAGTGCTGCTAAAACTGGGTTTGTTTAACCGTGGTTTAACCGTTACAACTAGCTTAAGAGCAAATTATATTATGATGTAATACATATTCAATGTATCATGCTAGCAAAATTACCAACATGAATGTAGTATTAATATACTTTCTTGGTATCGTTTTATCACAAATGTGTAACATTGTACCTTAAATGGTACACATAGAGCTAATTTAGTTCAGAACTAAATTTCATTTACAATCAATTTAAATTACACAGTTTAATTTAAGAAGGAGTATGTATGCATCTATATGAATGGCAGTACTGTTAGCAGTCAGACACTTCTGAGAAAAATCATCGCAGGCACTTTCCCCTCCACCTGGGTGCCACCTGGATTGTCATTCCTTTCCACACCCCTCCACCTATAGTCAAGCCACCCCTGCATGTCCCGTCTCCACTGGCAGTATCTACAAGATGTGAAGATTTTCGGAGGGACGACCTACAGTCTGAAATTGTATCTGTAATGAAAACATCGGCGTTCTTCCGCATATTAGTGGTGTAAAAACATTTTCCACAAAACAAAATGGGTAAATAGAAACAGGAAGTGTACAAATGTATTTTGGCAAGACCTCTGATGTCAAGGATATTTGAAGTAATGCTTTTGATGTAGTTCTACCTTTTCTTTCTTTTTATCTATTGGGAGGGTGCTGTCCTAGAGTCCTCCATTGCCAGCCACCACTGGATAATAGTTTAAAAATTTAGCAGCACTATACAGAATGCATAATCAGTCTGGTTTTGGATCAGGTACATGACGGTAATAACTATGTCCCTTTTGTAAAAGACTAGGTTTTCATGTTTCCATATACTCTGGTACTTACTGATGGTTCCTAGGGGGGTAGTGCTATGGGTTGCACTTTCATGTACAATGGTAATGCTCACAAGCACTGCCTTCCAGATGCCAGTTCAGTTTTTACTGCCAAGCTGTTTGCCATATTTTATGCCTTGCTTTCTATCTCCAGTCTAGTACTGGTGGTTTTATCCTGTGCTCCGACTCTCTGAGCACTATTCAGGCCCTGCAACAGTTTCTTGGCAGCTCAGCATTGTAATAAAATATCTTGATTTAGTTAATGTTTGCAGCACCACGTAATAAAATATCTTATAAGTGCAATAATTATCATAAGTTCACAAGCCACAAGTTGAGGTATCCCGTTGTAATAACACATGGATTATTTAGCTGAATGGGCCATATGGAGAGCTATAAGATGCTATTTTACAGTGCAAGGGTTTAAACAAAACCGAATCATGACAATGAATTCTTCTAATTTGAAGTTATAATTCCAATAATTAATTCTTTGATCCTGTACATTCAAGTTTTAGGTTTGATGAAGAAATCTTCTAAATTATTAAAGTTACTGAAACGTTCTTTTGCACGTTTTTCTTCCTTGTTTTAAACTGTAACCAATAAGCAATTATGTCATCCAAAATCATTGCTGTTCATATAACAATTCCAGTCAAAATCATTGCTGTTTATAACAGAGCACAATATTTTTGAGAAACTAACTTCACTGAACACACAAAGTGCTCCTTTTAGAGTGAAATTTCTGTAACCTTTATCTAACAAGTCAATAATAACTGTCCATGCCTCTGTGTGTCACACTTGATTTTGAGGGCTTAGAAAGAAGCTCCTACAACACTGATTCTTAAACTTCAGGCACTCGTCTCTCAGTTGTTATCTTGCCGATACCAGTTGGTTTTTACATGGACCAAGGCCAGGTGATATTTTGGGCAATGAGGAGGCAGATGCGGCTGCTGAAGCTGCCTGCCATTGCCAGAGTTTTCCACACACACTCTGCCCGATATAGATGTCCTGCAGTACTTTTGGTGCTGTCTTTTATTTGATATGGCAGCAATCATGGGAAGCATTAGCTGGCACCATGCAACCCTGGATGACATCCTGCAGGGTTTCCAGGTGGACAGAGGTCATTTTAACTCACTTGAGAATAGGTTACATGCAAGCCACTCATGGACACCATTTGCATGGTGACCTGGCACCTATCTGTCTGACATGTGGCGTACAACTCTTGATGCCCCATGTTTTGCTTGATTGCCAGCAATATGCTCAAGAGCACCAGTCCTTTGGCCAGGGTTTTACCCTGCACTCAATTCTGGGCAACAACATAGTCACTGTGGATAAGGCACTGCAGTTTGCCACCAATACTGGATTTGCTAGGCATATTTAGCTTGTATTTTACCTTTTGGAGCCCTTTAGTCTTTTAAGGTGTGCTTATGTCCTCCTTTTTAACATTCTACTGTTAACATTTGAGCATTTTAACCACCTGGTTTTCCTGGTCAGTGTTTCGGTTTTAACTGTTAACTTTTAGCTGTGTTAGCTTTTACTTTTTAACCTTTTAACTGTGAGGCTTTGCAGGTGGTGAGTCTCCCTGATTTCATCTTTTGACTTCAGGCCCCAATGACCTAGCTGTCAACAGGCCCTTAAACTGCACACACTTACTCCTGTTTCCAGTGAAGATGAAACATATAGCCTACTTTTCATTTATGTTATGCTTTAAATTGTAGGGTTTATGTGTATTTTTGAAAATCTAGAAATATGCTGAAAATTATTTTAGTTTTTTTTTTCTTGCTGTTACTTAAAAGCAGTTTTAAGTTTGTACTCGACAAATTTAAGTTTATAGCAGGCCTGGGGACGTCGTGTATTCGCGTGAGAAAAAACAGGTTTCTACCGTCCCATACGTGCGTGCAATAAAGGCACATGAACCAGTCAGCGGCGTACGCGTGTTGCTTAATTGTAATTTATTACAAACACAAAATTAAACACTATACAATATTTACATATATGTTGTAGTGTTATATTTTCAGATTTTACAGTGCTATTTAGAGTTGCAAGACTTTGAAGTATATTAATATGCAATAAACTAAAACACTTCGTAAATCACGTAAACCTGGAGCGCTACTTACTGAGTCACTGTTGAAACGTACAATCTTTTGTGCTTCATTATTTCGTCATATTGTGGCTGAAAATTTGAACATTGCAATCGCAATATGTGCACTAAATTTTCATCACTTAAACTAGTGCGTGAAGCAGTTTTGACATTGTTCAGCTTACTGAAAAACTGCTCACAAAAATATGTTGTACCAAACATAGCTACAATGCGACTGCCAAAGAGACATAAATTTGGAAACTTCACTTTGGGTAGTGTACGAAACAACTCAACTCCCAACAGTCCTAAAGTCCGCAGAGGTGTGTTGTTCTGGAGGTCGATTAATTCCATCTTTAACATCGAATGCAAATGGGTTGTTAAACAACCTCCATTCTGTGTCCATGGTCTTCAGATCATTAAATCGGATTTTAAATTCTTCCAGTAAATCTTCCAGAATTGTCTTGTGTTTGTTTAGTACTTCAGAAGATCCTTTAATAAATACGCATTTCAAATTTGGAAAATGATACAAATCTGTGTGCTGTATTTGATACATCCAGAGTCGCAATTTGTCCATGAAAGCCTTTAGTTCATCAATCATCGTAATGATTAAATTGTCTTTCCCTTGTAGAGTGGTGTTCAATGTATTTAAGTGTAATGTTAGATCACTCAAAAATGCTAAATCACAAATCCAGTCTTTGGTGCTAAGTTCTCCAAAGTCTATTTTCTGATCTTTTAAAAAAATGTCTATTTCGCTTCGTAACGCGAAAACTCTCTGAAGCACGTTGCCTCTACTTAGCCATCTAATTTGAGAGTGATACGGCAGATCTAAAAACTCAGAATTTATATCTTTTAAAAATTCTTGAAACTGTCTATCACGAAGTGAATTCGACCTAATGGTATTCACAATTCGCACAACTGGCATCACTGTATCCAACGTTACTGATTTCGCACACAATGCCTCGCGTCTGGGTTTATTCCTTTTGCTGCAAGAACACCTCGAAGTCTTCCTATAAATCCCGACGTATGACCCATCATGGATGGCGCTCCATCGGTTGCAACACAAACTAGTTTTTCCAATGGAAGATTAAAGTGTTCCATTGTCTTTAGCACAGCGTTAAGCACATTCTCACCTGTGGTCTGGTCCTTTAACGATGCAAGATCTAGAAATTCTTCACTGATATTGACATTTTCATAAACTCCTCTTAAGAAAACAACTAACTGAGCCGTGTCTTTCCTGTCACTACACTCGTCTAGTGCTAATGAGTAGTACACCAACTGTCCGATTTTCGTTTTCAGCTGTTTCTCCAAATTGCAAGCAATTTCTGCTATTCGCTCGGTGACTGTTCGACGAGATAAACTCAGAGATTTAAAGGAATTCACTAAATCAGGGCAAATTTCTTCAGCAGCAGTTACCAAGCACTCCTTTATAAAGTCTCCTTCAGAGAGGGGTTTAGAGGATTTGGAAGTTTCGTTTGCAATTTTAAAACTGGCACGAACTATGTTTTGCCGGTCAACTATCGTCTTGCTAGTACTGTCACTTTTGGCTTGTAAATGTTCTTTAAGACGATCCAGCATTTTTTCACGAGCCGTACCTGTCAGCTTCTCTTCACCATATTCTTGCGCATGCGCATTTGTGAAATGCCTCCTAATGTTATAATGTGAAGGATATGACACTGTTGCACCACAAACCAAACAATGTGATTTTCCACCTTCGAAGACGGCGAAATACTTTTCTTCCCATTCGGGATTAAATGTTGGCGTAACACGTCCTGCACTCATTGTGAAAGGTACGTCACTGAACTGGTGTGTCCTCAGCCAACACACACGCTCAAGGTCGTGAGCGCAATGCCGCTCAATGTGTACCACTCCCCCAGGCTTGGTTTATAGCATACAGATACAATCGCATGCAGTTGATAGGTCAAGTTGTGATAACTGTAGGCATGGTGGTGTCAGGTATTCTAAAAATAATTTTGTTACATATTTTTTCATCAAAACATTCCACATAATTTATAGTTTATTTTTAAAATTTATAATTTTTGGGTGTACAACGTTTGAACCAAAAATGATTTGCCACAGCTGATTTGTGAAATTTGATATATTTTGGTCATATAATTATGAAATAAATCCAGAGATTAAATTGTTAAAATAATTAAATGGACCCATAGGTTTAGTGGTTTGGGAAAAGATTTTCATTTTGAAAAATGACTGTGTTATGAATTTTGAAATACCACTGATTGATTCTGTTAAAAATTTGTTTTGCTTTTAACAGTTGGTAATACGATAAAAATTAATATGTTATCAGCATTTGTAACAATGACGACCAGTACAAATAATTGTGTGCTTGGTCTAATGTGATTAAAGAATCATGAAGTTAGTTACCTGCATATTTTAACTAAGTTAAGCGAAGTTATGGTAGCCACAAAATTTAAAGGTAGCTGATAGTTGACTATTACTTTATTTTTCCTGTTGTACAAATACATTTTGTGGGTGCAAATGATATTTGTATCACTGGCTATACAGCCTGATTTCACAGCATGTTTAACTATACAATAGCGTAAGGTGCGATAAACCTATAATTAAATTTTGTATTGAGCCAGCCGCCTTTAAATTTTGTGACAGCTATAGTCTCTAATTACTTGTTTCTTGTTTCTGGTATGGGCCGTGTCTCGTTTACTTATTTAAGAAATTAAAAATTGAAAATTATGCAGACATTTCACCGCCTCGTCCTGTCCCACTCATAATCCTATTGGTTCCTTCTCCTGCAATAGGAAGTTGACCTGCTAATAGGGTCTTCCATATTGTGTTGAGTGGTTTGCTGTGCCACAGTTCAGATTGCTCTTTTCTTTAAATATTTCTATGCTTTCCCTAAGCATTCAATGAAAGAAATTGTTACAGATTGCTAAAATGTTTCAATTGTCAAAGTCTTTGTGATGGCCAGTATTTTCTGCATGTCACCCATTGAAGAAGCCAAACATAGTTTTGTGGTGAAATGTCTGCATAATTTTTAATTTCTTAAATAAGCCAACAAGACGTGATCCATACTGGAAACAAGAAAAGCAATGGACAAAGGCGATGGAAGTCTATGTAGTCATATAGTCTCTAATATTTACTTTATATTTAATTGTTAATGTGACAATTATTTCAGAGATGTTTATTATTATTTATTTGCATTTTCCAATACTTTTTAGATTTTTGAAGTGCTAGTCGCCACTCTTTTAATTTTTATGATGTTGTGCAAATAGTGGAATATATAATCCCTTTTGTGCCAACAACAAAATGAAATCATTTCTGCAAATATTTATCTCAAATAACATCAAATGGGTAGGTAAACAGGGTAAGAATTCTTTAAAAGTGCATAGACAAAATGGTCTAAATATAACTGTAACATATTAGGTTTTTAATTTTATTTTGTTGAAGATCTTTTTGGAAACAAAAGGCTGATGCTATCAGTATCCTGGCAAATACCTAATGCACTAGGACTTGATAAAATCAAGGCTTGTTAGATGCTGAAGGGAAGCTTTGTAAGTACTTTCAACTGAAGGAACATATTCTGCGATCTGTTAGGATTATGAAGAAGCAGTTTCAAAGAGCTCTCTGTCTTATAGTGGCATTTGCAGTTAACAAAGGCTTGCATATACATTTCACTTTGCAGAGACAGAATTTTAAATTTAAAAAGGTCTCAGTAAGGAGAGATCACTAAGTGCATAATATCTTAGCAATGAAAGGGCTAAGCCTACCTTCAGGTAGTGTGTCTGCCTCATATTCAAGAGGCCCCCAATTTGAATCTTGGTTAGGATGAATTATTGGATAAGGAGATTTCCCTTGTTCTGAAAAGATGAACGTCAGGTAACTTTGAGCCCTGACCCTGAGTTCATTTTAGCATTTCTGCCTGACATGTCTAACATGTTAAAAGGACATTAAACTTAAAAAAAAAACATAGGAGGACCATCAACTAATTTTATGGGAGGGTGCTTTATTCCTCCAAAATTTCAATTTCAAGTTTAGTGTTTAATGTTTTAGCTTGAAGTTTGCAACATTCAACCACATAAATAGAAAGTGGAAAGAATAAATGGAAAAGTTATATAGCATGTAAGTAATGCTAGAACAATAAGTTATAATTAATTATTTCAGAGATTTGACAATATGCACTTATTTCAGGTAATTGTGATTGTGAAGTGGATGTTCCAGTTTGATTTCTTGCCATGGAACAAGCAAGAATTTCCAGAGAAAAATCCTTTCTTCCCACCACGTATAATTGGAATTGAGCACAAACCTAATTATGCTATGTATGACTTGTTTCTGCTGCTGATTGTCTTCTTTCACAGGTAATCTACTTCAATACTATTCTGCTTCTTGGTTAAAAAAATAAATAAATAGAAATAAAATGTGCATTATCACTACCCTGGCACCTTGTATCTAACCCAGGGCACATTTCTCACAGTATTTCTCCTTTTAACTTTATTAGATAAAGATTACATGTTCATTGATTTTTTTCTAGATATAAACTAACCCTATAATACAATTAATTACAAGATGAAACAAAAACAGAACAAACAAAAACACATTCTGCATAATACTCTAGTGTTATTTATACTGCTCATCTGTTCTGATCTGTTTTAAGGGCAATGTTCCTTAACCCATTTGCATCATTTGATGACCAGGGTTCGCATATGTCTTTTTGGCATATGAATCATATGACGAGCTCAGCTCGCTATGTTGCATTGTTCCATATACTTCCACATGATTTAGGTTCCTTTTTATAGATGTCATTTGTGTACATCTGGAATGAAATGCTAACATGCAGTGTGTTGTAATTCTGATCAGTATAATGTAACAACCTGTGTTTCAATTAAGAAAAAATCTCAGAAGTTATCATGGTGGCGAAAAAAAATTGCACCCATGATGAAAACTGTTAGAAAGTGTATTAGAGAGCGGAAGTGGTGATTTTTCTGAATATGAAGCAGAGTCTGAAGAAGATTCTGGTAACAGTGATAATGAATCTAGTACAGAAAGCAGCAAAGAAAATAATAATGAAGCCAATGATGATGCACCAGGCCCTTCAAAGCGTGTTCACATTATGATGCAGAAAAACCAGTGTAACTGGCATTGGACTAAAACTGACAAACCCATTCTTTACCCTTTTACTGCAAATACTGAATAAACATGTGTCCCAGATACTGTCAGCACTTTCAATTTTTTTCAGCATACATGGAACCCTTGTTTAACAAAATATGTGATGAAGCAAATGCTTACACAGTGAGTTAGTTGAACAATCCCAACAGAAAGTGTTGAAAGACAATGAAATTAGGGCCTATATTGCGTTAGTTATTTTGATGTCTCAATGTCGAAAATTGCTATTCAATTGTACCAGAGTCAAACACGATGCCTTGACAACACAATTCTTCATGAAACAATGAGTAGGGAGAGATTAAAACTGATTTCCCATTTATTTCACACACAACAGCAGTGTTAGGACAACAGTATTGGTGAGTTTATGCTTTTAATATAGTGCACCCAAATTTCAACAAAAAAATAGTTAACGGTTGATTTTAAATAATTTTTTAAGCATTAGGCCATTACTACCCCCACAGCTAGGGGATTTAAGTCTGGTTTCTTGGTTAGTTGCTAAGGCATTTAAATATGATGCAGTTGGGTTAAGTAACTTCTTTTAGCTGCATTCTCACTAATGGTTGATGTTCAGAAATGATGTCTCCATCAGTAGCTGTTGTCTCATCAATTCTGCTCTGCTGGTGTATTTGAGTTTCCTGGGAGTTCTCATGGTACTCCATCTCCTCTTGCTCTTTGTGCATGTAATCTAGTCAATCTCCTTACACTTGCTTGCCAAAATCAGTATTGGCAACAAACCGCAGTACTGTATTTACAGCTACTGGGTTGTTGTGTAAAACGGAGCACAGTGTAAGACCCAGGCCAAGGGACTGACGCTCACGAGCGTATCATGGACAATCAAGAAGGATATGTATGATGGAGAGTGGAAGTTACATTGTCACCACCTGTTGTTGCTGTCCATTTGTCCATGGTCATCAACTCTTCTTTTGGTTTTCTGTTATTACAACAAGAGAAGATTGAAATACATGCAATTCATTTTCATTTTCCTCAGCTGGCAGCACTAAGTCAAGCTACACTAATTGAAATGAATATATTTTAGGTACATTTTTATGGTAAACATTTTCTGGTCAAATATTTATGATGTATTTAAATTCATATTCTATTTATGAAATAGCCCAGATAAATGCTTCCCAGATATATTCTCTCACTCCGCTCAAGGATTTATAGGTTAGATCAGACGTCTTATGATATTACTTGTGATAGATCCTTCTTGCTATCCATACCTTCCTTCTTAGCTTCTGCACTTTCTCATTCCACACAGTTCCACTCTCCGTCACATATGTCCTTCTTGGTTGTCCGTGATGCGCTCATGAGCGCCAGTCCATTGGCCTGGGTCTTGCACTCTGCTCCATTTTATGCAACAACCCAGTAGCTGTAAATACAGTACTGCGGTTTGTTGCCAATACTGATTTTGCCAAGCATGTGTAAGGTGGTTTTTTTTTTTTTCATCTTGGCAGATTTAGAATTTTAAGATGTTTTACTTGGGGTGTTTTTATCTTTTTAACAGTCTCATCAGCTTAAGTTTTTAGTAAATTACATTTTTCCCTGTTAACTTTTAGCCATTTTAACTCTTGTTTTAGTGCTTTTAACTTTCATTTTTTAGTTATTTTAACTTTAACTTTTTAAGTTTTTAGGGGTGAGTTTTTACTAGTTGTTCGCTTGTTTTTATTTTTGAACCTCGAGCCCTGATGACTTAGTTGTCAATGGGCACTTAAACACCACTCACTCACTCACTCACTCACCGACTCTTACCAACTCACCGACTCACTCACTGACTGACTCGCTGACCGACACTAGCTCACTGACTCTTTTGCTCACTGATTCACTCGCTCACTCACTGACTCATGCATTCACTCATTCACACACTGATTCACTCCTTGACTGACTGGCTCATTCACTCACTGACTGACTCACTTGCTCACTGACTCACTCGCTCACTAACTCACTTGCTCACTGACTCACTTGCTCACTGACTCACTTGCTCACTGACTCACCTGCTTACTGACTCACTCACTCACTGACTCACTCACTCACCGACTCACTTGCTAACTCGCTCACTGGCTCACTCGCTCACTGGCTCACTCGCTCACTGACTCACTCGCTCACTGACCCGCTTGCTCACTTGCTCACTGACTCACTTGCTCACTGACTCTTTTGCTCACTGACTCACTCGTTCACTAACTCACTGATTCACTCCTTGATTGACTGACTCACTCACTGACTGACTCACTCTCTCGCTCACTGACTGACTCACTCTCTCGCTCACTGACTTACTCACTCACTCACTCACCGACTCACTCACTGATTCACTCACTCACCGACTCACTCACCGACTCACTCGCTCACCGACTCACTCACTCACTGACTCACTCTCTCACCAAATCACTCACCGACTCACTGACTCATTCGCTCACTGATTCACTTGCTCACTGATTCACTCGCTCACTAACTCACTCGCTCACTAACTCACTCGCTCACTAACTCACTCGCTCACTAACTCACTCGCTCACTAACTCACTCGCTCACTAACTCACTCGCTCACTAACTCACTCGCTCACTAACTCACTCGCTCACTAACTCACTCGCTCACTAACTCACTCACTCACTGATTCACTCCTTGACTGACTGGCTCACTCACTGACTGACTCACTCGCTCACTGGCTCACTCACCGACTCACTCGCTCACCGACTCACTCACTCACCGACTCACTCACTCGCCCACTCACTCACTCACCGACTCACTCGCTCACCGACTCATTTGCTCACTGACTCACTTGCTCACTGACTCACTCGCTCACTGACTCATTCACTTGTTCCACACACCATTGTTCTTGGTCTGGTATTTAATTTAAATAGTGACTATTCATGGCATGCTTAATAGATTTTCTTCAATTTTCTGCTTCTTAATAATGTAGTTCTGGTTGTTTTATTTTTGATTATATATTTGTAAGTACAAGTTTTACTGCATAATGAACTTTTCCAGGTATATGCTGAAGTCATTAGGTTTATGGAAATCAACATACGAAGATCCAGTTGTGTTCAAGGAGAAAGAACAGAAGTATCGCCTTGAGGACGAGGGTAACTCGGTTGGACTAGTTCGTGTTAATGAAGATGAGCAGTCCGGGAAGGAGCAAGTGAGCAGTAGGCTTTCTTCCTCAGTTCCTGGGCTTGCTTCATCATCTTCATTATCACCATTTCACTCTGGTGTTCGACGGCGTTCTTCAGGAAGCGTGCTTGCAGAGAAGGTAAAATGACATTCAAATTGTTCTTCCTGTCTTATTCTTTGAGTTTATAAATGTTTTGATTCTTCATTATTTGTTGAAAAATTCTTTATTTTTTGGAGGTGTATTATGTAATATGAGAAAGAACTTGTTTTGTTGCTTTGTACAACTAACATTAATTACACACTTCATGGTGATATAAACAAAAAGACATCAATATGTGTATAACAAATACAGTAGAGTTCCGAAATAATACAGCTCTTGGGAGACATGCTTTAGCCCCTCATTATGACAATTCCATGGTGTATAAAAATGTTAGTTTAGAAGTGACAAAAATCAATCCCATAGAGCTCGTATGAAACGTTGATGCAAAATACTTTACAGTACATTGTAAAGTATGTAATGTACAGTAAAGTATGCCACAATGCAATTACACACCAGTTATGCTAGGGGTGTATTCCAGTCTTGCAACTGATCTTAATTTATACAGTACCTACAATTATTACACTGTATCCATTTTACACTAACCTAATTTTGCATTGTCTTAAAGAAATCAGTAAGTTTTGTTTGGCAGCATAATTCACATCATTTTCTTTTCCACATATTGTTTGAGTGTAGCAAGATGCAGATGAAATCTGTTTGATTCAATTTGCTTCTCTATACAGCAGAATCATCTGGTGTGCATCACTTCACTAACATGTGTGCATGTGCTGTTACTTTGGGGAAATTCTTAGCAATGCAGTGACCAGGGTCAATGCAGCAGCTGCAATGGCCAAGGTCCATTCTAGGGGCAGCAAAAATTATATTCCAATGCCATTGTTTGAAGAAAATTTTAAACTCAACTTTAAAAAATAATAAATAAAGAAATAAAAAGTATAAAATATTTTTGGGGGACATACTTCCCCTGTGTTAAATTGAATCCGTGGTATTTCAGACAGCGCTATTTCGAACTTCTACTGTATAATCAAATGTGGCTAATCTAGAAATGTGGTGAGTAATTGAATAAATACTGACTTAAATAACAAACATCAACAATAAGCATAGCTTTAGCCATTAGTAAAAGTGCATTTAACAAATCAGTAAATGCAGATTTGATAAGAATAGTTGTACCCCAAGTGGTGTTGGTGATGTCAAGTAGAACGTTTTCTGGTAACACTCCATTATACTCTCAATTATCTTGGCTATTCATTGGGAATGGGTGCTCAGATAATAGGAAAAAAATTAATAGTATGAATACTAATTATTTTGCATGTATTGGTCTACTTTAAAGTCTTTATTTAGCCTCATATATATTCATTATGATACACACAGTACACTTACAGTATACAGGTATAATCTTATACATAAGATTAAAGTCATTTACAACTAAGGTTGCAGAAAATAAAAGTACTGTAATAAAATGATAATGTGACAAATCCCACTTCTGACACCAATGTGACAAAAACAATAACAAGGTCCAGTTACTTTTGTCACTTTATTTTTCTTGTAAAACTGAGCACAAGAACACAATTCTGTTTTATCTGTAGCACAATCTACAGTTCTTTTGGCCTTAGAGCCCACAGCTGTTCATTCCTTTGGTAACCTTGACACACTCTTTCTGTCTTTCAGATCTCTCTAATAGCTGCTGACTTCGACAATTATACTCACTAAAACTATTTCTCACTACAGTCACTAAATGTCCCAAAATGTCTCTGTCGATACACAGGCGATGACTGTATACACACACATGCGCCGCTAACAACTGTCTGTTCAACACTAACAATTCCATCACAGAAACAACTACAACCTTACTTTGATACTTTGTTATCTCCAACTGTAAAATATTTTACAGGGATTATCAATTTATATGTACATAAAATGAATACAAAATAATTAAAAAAATGAGAATAGTTACAAAATAATGAGAAGTGCATAAATACTGTATTCTATCTATTTTTGTACTCTTCTACAGAGTAGAATATCTTTTCTAATAAATAAGATTTAATATTCTTTAGTTTAATTTTTTAAATAGTTATCTGTTTAATTTTGGACGTAGATGGTTGTACAAGTCTTTGATACCATTTGCTACGCATTTGTTGTTTAGGGTACTTATAACTCTATTTCTAAAATTTTCTTTTGTTCTAGTGTTGTATTTGTGAATGTTACTGTTCTTGTTTTGATTATAACTTCTTAATGTGAGTTTAATACATTTGTATATATAATGAAGGTAACGTTAAAATATTTAGTTTTTTAAAAGCATTTCTACATGAATATCTTTCTATTCTTGCAGTTAAATGTACTGCTCTCTTTTGCAGCCTAAACAGCCTTGAAAGTAATGTTTTATGTGTTGTGCCCCATAATACCACTCCATAGTTTAGGTGCAAGTGAATGAAGGCATAGTATATTTGCTTAACTTTTTTTATCTACTATTTGTGTCATTTGTTTTTGAACATATAAACCCGAATTAATTTTGCTTATGACCTTTTTCACATGCATATTCCATTTGAAGTTACTGTGTATTATTAATCCTAGAAAGTTTGTTTTATTTACCTGTTAAATTTCTCTGTTTTCTATTTTTAACTTTATATTTGTTTTTTGTTACTGAGACTTAGTTTCACATACTCTCTCTCTTGTTACAATTATCAGTGCAAGGTAATGAACAGGCTGAGCTCAGAGAGTATCAGTTCCCCAGCTCTGCTTTAGTGTACTAATAGACTGATTAAAGTGAGTGTTGGTGGAATAATTAGCATATTGCTAAGATTCAGCTTACATGTGATAACTATAAAATATGTAAAAATATATATTTGATAGGTTATAACACAAGGTGGGCACCGCCTTAGTATCTACAAAAGTTCGCAGTTGGATTCAGGTGGCTCTGGCGATGAACAGCAATCTTCACCTACAATTGTGGTGCGAACAGATGACGAAGAAGTAGTT
The DNA here is from genome assembly GCA_030765045.1 of Tenodera sinensis. Lineage (NCBI taxonomy): Eukaryota > Metazoa > Arthropoda > Insecta > Mantodea > Mantidae > Tenodera > Tenodera sinensis. Next base: position 49,477,910 of record CM060963.1, on the reverse strand, counting down.
GAACACCTTCCTGGCTTCTTAATACTTTCGTATGTATTTAATATTTTCAGTACTTGCATTTCAGAACAAAAACTTTAAAATGTGTTATGAATATTTATTGTATCTAATAAATATTGCTGACATTAGAATAACATTGGTAATAGTGTATAACACAAAATTATTTAATGAGAAAAATTGCATGCTGATTAGACTAGTCATTCTGAAATAGGATTACGTTTGTCTTACATTGTGTTTTATTTCTGTTTCAGTTCCAAGCGATACTGTGATTCTGTGAAGGGATTTTTTGAACATTTACTTTCCAAAGCACTGCGTGTCACAGCAGATGTGTATGCATTGATGTTTCTTTGTGATTTCTTCAACTTTATGGTTGTCATTTTTGGATTTGCTTCCTTTGGAGTAAGTATGTCTTGAGGGATACATGGAAAATGGTTAAGAACATTTTTTTATATGACATGCAATTTAGATGTTGATTTTTATACTGAAGATAATTATGAACACCTGTAAGGTACCATAACAAGATTATTATTTATTTATGCCAACAAACTTACTATTGGTGTTTTTAAACACACAAGCTGTGTGTGGGCAATGTTTGAGAGGTAGAACTGGAACTTAAAAATTCAATGTCACAGCTGGGACATTGAACTCTTAAGTTTGTTCTACCTCTCAAACCATAGCAAGATGTTTGTGCTATTGGTTATTCAGAAGCTCCAGTAACATCACAATAGTTTTATATCAAATAAAGATGCTAAGTCATGGTAAAGCAAGGTGCTGAAACTTAAACCCAGAGGTCTGGGTTCCATTCCGCTGATGTAGGGGAATATTCCTTTAATTAGAGTCTGCTACCCCACAGAATAATTATGAATGTAAGGTATATCATAATGAAAGGAAGTAAAACCCAGAGGTTAAAAGAAAAAAATACAGTCAATGATTTAGTTGTTTCTATAGTGAAAGCTTCCAATATGAAGTTAAAGGGGTTGTACAGGGAAAAAGCAGAAAAAAGAAAAACGGAGATGATTAAAGAAGAAAATGAAGATGAAACATGCACATAAGCTTTGTTCTATTATACACTTCAGTAAAAGTTGCCCTAATTGTTCAATATGTGAAAATCAATGTGACAAAATATGTTGTTAGCCAATGCTGGATTTCTGACAATGAAGTCATTAATCCTCTTGCTCTTGCTCTACAATATTTTTCACTCATAGAGCAATAGCAGTATAGTAACCGCTTTTAAGAGAGCACCATATTTTTATGTTTTGGCGGTCACAATGCTCTCTCACAACACCCAGAATGTCTGGAGGACCACGCCTGTCGTTGGTTTACGGGTCTCACCGACCTGACCGGGAGAGTTATCAAAATAAATTCACCGACCATATCCTCTGATTACCAATCAGAGGACGTATTACATGCCATGACAGGTCAGCATGTTAAGGGTTAATATTTTATAGAGAAATTAGAGAAATGGAGAGATTGGAAAAATGAAGACTCCCTAGCCCTCGGGAACCCTAATAGCATCGGGGTCGGAAGAGAACAAGAGATGACCAAGGTAAGGTCAGATAGAAAAGTTACAGTGAGGAGCAAAACACCAGTAAGTGGAAGTAATGTTCTCCTCAGCTTGGGTACCTTGTGGTCACCATTCGCATATTCCCTAGACAGAAACCCCTGAGTATGCACTTTAGATTGTACCCAGTGCAATTTTAAGCTTTGAGAGGCCTTACCTTAGAACATGCAGGTCTGAGCTAGAATCTAACCCAGAGCCCATCCTGAGAAATCTCATGCGGCTAAACTAAACTGCTAGCTCCTCACAGCGCATACTCTCTCAGCAAATAAAGCGTGGGACCTTTTTCAGATTTTTCGATGCTGGCTTCTCTTAAGAATTAGTTTTCTCCTTGAGCTTTGCAGCAATTTCTGGGTATATAAAAATATGCTTAAACACTTCCGTTATTGCCTAATTCACAATTGAAATGCGATAATGTGAATACAAGTATTTGTATATAATGGAAATTGTTACTAATAGTTTGAGAACGTTTTGCATGAATGATGTTATGTAGTAGTGATATGTTATTTTAGGAGACTAAACAGCGTAAAGCCACGACATAGTTAAATGAAGATACAAGGGAACGATGGTGACATTAACAATAAAAACAGAAATAATGGCGCCCATAAGAAGAAAGAAAATGTTGCTGGAAAATTGGAACATAAAAAAGATGTTTTGAAAATCTTACGTAAATGACCTTGCTGACATACATATTTCCGAAAATGTTGATAATTTCAAGAAGGTGAAATTGTCTCCAAACAGCTCACGTGAACCACAATTGCTGGCATTACGTTTTCTCTTCCTGTGTTGTGGGGCAGCTAATGTTTACTGCTCACGATAGGCTATTGTCCCATTCAAATAATATAGCTCAATTCTAGAATTATTTCTTGGCTTTCGGAGCTATTTGTGACATTTTTCCAATTTTTATCTTTAAAACGGTTACATAATTTAACAAAGAGGAGCTTTAAAATTGCATGCTGCCTTAACCTCTGCGGTCATAAAGAAAAATTAAACGTCCAAAGAACTCAGTTGTGAACATAATAATTCACTTAACTACTCAGATAAGATTTTTGTGATAAAAAAGCAAGTTGTACACCCTAATGGCTTCTGAACATAGGATTATATAAACGTGTGGTGCTTAAAGCTTTTGGAGGGTTGTCCCTACATACAGCCAACCGTGTGTAACATTTATGTTGAAAGAGCACGCAAATCTTGCTATTGGTGCTCGGAAAGGGTTAAAGAAATTATTTTTGTTTCTTTTTATATATCACGTGCTGGTAGAACATGCACATGCTGACTGAAGGTGCATATAAAGTGACTCAGAAGGAATTTGTCCTACTTCAAATAATTCTAGCAATCAAATATCAATTTTAATGTACGGAAACTCCAAAAGTAATTACAGTTAACAGAAAATACATTGAACATTTTGATTTCCTAAAAAAAGGCTCCAACAATTTTGATTTGAAATTAGCATCCACGAACTAAATTGCATTATAATTTTTCATTTGCACACATATTGTTCAGGTTTGTAATGTTAACTATGCAAACTGTTCTGCTCTATGTTTTAATTGAGTATTCTTTTGTACTACTCCTCCACAGTTTAGTGTTGTTACTAAAGTTAACCTCCTGCCATAAAGTTTAAAAGTTTAGTCTAAAAGTTTGCAGTTTTGCCTAAAACTTTGTAGTTTTAAAAGGTGAGTTAATTAATAACACTGAACAACACTTACAACATATTTTTCCGGGACTCTTTTCGAAGGTTAACTTTCCTCCATTATCAACCGGACAATAACTCACCTTTTAAATTAAATTGATTACAACAACACTGTTTTCAAACTTCTATGAAAGGAAGATACTTTGTAGTTTTGTCTAAACTTTCACAGTTTTGTCCTAAATATCATATTACGTAAAAGTTGGTGTGTAAATTTTTGAAGTAAAACTTCTTATGGTAGGGCTTTGAAATTCTAGTCTGCAACCTTTTTATGACAAAAAGTGGTGGGGGTAAACACTGTGTCGGTTAGAGTGGGAGCAGTGTTTTGCTTGCCTTTGGATATTGGAGAAGAGCGAGACATACGCTCTTTCTTTCATTCTTGTTGTCCGTAGTTGCGTGTACTGTATTCAGACGGCATGGCAATCACTGAGTACAGCTGTTGGTTGTCAATAGAGCATCCATTGAAACATGTGTGCATAACCAACGCATTTCAAGTATTATTTAGTATTCTTGTTGTTTATGATCTATTTTCTTCATTAAAATATACAATTTTATTGTGAATATACCAAAGTCAGGCGCAGAAAGAACAAGAGCATGGCGTGAGAGAAAACATGAGAAACGTGAGAGACAGTTCAGAATTAATAATTAAAATGTTTCCCTGTAGTACAAAAGTTTCACTTTTATCATGTGTCTTTACAACATACCCTTTCTTTTTTTTTTATTTTATGGTTAATGTTTAAAAAGCCAGAATATGCATTTAAATGCAAAATTGCCAAAAATTCGCTTACTGTGCAAAATATTCAAAAAAGAATCTGTTTTTAGCCAGAGGACAATCTGAATCAGCTTTTGTGCAGCAATGTCTTCAGAATGTCAAAAAAGGTTTCATGCTTCTGCCTACAAAATTTCTGGAAGCAAATAGGCTCTAATGTAGTAAATTATAATAAAATTTAAAAGCAAAATAGTTTAAGAGGATCATGTGATGGGTTTAAATCTTTCATCCTTTGAAACATATACATGTCATTGGACACATCAAATTTACAGAATAAATATATAGTTTACAGTAAAAAAATAGTGCAACCATATTAATAAAAATTAAATACTAAACATTTACAAAGGCCACAATTTATGTTGAGCAATCTCTTGAGGCATACTAATAATTGACAATTGATATTTATTTTGTTCTAATTTTATACATTTTGAGCTATCCTTGAATTAGGCCCTAGCCCTTTTCTCCTAGACAGCTCTTTACAACACATACAATTGCATTTATCACTGGACGTGTTTAAAACATTTTTAGGCATACTGAAAAATGGAGCTGAGCATTTTTCAATATTATTTTTAATATGATGTTGCTTCTATTGACTTATTCATAGGTACACAGTGTTGATTGAATTTCTTGATCAAGTAAAATTCACTTAAAAGCAGGAATTTATTTAAATCAGTTTTGACTTTGTTAATAGACCCTATGTTCCTCAGATTAGATGGTAGGAACAAAAGCTAATTATCGTAACACAACAAACAAAATCAGCCCAGTTCCTTTTCTATCACTTTATTATCTTCTAAAATTTTACAATAAGTACACAGTTTTCCTCTCATCATTAACACAGTTTAGTCTTTTGTGCTATCACAACTAAGTTTTTTACTTCTTATAACCTTGCTCAGTCCTTTTAGTGTCTTTCTTCATCTCCTTTGTCTCTCATACCCTAATTGCAACATTACAGTCACTCACGATATATCAACACGACAACATACATGCATGGCTATCTCATACTCATTGACACATACACCAAAAATTACTTTGAAGTCTTGAACATTCCTGAAACTCCCTTTGTTTCTGCCGCTTTGATTATTTACAGTCACATAAACGCAGCAGTTATGTGAGACAGCCCAGCCTTGAATGTATTTGCCCGTTCTTCAGCATGACATGTGATAGGAAATTGGTTGGCCCTGTCCATCCATTGTTGAGTGCCGAGCCTGAAGGCACATTAATATATTCTTATAAAACATGCTTTGAAGACAAGTAATGTAATGACTGATTTTAATTTCCTACATTTTGCTCTGAACATATTTTGTAAGTGCAAATGACTAAACAAATGCCTTATAAATAAATCTACATGTGACATAAAATGTTCTTATTAGGAGCTATTGATTTAGATGTGCAAGAAATGAACTACTACTTTGATGTTTCCATGCAACTATGATGTTTTATGTTAAATGTATAGAGTTTCAATGACTATAAAACTTGACACTTTCTTCAGTGATACAGAGAATGTGGTTCTGTCTTTCTATTTCTTGAATATAAAAACTTGAAATTGGCTACCTTTTAAATAACTCTATTTATTCTGTAGAAGAGTTTCATCATGTTAGTTATGGACAGAAAATTGAAAATACAAGATTCAAGTATTGGTTATAGAATTAACATTTCAAATCAGATTCAAGTTTTTAAAGCTCACATTATGTTAAGAGGGAATCATTCTTGTTCTAAAAGTACTTATTATACCACATTAAAGGTGTTGCATTACACTGCATGTGTCCTTGTTATTGTGAAACTGAAGATATTTGAGGGCTAGCACACATAAAACTATATAAAGGTTTGATCTTGTTTAAACAATGTGTAATAAAGCCATATTTTGTTTACAGTCTGACCTGGGTGAAGGTGGAGTTACAGCGTATTTAGAGGAAAACAAAGTCCCTATTCCCTTTCTTGTGATGCTGATTCTCCAGTTTGCTCTGATTGTGGTAGACAGAGCCCTCTATCTCAGAAAACACATTTTAGGGAAGATAATCTTCCAGTTTCTGCTTGTGTTTGCTGTACATATATGGATGTTCTTCATTCTGCCATTAGTCACAGATAAGTAAGTATGCTATATTATCATACAGAACAATAGTTGTATGCCTGCAATAAATAATATCATGATCCTTGGGCTACTATTTGCTGATGATCTGGTAGTAGGATCAATTATAGTAAATGGTCTGGAGCAAGTGCTGCAGGAGGTAGAAAATACTGCAATGAATGGAACCTAACTGTAAATCAGGAGAAAACGCAAATAATGGTACTTAAGAAGGGAGCAAAATTGAGTAAATATGAAAAGTTGAAAAAGGGGAATAAGAAGTACAAAGTAGTATAAGAATGTATCTATTTAGGAGTAAAATTAAATGGAAGTTGGGGGGGGGAAACAAAAGAAATTAGCTCTGACAAAGGGGAAAGGAGCTATGTCAACAATAAGAAGTTGTAAGTACAGAGTACCAAATATTGGGGTCAAATGGTTGAATGAGGGGGAGGAAACCATAGATACAGTTCATAGGATGTTTTGCAGGGAAGTGTTGGGTCTTCCAAGTGCGGTGGCAAGAGAAGCAGCACAGATGGAGATGGGAAGGGTGTCGAGGAAAGGTATGATTATAGAAGCGCTCTGAAATTTTGGTATAAGATTTTGAATTTAGATAAAAATAATTTAAGACAGTGTGTAGAGTACAAGGAAAAGAGTCTTAGGGAATCTGGATGGATGAGTAGTATTCAAAAGAACCTAGAAATAAATGGGATGGGGGATTACTGGAGGAGAGGGGGGAATAATCATAACAAATTCTGGAAAATAATAAGAAAGAGGTTTGAAGACATAGAAATCCAAAAACTGTTTGGTGGTAAAATGGGAAAAAGGTCCCTGGTAGATTACGAACCAATGATAGAAACATGGGAAAGGGAAACATGATAAGGTAAACAATGAACAAAGGGAGGCAGTAGCATGGCTAAGAACTGGTGTTCGGAAGCTGAGAGGACTAAGAAAGGGTATCCTTCAGAGTCAGTGTTCTATTTGTGGGGGGAAGGAAGACCTGGAGCACATAGTCTTTGAGTGCCAAGGAACGGACGTATGAAGGAAAGAATTTCTAGGGCAGAAATGGGAGAAGGGAGATAGGATAGTAGCATTTAAGAGGATTTTTAGACAGGAGGTCAGGAACTTAAGTCAGTTTTTAAGTAGAGTTAAAAAAATGGAATTGGTCTGAACAAAGAGGACAGAAATTCTAAAAGAGTCTTCTGGGCTGATTTGCCGTGGTCTGCTGGAGTAACTTGGTCCAGACGTTTCGTCCACTACTGCGGTGGACATCATCGGTGGCGTGGTCGAAGTCTTCTTGGTGAAGGCACTGTTGCGTCTGAGGCGTTGACTGTCTGGGATGCGGAATTTATACACAGAGGGGTCTTCTCTGATTGGGTCAGGGCTCGCTGAGGCAGTGCGGTTGGTGGGAGGGGGCTAGCTGCATCTCGGGCACTACTAGATTCTGATTGGTTTGTGTTGCTTGACTGTCTGTGTTGTTTAATGTTATCGATGACGGGGTACCAAGTTTTGTTGAGCTTAAGGGCTTCCTCTTTCCTATTGAAGTTATTGGCATGTTTATAAATTTCTATGGCTTCGCGCTGTATTACAAATTTGGTGTTAGTTATGTGTTAAATAGCTATAGAGAAGCAAAATGTATGTAAAAGGAATTATGTTGGATGGATATGAGAGACTAAGAGCCTGGGCTGAATGTCTGTCACATTCAAGTATGTATTAAATGAAATTAAAGTAAATAAATGAATGAATAATATCACACATATACAGAAGAAAAGCATCAAATTACCTACAGGGTTAGAGTTAAAATATTTATACAGAATGTAGCTGTCTTAATATAGCTTCACTGTGTTCTTCCCAGAAGGTTATTTGTAGTTGCAGATTAACTTATTGGTGGAGTTAAAGACAGGGGACTCTAACAGAGAAATGAAAAGCTTTTAGACCAATAACAAAATGTTTATGCTTTTTCAGTAAACAGCATTCCCTAAAATCTTTATATTCAGCTTAATTACCCTGTGTTTAGCTGTTACAGTACTGATGTGTGATTTTCCAATATATTGTTACAGAACTGGTAATAAAATTCAGTTACTGTTTCTGTCACTTTATTTTTCTTGTAAAACTGAAGCACAAAACTGTCATTAACACAAACTACAGTTCTTCATGATCTTACTGTGCACAACTGTTATATCTTTTCATAACCTTGATGAACACTTTTGTCTTTCTTTACTCTCTCTCTCTGTCTCACAAACAGCTGGCTTTGATGATACAACACTCAACACTTGCTAAAACTGCTTCATTTCAAGACTAACTTTGACACAATATAACAATGTCTCAAATCTCCTAAAATATCCCTGTCGACACCTAAGTTCTCTCATGATCGCACGCACGCACACACACACACCAGGAGAAGACGGCATTACCAGTAAAATACTCTTAAGGGCTTTCAAACTTTTCCCTCATTTCTTTACTGCACTCTACAATGGATGCCTGAAAAATGGTATATTTCCCAAAAAATGGAAGATCGCAAAAATAATTCCAATAGTTAAACCAGGGAAAATTGATAGTGAAGAAGTTTCAAAATACCACCCCATAAATCTGCTTAACACTGCTGGCAAAGTTTTGGAGAAATTGATGATGGAGAGAATCCTTTATCACATAAATTCAAGAAACCTCTTCAACACAAACCAGTCTGGTTTTTTGCCTCAAAAAAACACAGTGGACGCAGGAATGGCGATGAAAGTGTTTGTACAACAGAGTCTACAAAAATATAAGCACATCATATTAACTAGTCTGGATGTCAGAGGAGCATTTGATGCAGCATGGTGGCCCAGCATCCTTCATAACTTAAAAAAACTCAGCTGCCTAGAAATCTATACAAACTATCAGAGAACTGCTTTCATGATAGGAAAGCTAGTTTATGCTTTAACTCATATAAATCAGAGAGAGAAGTGACAAAAGGCGTCCCCCAAGGATCGAGCTGTGGACCAGGGTACTGGAATACATTATATAATTCCCTACTTAACCTGGAATTTACTGAAACGTCCGAAGCCTTAGCCTTTGCTGATGACTTACTAGTAATGACCAAAGATAGCAGCATAATGGACGCTGAAAACTTCGCAAATCAGGATATCAAGAAAATACAGTTCTGGGGTAAAGATAACAAAATTAATTTCAATGAAACAAAGTCTCAAGTAATGTTAATAACAAAGAAGAGATGCCCTCTCAACGGTGATATCCATATCTACTTGAATGATACAAAATTGACCCAGAAAAAAAAACTAAACTATTTAGGAATATATATAGACTCAAAATTCAAATTCGACAAACATATAGATTACATTCAAGAAAAAGCATTAGCTCTCTTACATGCCTTGTCCAAATCTGCAAAATTGAACTGGGGTCTTGGATGCAAAGCTTTCCATACAATATACAAGGGAGCCATCGAACCAATAATAACCTATGGAGCTCAGATATGGGAAGAAGCTATAAAAAATAAGAAAAATCTAAAGAAACTCCAAAGAGTTCAAAGATTATGCAATATAAACATTGCAAAGGCATATAGGACCATCTCTTATGAAGCATCTTGTATTATAGCTGGAATCCAACCAACAGATCTGACTATTATGGGAGAAATAAATAAGTATAAATTATTACATGGTGACAGAGATTACGACGCACCCCTGAAAACAAACTACTGGGTTCACCCTGCTAAGCGTATTTGTATAGAGGAAATCAATCCCAAATTACAATATACATTTCAGATTTATACAGATGGGAGCAAAATAGCAGAGAAAGTGGCAGCTGCAGCTGCAGTATTTCAGAAGGAAACACTAATATGACAACTTAAGTACAAATTAGGTGATCACTGTTCTAATAATCAAGCGGAGCAGTTGGCAATCCTGAAAGCTCTTCAAGTAATCTCCACTTTGCAAGAACTTAAAGATGAGGAAAAAAACGTTGCCATCTTCACTGATAGCAAAGTAACACTGTTTATTGAAGAACAATAAACATAATTCCATTGCACATACAATATTAAACACTATCTCAACTCTAGAACAAAACAAGTGGACAGTACATTTCAGTTGGGTGAAATCGCATGAAGGAATACCAGGCAATGAGTTAGCTGATAAATTAGCTAAAGAATCTGCGCTGGACCAAGGAACTGCAATCATCTACAACAAAGTACCAAAATCGAGCATCATAGCGAAAATTATAAAAAATGTTTACAACATTGGCAAGACAGATGGAATAAAACTACAAAAGGACTTTTAACAAAATCCTTTATTCCCTCAGTTAAAGGAAGACATTGCATAAAATTACCTACATCATCTGAACTTACTGCAATGATTACAGGACATGGCAAAACAAATTATTACTTATATAGATTTCACATCATAGAAGATCCCACCTGTACATGCAACAGAGGCCCTCAAACTGTAAACCACATAATCTACGAATGTCCAGACAAACAACAAGAAAGGTCGATGCTCATAAGTGAAATAAAGAAGAACGGAGGAACCTGGCCAGCTACAAACAGTGAATTGTTAAAAAACCATTTAAGAGCATTTCATAAGTTTGTACTCTCACTTAAATTATAGGATAGCCACAAAACAGACATGTAAAACGTACCATTCAAAGGAATGGTCCTAAGTTATAATTCTAAACTCTTATAAGATTTTTAGATACATTGAAAACTGCAAATTATGCCAAAGACTATAAGTAAACTTATTAAAATTCTGTGTAAATGATAGACTTCAAGCAACACTAGAATGTTCTGTAACTAGTCAACTACAAATAATGGCTCAATGTATGCAAGATTGTAACTTGCTTAATGTTATATACTTCAACATTTTATATTATGTATTGAAAGCATGCAATGTTACCTCTGTATTGGGGCATGCTGTTATTTGTCAATAAAAAACCACACACGCGCGCGCGCGCGCGCGCACACACACACACACACACACACACACACACACACACACACACACACACACACACGCACACGCACACGCACACGCACACGCACACGCACACGCACACGCACACGCACACGCACACGCACACGCACACGCACACGCACACGCACGCGCACGCACACGCGCACACAAGGACTGGGGGGACCGTGGGACCGGGGACTGAGAACAGTTGTTCTGTTGAACACTCAACAACCCACACTCAAGACAAGAACTACTTGCTTCTCTTGTCTCACCTTTTACAGACAAGAATGACATAGCATGGATCTTTCTTGAAATTGACCTTTTTCTTAAAGCTGTCATATTTAAGCTGGCGGTCAAGGCTTTGCGAATGTTTTGGAAACTCCTTTGTTCTGCTGCACTAATTTTGGTCCATCACGTATTCACAATTCATAAGCAGTGGTGTGAGATAGTGTGACCTTGAGTCTTTGAGGCATGCACCCGCTGTTGGTGTCACAATATTTCCTTTCAACCACATAAAGTAAAGTACTTGATTCCTACAATACAATATTACATAACATTGAAGTCTTGTTATTTGTTGTTTTCAGGCAATTCAATGCAGAGATACCCCCACAAATGTGGTACATGGTAAAGTGCTTCTACCTGCTGCTTTCAGCTTATCAAATACGCAGTGGATATCCAACACGCATTTTAGGAAATGTTTTATGCAAGCATTATAATATTCTAAATATGGTGTTGTTCAAAGGGTAAGTAGCAGACTACTAATAATTTAGAATATGAATAGAATGTTTACTTTGAACTTTTCCATGCATCATAATGACAAACTGTAAATGTTGTGCAATTCATATAAAAGAGCTCTGTTGCTTTTTTAAAATCTCACTACTTTTTGAAAATGAATGATTGACATACTTATTTAAAAAAAATACTAAGGCCATTTGGTTTAAAATTGTGCACACTAATTCAGAACATAACATAAGTGCTGAGGCTTTCACGGCCGGCATTATCAACTATGTTAAGTAGATTTTCCGGGCTTTTGGGCCGTGGTCGAGTTGGATTGCCTTCATCTGACGTTTCGCTGAAAACTGCATCCAGCATCTTCAGGGTCAACCTCTGTTATTTTGGTCTAACTTAGCAGCTGCACATAAACTAAAATCCACTGCAAACTTACATATTACAGATCATTTTTGTTTCTTATTAGTGTCCTTGGTAACATAAATTTTCACGATCGCTGGACGCAGTTTTCAGCAAAACGTCGGATGAAGGCAATCCAACTCAACCACGGCCCAAAAGCCCGGAAAATCTACTTAACATAGTTGATATCAGAACATAACATTTCTGAATTGGAAAATTTACATTCAGTTTACCATGCCTATACTCTGCTCTGCATGTATATCAGTTGTGCATTTTTAACCATAAGGTTAGTTTATTAGGTGTGCCTTTTTCAACTTGGCAATGAAATATGGTCTCATTTGTTATGGACATGGTGTTAAATTATATAATAAACTACTGGCAAACAAAAAGAAAATATGTAACTAATATAAAACAATGTGATGGAAAAGTCAAAACCTTTCTACTATAACATAACTCTTAATCAGTAAGAGAATGCGTGAAGCATTAGGTATAAATACCTAATATAAATTATATGTGAGGGTCACTAGATATGAATTGAGAGAGCAAACTATGAAGTCACAGAAATGTTTTGTTTGTCCCAGTTTCTCAAAATATTCCCCCTGGTACTGTATGTAGCATTCCATTCTCAGGAACCAGTTCTGGAAGTATCTGCGCCTCTCAGTTTCTGACACTGCAAATAACACCTCTCTGTATGCAGAAATTGCTTTAACAGGGCTAGAAAGTCAGTGACCTCAGTCGGTTCTTCACCATAGGGAATAGGAAGAAATCACATGGTGCCAGATCGGGACTACAGGGTGGATGAGTCAATAGTTTTGCCACAGTTCCTTGTGGAACCTCCATTGTTGTCTTACCAATGAGTTGCCTATTTTGACAAAGTAACAGTGCTTTTCCCAGGGGTGACCAAGTTTCTGTGTCTCAGTACACATCTAGTGACCCTTGTATCATGTATTGGAAAATCTGTTTCATGGCATTTTTGGAATACTGTATGTAATATTTTCTGATGGAAGCCTGTATCATGTGATATGATCTGACTGATTAGTAAATAATTTGAAAAAATTTTCAGATTTATGGCAATTCCATTTTTATTTGAACTTCGTGCTTTAATGGACTGGATGTGGACTGATACATCAATGACACTGTGGGATTGGCTGAAAATGGAGGATATATTTGCAAACATATTTCAACATAAGTGTGCAAGACACATGGAAGCTGAATATCCACAACCTCGTGGTGAAAAGAAAAGCCCCATCTCCAAATACCTAATGGGTGGTGGACTGCTGTTTGTTATTATTGCAGTTATTTGGTTCCCGTTGGTGTTATTCGCTCTGGGCAGTACAGTAGGTCATGCTAACCTCCCTAGTGAAGTGAAAGTGCGCATGGATCTCAGCAATTACGAACCTATTTATGAAATGTCAGCCAACAATATCTCCATTGATAAGTAAGTAAAATCCTTTAGTTGTCTTAATGGTTCACTTTTGAAGAAGCTAACACGGTAAGCCAAAGTAAATTTAGAAATGAGTCAACTAACACTTCTAGGTTGCAGTCACCACATTTAATGAAGGAGCAAGTTTTCATAAGCCTAGATCATTGGCTATTGTTGGCTGTTTAGATATCTAGGTTCCTTGTTGATTGGGCAGGGAACTTTGCCAACAATAATGAGGGACCTGGAAATTCTAACCAGTCGACCATAGCTATAATTTTCAAAATAAACTTTTTTTCCCAAATCGTCAAATTTATGGGTTCATTTGTTTCAATAACTTAACCTCTAGATTTATTTGATGATTAAATGATCAAAAATGACCTGCCACAGCTGATTTATGAATCTCTTTACATTTAATATTTCTAAAATGTTTTTTTATTCTGGTTACCAAATGACATTTAGGTTTACCTATATAAACCCTGTCACAATTCAAACAGCTAAATGAATAAATATCAGATTAAGAGGTAAAACTGGAACTTAAAAATTCAATGCCACAACTGGGAATCGAACCACAGACTTTCTGCTTAAACTTTCTTAAACTTTGCCCACACACGGCTTGTGTGTTTAAAAACACCAACAGTAAGTTTGTTGACATAAATAAATAATAAAATATCAGATTATTTATTATTTGAAATTTTATCTTTTTAGAGAAACTTAGAAAAGTTTTTGTGTTATATTTATTTTGAAGAACTTAAGTTCCTCTATGTTATTTAAAAATGTTTGTAAATAATTTACTAGCCTATGGATGGTAGGTACATTTTTGAAAATTACAATCATCTTTTATTTTTTTGATTGTAGAAAAATCTGTTTAAAGTCCTTTGATATTTAAATTTCTTCTTTTTATGTATAAAATCTGTATTAAAAAGATTGATTAATGTGGTGTTGATAACGTGCATATATTCTCTATTAAGTTCTTTATTAAGTGGTATATTTATTATTTATTAATCTATAAATTAAACTATCAAAAGCAGCAAACTTATGTGAATAAGGGCTGATGATTTATTTTTTATGTAATTATAAGTTCAGTTGATTTTCTAGAAATGTCAGAATTCAATTAATTGTTATATTTTACTATCTTTAAATTTAGCAATGGAAAGCAAACAATATTTTCAATTTAAAATGTGAATTTTATAGCTTTACCTTGTAAAATGTATCTTATGAAGGATAGGTGAAGTTTCAGTCACTAATATTTATTAATATTTGTTAATTTATGTTGTTTCACTATCAATGGCTTCAGTTTTTTGTTTAAAGAAGAAAACATGGCTATGTCTCCAAAGCACAGATTATACTCCGAAGATTATGCTCCAAGGTAACACAGAGTGAGTCAGCTAAAACTAGCGCTGCAAATAACTGCAGCAAAAATAAGCACTGAAAAATATCTTGCAGTAGGTCAACTACAGCACAAGAAATTGTAATATGAAGTTCATGCTTGAAATACAACACAATAGATAAGCCTTCAGTGAAAAAAATGAAGTTATTGAGAGTGAAGCAATATAAATCAACAAATACAATACATATTTTATCCAAAAGAACAGTGACATTGAGCATGTGAAAGAATGATTTATGAAACACTGGCCTCTCTTTTGAGATATTCACAACTTACCAAAGAGAAGTGAAGCTTAATCTCTAAATATTTATTACATTTTTTGTTGATAAGTAAACCTTTATTTTCTTTTTTGATGACTGAAAATTCTGTTATTTCCAGCATAATTAATAACAGTGAAAATAACATTAAGAACAGCATTTGTCACTTCATAATTCATCAGTTACCTCGCAGTTAACTGCAAGATGAAGTTTGTGATTGAGGTTCAACAACAGATAAGATTATTTATTTATGCCAATAAACTTACTGTCGGTGTTTTTAATTTAAGATTGTTCATCTGATAAATGCTTAGTTGAATCTCAAGGGCAACTCCTCATTAAAACTTCTTCAGGGTAATTAATGAATTGCAATTCAACAAATGCCTCACTTAAAGCTATTTTCAATGCTACTAATTGCACAAAAATACTGGGTTTCCATTTAGAAAGCACAAGTTTATGCTGAAAGTCATATTTGCTTACATTTTTAATGTGTTTATGATCTACTTAATGAGCCAGTGAAAGTTGTTTTTCAATGGACATGTTTGTTTCAGAGGTGTTCATATTGGAAGTTTTAGGTGATACACATACTTCAGTATATTGTATTTATTTTTATTTATGAGAACAAGAAAGGTGTAATTTATAGCATGTTTTATTTGCCATTTGCACATTTGTGCCCTAATGCTTTGTTTTATTTTATTTCAGACTCAATGAACAAAGATGGAATAAAATTAAAAATGCATACATGAAAAATAAACTTGCATCTTCCTTTTTATCCAACTATGACAACACTGATGTTGCTATAATAAGATTAAATGGGGCCTCAAAGAAGTTCTGGGAAATATCAAAACCTGCTCATCTGAGCTTGATGAAGGATCTTAGATCCTGTAAGTAATCTCTGCTTTAGTTTGTGAAACAAAATTAATGAGCATGAACAGGAATTAAAAGTGTTTTGTTATAGTGCTGATTGAGTCACACTGTCATTATAAATTCAGGGTAATTGTAATTATACTGACTTCTTAGCTAGAGATTGCCATAATACAAAGATGATTTGATTACATTTGAAATTGCTGTAAGTAAATTAAAATGTTTATTTAAACTTCCCTCACATGTAGTGCTGCCAAAATGACAAATTATAGAGGAGGTTCGGGTAATATGGAATACCAGTATCTTTCCTGCCATATTTGAGATAATAGTGCAGTAGAATGCTGATAACTGAACATTCCATGTAACTTAACAATCTTGTTTTGGTTTAATGTTTATTTTTTACCATTAAACTTGACTATGAGACAGAATATATGGTTAGACCCCGAAAGGAAATCATTTATGTAAATATTTATTGCAAATGTAATTTATTTTTCATGTTGATAAGAATTAGTTGAGTAACGAAAACATGTTGCTATTTTTTCATTGTTAAGAAAAATAAGTTTGTTTAAAAATGTCATAAATGTTAAGTTTCATGTTTAAATTTAATATGTATAAGTATAAGAACCATATATATTTAATGTTAAAAGTGAAGGGAGAATAGCTAAAGATCGCTTCCCTAACAACACAGGAACTATTTAACGTAGAAAAACATAAAATGAATGCATACACGCAAGAGGGCGTCATGTAAAGTAGCACCAATTTTGTTATTAGCATTTGAGGTAAAGACGTGTTTCTGTAACGCTCATGGATATGGGTCGAAAAGACTTTATAAAAGTGGAAAGACTATAAATAAAATACAAATTGGTGCAACTAAAGTCAATTCAATTATAACAAGTGTAAAAGGAGACGAAAAAGGTCTTAATAAAGTGATATATATAGTGAAGTTACATACATCGAGTGTTTATTCATTCCACCTAGTACCATGCCTGGAGAGAAAAAATAGTCTCATAGTACAACACAAAGCAATAATTTATTTAAAAATACAGCACCAACTATAATAATTTCTATTATCTACTATGTGGTATGAATAGTATGGATAAGATTGTTCAAGCAAGATTGTTCACCACGTGTAAAAGATATATAGGTATGTGGTAAGCTAAAATTTGAGTTATATCAAACTGCGTAGGCTTTCACGGCCAGTGTCATTATATAGAAACTGATTATTCAGGCTTGTGGACCGTAAACAAATCCAGGACCATACGCCACCAACAGCCTCAACATCAAGCATAGACAATAGAAGCAGCAACCCAGCCCCTGCAGCAGCCGTACTAATAAGCCAAGACCGTAGCAACCAGGAACTAGCTCCGCCCACCTACGCCAAATGTATAAAGCCCATGAAGCCAAAAGGCTCCGTGTCAGTCATCGCCGAGACTACCAAAGTATTAAGGCAACGCCACTGAGGATGTTCGACACAGCTTCAGATGAAACGTCTGGAAGGAGTTTCCTGGCTAGACCACGGCCCACAAGCCCGGATAATCAGTAGAAATATTTGAGTTATATGTGTCTAGTTACAGCAGCTTCCAGGATTTCAGGCTTACTGTTAGTGTTGTGTTTCTGCTAGTGGAGATATCGAATGAGAAGAAAAGCTAAGTTAATGTGACAATCAAAATTAAATTGAATGCATTACAGAGACCAAACAATAGGGAACATTTTAATATGTAATTAATTTTAGAATGTTATACCTTTGTTTCCTATCTGGTGCTAGAATATGTATTTATGTAATTTGCAATATAATGTTATGAGTTGTGAATAACAGACCCTTATTCCATAAAACTTGACATATTGGTAACTTAGCAACCCCTCAGTCCACATTAGATTGAGTTATCAGGATTCTACTGTATTATACAACCTCTGAAAATAAAGTTCAGTGAGTAGTCCTGCAACATTCAAGTAGATGAACTTTGAAAGGCAGTTACCTTACTGTTTTTCAAAGTAGTCCCCTCCCATTGCTATGCAATGCTGAGACCTGCAATACATGTCCTGGAAACATTGCAAGAAGGCTTCCTTTGGGATGGTGTTCAAAAGCCTCATAACGTTGCATTGTATGTCAGGATTATCTTCAAATCTCATTCCTTTCAAAGTGCGTTTGAGTCGAGGGAATAGGAAGAAGTCTGGAGGATTGAGATCTGGCAAGTATGGTGGATGTTCCATTTGCACCACCCCGTTTTTGATCAGGAACTGTTTGACGATATTAGCTCTGTGTGGGCAAGCATTGTCGTGAACAAAAAACCAGAAATCTTGTTATGCGTACTGGGCACTGGGCCCAAACTTCTCCTTTTCTATCTTCTGAAAACTTGCCGCTACAGAAAATGCACTCTGCACTTCGTTTCGAGGGAATATCTTCTGCCAATTACTGTGGCGTTTGTTTGCCATTTCTGCAGAAAAAATTGAAATGTGTTATGAAAGGTTCTAAAGTTCTAAATTTTATTCATCAGAAACATTGTAGGTATTATGCAATGCTTGATATAAATGGAGGGCAATATGGGATAGCAGTATTCTATATTACCGACCATGCCATATTGAAACAGTGTCACTGCATGAAAATAAAATAAAACAAAATAAAAATGAAAGATCTGTGCAGCATGGATGTTTCAACCTTTGTTATAATCATATTAGTTTACATCTGTAATATGCATTCAAATATTTTTCATAAATGTTCAAAAACATACCTGCAAAATGTTTTAGGTGATAGAAATCAGATAAACACCATGTGATACAAACCAGACGAGAGTGCTTGCAGGGCTCTGAAAGTAATCTCTGATGTATCTTTAGAAGACACCGTTGGATATCAGCATCAAATAAGCAAGGAACTTGAGTAGTCCATATTACCCAAACTTCCTCTACCATTTAATATATATTTATTTTTTTCCTTTTTAGAATAAAATGTAAGAATGAAGAATAAAATAGAAAGAAAAATGAACAATATCAGAGAGAGAGAATGAAACCTGTGATACACGATTAAAAAAACTCATTACAGCATTAAAATTGACCATTTGTGCTTCAGTAACACATTGCACATTATGTTTCAGCAATGCCAATTATTATAAAATTTACATGGACAATATCACGGACTAGTCCTAATCCAGTGTCTGGTGGAGAAAGCACAGGATACCAAGAATACAGATTAGATCCAGCAGTCGATGGGAAGCCTAATCCAATAAGAGAAAAGTTATTAACTATGCTGAATTTTACAAGGCCCAGCGATGACAAAGTGATAATTCCAAATATAATGCCAAAGTTTCTTAAAGTGACGAATCGTGGAATGGCCACTCCAGTAACTCAGCTAATGGATGTGTATGGTAAGTCTCAATTATATTTCTTATATTTATTATTCCTAATAGAACAAAAAACTAAAGAGAAAAGAAAAACATATTAGAGCAGAATTGCTTGTTACTTCCTTGTTGTGTGTCAAATAACCATAAAGATTAAACATGGATTTTGAGTCGATTGGGAACCAGCCTCTACAGGTCAATCGATGTCCAGTTTATAATGGAGAAAAGCTAGCCTCTGAAACGTGTACTGGAAAAATTTAAAATGGGTGTTGTTTAGTGTTATTAA
Source organism: Tenodera sinensis (assembly GCA_030765045.1). Taxonomy (NCBI): domain Eukaryota; kingdom Metazoa; phylum Arthropoda; class Insecta; order Mantodea; family Mantidae; genus Tenodera; species Tenodera sinensis. The sequence continues at coordinate 49,458,235 of CM060963.1, read as the reverse complement.
TCGACTCAAAATCCATATTTAATGTGTTTCCAACAACACTGTCATCAACTTCCAGTATTTATTATTAACACTAAAGATGTTTTCAATATATTTAATGGCATGAAATTTTCAATTACCAAGGTTCTGTTTTGTGAAACTATGGTGGTGAATTTTACAAGTTAATAGTGAAAATTATTGTAACAATGGAATATTATAGTTCCATGAAAGAAATTGTCTTGTACATTATTAATGAATTATTACAAATGATATCACATCAGTAAACCTGTGGCAGAGCAGTACCTATTAAAGTTATTTAAAAAGTTAAGAATGGAAAGTGCAATGGATAATGAAGATAATTAAATTCTAAGATTCCATTAGAGTTCATAGTTTGATGTGATGTTTTCAAAATGCTAATAAAGCAACTTTTTATGGTGGTAATAAAAATTAAAAACCTATATAAAAGATTTAACTGTATACAAACTGCAATGCAATCAGAGTTAGGCTTTTTCTTGAGGTAATCACTCTATGTAAAAGAATAATAGTAGTAAAATGTTAGAACTCCTTAAATATTCATGAATTTACATTTTGTAAAAATGAAACTTTTGATTAGGGAGAAATGAATGGAAGAATGAGATTTTGTAAGAATAACTAGTAGAAGAGCGAGTTTAGAAAGTCATATGAATGCTACACATCAGACTTGTTTATTTTTGGCACAATGTCAGTGGGAGTGTAACTCTATTCCATATTACAACAAATATTTAAAAAACAAAGCAAAAGGAACACATAGACAACCAGTAATATTCACTTAAATGACCATTTTACTCTATGGAAGGATAATGCGACAATAGTAAAACATTCTTTTGCTTCTACTAACAAATTAAAATATGAAAACTAAAATTGTTCTTAATCCTGAAAACGTTGGTAGCCAACATTTTTTGTCACTACTACTTTCAAATATGAAATTTCATACATCGTTAATTTAAATAAGAATAAAAACTGGCATTATTCATTGTTATTCATGTAATCTTGCTTGTTGCAGTTTCTCCGAATGACAATGCCTTCAGGAACTTATCACTACATTTGGAAGAAACTACGTCAACAGATTCAAGACAACATTGGTGGAAATTGTCAGAAACCTGCGATGATGGAAATTACAACACCTACCTTAAGATTATTTCTGAGAGAAACTGCTTAGATCTAGTCATATTCACATTCAATGATAAATCATTTCCCAAGACTCTTAGTTCAATATCTGGCCAAGGGTAAGTGAGGTGTCTATTTTGGTATAAGAGTAAGTTTGCCTCTGTCTCTGTGGTGAAGTTGTCAATGTCTTGGCTGCTCACCCCACAATCAGTAGACTCTCAATCGTCTGTGGTGATGGAGGTAAATTGAGTTTATGGACATTCTTTAACTGCTATGGTTCTTAATATCTATTTTGGGCACTTAATTTTGCTCAGAGGCCCCCTTTATCAGGCTTTAGATTTTTTCACATGCCATTTACAAGGTGTGATCAAAAGGTTTCCAGAATAAAGTCATAAACACAACACAATACTTCAATTTGTCAATTCTACATTGTCACCCTTGAAGTTGTCTCCTTGGGAAGCAATACACTTGTTGCAGTGCTTTGGTCACTGCTGAAATCACATCTGGAAATCATCCTTAATAACGTTCAGAGCCTTCTGCTTTTCGTGATGGATAATAACAATGTCCTCAAAACGGTGTCCTCTCATCCACATTTTAAGTCGTGGGAAAAGAAGAATGTCCTCTAGAGCCAAATTTGGAAAATAAACAGAATGGGGAACATTATTCATCCTATTTTATAAAAGAAAATATGGTAGAAAAAGAGGCTTTGTGTGTAGCTGCATTGTCATATGAAGGGAGGCGGGGCACAAAGTTTGCAGTAATTCTTCTTGTCTTTCAAAATTCTTCCCACACTTCCAAAGGAGCATCCTAGTCAATCAGACATATCTCTTTTATTGTAAAACGCCTATTTTTTAATACAATTTTCCTCAGCTGACTGATATTTTCATCAGTTTTGCTCTAAGTGTCGGGTTAAATGATCTGAATCCTTAACTGATGTTACACCACTTTTGGATTTTGAAATCCACTTAAATACTTTTGTTTTGCCCATTACTTCCTTCCCGTAAGCTGTTCTTAACATTTCATAGGCTTCTGTTGCAGTTTTACCGAGTTTGGAACAAAAAGTTATATTTGTTGTTCCTCGTAATCCAGCGTTTTTAAGAGACAGAAAAATTGCAGCAGTGCAAAACATGTTTCACTTCAGAGCTTCCACCTTTACACTGCAAGGTAACAGAAAGGCATTTACCTCTCGTTTTTATCAGAAGTGAGCATTGCATGTAATGTTTGAGTAACAATTAGACAGCTTAGTAATAAAATTGTTGTGAAACTATTCCAGAAACTTTTTAATCACACCTGTATTACCGGTTTTATTTCTCTTCCAAAAAAAGCCATTGTAAGGTTTTCTTACGTCTAAAAATCTACCTCTGCTGGCTTTGAACCCATGACCTTTGGAACCAGAAGCTAGCATGTTACTCCTAGACCATGGAGGATGAAGGGACATGGTTATGGAGGGGAACACTACTGCAGATAAAGCAAAATAGCAGTTAATGCAAAAATTCTCACAACCCCTGTAGTATGTTCCAATGTGAGACGTTTATACATATTAAACTAGTTACAATCCAAAAATTGCTGATTAACTCACCATTTTGTAGAGGACATCTCTGTTGGCATAGGCTATGTATTTAACAAACACCCATTGTTGATACACTTTGCATGTCAAGTGATTTTAACAACATTGTAATAGCTTCTTATTAAAAGTAAACTATTTAGACTTCACAAAAGCTGTGCTATGTATTCTGCTACATTTATGCACAAATACACCAGTTCTAATCATTACTGAAAATGCCTTTAATTAACTTTTGTTTTAAACTAACACATTCTTTTTTTATCACACTTCTTAATTTTGGAAACATTAACTTGTTAAACAGCAGGAATCCTCTTGTTGTTTGAGGTAATCTAGCAAAGTGTTGTTTATTCAACAGCCGGTGAATGATGTCCATTTGGATTTGTGTAAACCATTCTTCTTGCCCCATGTGAACCTAAAACTTTGTCAGTCAATGCCACATGAGCTGGTAGTGTCCACTCAAGCAAAAACTATTCCTCAATGTTCTCAGTGTACAGATTTTTGAAGCCAAGTGGAACTTTTAATGCAAAAGCTGAAGTTATATATTTCTGTTCCTTTACACATTCTGACTAATAGATTCCTGTCTGAAGAGTGAATGGAACAGAGAACAATAAAGTACCATAAAAGTAAAAGTTTACTAGGTGAGAGCTACCACACAGTTCTTGGCAAATCATAATACACCAAAATACTTCAGCATACATGTAAACTATATAAGCTGGTCATGGAATTAAAATGAAACACTAAAAACAGCTGTTGACAATCTGCAAAGCAGTTAATCTGCCCACAGATAATTGAGAGCATAATATTTATATTGTTATTGTTTTTATTGTTGTTAAAATTTTTATGACAGCAGCATCAATAGGTCCAACTCCCAGGATCTTGTAAATACAGCAGAAATGGATGATCATTCAGCCAATACAGGGTCAGCATCATGTGTACCCCAGCTGTAATGTTTGTTTCCATGACCTACAAATCACTAGCTATTGTAGCTCCTCAAATGTGCCACTATGCTAAATCTGCACCAGTCCTATGCATGGGCTGAAAGATTTGCAACTGCATGAGTGGTCTCAAACCCACACATGTTCCATGCCATGCTGCAACTCCACAGTGCATATAAATAAATAAATAAGATTAGCTAAACTAATTAAGGAAATAATGTAGCTACTAACAGTGAAGCAACAGAATCTAAAAATAAAAACAAATTAGAAACTAAAAGCTTCTCCTATCTTAGTAATATTGCAAGATTTTCCACAGCTGACATGTTTCAAGTTGTAATCCAACTTATTTTCAAAGTGATACAAACAAGTTACCATAGTTACTGATGCTCTGTCACCAATCTCTGAAAACAAAAACTTATAAATACAATTTATTGGTGGTATTTCAAAATTCATAACACTGTTTTTGTTGAGTAGGCATAGGCTTTCACGGCCGGTGTTCGAAATTCTAAAAGAGTCTTCCGGGCTGATTTGCCATGGTCTGCTGGAGTAACTTGGTCCAGACGTTTTGTCCACTACTGCGGTGGACATCATTGGTGGCGTGGTCGAAGTCTTCTTGGTGAAGGTACAGTTGTGTCTGAGGCGTTGACTGTCTGGGATGCGGAATTTATACATGGAGGGGTCTTCTCTGATTGGCTCGGGGCTCGCTGAGGCAGTGCAGTTGGTGGGAGGGGGCTAGCTGCATCTCGGGCGCTACTAGATTCTGATTGGTTTTGTTGCTTGACTGTCTGTGTTGTTTAATGTTATCGATGATGGGGTACCAAGTTTTGTTGAGCTTAAGGGCTTCCTCTTTCCTATTGAAGTTATTGGCATGTTTATAAATTTCTATGGCTTTGCGCTGTAGTCAAGCATGGTAGTGTGAGATGTTAGATAGAATGCTGGTGTCCTGAAACTTGATGACATGCTCCCCCTCTGCTTCTATAGCATGTTCAGCGACCGCTGACTTTTGAAATTGTCCAAGACGGCAGCATCTCTTGTGTTTGTTTAGTCTGGTGTTGATACTACGTAGAGCATTGAACTGTTCTTGTTTTTTAAAATAAATATCTTTTCCCAAACCATTAAATCTATAGGTAGGTTTATTTAATTGTTTTAATAATTTAACCTCTGGATTAATTTCATGATTGAATGACCAAAATGATCTACCACATCTGATTTATCAATTTGTTTATATTTAATATTTCTAAAATGCTCTTTTATTCTGCTTTCTAAATGACATTCAGTTATACCAACATAAACTCTATCACAATCCAAACAGCTAATTTATAAATGCCAGATTTTTTATAATTTGAAATTTTATCCTTTTTAGAAAAATTTAGTAAATGTTGTATATTAAATTTATTTTGAGGGACCAGATTTATTCCATATTCTTTAACACTTTTTTTGAAAATTGTTTATTGGCCTAGGGATGGGAAGTAAACTTGTTACAAATACTATTATCTTTATTTTATTGAGGGTAAAAACCTCTTTAACAACCTTTTGATTCTTAAATTTTTCTAGCTTTTTATGAATAAAATCTGTATTAAAACCATTAATTACCACAGTGTTAATAATGTGTTTATATTCTGTATAAAATTCTTCCTTATTAAGGGGTATATGTATTAACCTATAAATTAAACTATTGAAAACAGCAAATTTGTGTGCAAATTTGTTGTGGAAAATCTTGCAACATTACTAAGATAAGTGAAGCTTTTAGTTTCCAATTTGTTTTTATTTTAGACTAGCTAAACTAGTTTATTAATTTTTGTATAAAATAATTCATAAATTGTTTTATCTGTTTTCAGTGAGTAGTTCTGTATCTGATAGTTAAATGTTTGTTTATTATGCACTTAACATACAACCAAGTAAATGCATTACTTGTTTTTAGCTGCTTTCAGTAAATATTAGGCAGTTCTTTTGAATTCAATAAAAGACGCCTTGGGAATTAAAGACTACTAGAGAAGTTAATCAGTTTCCTAGCTGAGCAACAATTTTCAGAAGTATCAGGAACAGAGTACAGCTGGTCTGACAGCAGGTGTGGTTTACCTCGTGTGTGAGGCAGTGTCTGTACTTTTCTATAAATCCGTGAAAGATTAACACAACTATTTTACTAGCATTTTCAATATATTCATTGAGATGTGTATCTGATTTAAAGGACCCCTTAGACCCATGTAGTGTTGAAACTTCATATCCATTAAGAAATTTGTCACATATTATACAAAGTGCTCTAAAATTTCTCTTACAAACTTCTAGGACTTGTAGAGGGTACTGAGTAGATAATATTTTGACATTGAACCTATGTATGGAAGCATCCCATTTTCATGCTACAACCATTTGAAAACTTTTTTTTAACACAACCACTTTAACTGACCCAGTACATCACTTGTTTTACATTTCAACTTGTTAATAACCAAAGAAGCAAGAAAGAAAATAATTTTTTACAAACGGCATTGTTTAAGTTAAACTTAAACAGTTTTTGTCCTTTTCAAAGAATGGTTAGCATTTTGATCCACTACAAGTATGGATTGATGGATTCTTCAGTATATACAGGAGTCCCATAAATCAAAATTTTCATTCTACGCCAATGGAAAAAGTCCAATGGAATCAAATCCAATAATTGTAAAGGCCATGCATTTGGACCACGTTGGCTTATCTATCTTTGTCTGAATCGTTGGTCCAGATGTTCCCAAACATGATGTTGCTCTAACCTTCAAAGACACGTGAATGAGGCTCCAACCCAATCAGAGAGGAGGGTAGATGTCAAATGACATCAGCTGATTTGACACAAGCATCCCCCACCATAACTACCCTGTTTCATACCTACCAAGTAAACTTGTTTTCAGACAGCTGTAGCATGGAAATGGGACATTTATGGACATGAATTTCAAGTTAAAATATTATCTACTCAGTCCCCTCTGTAAGTCCTAGAAGTTTGAAAGGGGATTTTTAGAGCATCCTGTATGGTGAATGATTCAACATTTCCTTTGTTGAATTTCAGGCTCTGATTTTCATTAAATAATAACTATGTCACTGAGCAGTTTATGTAACTTTGGGATGTACCTTACTTTTATGCATCTTTGTAAATGTTAGTGATAATGATTTTGTTTGTTTCATGTTAGAATCCTAGGGTTGTACATTGGTGGTGTGTTGGTATTTTCTAAGCTGATCCGTGGTCTGTTGACTGGTTTGTCAGAGAAGATAATGTTTACTGAATTGCCAAATGTGGATCGCATCTTGCAGGTAACATCACTAGCAGTATTTACACAGTTTTAAAGGATCTAATATATTAATGTTACTTTGATTGTATTGTCAGAATCTTCGGTATGTACACAACGATGGTCGTTATCGTCAGTAATCTATTACGTGGCTACTTCGCTGGAGTCTGCCAAACCATCATGTTCGATGACATGCCCAATGTGGATCGTATCCTACAGGTAAGGATTGATAAATGTTCCACGCTGGGCAAGCACTGTACAGTTTAAAAGAAGCACTGTACAGGCATGAGAGAATCTTCAGGAGTTCAGCATGGCAGAACAAATGATTGGTCTTGAGAAGCGGCCAAAAGTTTCAGAGTTCGCCATTGACATTTGTACAGCTCCAATGGATGTTGCATGCATCGTGAACAATATAAAGTGCTGAAGTATTCTCATCCTTGGAAATATTTCTTCTTCAGCATTTAGAAATAGTAGCTTGGAATGTTGTACAGAACAACTTAGAAAGGCCAAAGCCAACACTTACACATCTTATTTCTCTTTACTTTGTCTTATGCATTTGTCCAACTTGGACAAACTTTTCTTTACAAAAGGGAAGCATTTGCTGTGGTTCTTTTCCTAGAAGATGCAACCAAAATAATGAAGAATTATCCAGAACAATTGAAGCAACAAGAAACACACTGCAAGACAATTACAGAGAGTTTGATGGTCTAACTACATTTCTTTACCAGAAAACACTATACTTAGGTTCTTTAGCATTTTATTTAAATTAATTAAGAGAAGAAGCAACAGGTAGTGACTTCTATTTCCAGGATGAAAGAAAATGGAACAAACTTTGAAGGGAATAAAAACAGAAAAAAGAAATCGCACACTAAATAGAAGTACTTCACATGGCTGAAATAGATTTGATGCTTGCGACTTAAAACTGAAAACTGTCCCAACACTTCTTTTTGGAAGTTACTCAGAACTTGAGCTAAAGCTTTTGACTATACAGTCAACAAAATTCACTATCATATAGGTGTACAAAATACCTGCATTCAAATTAATAAATAATTTTTTCCCAGATTGTTATTACAGGGAACAAGATAAACAGTGTGGCACTCAAATGACCCAGTGGTAGAAAGAAATTTTAAAGTTTTACTCTGAGAAGGATGCAGCTCCATCTTGTGGCCAAATGAGTAAACAGGGTTGTATTACATCTAAAGTTTCAATAAGTCCTATAGCATTTCTAAATAAGTTATTAGAACAACCATTTCTCAAATAGAAAAACAAATTTGGCCTTCTTTCATGTTATTTGTTTTTGAGAATTATAAATTACAAGCAGTTTTTGTCACCATCTGGTTAGGTACACATTAGCATAAAACATGAACTTAAGATTAATTATCAAAATATGACTACTTGGCTTACCTGATTGCACGGTTAGCTTTTTAAATTCCAGTGAAGAATTAATTAATTTTATTTATGGCCCTTGTTCTTCATGAAATTATTGTGCAATGATTGGTTTTATGAGGGTTTTATTAGTAAATCTTCTTCTTTACCACTTATAATTGTAATTTCTACTGTCCTGAATATTTAAAAAAGTTAAAAAAAACTGCCTATATCCACACAAAAGGATGAGCATCCATGGAATGTCTTAAATTCCTTAATTCCGAGTTCTAGAAATGCTGCATAGCATATACAAGTAGCTACTCCCTGGCAGTGGAAGAGGTAGAGGCAAAGAAAATAAAAACAAACCATCTTTTTGCTCACATCCAAAGTACCTACCATGAATTCCCTGTTAAAATTTCATACACACACTTAATTTGGTAAAACAAAACATTAAATCAAATAATGGGTGACCTTCTAGCTTCACTTTGAAGTTCTCCTCAAGGCAAGTTTAGAAAATTTGCAATGACACAGAAAATGATGTTAATTGGACCACATTAAGGGTACTTACAACTGAAGTTGTCAATTTTGGAAATAATCACAAATTTGTTCAGCATAATTATAGCAGAAAATTAATTTCCATGGCTCTATTTACCTAACGAATAAAATAGCTCAAAAAAAAAAAAAAAAAAAAAAAAAAAAAAAAAATTAAAATTGAGTGCCATGTAAAACAACTTTATTAAATTATTATTTATTTATGCCAACAAACTTACTGTTGGTGTTTTTAAACACACAAGCCGTGTGTGGGCAAAGTTTAAGAGGTTCAAATCCCAGTTGTGGCATTGAATTTTTAAGTTCCAGTTCTACCTCTTAAACTTTGCCCACACACGGCTTGTGTGTTTAAAAACACCAACAGTAAGTTTGTTGGCATAAATAAATAATAATTACCATGTGAAGGTTATTTAATCCTGGGATATAAAGTACTTGCAATAGTAAGTCACCATTGGGGTAATTGTCTCTGATGTGAGACTGCCTTTGTGGTTTACCAGGAGAAATACGAACTGGCTTGAGAATTTAATGCCATTCTGGCAGTTTGTCACAATAGCTCAGTGGTTAGAGCGTCCGCCCGGCAAGCGGAAGGTCTGTGGTTCAAATCCCAGCTGTGGCATTGAATTTTTAAGTTCCAGTTCTACCTCTTAAACTTTATTAAAATTTGAAAACATTGAACTTTTATATTTTATATATTTCTTTTATTTAGATAGTTCTTTACAACCAAAGACTAAATTTTGTGTAAAGCTAACATTTTTTTTCTGGAAACCTATAATCATCATCAGTTACAAGGATTGAGCTGATTAGTCCCTTGGTCCTCAAGTTCCCTGCATAGTAAATATGTAACACTATTAATTTTCCAAAAATCAATTTGAGTAATAACTTGTTATAATCTGAATTCAAAATCATATTTGGTATCAGAAAGAACCTCTTTAGATCTCTTCATTCACCTTCAGAATCATATTGTGAATCTGAACCAAAATTGTATCATGGGAATGAAAATGATTGACATTAAAGCTATTTGCACATGTTTACACAAGCCCATTTATACGTTGTGTTTGGGAATTTAAAGGACCAGAAAGGCAAATTGGCAATTTCATTCTGAATCTACAATGTCTTCAAATTTCTTTCAATGAAAAATTTTAAAAAGTTGCTTCTTACAAAATTTTGTTCAAAAGTCAGTATTGAGGAACCTTAACTCAGCAATAATCAAAGACAGCAGACATCTGAAATTTGAATAAATATGTACTTGCCATTAAAATTGAAGAAACTAAATAATTCATTTACATATTATTATAGTCATTTAGGATGCAGGTGAGATACGAGAACCAAAGTTGAGAAATATTTCCATTTTCCATCCCTAGGTCAATACACCCCACTGGCTGCCCCTCCACCCCCTTTCCCATTCTAGTATAGCTACAAGGACCTTCTATCTCTGCAACTCCCACAGTCAGACAATGCTGTTCAGCTTCAGTATTGTGACAACTGAAAAAGAAATGTCAGTATAAAAAATGTATAAAAATGAAAGTATAAAAGCTCTATTAAAAGCTGCACAGTAAAATAATTTGTTGTCTGTCAAAGCGGAAGTTCTACAGCTCTTATGGTCCCATTATATCTGATAGTTATTAAATCTACAATAAGGCAAGTTGTCATCTTACTAATTACTCTGGGGACAAATTTACTATAGTGCCACTCTGTTTTTACTAATTCATGACTTCATAAGAGAATTCTCTCAGGTAAAATGTAAATAAATATAATGCTATTATAAAATATATAGAGTAGAAGCTTAATAGATGTGGTTTGCATTTTTTATGCTGATAATAGATATAAAGGTTCATTTGCTGCATTTGTTTAATTTTAATGCTATTAGTGAAATTAGATAGCATGTTTAAAATATATATGTACATAGAGGTCTGCTTCAGAAAGGAAAATTTGCATTTTGGGACAGTACAAAAATAAGTGATGTATAATCTTTTAAGCTACAACAACTGAAAGTATTTTACAGTGAAAATATAATTTATTTCACACATGTTATAGCACATTTATCTTGATACTACAGGTATGTTTTTCTTGATTATTTCAAAGTACTTTTTGAAAATATTTGCATGTACATACTATGTGCATTCATTCACAGTGTTAGTGTTTCTATAATGTTGGAAATATGAAAGTAAAAATTGCAGGTTTTACATTATACTTTTTGTATAGAATTTATGGTAATATTGGGCTAGAGTTACTTTCAATTTATCACAATGTTGTAAGAAGTGAAGACACCAGTTGGGACTCAACACACTTTATTTATCTTTTAAGCAGTTAGCATTACAAAAACAGTGGCACACACTCAAAACAAGATACAACTGATCTGTCAAATCAAAAACACAATAATTGAACTACTGAGTCACAACTCGCAACCAAACTGCACTCATCATTTTCCACATTCAACTGTCACTTGAACTATCTAAAAACAGTCCTGCAGACATAAGTGCTTGTACTTGAATACAAAGTAAAAGGAACCTTCTAGCAGATAAGGGACTAGTTGAATGGCCAAAATGAATCTTCTGCAGCAGGGAAGTGGCACATTGGCTGTTGTTCTAATGGAGACTGGCTGCACCTAAGACCAGGTAGCCAGGCGGGTATGTGCCAATCCCTGTTGCCATAGGTAGTTTTGTGCTTTACTGTCACTGCTCCCTCCTCAGAGCTGGTCATTTCCACCAGCACTATCAAAGCAGACCATACAGTCTGAATATACAACAAGCAGCTTTCCTGGAAACAGTCTCTTGATGTGGTAGACTACATCATCAATCCTCTTTGCAACATGGTACACTCCTTACCATTGTTGTTGAAGCTTGGAGTATTGCCCCTTGGTTCTGGGTAGGATGGTACAGCCACATCAGATCACCCCACAATCCTGCTATTGGTTGGCTGGTCATACTGGTCTTTATCTGGTTGCTCGCTATCTGGATGTGTTGATGGGACAGCTCATGCAGATTGTGAAGACAGTCCATGACATTCTCCACGTTGTTGACTGTTCTGCCACAAGAAGACTCCCAAACTTGAGATTGCACAAATGACGTAACTCTTTGCCAAAGTTAAAATGGCTGGTGTCATCCCAGAGGTATCATCTGTGTAGATTGGGAAGATAAGCAGCATTCTGACATCCTAGTCTCTCTGGTGATTGGCCACAACCTGCCTCAGGTGTTCTTCCAGAGTCTTGATGGATGACTCAACAATGCCGTCTGACTACAGTTGGAGAATTCCGTGTGCATCTTGTGGATTTTGAGTCACACTATTGCTTCTGTCATCAGGATTGACTGGAAGTTTATGCCTTAATTGCTATGAAGCGTAAGCAGTAGTACTTTAAAGTGGTAGAACAGTTATTCCACGAGGCAGTCCAAGATCATCTTAGCCTCCTGATTAGAATGGCCTTTGCCTCCAGGCACTTGGTGAAGCAATGCATGATCACCAACAGGTACTTGTTACTCCTGTCAGACACGGGGAACTGTCTATCGGCATCCACAATGAAATCTCTACTTGGGTGGGTAACCTAAAACAGGCATACTACAGAGTGCTGACTTGCGCACCTGGAATGCCTCTTCAGCCTCTTTCGTCCATATGTTAGGTAAGTGTTTTTCCATCAGATGAGTGAAGGGCTTTCTAATGTTGCAGAAGCTTCTGAAGAACCAGTAGTATGTAGCTGTACAGGTGCAGAAAACAGCGTAACTCTTTTATCCTTAAGGTGTCACAGCCCCAACTTTCTCTGGGTCTGTGGACACCCAAGTTGCTGAGGCTAAGTGTGCAAGTAGTTCACCTTTTTGGAGAGGAGTTTTCCTTCACATTCAGTTTCAATTTGACTTCCTGCAGCCTCTGTAATACCTTAGGTTCTTGAGATGATCTTCTAAGATGCTGCCAATGATAATGGTGTCATCTGTGTGGAGTAGACAGATGTTGGGATACTGCAAGTGGCTGAATAGGCCAGGCATCCCTGGTGTCAACGTGATAGAGCATTCCGTAAGTGCAACCATAACCTCTGTCCCCTTGGCTGAAGTCAGACTAGTACTGTCCATAGTGTCATCACTTCTAAGGGCATACAGGCCCAGTATCACATCCTAAGCCACCCACACACTTAGGGTGCTCCACTCCAGGGTCATCTCCAGTAGAGCTTCCTTTATCACAGGCAAGTTATCACCAGATGTAGTACTGATTCAATTTCCTTGACAATACTTTTACCTTGTCAATTGTGGTCAGTGCTGCACATGTGTACACTAGCACCTGGCACAGCTTCCCTCATATCCAACATCCATCATCCATCCTTCTGGTCTGTTCTGTAGTGTCATTTGAAGGGTTGTGATGACGGCTCCAACATGCCCCTTGCCACACTGGTACTTAACTCCTTTTTCCACTTACTTGTCGGCCTGAGTATTGTATTGTTTAAGGGCCCGTTGACTACTTGTCGGCCTGATGTGGACAGTTCTTCACCAAGTGTCCTGGCTGTCACATCTCCAACATATGCCACTTGATCTTCTTACTTTGTTTACAAAATCATTCCAAATGTTACTGCAATAATCGTGAAGATTTATGAATGTATAAATTATCACTTGCACTAGCTATTTACAATTGCTTATACATGAGCAGTACATACATGTTAGTTAAACTTGGTCCTCTAACGGGATAAATCATGCTTACAATCTGAGCTGTCACATGCTCTATTACTCCATGTTGTCATCAAATGTTTTAGATTATGATGTAAATTAAATTGGAAGACCACATTAATCAGAAATAAGAATTGGTCATAGTTTTAAATAGTGATTTAACCGACTTCTAAAATTTGGGAACCTTGGTAAATATTTTTGGCACCCTTTTAAAAATGTTTAACTTTTTTGTTCCAGTTGTCTACATTGTGTAAATCAACAATACAGATGATAAAAGTCACATTTGCTTATCAATTCTACTACATATACAACAGATTTTTTTAAGCATATTCTTTTGCAAACAAAATACCATTGTGATACATTATCCAGCTGGTTTCTTATGCAGAATAGGACTCTTTATGCTAAAGCTACAAACATGTTCTTGCACACAGAACACATAAAGTATTATTTGAATATGGGTTTATGTATGAACATTGTTTCTTCCCTTTTTACTATCTTACTTACATTGTGTGATTGGTATATTATAAGCAGGACACCACATGGATATTTGTCTCTAAAGGATGTGTTTTAAGTGCCCTTGTTAGCATAGATTTTTGGTATAATTGTACCTTTTGACAATGTCAGAAACTTGTATAAATGCCAAAAGAGCAAAAGACCTCCAACAAGGCTGCACAGTGTTTTGCCTGTCCATTTCCTCGGGTTCCTTGCCATCTGCCGCTATCATAGGACAGCATGGATGTAACCATACAACATTTTTAAAACTATTTTTAAAGGCTTTACTTACCAACTTTATGAAAGAAGATGCTGAAATTGGTTACTGTTGTCCATATATTTTTGGCACCTCTTTAGGAAACGATCCATTACTCACCATAGTTCACGTTGAGAAATGCTGGCAGTTTCCTGGCGGATATTTTGTTTCAATACTTCCAGGATGTGTATGTCTGTCTTCTACACTTTGTTTTAGATTACCCCAGAAATAGAAATTGCAGGGGCTTAGGTCGGGGGACCCAGGGAGACCACAAATCTCTGCTAATAATTCTGACCTGGAACACATTCAATTGTTGTCATCGAAAAATTGGCCGTACAAGCTGTTGCAGAGTCTTGTTGAAAAAAATGGCAAAATCACGCTCCCTTTCTGTTAATTATCTAAAAGAAAGAGGCAAAATTGTATTCACCTATGTGCAGGTGTCAACTATTGACTTAAAAAATTGGTCCTATAACTCAGAACTTAATATTGTTCATGAAGTAACCCTTCATGATAAAAATTTGGTGTATAGTGCACCATTAGCAGAGAAAGGTTTCTCAGAGCTCCAGCAAGCAATTTTTATCTCTGGGGTAACTTAAAACATAAAGTGTACCAGACAAACCCATACACTGGAAGAATTAAAATAAAATATCCACCAGGAAATTGCCAGCATTTCACAACATGAGCTACAGCGAGTGATGGATGGTTTGCTAAATAAGTGCCAAAAATATATGGACAACAACAGTGGCCAGTTTCAGCATCTCCTTTCATAAATTGATAATCAAAGCCTTTAAGTACTTTTAAAAATGTTGCGTGGTTTCATCCATGCCTTTCTATGGTAGCAGCAGACAGCAAGTACTGAGGATGCAGACAGGCAAAACACTGTGCAGCCCTTTCAGAATTTGTTTGGTCTCCTGGTTAGTAAGGATGGTTGGATGAATGGTTGGATGGACAGTAATGGAGTGATGGTAATGGATGGATGAGTCACACATGTGCTGATGCATCCCTGGAGAATCTACTGTATAATACCATAGGGACAAAGGAGTACTGGCAATGAACCCAATAACTATGAGTTGTATGAGCACTATCTCTGTTTGTAATCACATTCTAACAGGATTTAAACCATTTAAATGCTATTTCCTAGATGGTATTAAATCTGCAACTTTGGTACAGAAAGTCAATGCCCAATCAGATGGCCCATTTTATTGACACATTGAGGAAATTAAGCATTTTTGGGTTCGTGTTCATTTAAGATTTCAGTCCCCTAATAAGGAATGTACCCCTCAAGTTTGAAAGTTGTCATGTACTGAATATTTGTTTATAGGTTATGTTTCCCAGTGTTATCTTTTCATAATTTTAACTCCACTTTTTTAGACTGAGTACACATTTCTTCAGTTTGTTTAAGCTGAATCAGGCATATCTTTCAGATTTATCTCAAATGTTAACAGAGTTGAATTATTTTTGACTTATGAATCATTTATATGAATTGTTTTAAAATTATGAGGACTGGATTTGCAAGGAAGCCTTTGAATTAATCTATTGTGTGCTCTGTTTTTAGCTTTGCCTGGATATTTACTTGGTGCGGGAGAGTGGCGAGCTGGACCTAGAGGAAGATCTGTTTGCCAAATTGGTATTCCTGTACCGGTCACCTGAAACATTAATAAAATGGACAAGACCTCGAGAAGAAGGTGAAAGAGAGGATGGTAGTGATCAACCAATGATTGCCCAGTAATAAATATGGCATTTCACAATAGCAGCTGCTGCATTGGCTTTGCGAAATATACCTGTGATCCAAAAGTGATTCATAACAAATACTGTTCCTTTATTGTGTACATTTGTGTTAGGCCAGGTGTTTGTATGGTATTTCAAGCATGTACGTATTTTAATGTTGTGTCTGAAGGTTTTATAACGCTGTTGTGAGAAAACACGGGTTGAACTATACATTAATGTTATTTGAATGAAATGAAATGGCAAGCTGTGCTTGTAGTCGAGGAGAAAAAAATTACTATATATATGTATTATAAATGAAGAAAACAATATTCAGTCATACAACTTGTAAATTGTTATTTTTCTTTACTATAAAATTAATCAGGAAAGTAGTAACATTTCAGCATTTTATAAGTCATATATAATACTACTATTAATGGCTAGTAGAGACAAAGTCAATGAGCAATGTATTTGTGTTTATTGGATTTTATACACTTTATTTGACAGTTTTGAAATATAATTAGTGTTAAATATATGCAAATTTATATATTTATTTTTAATGTAATATTTCAAATTATGTATATAAATTTCCACATTAGTATAAAAACACTTCATAGAGATATAGTTCAGATTTATATATTTTGTATTTTTACAACTTCTTAGTTGTTAATTTAGAGTTGTCTATGAAATTTAAATAAATATTTGTGATGATTGAAAGCATTAAGAAAGGCACTATGAGTAGCAAAGCAACATTTCTTGTTTCATTGCTTTGATATAGAGAGGTTAATCTTTAGTGCCTTAGCTTTGTTGCACAACAGAGTGTCTGGGACAAACACTAACGGTAACAAATGTTAATAACTTGCTAAAAACTTGAGGTATGATAATGCCATTTGTAGCAAATGGCAGGGGAACTACTGAAGCCTTTGCTAATTGGCTATGTGTGTAACTGATAATATGTGATGGGCCCATATGCTTCTCCAAAGTGAGAGTTGCAGAAGTAGCCATGATCCTGCAGATCCTCTCTGCTGCATATGGAATGTGACGCTTGTAGGCTCCAATTGTCTGTTGAGGACCTCAGAGATATGAAATAGAATTATCACTAAAAACTACCTTCTGCAGAAACTCTGGAGGGAATTGATACATATTGTGACTAATAGACAACGTGGAAAGCAGCCTTTTTTCTCTTCTGATCACTCATTAACTATTAAACACAAGACTTCTCTTTCTCTTCTAGAGTTGTTCGTTCAGTAATGAATGCATCACTCCTCTCTTCCAGTCACTCAGTGACTGTCAAACACAGGACTGCTCACTCTCTTCTGTAGTTCCTCATTTCTTCATTGAACACAGGACTTCTCTTCTAGACTGTTCTCTCTCGCAAGCAGAACAGACAGCACTGAATGTTATATTAACTATCTCACTCACTGTTTATTGGGAGCTTATAATTTGGATACAACCAGTACTTTTTAGAATTAGGATATTGAGGTAGGATAAGATTAATTAGAATGAGATAGTGTTCCTGGCATTGAACAGTGAGCATAAGGTAGACTTCTTTTTTTTTTTCATAGCTTTCTTTTTCATGTAGTGAGTAGGTGGATTAATGTATAGGCAGTCGGTTGAACAACTTAATTAATTAATTTTTTAACCATCTCCATGCTGTAAGGATAGTGAACCTACTTCGCATTCAAAAGTTCCGAACTGCAAATCTTAATTGGTGTTAGTTACCTGGTTAAGATGACTGTTGGATAAATCTAAGCTTTATGCAACCTACATCATTTCACCTACAGGCATTAAAGTTACACTTGCAAAAAAAGATAAAGTATCTTCTAGGCTTAGTTACTGACTGAAAAATCTTTTGCATCCTCAGCTCTTGAAAAACCTGTATCACCTATTTGCTATGTTCCTCAATGGTTCCTAGAAACAAGTTTGTATTTTCCATAGCTTTATGAGCAAGTTTACAAATATATGCCATTGGTTCATTCAAAGGAGAAGGTATGTTCCTCTCGACAAAACTTTCTCTCTCTTTCTCACGCCATAGGAGGTAAAAGACGTCCTTCTTATGAGAAGTTTTCTCCCCATGTAGCTGGGTCAGACTTCTGTTCCATGTGCATTAAAAGTTCTACAGTATCCTCTCATATAAAGTAACTGCTTATTTACAGAACTCAAAATGACATCAGTATAGTGGTGAACAGAATCATCATGATTCTGGTGCAGAGATGAATGAAGAGCTGTTATTTATATTATTCTTTTAGCCCTTATTTCTGCAGAATAAGATAATTCAAATACAGAGGGATTATGGCAAGTTGTCTTGAAGTATATGACAGAAGAGTAATCAATATATTATCTTAACTTTGCTCCTCAAGTAGTTTTGCTAGGATTTACCATGAGAATTAATAAATTGCAGGAATGACGTAGCACTTTGTAGAAATCATGGTTAATGTTTTTTTCACATCACTGTTTTATTTTTTGTTCTATGTTCAAATAAAAATATTATAAAGGTAGCATTTAGTTTTTTCTATTAAATGATTAAATAAAATAATATAAATATGGAAAAATTGAAGCTATTAACAGTGAAGCAACAAGATTCTAAAGTGAGAACAAATTAGAAACTAAAAACTTCACTTATCTTATTGTTTTGGTGCTGACCCTGGGGTTTCAAGCTATATCCAGCTCATTCTCAAAGCCATATAAACAAACTCGTTGCCAAGCTACAATCTTTTATTTTTTCTGAAAAACAATTACTCTTATTCAATTTTTATTTACCAATCTCTGAAAACAAAAATTTATAAATACAATCTATAGATGGTATTTTGAAGTTCATAACACGGTTCCTGTTTTTTAAAATAAAAACTTTTTCCCAAACTTTATGGGCTAATAAAAAATTTACAAGGATTTTTAAAGAATATGGAATAAATTTGGTCCCTCAAAATAAATTTAATATAGAAAATTTACTTAATTTTTCAAAAAAAGATAAAATACCAAATTATAAAAAATCTGGCATTTATCAATTTAGCTGTTTAGATTGTGATAAAGTTTATATTGGTAAAACTAAACGTCATCTAGAAACTAGAATAAAAGAACATTTTAGAAATATTAAATATAAACAAACTGATAAATCAGCTGTGGCAGATCATTTTTGGTCATTTAATCATGAAATTAATTCAGAAGTTAAATTATTAAAACAATTAAGTAATCCAATAGATTTAATGGTTTGGGAAAAAGTTTTTATTTTAAAAAACAGGAACCGTGTTATGAACTTCGAATTACCATCTATAGATTGTATTTATAAATGTTTGTTTTCAGAGATTGGTAAATAAAAATTGAATAAGAGTAATTGTTTTTCAGAAAAAATAAAAGATTGTAGCTTGGCAACGATTTTGTTTATATGGCTTTGAGAATGAGCTGGATATAGCTTGAAACCCCAGGGTCAGCACCAAAACAATAAGATAAGTGAAGTTTTTAGTTTCTAATTTGTTCTTACTTTAGAAAATAATATAAACCTATGAAACTGCAAATAAATACCTATTTTTCTCTTATTTATTTTCATTGAATGCTTAGGCAAGCATAATAACCTTTTTATATGACAATTAAAAATTACTGTACATATTTTGCCTCAGCCCTACCCTTAGTTGATATAAAATGTCTAAGTTATAACATTGACTTTTCTTCTATTCCTTCGTTCAAACTTAAAGCACATCTTTTGCCTTCAGTATTTCTCAGTAATTTGCTGTAATTGCACCAAAAAAACTCTTGAACTAAGTTGGCAGTCCTAATCACTTTAGGAAAATTGGTGCAGCATGACCTGTAAGGTGAAATGCTAGATTCCAAGTCTCCTCTTTTTAAAATATTAGGTACTGTAAACTCTATGAAAGATTGCCTACAATGCTCATAAACTTTTTCAATGTATTAGAGATCTCTCTCTGGTTTACAGTGTGATGCCTACTATAATGTTGCAGTGTGGGATCTCAGAAGTCGCCGTTAGTTCATCTTTGAAACTTTAAAATGTCCTCTGTCATTTTCTGTACCTGATGTTTTTATATTTTTATTATTCAGCAAGTTATTAAACTTTGTAATTGAAAGCTTTTGTTCCTGACACACTATATTTACTTTATTATCATTATCTGCATAGTAAAATATTACATTTCTGCAGTCATAGCTGACAATCTTTTATCCCTTTGAGATGACTGGTATATATGCATTTATGACTATAGGGCAAATGAAAAAAAAATTGTAAATAGGTTAATTGTAAGGCCTAAACTTATTGCACATGAAGATAACCTCAAGCAGTATCTGAAAAAGATTATTTTCATGTCATATAATTATATTGCAATGATTTTAACACTTCTAGTCAATATAATGTATAGCCGTTTTCTTCCATCAATACTGAAGATACAGGCTTCTTCCCGCTGCCAACTTAAATGATTTGGCTTCCAGTTCTCACTCCTTAGAAACCAACCCTTAAAACAATGGCAAGATTTTTTTTAGGTGTATTTGCCTTGAGTAGATATAGCTCATATTACTGAAACTAAAATATGTACATAAATATTAAAGGTGCAGATTGGTTCTAAAGTTGGGCAGAATTAATGTCATCTACACAAGTACCAAATGAAACAATAAAGGGTTAATATGAACATGGTGTTTGAAGGATTTTTGTATTAGTATCATATGCTGTAAATATAGGCAATATACGTATAATTACTATATCATACTTTTAACAGGTTACTGTAAGATATTAATATTTGGCATTATATCTAGTATCATCTGTCAAACTGTGATAAATAGTGACTGAAGTTAATATCTTTATGGCCCACCCCATTTAGTGTTCAATTGCTCTGTCAAAATGTACTTTAGTGTGCAAGAAAAAATACTAGAAACATAATCTCTATGCTGGTATGATTTCAAGATGAAAATTATCTACTTGGTATCAACATGTTTTGGCATTTAATACATGCGTGTTTTCAGAAGTTCTGTTTGCTTCAGGCTCATTTGTATGAGCCAAAGTGATGGTAAGTTGTTGTAAGAATTAATGTTCTACTGATTTTAACTTACATTAGCCTTTATAAAATGTAATTTTGAATTGTAATTTACTTCTTTATATAAAATTGAAGTCATTAAATTTTACTAATTAAAATAAATTACATTGAAAGTTTCCCAGTCCACTTGAAAGGCAAATACCAAGGATCAACCATTGTACCATAATTACTGTGCATACAACATAATAGCACCATAATGTGATACAGTGAAATTCTGATAACCTAATGTGGACTGAGAGCGTGTCGAGTTACTAAAGTGTCTAGTTTTATGGAATTGGGTCTGTTATTCACAACTCATAACATAATACTGCAAATTATATAAATGCATGTTCTAGCACAATATAGAAAACAGAAAAATATTGTTGTTAGCTAATGCTGGATTTCTGACAATGAAGTCATTAATCCTCTTGCTCTCCAATATTTTTCACTGATGATATTGAAGAGAGCAATAGCAGTAATAGTAACCGCTTTTTAGAGAGCACCATATTTTTATGTTTTGGCGGTCACATCAACAGAAAAATATGTTGTTGTTAGCTAATGCTGGATTTCTGACAATGAAGTCATTAATCCTCTTGCTCTCCAATATTTTTCACAATGATATTGAAGAGAGCAATAGTAGTAATAGTAACCGTTTTTTTTTTTAGAGAGCACCCTATTTTTATGTTTTGGCGGTCATATCGCTCTCTCACAACCCCCAGAATATCTGGAGGGCCACACCTGTCGTTGGTTTACGGGTCTCACCGACCTGACCAGGAGAATTATCAAAATAAATTCACCGACCATATCCTCTGATTACCAATCAGAGGACGTATTACATGCCATGACAGGTCAGCATGTTGGGGTTAAGATTTTATAGAGAAATGGAGAGGTTGGAAAAATAAAGACTCCCTAGCCCTCAGGAACCCTAATAGCATCAGGGTCAGAAGAGAACAAGAGATGACCAAGGTAAGGTCAGATAGAAAAGTTACAGTGAGGAGCAAAACCCCAGTAAGTGGAAGTAATGTTCTGCTCAGCTTGGGTACCTTGTGGTCGCTATTCACATATCCCCTAGACGGAGACCCCTGAGGCCCCAGTACCTTTCTATATTCCATTAAAGTTAATTGGTTAGATTCAGAGACAACATATCCTAAAATTTATTATGAATTGATTTTCTCTTTTGTCAGGTCTGTTCACTTCCAATTTAATTTCCACTTGTCTTTTCTTCTCATTCAAAATTTTCACTGGCATATACACAACTCTACACAACACTAACAGTAAGCCTGAAAAATGAGAAACGATACTGTAACCACAAATATATAACTGAAAGTTTAGCTTACCACGTACATACTCGGTAAAGCAATAAACCTTCAAACCTTCCAAACAAGTGTTTGTGCTATGTTTCCACATTATTAACGGCAAGCTTTTGATTTTGTGACAATGGTCTGCCGGCTGCTTATGTTCTGACTAGGTATCGAAGGTCAGTACATAGTCAGCTCTTTCATTACTGTGAGTGAGAATGCGGTAGGTTGTATACGTACACTAATTAAAATTTACCTGTAATATTTATACAATGTAGTGGAGTGTAGAAATTATTACAGTCAAGTTTAATGATAAAAAGCAATTAAAATAAAAGTTGTCAAGCTATACGGAATGTGGAGTTATCGAGAGTGGAGTTACTGGGTTTCCACTGGATTATGTTAAAATGCTTACAAAGTCATTGTTTTAATATTCAGTTGAAGTTTTAAAACTAATCCTTACTGACGATATATCAATCTATCCCTTATATCAGACCATCTGTAAGTAATTTATTTTGGAAAGAATACCATTAATATTTTTGAGACAAAGATATTTATAACAAGTAAAGATGTTACCATTTTCTTTTAAACTGTCCTGATTTGACAGACACTATCTGTGTGGAATAGCAAAAAATTCACATTTTGTTTCTTTTGTTTAATACTGAGAATTTGCTGATACCTAATTAAATATCTTGGTGAATGTGATGTAGAACTGAAGCTGGAGTGAAAAACGGTATCCTGCTTGCAGGCATTTGTGAAAACATTTTAACATGTCTACGTGGGGCAACAGATAAGGTTATCCTGGCATGAAATCTTACCAATGTTAGGGAAAATTCATGGTAACATTTTTGTTTCAGTTGATCATTTGAGCCCTATGGATTTAACGCAATGCACATGCAAGGAACTAAAACTTCAAAATGTTCATTTGATTCCTTAAAATTGTTTACCACATGTGATGAACATAAAGCAAACAGAACATTCATAACTTTAATGAGCTTTCGAAGTGTATTTGAGTTGTTAGGTTTATCTGGAATAAATCACTTTTGATATGCTAATACTGAAGAACTATTGCAGTTTACTGTATCTGTTCTGACGTTTTATTTTTAAGTTAAAAATTAATACAAAGAAATTATTTTGCAGTCAGGGATTAATTTTAATTGGCATTATAAAAAAAAAAGAAGAATAAATATTAATTTCACCGACTTGCATTGTAGAGCACATAATTGTAAATGAATTGCATAATAATTTTGAGAAGTGCATAACCGTTTTTAAATCCTTATTATATGGAGCTCTCTTGAACATTTCAAGCATATAGCTTAAAACTCTGTTATGTAAAAACAGAAAGAGCAAGCAAGCAAGGGAAAGGAAGCTGATAAATTGGAATTAACATTTAACACTTGCTTTATCTAAATGTAACAGGAGGCCATTTGAATGGATATTTGAAGCTTCCAAATGTCTGCTATTAGGAAAAGGGCAGTGTAGTATGAAAGTGCAAGGTATAAGTATAATTAAAAACAAGTTTTCATCAATTTTTGCCAAATTTCAATGCAGCATTTTAATCATTTAAATCTCTTGTAAGGCAAGATCCACCATTTCGTATAACATACTGATCTCTCAGTTTGACCATTTCTGAAATCATTAACCAGTGAAATGTTTTTGAATACATCAAATAAATGTATTCTAATAGAATATTTGGCTTTCAAGAAATTTATACATAGTAAATTAATTCCTCCCTTGTGTCTATTTTCATGTTTGTAACAAAATATGCCAAAGAATGGGACAGAAAACAAGAAAGGTATAGAAATGAAGCTTTCAAAGCCATGTTCATATGAGCTTTGCAACAACCTTTTAATTAGAACATATTCTTCTACATTTGTTATAGTTTTAGATTCATCTTGTAAGCTGATACTTAAAATCTTTCTTTTCTTTGGTTGCAGTATATTTTTAAACCATTGGTTATACAATGGGAATATTGGCTTGTGACTTTAACTGTGCCTATAGTAAAATGTATTGTCATTGTTTAATTATACATGATGTTTGGTTTCTCTGCAACTTATTGTAATGTTTGTGTCTCACTAAACAGGAGTTATGTTAGTGCATATATGGATGAGAATTGTGCCTTGGTTATTTTAAAGGCTTCAGAATGTAATATTAATTATTAATGCTAGCTTAATGATGGAAACATGATAGGGTTCTGTAAGCATTTATGCAGATTTCTATTTGTTAATAAATTTTTCCATTGAAACTTGAAGTAATTATTTTGAATCCCACAATTATTTCATAAGCGAGGTCTCAATACAGCATTAACTGCAAATGAATGTAATTCATGTGATAGTTATTCACAACTGATTATAGAAGGTAATTACAAATTTTATGGGGCAATCAGACTTGAAGGAGTCTGAATTACTTCTTAAGGTGGTATTAATATGTGAATGTACAGAGCCATCTTATTTTCTGTACATTACCTGTAGTAATACCACAAGAGAATTTCATATGGCAATTTTGCAAGCACGAAGCACAAGAAATATTATTCCAAATATGAAAACCTCAAATGGTATTTGTTTAGAGCAGGCCTAGGAGTACCCATGATGTATTTTTCGTTGCCCTTCATAAGCAAATTTTTACTCCGAGGACTTCTAATATTAATTCAAATTTCAAGACAACACTATTTCTTTCTGAAATCTTTCCAGTATACACCCATGAACAGGGTACAAATCGTTGAAAGTTGGTGGGGGTGGAGGTGGGAGGGGGAAGCATTTTTACATTGCTATTTTAAAAGAAAAGTAAGTGTTTAATTATGTCAAATACAAGCAGTTGTGGTTTGCAAGGGAATTCAATACCTCCAATCAATTATTGCTGATATTTTAATTTATGTTCATAAAGTTTAATGCTTATTTAAGTAATCTAATCAAAAAATATTCTTTAAAAGAAAATATTTTAGCAGTGTCTGTTTCACTGTTTGTCTCATTATGATAACCGCACACCCCTCCCCCCCCCCCCCACCCTAGAGTGGGAGGAAATTCTTGGTATAAAATCATTGGAGAGGGAAATCCTACCCAACCCCCCTGGGATTTCACTCACTGCCCATGAAATTGTATTTGTAGACCTAAAGCTGTACTCATTACTTCTTTAGCCAGTGTTTTCCCGTTTTCCTCTCAAAAGAAGGGTACTAACCCTAACAGTGGTTGTGATCATACCCACGCCTCCTTAGGCACGAGTTGAATGTGCCCGAGCACATTAGGAAGTTGGAGAACACTGGTTTAGAGCATTCTGTGAAATAATAGTTTATTTAATATCAATAGTGGTTTAAAAGTAAACGACTTATATCTTATAATACCATTCATACGTTTTACTTAAGATTTATTTTCACAATTGGCACTAGAACTAATCCAGTAGGCTCTGGGAACAACAACAACAACAATAATTTGGGTATTTAATCCAGGGAAGTGAGGAATTAGACATATGATGACTATAAATGAATGATTTAAGAGGTGGAATCAGGACTGAAAAATTCAATGCCATAGCCAGAAATGCAACAATGCAACACCAGCAGTAAGCTTGTTGGCATAAATAAACAATAAATGAATGAATTTGCATTAGTAGGCTACTCTTTTCCATGTTTTTACTTTCTCTACTGGATGCTAATGGCTTCATTGCCAGATGCAAGGCACTAGAAAACAACTTTCTCTACTGGTAAGCAGAGGAAGTATTGTATTCCACCCAAAAATTTGATGTCAAGATTTTGCCGGAAATATGTTTTGAGATCCCCTGAATCCAAAGAAAGCATTTTTAGAAAAAGGTCCATGTGTGTGTTTGTGTCTGTCGACAGCATAACTCCAAAAAGAAAAGTTGGTTAAAAACCAAAGTTGGTATTTGAGTTTAATGCCAAGGATGTGACATGAAGATTTTGAAGAACATAGCCCCACCCTGAACTGCCCTTTACATGGAAAATTTTGATTTTCTTGAAAATGGCTCTAATGATTTTGATTAAAATGACTTATGCTTAAGATATTTGTATGAAAAATGAAACGTATATTTTGAATTTTCTGACTGTAGCCTATGTAGTCTTGTTTACTTTGTATGACTTTTGAGTAACTCATAAACCGTAAGAGATAGACAAAATCTTACTATACAAAAAATTTATGTCTAAATACATTTTTTTGTAGAGTGAGCCAGTTCGGAGATATTCCTTGTTATTTGTGGCAGTTTCGGAAAATGCAACGAAATGGCAGTTTCGTGAAATGCAACATTGTTGTTCATTTTTTTATATGTTAAGTGTGCAAAGAGAATAGGATCTCAAAGCTTTAAAGGATTTGGCTATCACTCAAACCCTATTGTATTCTCATATTCCCCTTGCACCTACAAGGAAATAAGCAATAAAATAATTTCAGTAAATGTTCATCTCAAGTAACATGAAGATATAGGAATAAGAGATTGTATAAATGGCTAGTATAAGAGTAGAGAAAGTCATGTGAGTGCAACACATCAGATTTTTTGACTTTGCCTCTTGAATTAAAATGACAATATCCTCACAAGAATGTTTGCCAAATCTTGTCTGCCATTTTGTAATGGTTTGCTAATTGCTTGTATTGCTCATGGATACTTCAGATGTTCAGAGACATAAAAAAATATTTAGATCGGCAAACTGCAAGGAGGAGGGGATATAACCAAAGTGATAACACCACGACCAAGATGTCTAATTGGGCATGAGTGGAATAGTCTTCATGGATACAATTTTTAATCAATTTTCATAAAAACTGGCAGAGATGCATCACATGTTGTGTTTTTATTTTTTATGATCAGTTAAAAATGTTTTACTTTTATCTATGAATATAATGATTTCTTTTAGGAAGACTGGTGCACAAGGAGGAAGAAATAAATAGCTGAATACTTCTTATCCTTCCTCTCAGACTTCCTACAATCATTTAACTATGCCCTATTTGCAACAAAGCATATGTATTATAATTACTGCTCATTTACTCCACCATATCAGTAATTTGAAGCTTTTTAGTGAGGAAATCGTGCTTGATAGGGTTACACGTACAGTCTGATAGTGGGGTTGCCACCCTACTGCCTCCAGACTTGCAGGATTTCTAATTGAGGTTTTCTCCCCTAGAGAAGTTGCCTTCACTGAGCTATTGAACCTTCTCAGTCCGTCTTCGCCCTCATCCCTGGGCAAGGCCCTCCATATTTGAATCCCCTGGAGAGAGGGTGTCCCAGCATTTTGAAACCCCCAGGAACTGGGCTCCTTGTTGGTCCATGGGTCCTTATTACATATTCGGACCGCCCTACCATATCTGGTGGAATCCATCCTCTGCCACCTGAGGGACGCACCCGATTGGGGTTACAAGGTCCTCCCAGGACCTATTGGTTTCACCACCTCTTGCTTACACCTGTCATGTATCTTCTTTTAAAAATCAGACTGTAGGCCTACTGCCGGTCGCTGCGTCCCCCACCTCTTACCATCACAGGCGTCATAAGCGGGATGCAGTACAGCGGGGTGGGACGTGGTCAGCGCCCCGGTCCTTTCTAGCCGGTTATGCGGTCTTCGCAACTAGGGGCCGCTGCTTCTCAATCAAGTAGCTCCTCAGTTGGCCCCTCAAGGACCTAACGAGGCTGAGTGCACTCCGGGCCAGATCTCCCAGCGGAGAAAATCCCCACGCCGGTACCGGGAATCGATTCCGGTTCTCCCGCTTGGGAAGTAGCAGCGCTACCACCGCACTAAAACTAACCTTTACATGGAAAATTTTTTGAAAAATTTCATTTTCTCAAAAATAGCTCTCACGATTTTCATTAAAATACTATGCGTTTAATATTTTCGTTACAAATAAAACGTGCCTATCGCTTGAATTCCTCTTCATTCTGGATAACTTTTGCAGAACTGGTAAACCGCAAAACAGGCAAAAATCTTACTACACAAAAAATATAAATCTCGTCGAAGCACACAATTAATGTCGAGAATTCTTATCTTCAGATAACCTTTTCCGAGATATTTCTTGTTATTGGTTTGATTTTTCAAATGTTTTATTTTCTTCTCAAATAGGAAGTCATTCTTTTTTTTTTTTTAATGTGGTGGTGGACATGCAAAGAGAATGGAATGTCAAAACATCACATAGCCACCAGCTCTTAAAGGATTTGATTAGCGCTTAAGCCTTTCCCCATCATTATATAATTTCCTTGTAATATAACCATTTTTACAAAGGTTTATATAGATTAATATGAAATAGAAAAATATGTATTTTTAGGAATAGTTTGTACAAGAGTGAGTAAAGAAAGTCATGTGAGAGCATACATACGATTTTTGTTCGTGGAAGCTGTTTGCACTTTTACTATGCTTTCCACGTTTTGTTCGGTTAATGTCCTCATATTAATGCAAGGCATTGTGCGTGATTTTTAGTTTGAAGAGCTTCTTGGCTGTTTCCAGAGATAGTTGTGGTATAGGGTATTTGGTTTATCTTGTCTCATGCCTAAAGTAAGATAAAGAGAGATGTTAAAAAGAGCCCCGGATACTCGCCGCTCTGTTATGGGCAAGGTGGAAGAAGATTCGGCTCCTTCTATCCAATCATGCTGGCCTGAAGAGGCAGGTATAAAATGGACCTTCGATGTTTCTGCCCGCAAATCGTATTTTCCACCCTCTGACCCCATCTTGCATTGTGGGAGTGACCTTCCACTTTTATGGTCCTAGAGACAAGCTAAACCACCGCAACTATGGGTATTTTATGTCACCAATGGCTACTACAGCAAGTGCAACAGATAAAGACATATGAACGTTGGCCAATTCTTGCACAGAGTGCTGTTGTCAAGCTTTGCAGGGGTGCGACATTCACGTGTTTAACGTGTGGTTTGGTCTGATGTCTGGCACAAAGAGCGCCAAAGAACATTTTCGGCGGATTTTGAATCGTTTTCTGGGGCCTTTTGAGGCGTGAGCTTCACCGCTAACCTGGGCGTTTATCAAGTTTTGCTCTTACATTTTAACCCTTTCAAAGGCATGCCCACTGTTGCCAGATTTTTGGTAGGGAAAATCCTTCTGTAGGTGTTTAAAATCCCTCAAAATCAAAATAATTCCCTTTCAGCTCATAAAACCTAACTTTAAAACACGTGTAGGTTTGAGATGTTCTACAATCTTGAAAAAAAAAAAAAAAAAAAAAAAAAAAAAAATCTGATGTGTTGCACTCACATGACAGTCTCTACTCTTGTACTAACCATTCTAACAAACCCTTATTCCTATATCTCCATGTTAAGATAAACATTTGTACAAATTATCTTATTGCTTATTTCCTTGTAGGTGCAAGGGAGATATTAGAATACAGTAGGCTTTGTGCGACAGTCAAATCTTTTTGACCTTTGAGATTCCGTTCTCTTTGCACGATTAACATATAAAAAATGAACAACGTTGTTGCATTTCGCTAAAGTTCTAAGTTTTCCGAAACTCGCACAAATAACAAGGAATATCTCCGAAATGGTTCACCCTAAAAGAAAATTTATTTAGATATAAATTGTGTATTTGACCAAGATGTACATTTTTGTATAGTATGATTTGGTCTATCTCTAACGGTTTACCAGTTATGCAAAAGTCGTCCAGAGTAAATACGACTACAGGGGCTATAGCCAGAAAATTCAAGATATACATTTCATTTGTCATCAAAATATCTCAAACATATGACATTTTAATCAAAATCGTTAGAGCCACTTTCAAGAAAATTAAAATTTTCGAAAAATGTTCCATGTAAAGGGTAGTGTAGGGTGGGACTATTTTCTTCAAAATCTTCGTGTCGCATTCTTGAAAGACATTTAACTTAAATACCAAGTTTGGCTTTTAACCGACTTTCGTTTTTGAGTATGCTGTCCACAGACTGACAGACACTTGGCAATTTTGGCATCCTTTGTTTACTTGTACATATTTTTCATTAAATAAATTCAGATTTCTGGACTAACAGGATACACATAACATGTCTTTGTTAAGTCCTTCATGTATATTTGCACACACACACAAGTGCAGAAACTGTGAAGACAATCTAAGGTTGGGGAACATCGGAAGAGCTTCTCAGGGACTAATTTTCTATGCTCAACTACACCTCTTCGAGAACCAAGAGAAACTGCCAGTGATTGGTCCTGTGAGAAGAAATTACAGCCATCTCAGATGAGGGTTTCATGGAACTTTCACATTTTATGGCGATGATAATTAAGATAGAAGAATATGGTTGGATTGAAAAGTTTTCTAAAATAAGTTTTATACATTAAATACAATGTTCCTTTCCTGAGCACGAGTCACTTTACGTATCGAGAAATCGATTGTTACAGCCAGTCGATGGACATGTTTACACGCTCGTATAGTAAGTTCATTTGTAGTCGTATATTAACAACATTTGACAACTTAAAATACACCTATTCACTTTAATACTAAAATAATACACCACTACTCTGAAAGCGAATTGAATATTAAGTCATTCCTCTTCAAACTGTGTGGTTTGTATTTTGATAGTATACGCAGAGCGTTTCTTTCTACTCGCTCTGGTATACGGTATACTATACTTAACATTGTTTATTATCAATGACGATGCTTGTTTTCATTTCCCCAAACAGCAGGGTGCTGAGTTAAGTATGGGCGACCTTTACCCTCCCCAAAGATTGGTCTGTGATGCTTTATCACTGTGAAATATATTTTCGGCTCATGTGGGTGTATTCGTAACCTTTTTGAATTAATTCTATGCCCAAATGACAGAAGAGAAGCATAATTACTGCTTCTTTCCCCAAGTAGAACAACATGTCATATATCTGAGAACTCAACTTATCCGTATTTAACCGGACGCGAACTAAGATTTCTGACCAACACCATCACCAGATTTGTCGAAGTGTGCTTTTTATGAAAGGAAAAGCGTAGAAGTACTATGAGCTACAGTTCAGAAACTCCAAGATAACATCAGGAGTAGCATACACATCACCACTGAGAGAGTGAAACCTGTAAATATGAACCTTTTAAGACGTATGTGCATGAACGCTGCTGGACATTTCCATAATTTATTATGGAAGTCAATAACAGGACTCTCGTCCATTTTTTCGCATTCTTTCGAGAAAAAAAAGTTTAGTTTCAAAAACTGAGATGATCACGTGGGATGAACTGGGTCGTTATTGTTGCCCAAACTTTTATAAACGAGAAACACAGTATGGATCTGTCATTTTGACAACGCATTTATGGTAATACGATCTTGTTCTATAATGTTTGCTTATGGCTGTCATATTTGGACACAAAAGACTTGCGTTGCATTACTTAAATGAGCTGGCTTTCCATGATTTGACAGCTGAAAGAACATCGGACACTACAACTTTAGTGGGAGAAAGGTAGAGAGGAAGATTTTAGTACCGGTTTGCCTGCCTTTCGGGACAATGGTTAAAATGCAACAAAGTAAGATATTTTTTGTCCAGTCCAACAAGCCGTCCATTAGGAAAACAAGGAACATCTACTGGGCGACAAAACCATTGCTGATTATGTCCAAATTGTTTGGTCTTGCTGAAACCACTTGTAATGGTTACCATACAAGAGGAATCTTGCTGCTCACGTGGCTCTTTATTTTTGTAATGGGCGCTTGCTTGAAACTGCCTTTAGACTTCATCAGTAACAAGAAAGATAGGTTTATCTTGACCAGCATTTTATTTTTAACATTCAAGACCTGTTCGGGGTGTTTAACTATTCTTCTTTGCGGTGTTTTAAAACGTAGAAATGTTCCAAAATTCTTATATATAATATCTCAACTGGACCACGTGTTCTCACGAGCGGGTTTGTCACATAATGTCTACAACGCAGCCAGGATACACGCTGGTATACTTATGGCTGTTTCTTCACTTACTGTAGTGCTTTACTATTCCTACTTCATTGTTTGCAACTGTAACAGTCCAATTTGTTCCATATATTTTTTTATCTCCATGATAACATTTTTGGCAGTCAATATGATGATAATGCAATTCATCTGTTCAACTTTGCTGCTAAAACAGAAATACACTCTCCTGAACAAGATCCTTATGACATTATCAACGAAGGATGTTTCAGTGGTGCAGTGCATGAAGTTACGCGGGACCTACTCATTATTATATGATGCTGCCATCTTGATAAATGAATATTTCTCTCTACCTGTTGCTACAACAATTTGTTGGATGACCTCGGATGTTATTCACGTATGCAATGCGACCATACTGGTGCGTGAAGAAACTGATTTATCGTTGATTCTGATTGTTGTTATAATGTTGGTGGAGCTGTTGGGAATACACTTGTGTTGTCATGTCGCTTCGGTCCAATCAAAGGCTGCGAGAGTTTATATCAAGAAAATTCAGGTTACCCATCAATCAAATCAACGTCTATCTGAGGTACTCTCAGAATTCCTCACCGATGTCCGGGTTTTTAGTTTCGAGTTCAGCGTGTATAGCATCTTCAAAGTGGATATGAAGAATTTCATGTGTCTGGGAGGCCTAATGCTGACCTACTTTTTAGTTTTGGTGCAGTTTAAATAATTCAAAACTTCAAGAAATGGCAGCACTTCAAACTTTTCGATTTCTATGTGTTACTGCCAAATTATTTGTAAGTGATAATATTGCAATATCTACTTTTGCCAGGAGTGCCCGTTCTACAACCGCAGGTATAACGTAGAGATGATTGTTTACACCCAAAACTTGTCCTTTAGGTTTCACATACAATAAACGTAACGAAAGAGAAAAACATTTAAGACATAGGATGCAATAAAGTGCGAAAGTTTTGTTCAAGAAAACAATGTGGTATATGAAAACTAAAACCTTTATGCTTGGTCAATAAGTGTCATTAAAGCTATATAAACTGAGAAAATATTCGCTGGCATTGTTAAAATCCCTTTTTACTTTCTCTACCTCTCGAGGTAGAGGGTATTATCTTTAAATATACACACCTGAAGCTATTAACAGTGAAGTAATTGATCCACGAGTAACACAAAGTAATTACTCACACTTCACTATAATAAATTGAGTTGCACTCAATATTTTTCACAACGATCGTTTCGACACCATGCGTGTCATCATCAGGTGAACTCACTTTATGCAATAGCTACGCAAAACCGTTACAGGTTCGTGATGACGTCACAGTGACGTCACGTATACGTCACCCGTCATGAGATCTTACTGGATAATTTCGATATCAAGCTTTTACTTAATTTTTCTTGAGATCTGTGGAGTACAATAAGTGCCTGTTTTTGAACAGCACAACTCATGAATAAAAACCTGTGTTGCATTCACATGACTTTCTTTACTCTTCTATTAATTATTCTTACAAACTCTTATTCTTCTATCTTCATGGTAGTCGAGATAAATACTTGCAGATATTAAGTTATTGCTGATTTCCTTGCAGGTGCAAGGGGGATATGGGAATACAGTAGGCTTTGAACGATAGTCAAATCTTTTAAAGCAGATCGCTATAACAAGGCTTTGAAATGCCGTTCTCTTTGCACGACCAAGAGATAAAAAGCTGAATAACGACCTTCGTTTGACAAAAGTTTAAGTATTGCAAAACTTACACAAATAAGGAGGAATATCTCCGAAACGGTTAATTAAAAATGCATTTAAATATAACGTATGTTTAACGAGATCTGCATTTTTGGTATAGTAACATATTTTGGTCTATCTCTTACGATTTACCAGTGATGCAAAAAGTCATCAAAAGTAAACAGGAATACATGGGCAACAACCAAAACATTCAAAATATGTTTTATTTACCATGCAAATGTCTTAAACATATGGGACTTTAATCAAAATTATTAGAGCCATTTTTAAGAAAATCAAAATTTTCAAAACATTTTCCATATAAAGGGTAGTTTAGGCTGGAGGAATTTTCTTTAATCTTCCTTTCGCATCCTTAGAAGATATTAAACTTAAATTACCAACATTGGCTTTTAACCGATTTTTTGTTTTTGAGTTATGCTGTTCACAGACAGATACTCATGCGCGCGCACACACAAACACACACACGCGCGCGCGCACGCGCACACACGCATACACGTACAAACATACTGACCTTCTTATAAAAATGTTTTTTTTTTTTTTTTTTTTTTTTTTTTATTCAGGGGCCTCAAAACGTATTTCCTGTGAAATCTCGACATCGAATTTTTGGTGGAATACAACACTTCCTCTACTTACTATACGTAGTAGAGAAAGTAGTTGGTTAAGCACTAAACCTCAATCTCAGATCATGTATTTTTAAGAATACAAAGAGAAGACTTCTATGGAGACAATTCTTTATATTCAAAGTTGTTCCTTTTCTTCCGTCCGTCCTTCCTTCCGACCTTCATTCCTTTCTTCCTTCCTTCCTTCCTTCCTCCCTCCTTCCCTCCCTCCCTTCCTCCCTCCCTACCTTCCTTCTTTCCGTCCTTCCCTCCTTTCTTCCCTCCTTCCTTCCCTCCTTCCCTCCCTCCCTTCCTCCCTCCCTACCTTCCTTCTTTCCGTCCTTCCCTCCTTTCTTCCCTCCTTCCTTCCCTCCTTCCCTCCTGTTACTTGTCTCTTCCTTCGTTCGTTCCTTCGTTCGTTCCTTCGTTCGTTCCTTCGTTCGTTCCTTCGTTCGTTCCTTCGTTCGTTCCTTCGTTCCTTCCTTCCTTGGTTCCTTCCTCCCTTCCCTCCTTCCTCCCTTCCCTCCTTTGTTCCTTCACTCCTTCCTTTCTTGGTTCCTTCCTTCGTTCCTTCCTTCGTTCCTTCCTTGGTTCCTTCCTCCCTTCCCTCCTTCCTCCCTTCCCTCCTTCCTCCCTTCCCTCCTTTGTTCCTTCACTCCTTCCTTTCTTGGTTCCTTCCTTCGTTCCTTCGTTCCTTCCTTCCTTGGTTCCTTCCTCCCTTCCCTCCTTCCTCCCTTCCCTCCTTTGTTCCTTCACTCCTTCCTTTCTTGGTTCCTCCCTTCCCTCCTTCCTCCCTTCCCTCCTTTCTTCCTTCACTCCTTCCTCCGTTCTTTCCCTCCTTCCGTCCCTTCCTGCTTCCTTCCTTCCTTCCTTCACTCCTTCCTTTGTTCCTTCACTCCTTCCTTTCTTGGTTCCTTCCTTGGTTCCTTCCTTCGTTCCTTCCTTGGTTCCTTCCTTCGTTACTTTTCCCTTCCTTCGTTCCTTCGTTCGTTCCTTCCTTGGTTCCTTCCTCCCTTCCCTCCTTCCTCCCTTCCCTCCTTTCTTCCTTCACTCCTTCCTCCGTTCTTTCCCTCCTTCCGTCCCTTCCTGCTTCCTTCCTTCCTTCCTTCCTTCACTCCTTCCTTTGTTCCTTCACTCCTTCCTTTCTTGGTTCCTTCCTTGGTTCCTTCCTTCGTTCCTTCCTTGGTTCCTTCCTTCGTTACTTGTCCCCTCCTTCGTTCCTTCGTTCGTTCCTTCCTTGGTTCCTTCCTCCCTTCCCTCCTTCCTCCCTTCCCTCCTTTCTTCCTTCACTCCTTCCTCCGTTCTTTCCCTCCTTCCGTCCCTTCCTGCTTCCTTCCTTCCTTCCTTCCTTCACTCCTTCCTTTGTTCCTTCACTCCTTCCTTTCTTGGTTCCTTCCTTCTTTCCTTCCTTCCTTCGTTCCTCCTTCGATACTTGTCCCGTCCTTCCTTCCCTCCTTCCCTCCTTTCTTCCTTCACTCCTTCCTTCCTTCGTTCTATCCCTCCTTACCTTCTTCCGTCCTTCCCTCCTTCCTCCCTTCCCTCCTTCTTTCCTTCCTTCAATCCTTCCTTCGTTCCTTCTTTCGTTACTCGTCCCTTCCTTCGTTCGTTCCTTCCTTCCTTGGTTCCTTCCTTCCGTCCTTCCTCCCTTCCCTCCTTCCGTCCTTCCTTCACTCCTTCCTTTCTTCGTTCCTTCACTCCTTCCTTCCTTCGTTCTATCCCTCCTTACCTTCTTCCGTCCTTCCCTCCTTCCTCCCTTCCCTCCTTCCGTCCTTCCTTCACTCCTTCCTTTCTTCGTTCCTTCGCTCCTTCCTTCATTCCTTCCTTCGTTGCTTGTCCCTTCGTTCGTGCGTTCCTTCGTTCGTTCTCTCCATGGTTGCTTCCTTCGTTCCTTTCTTCCTACCTTCGTTTTCCTTTCTTCGTTCCTTACTTCGTCCCTTCCTTCGTTTATTTGTTTCTTTCTTTCTTTTTACCCCTACTTTCAAATATTGTTGTAAATATTTGGTTTATAAGATATATATTTGAGATAGTTATGATAAAATGTGTGCCTTTAATTGCTAGCCTGGAAGACCAATTACATTCTTATTCAATGTTCAGTAGCTGGCAGTCATGAAAGGTGCCTGGTCCTGCAGCCCATTAGGCTGCTCTGGGAGGGGTCCCGACTAGACACGAGGAAATGTTCTTGAAACAAGTAGATTTCTCGGTATGCAGAGAGATGTGTGAATGCGTGTGTACTGGTTATCGGTTATTTATATCAAATTCGCCCATCAACAGCGTTTCTGGAACCGCTGAGTAAATCCCTCACAACACGTGCCAAATGATATACCTTACTAATATAATCTACCATCAGCACCAATGTACCTGTGCCGCAAAGTTCACAAGATCAGAAACTATAACAGATGTAGAAAACTTTGCTGTGGAAAAAGTTTAGAATGAATTGAGGTACATAGTTTGTATTACATCAATTGCGAGTATTGTAGACTTCCTCTAGGTCGAGCAGTCGGTGTGGTCTCTCAAACCTTAAGTACCGGGTTCGATTTCCATAATTATTTCTTATCCTCTGCGGAGTCTGGAAGTATGAGTGTGTGAAACAGAAGTAATGAAAATCAATGTTATTCAGTGAGTAAGAACACCAGTACCATCAGTTGTTTCTAACCTCAAAACCTCCGATATGACCACGAAATTAAAAGAGGCCAGACAAATGAAACAATTGTCTATATAATGTAATTTGAACAATTTAGGGTAAATTTTCTCTTGTCGACCAAGATTTTTCAGTAGTTCAAGCCACACGAGTTTAAAATGCTAGGCCCTTCCTTTCATTCTCATCAGATAACGCATAGAGTATTCAAAACATTAGGTCCAGCAGATAGCACACCGTATGTTGGTGGTCTGCGGCGTAGTGTTCCGGTTCTCAGTCATCGGAATGTGCGTAGGTTCGAGCCCATTCATGTATACCGGGTGGAAGGGAAGTTTTAGATTCCTTCTAATATGTGCTAGCATTACAAACAAAAAAGTCTAATGGCATTTTGTTCTTTAATCAGCCGAGTTTTTAGAAATAATGGGGTTTGTTCCAAATTGGGTGCATAATTCCACAAGAATGCACGAAGATAAGGGTTTCTTACTTGTATGATGTGTAGAGTAACTTATTTCTGACATAACTTCATGGGACATCACACAGGGTTTCGATGTAATTAATCACCTAAAAGTATTGTAGGAATACTCGAACAGGTCTTTCAGACGTGAAGTAGCTCGACAACGTTGCGTTGAGGTTGGTCAGGGAATTGAACCGGTTTCTGGATATAAACAGGACGGTCGCTTGTAGGGTCGTGTAGTGTTTTGGGAGCTAGCACTTCTGATTGGCCTACACTCGCACAGTAAACATGGAAGGACACAATTTTTTTTTTGTTTAACGACGCTGTCAAATGCCAGGATCACATCAGCGTCGCCGGTGTGCCGGAATTTTGTCCCGCAGGAGTTCTTTTACATGCCAGTAAATCTACTGACATGGAGCTGTCGTTTTTAAGCACACTTAAAACCATCGGTCTGGGCCGGATTTGAACCCGCGACCTTGGGATCAGTAGGCTAGCGTCTAACCAACTGAGCCACCCAGGACACGACAGGGTATGTGTTTATGTTCTCAAGACGCGCCGTTACGGTGTTTGTTTATGTACTGAGCTAGGGAAAGTGACATCCACACAATTTGTAGTGTTGCCAGCTTGTTTTAGACAAAACTAAAATATCTCCGTAGGAAATGGTTAGAGACAAAACTGTAAGATACAAAATGTGGTCCAAATACCGAGATGTATCACTGGTTTAAATTAATGGACTTCCCTTCAACCCGGTACAGAGGAAATAACTTATTGGAATGCTCCCAAAACCAACTGTAACATTTTGCCCCCATTAGGGCACGTCCTGGTTATATTTGGTGATATTCCATCTGTTACGTTGCATTAGTACCGCATGCTATAATGTAGCAGTTTTACGTGGAGTAGCGCCATATTTGGTATGCACCACCATTTGGAGAAAGGCTTGCTTTTAATATGGTGCTTGCTTGTGGATGTTATGTTTATTATGTAAGATAGTAAACTGTTCTATATAAAGTAAAGAATCCTGGGCTTCTGTAGTGCAAAAAGCTGGTTTATAGGTAATATATTTTGTAACAAATACGTGTGAAAACTCACCTTTACACTCAAAATGAAGCACAAGATTTAGGACTGGTCTTTGTAATTGCGCCACTTGCTGGAGGATTTACATAGGGTGGCCTTACTAGGAACAGGGTCATATATGGTTTCTTTACCTTGTCCTTAATAATAAACAAATTATGATAATAATTAATAATATTATAACTATATATTATTATTGTTGTTTAACTATTTTTACTAAACATTTAAACTGTTTGTAGATACAATGAATATAAATAAGATATTTCTGATGTCCCCCTTCCAGTTTCTTTGTATTGCTCTTGATGCCTTGATTATACTGAAATAGCGTGAAAAAACAAGATCATGCAACCCCCATAAGCATGTTAATCAATAAGGGGAATGACATTTGCCATAACTGATTGAAATATTTATGATAAATCCTGTTTTTCCTGCGTGAAGAACATCGTAAGTAATGTGTAAATTATGAATAAAATGAGAAGCGGAAAAGCTTCATTTATTCAAGTTGTTACATAGTATGAGATTGTAAAGCATATATTTGTCTCGCAGCTTTCTGCACTGCGCATACAAAGCTTCATCTGTTGACAGTTTGTTCAGATAAGTCTACTACTGCTATATAACCTGCGTTCAGGAAATGCCAATACACGAGAACTATTGATCAGTTATTGTCTTCCCATATAGTCTTCGTACATCACTGTACACTTAACTTTTCACATAAATGAAAACACTTTATTTCTTGGTCTTATTATTCTCCCCTTATGCAGGACTTACAACCCCTAGGACTTACAAGCCAGTGCCTAAGGTTAGACGTCTGTCGGGGAGCAGAGGACAAATTGAAGACCTGGAAGCGGGTGGTCAGTCAAGGTATGATAGTAAGGAAGAGGATGATATGAAATGCAGGCGAAATCAATGATTCCAAATGTGACAATGGAGCATTTGATGGAATGAATGGCGGGGAAAATCGCAGAACTCACCCTGACGCCGCTTCGTCCACCACGAATATCACATGCGGGTCCCTGGAGTCGAACCCGGGCCACCTAGGTGGTAGGCGAGCGCTCTAACCGAAACTATAATGCTAGTAATTAAGACGTGGGTATATTTTAGGAGTCGAGCGAAATGAGTTCATACGAGCGTTTTAATTACCGTTATAATTAAGTTTCGTACGACACTTTATGCTCGACGATATACCTAATTTTATACTTGAAATATTGTAAAATGTTGTATACTCACCAGGGACAATGACCCACATATTGCATCAGCGACATTTGGAGTTCTGCGCAGGCGCTAAACGATCGATTCGTTTCCAGCACGTCACAGCTGCTTGATGAAATGATAACCTTGGGATACTATGTAACATTGAAAAATAAAAGGCAAGTTGAATATATTAGTTTTCATACGACACTTTATTTCATGTATAAGTTGTTTATTCTACAATTAGTGAAATTCATTTGTGGGAGTGTGCTTAGTGCAATATTCTTGGAAGTTGATGATGTATTGAGGTTAATTTGTCTGTTTTGTGTAAGTTACATCTTACTTAGGCGGAGTAAGTTGCATCTCACTGTCAGTAGTGTCCCACATTTTAGCATTTTCTAAACTCGCGCTAGTTGCGTTTCGAGAACTAATCTATATTGTTCTTTGCCGTTGCTGCATGGGAATTCTCTGATTGGTGGAACACCTTAAATGAAAATTAAACTGTCCGACTGGATGGAGACCAGTCCTTTAACGAAAGTTTGAACTTAAGGAAGTTCATTAAAGAATCCTATCAGACTTATGATTAATAAATTTGGGTACGGTCGAGCATAAAGAAATTTTAGTCATTATTCTAAGAAGTAAACAAATATGAAGTCAGAGAGCCTGTTTCTTCATCGTTGTTCCTTAACCACAAATTGAATTAAGAAACATACTTTATAAGTCATTTTTATTACACACATTTTCTTCAGATATCTGACATTTGTGGGGTTCTTTGAAGTACAGAGGTAAACCTATTTTTTCCTTAAGAACCACCAATTCATTTAAACTGGACGAGAACTAAAATGTATGTCAATATCAAGCCCATTAGGCACCCAAAGTTCTTCATATCCACTGTGACAGTGTCGTACACACTGAACTGAAAGTAAAATTTGTCGATATCTTCAAGAAATCCTCCAAGTGTTTCAGCCAATGGTCGATCTGCCTGGTGTGATACCTGTTTTATCTTGATATAGCTTTTGGATGCCTTCGACTCCACCATAGTCAAATGACAAGACACGTGAATACTCAGCAATTCTGCTAAAAGCAAAACAAGGTAGCAAAGCTCAGCGCTCCTCTGCCACGTTATATTTTCATATTCTATTATCAGCAAATTACAGACGTAAAGAATGTCGCAAATCATCCAACAAAATGTCGCTGCAATAGGTAGCGAGAAATACCCAGTTATCAACATAGAAATTCCGTGTAACAAAGAATACATCTCCCTTAATTTCATATACTGGCTTATTGGAGATTCCTGTTTTGATAACGTCAACACACGCTTGTTCATGAGAGAGTATTTTTGTTTCAGAAGCAACGTTGAACATATAAGTTGTATCGTCATCATTTTAATTACCAAAATTGTTAATGGGGCAAAAGAATAGTACATGTAACACACGCCTGTATTACAGACGGTTAAGAAAATGGAGAAGTAAAGGGAGAGAACGCTGAAGAAGGATAGAAAAGTGAGGATGCCAAAGAATACTCTAGCTCCTTCGTAGAGACTTTGCCTTCTGCATGCTTTAGGGAAGATATCATCCAAATGTGATATTGCTGAAATAAATATTGCAATACTTTCCCGTTTCAGAGAACCACAATGCATCACCAACAACGCAGCAATTGTTCTGAGTATGAGAAATAGAGTTCCTGTTATAATTACCTTTGGCTCACTCTTATCTGGTATATCCAAAAAAGGAAAACAGCAAGGACAAATTAGAAACATAAAACCCCACAGTAGAAGCAATGGAATTCTATATCGGTCGCCAACAACACCAAACACACTGGAGAGAGTTAATAGTGGTTTTGCCGCCCAGTAGATGTCTCTTCTTGAGCCGCTGAAAGATTCACGAGACTGAACTGAAATTATGTTAGCCACCGACATATTACATTTTGTACTGGATCTGAGCTTCAAGCCTTCTCACTTCTGATGGCATCTTCGGAATATACACAAAACAATTGATTGTGGTCGATAAATTGATTTGTGAATAAGGAGTTAATTTACTAATGCGGGCGGTATGCTTCCCATAGACTACATCTTTGAACAAATTAATTATTAGATGTGAAACAGTGCAGTCGAGTATTGTTTTCTTTATTGAATAGTCTCTCTTGCAAGCTTGTAATTTCCCTAGAACTAGCAGGTTGATGTTGCTGATTGGCCTTTTACACCTCAATTGACGATTATAATATATTTTGATATAATGGTAGTAAGTGATTTATAAATATCGTGTAATTACTGTTTCTAAAATTTTGTTACACACCACACACAGTTTTTGGGCGAGCGATTATACCTACTTACATCAGTTGTTCATTAACAGCTGGTTGAACCATCAAAATGGATGGTCTGCACCGACCTTAAAAATATTGCATATGATTGTTCCATTACCGATTTTATTTTCCAATAAACGTCAAATCAATAGAAATAGAGCAGATGTGAACATTGTTGATTCCGCGGGTCACCGTGTGTGAAGTGACCTCCAACACTCCTCTTCTTGTTTGCTATTTACAAACACGAACTGTCTTCTAGTCCAGTGGTGAAACATGCTGTACGCAATAATGAGATGCATTCCATAATGTGGGTAAGACATTTAGTAATATCTCTTTTGTAGTATATAAAGATCCTGAAATGTACTCTATATGTACAGATGAGTCACAATAACAGCGAATAATTTTAAAGCATGATTCAAGGGTTATATGTGAGTATTTCATTATCAGGAATGTGTGTCCGTAAGCGACTTGATATCGCGCTAGGGGACATTAACTTTCTTGAAACTCGTGTCGAGTTAGATGAAATCCTGTCACAGGTTCCAAGAATCCCTTTTAGCACTGAAATATCCCTTAAGATTTGTTGTCTTTGCATTTTAGAATATCGCTTTTATTCTGTTTTTAACATCGTTTGTATCATCATGAATCTAAAGCCAGCATTTTGTCCCCCCAGGTGCCTACTACGGTAGGTACGGACCTTGTCACAACTGGGGTCCCGAGCTCCTCACCGCTGTTTCACCCCTTCTACCACTGTTAACTCTGCCACGTATAACTGCTTTTGTTGCTACTCTTCACCACCTTCTTCCACTTTTAGTATTATTATGATTATTAGTTTTTAAAGTCTTAGGTGGTTCTCCATCTCCATAGTTCTTTCCCATGGTTTCAGAGCGGCTTCCGATATGTGGCCCTATGGGGTCTCAGGCGCAAAGGTCAGACGGAACCTTCGCACTGCTCCTATTGTAATATCACGTGCGGAGCCCGTCCACACCTACTTGTACGTTCACGTAACTCCTTGAGGGGTCGGTCTGTGTTAATTCTCCGATGGCCGAGTGCCGTTGGGTTAGCATTACCGGCAGACGTGTTACCACTGACGAACCCCTGTGTAATCAACCACAAGTCCCGCGAATCTGTGTCTGTCTATTGCGCACAGGCACGGCCTGGTAGGGGCTTAAAGCCGGTGTGTGCATGCTGAACAGCTTACACATATGACACGCAGTGGAGAGCGGAGGGCAGCTGCTCTGAAGTACGCTTTGAGATCATCCTGTTAAGGGTCTTCATGACGACGCAGATCGATTCCTTAGCCCCGAATTGTATGCTAACACCGACTATTCCAGATGGCGTCTGACAATTTTAACAGTGACTGTGGTGAATCGTACAACCACCTTTTGCCTCTGCCGAGCCAGCGCGTTCTTTATCTCCTGATCTCGTTGTCAACCACCACCAAATGCTGCTTCGTTTTCCACCTGAGGCATTCTCCTTCCTGCTGACCACATATAACCGTCAGCTGGTTTTCGGTCTCTGCGGCGAGAGGGTTTTGTTATTCTCATTCCTCGACCTGGAAAAGACCGGACGCTTCCATTTAGCTACCGCTCCATTTGTCTAACGAGTGCACTTTGCAAGACCTTCGAATGCGTGTTTAACACTCAGTGTGGTAGCTAGAGACGAATAATCTGCTGAGCAATGTTCAATGCAGTTTTCGTCGCCACCGCTCCAGTGTCGACCGTCTGATACGCATGGAGGCTAGCATTCAAAATATCTTTGTCCTGAAGCAGCGTGTCATGGATGTCTTCTTCAATCTCCAGAAGGCCTATAACACTATATGGCGCTATGATATCCTCCGTAATCTATACGGTTACGATTTAATAGTCATTTAGCTCTCTTCCTTTTTAACTTTTTACAATTTCACCGTTTTCGCGTCCGCACTGGAAACACGCTCTGACAAGAGAGAATCCAGGAAGAATGATGTACCCCAGATTTCGATACTCAGAGGAACATTTTTCACCATAGCAATTAACGGCAACGCTAGTGCCCTTAGTAGCGGAATACCAATGTTACTGTATGCTGACGATTTTGCGATATACTATCGCTCTTATAGTCTTGAGCACACCGAGTGTCAACTGCAGCTGACTAT
This sequence comes from Tenodera sinensis, assembly GCA_030765045.1. Classification (NCBI taxonomy): domain Eukaryota; kingdom Metazoa; phylum Arthropoda; class Insecta; order Mantodea; family Mantidae; genus Tenodera; species Tenodera sinensis. The sequence goes on along the minus strand of CM060963.1, from coordinate 49,414,160 downwards.
AACATCCATCACAGATTGGGTACTTCACGCCAGCTTTCAGTTGTTCCCTATATAATGTAATATAACTTAGTCTTCCACGTTCATTACAAATTAAAAAGAAAAAAGAAAACAAGAGCGCCAAATGAACATCTACAACGTCGAAAACCGACGACGATTCTACATACTGCTGCTGTGTGTGGAGGAGTTTTAGCGGCTTAAAAGCTGAAACGGTCTCTGGCAGAGAAAAAACCACCATGTTGTCGACTGGTAAGGTGTTATTACCATATCATGGCAGCCGATATAATGAGACACTTGGAGAGCGAGGGGTCTACCAAGAGGACCAAAGCTTCCCACCCCCTAAAACCAGGGAAAGCCCTTTCCATTAGGCCAATACCTGGTTTCCTAAAAAGGCCCCCGCTGCTGTTATATAGGAGATGGAAGTGGATACGCCACTTACTTGTGTAACCCGTTTGGGAAGACTACCTATAACCTAGGTGGAGCCGCCAGACGTCTAGCTTACGGGCTACTAGCTCTGCAGGTTGGTACCCGAGAACGTCGGAGCGTCTCACAACTCCACCTTGACAAGTCAGGAGGTACTCAGATCTCCCATCAGTATCGGTAACCATTGTCAGTCCGATACCAACCCAATCCGAGCAACTCCCATACAAGACAGGCTCAAAGGTTTGGCCCGAGCTACTTCCAGTAACGTCAGAAGTACCACGGTGCTAAGGGTAGGCAGCGCTCATACCTCAGCAGCTGAAGGAGTCGGAACCCCTCCCCCCCCCCCCCCTACGGCAATACAATAGAACAGCAAATTCAGGCGCGTAACCAAAATTGGGAAAGTATCTCTGAATATAGTGAATACCCCGAGCGTACTCGGGCCGTTAATCTCCTTACTTGATGTTTGGATAACATCTGGATTTCAGTCTCACAAAACGACAATAATCCCATTAATTCAGCCAAGACGTTTTCTTATACAGATACTGAATATAGAATTAACGGGTGTTTATCAAATAATTTAATAAGGGCATTGTTTCGTACCTGACGGAGTACATCCAAAATGGACGGCACGTCAGCTGACGCAAGATAATCTCCACCACGTCTACATAATTAAAATGAAGGTTCCGGCTTACCCATATTACATATCCACCAAGACAGCCATCTGGCGCAACCCAATAAACACTCTCAATTGACACAAGTAACTCGACTCAACGAAGCGCGCGATGTTATCAAACTGAACCATTCAAGTAAATGGTGCATTAACTTATTGCTCACATCTACCGATGGAAATGAGGTTAACTGGCAGCGCGAGGAACCAAAAAGGAGTTAATGCCAGACTTATTAAAAGGTTAAGATGTATCCCTCGGAAAACACACTGAGATTCCGCAATCATAGAGAGATATTTTAATAACAAACTGTTATTACATTTTTCTTAGAAAAAAGTTTAATATTCTAAAATAATGACCGTTCATGATGGAAAATAGGCATAAAAGTTTAACGTTAAACTAACACGACAGGCTGCCATTCACGATAAATAAGCTTTGCAGAGACGGAACCTTGTACCAATTTACGTACATTGCTTCGCATTTTGTTTGTGCAAATGAAAGTCTGATGTATACTTATTTGACACTATTTAGAGTAGATTGTCGGTCTGGGTGGCTCAGTTGATTAGACGCTGCCCTACTGATCCCTAGGTCACGGGTTCAAATCCGACCCACACCGATGGTTTTTAAGTGTGCTTAAAAACGACAGCTCCATGTCAGTAGATTTACTGGCATGTAAAAGAACTCCTGCGGGACGAAATTCCGGCACACCGGCGACGCTGATGTGATCCTGGCAATTGACAGCGTCGTTAAACGACACAGTATATTTTTTTACAACTATTTAGATTTATTTGCGTAATTATTTTACAAATTATTTGTCAAAACTCGTTTTTCTGCCTCTTTATGATTTGTCATGGCCGAAATGGAACATACTCCTATAGGTACACAGAAGACTAGGTGGCAGACATTTTATTGATGTAATGGAAGCTTGTATATCATGTCCACGTGACGCATGCGTTGATTGCGTTGCATGATCATAGCGTTTATGTCTACGCTTAACTTTCAGACAGTATTGTTATTTGAATAGAAATCTAAGTTTTACAGTTTATACCATCTCGTTGATTTCTGTATACGGTTTCAAATGTGACGTAAGGAGGTTCGGACTGTCTGTTCCGTAAGTCGAATCTGTTTAAAAAGGCACGGTCATTCGATATCTGGAAATCATGAGGTGTATTTAAGAAATTTTTGCGTCCCAGAGGTATTTCAAGTTGATCATAATAGCAATTCCTCAAATACATCCCCGGTGTTCATATACTCGTGTGTATACAGCTGCGTACCGTCATTTTAGCTTAACGTATTGTTAAACGGAAGACTAGTTCCGTAAAGTTAAGCTGGAGTTCAACTGAAGATTAATGCTTATAAAATGACGTAAAGCGTAGAACCGTAGTTTAAACCCCACCGAGAGCTTGAAGCTCGTTTATAATATCTGGCTTTAGTGTAATTTGTTGGTGAAACGGAGTTAGGTTGCTATCCAGCATTTTAAATTATACGTTGTGTTCCTTAAAACTCTCTCCACTTCGCTTGCTTGGAGGTTTATCCAATACTGCCTCTGACCACACCCTTAGCTGAGTTATTGAGACTCGTTATTCTTGCTAATAAAGCAGCCATAAAGGGAAACAAACCTTCCGCAGTAACTGGACAGTTAAAACTATAGGCTACGAAACGCATTAAATAACAAAGATGTCAGTGTTATGAAAAATAAGTTGGTATTCTCAAAGCCCAAAAAGAGTGTTTTGAGATTCTGAAATGTCAGAGTTTGCTAATTGCCATTGTGCTAGAAAGATGTTAATGGAGATAGAAGTAATTATAAGTGAAGTCAAGTAGGGTGATAGTAACAGTGATACATAGCAATATTGTAGTTATTAATGGCAAACGCGTAATAACAATCAATTGTGTGCAACATGTTTGTCACTGATAACGTCGAAATTCAGTAGATGCATCGCGACAACTGCACGTAATGTTTATGTCAAGCAGGAGACACCGGTGTCTAGTGCGGGACAAACTTGCTCTGTGGACACAGAGGAAGTCGTCTGGAAGTTACTATTAAAGACATAAACCCGTGCTTACAGAAATGATTCTTGCTCTGTTTAAACATTAAGATAAATTCCAATATACAATATCCTATCACATTTTTGACCTGAAGCTTACCATCGAGAAATACGCTACGTAAACATTTCCAACTCTCTTCATTCAAGCGCATACTTATTTTTGCCAACCAAATAACGCAGAGCTCCTCAAGGCGATCAATTAATACAGCCACAAACAGTTAATTTCGTTTGGAGCAGAGGAATTCCACTACATTTGGCAACACATTACGCAGTACTATCTACGTGTGCAGATAATCTTGACTGGCTCCTTGCCCTGTTGTAGAATTCTTCACGTTTGGGAGCAGTGCTACTGGTCTTCGCAGGTGGCATGTTGCAATCTACTTGTTTATGAAAGTGCACATTTATCCCCCGAAATCGTATTTATGATATTTTGGACTTTGGTTCAAGTTTAAAACTTTATTGTCTACAGCAAACAAAACATTAGGAAAAGGAACAAGAACAGTACCAAGGGACAAGCATCAACCAGGCACATAAAACTAACGCTGATAGTGCAATATGAACAGCAATTGAACACAGCAAAATAATTTTCATCTGCTAGTGGGGTGTAAAAGAAAGGGACACACACACACAGTAGTAGAGATATATGAGAGAAAGTAAACGCAAAACTAGTTAATATATAATTGTTATTATCATTATAATTATTATAGAAAAGTAATGATCTTGAGTTTCCAGCAGTATCAGCATCATATCTTGAAGCATATTTCGATAGTTACACAGTTACGCTGCATCCCATTCTGCCAGATGTCATTACCGCAGTTGGTACATAATTTTCCACTGTTCTTAGCGTTTCGTATCTGAAAGAACCTTAAGCTAAACCGAGGTGCTTCATATACCACGTTTCAAAGCAAGGAAAATTACGTTGGCATCACACCGGAATATTTATGGTCACAACAAAGATTTGCATTAGTCTGTAAAACCTTGCAAGGTTCCAAGATGTTATAATAAGTATTAATTTTACTGCAGAATTTTTTACAGGCATTCAAGTTTATTAATTATCTTTTGCCTTAATTTTTTAAATATTTTATAGGTGGGTATGTAACAGTGCTCTTTCATTAATAAGTATTGTGTTTTTTGGAACTCCTGGATATAGCCCAATACGTGAACCAGGAGACTTCGGCAGCTAATGAAGACAAATTTCTCACACTACAAGTTATTTTTCCCGATATTCAAAATGCAGGGTAGGAGGTCCATTGTAATCAAATCCCAAATATCGCCGAATGTTTCAGAATCTGACTCAAAGGACATCTACTGGGCGGCGAAACCGCTACTGTTGCTATCCAGTGCATTTGGTATTGCTTCAGATGCTTATGTTGGCAACCGATGTAGAATTGTCTTGCTTTTCTTCTGCAGCACTGTATTTGTATTATATCCTTGTGTTTTTGTATTCTCAGCTCATTATTTTGGTGTGACATTTAAGTTCATTTTAACAAGCGCCCTATTTATTATATTTCAAGTTAGCGCAGGTTTATCTATTATTCTCTGTTGCGGGATTTTAAAACGAGAAAATGTTCCAACATTTTTTGAGACAATATCTCGCTTGGATTACTTCTTCTACCCAGCAGGTAATGCACAGAATCTCTACCATAGATATAGGATATTTCTCGTTATCATTATGTCTGTGTCAGCATTTAACATCATCGGTTTGTTTTCTACCTTCATGTTGACACTATGTGCGGACAATATGTGTAGAATCTATCTACTTATCTTCCAAACAACGCACCTGATACACAGTGTATTGATTTTGCAGTTCATTTGCGCAGCCTTGGTTCTAAAACAGAAATATGGGCTCCTAAACAAGTGTTTAATGACTATGCCAAAACGAGAGCAGTGTAGGAAACTGAGAAAGACTTATTCTCTTCTCCATGATGCTGCCAGATTGATAAGTGAATATTTCTCTCTTCCCATTGGTTTAACAATATGCAGTATACCATGTGAAATCCTTCACGTGTCTGATACTCTGATAACCGAATTTGATTCACTTACAGTATATCATATCACTGAGTATACGTACTTTATCGTCATGCTGCTGATAGGACTGCTGACCATCCACCTGGTTTGTTACCTCACTTCGATGGAGTCAAAGGCTACGAAGTTTTACCTCAAGAAACTGGAAGTCCTGCATCAAGAAGATCCACGCATGTCTGAGACGCTCGCAGCATTTCTTAGCGATGTCCAAATATGTAGCTTTGAATTCAACTTGTACGGAACCTTCAATGTCAATATGAAGAATTTTGGATGGTTAGTAAGTTTAATGCTGACCTATGTTTTTGTTCTGAAACAGCTAGCTGACTAGAAATTTCCAAAGCACGAGTCAAAAAAAGATGAAACATCGCAATTGATTATATAAGGTTGGGAGAACATCGAAAGAGACTATTGTCAGACAGTAATTCCCTATGCTCAGCTGCACTTCATCGAAAACGCGATTGGCATTGCCAATGATTCGTGTTGCGCCGATCTGTCACACATGAGAACTTGCTATCTCAGACGAGGGTTTCATGGAACTTTCACGTTTTATGGCTGACAACGTTGATAATTAAGTTCAACTGATTACTATGAAGATTTCTTGAAATTATAAATGTTCATCAGAATTCGACAACAAAGTGGAGTCTTATAAATCCTACAGATTCACAAATACAAGATTGAAATGGCACGTATACAGTATTAACATTTTTACTGAGGTTTCTGCAAATTATCATTGCATTTCTAAAGCCCTGAGCAATGGTCTCCAAAGTGAATATATGCTGGAAATAACACATAATTCTTTATTTAATCTGTGTTTTTGAAATGGTGTGTGTGGACTTGAATAATATCTTCAGGAGTACTTAATAAAGAGTAACTTAAGTGGAATGTTGGTCAAGTTAATATAAGTGATTATTTCTAACTTAATTACTCATTTGTGCATCTAGATTTTAAACCGTGAAAAAAATTATTAAAACACTCGTATTAGTTAATAAAACCTTCATGTACATTTATGTAGCGTCTACTTAGTGTCTACCTGCTTAATAAAAATTTAGGTTTACTCAAATGATTTCATTACATTTCGTTTTAGATGCTGAAGGAGACTGAAGCAAGATTAAAATCGTTAAAAATAGGATCACTGTATGCCAACAATGAAATTGCATACACTGTCAATAACATAGTAAGAAACAACTAAATGGCAACATCATTATTAAGGTGACAAAAGTATTGAAACTTTAAAGCAATAAACAAATAGCTGTTAAAATACATAAAATAATATTTGGAATAAATCGTATGTTTTAAACAGATGAGTTCTTATGTAACTAGTGTATAATGTGACTGACTGACAGGAGTAGATAAATATCGCACTTGGTAGAAGTAAAATACAATATCTGAGAGTACGATACAAAGATTTTCAAGAGAACACCGCAACCTCAATTCTTTTACATAGAATATTATATTTAATTACATTTTAACTCTCCAGAAATGACAGTAACAATCTTTATTAAAATATTATATATTTAAGATAAATACCTCTGATTAATAAAAGGCATGTCTGCAACTTTATGCAAATGGGTTATGAAATCCTCTTCATTCTGAAGAAATTTTGTGTGAGTGGTCAACTGCAAGAGACTAACTTACTGTAAATCATGTAATTTATTACAAATAACATTTTTGTGGCATGAACCATTTGTGACGTATTTATTCGTTATCAGTGAATACACTTTAAGTCCTGTTTGTTATTTGTTGAAATTCTCTCAACATTCATTTGTGTCTCGCGATATAAGAAGTGCCAAGTCACCATACATTTGTTTCTCGTGTTGCCATGTAGACTATCGTACATATGCTATTTCAAAGCCCGCATTTAATGTCTCGCTTTTTAAATATTTACCTACTGCTTTAGTCAGCTGTGTCCCTGTTTGATCTAAAACCAAATATGTAAACGTGCCATGTCTGGAAATGTTGTCTAGATTAACGTGAACATGCTGTAAGACTATTTTGTAGAATGCATAAACGATAGCCTTGAGAAAGTCATACGAATGTAACTAATCAGATCTTCTTAAAAAGTTACATATAGATAGACATTTACAAGAGTAATAATAACGAAAGCTTATTTATAGGGCTGGAATTTTGTGACGTCATATTTTTATCCTGACCAATTTTTCCATGCCTAAGTTAATTTAAGCATGTTTCCAATATTTGTCAACACAATCAGTCTTTATTCGTCATATAAATGCCTATTTGGCCATGTTTTAGCATTAGGTCATATTTTGGCCAAATATGCCAATAAGAATATACTTTTAGTCATATTTTATATATTATTTAACATCACCAAATGTTTATGTAATAGTATATTGCATGCTTATAGCTATAAGTGATACTTATCAGGTCGAGAACGCATTTTGGGAATACGAGGCACACAGGGTCGAGTTTTCCCAAGCATTCGAGATTTGATAAGTAACTTGCAGTTCGTGGTTAGCTAATTACTTTTTGAAATACTTGAAAAAACTGAAAAAGCAATAATAAATCAAAATTGCTTTTCCATATTTTATTGGACATTAAGAAAAAAATGAATTCTCAATATGGACAAGTGAAAAGCTACATCCTGTTGCCTCACATAGGCCTAATAATTTGTATCATCTGAAAATCCAGGTTCCACCGCAAGATGTACCGAAGAAATAAGAGAATCATATAATTGCTTCTTAAAGTTAACATCTCCAACTGCAATTTAATATTTCAATCAATAAATAATTAATAAGTTTGTATATTTTGCTAACGATTCGTCAACTTATTTTTAGGTTAGTATACTGTTGTGTGTTAGGTCATCTCCTACTGGTACCCGAAGTATCAAAGACCTTTGTTGCCAAGGGAATTGATAAAAGAATTGTAAATTTAGCTTACACTACCAAATAAGTTAGCACTGATTAACTTAAGTATTAAATATTGCAAAAACATTATTTCATCACGTTTCCACAGCTGAATCTCTTCAATAAAAATGTTAAAGAATTTTTCTCACTCACCATGTCAAGGACCTTGGCCAATATAAAATCAAATTTCTTTGTGATATCACTTGCTTTGAAACTGAGACATGAAATTGTGTGGTGCACTGTGAAGGAAAATGTAACATTGTTGACATTCTTTGTGGCACAAAAGTAAAATTCGATGAAAATGAAGCAGCTCTTTCTACTAATGACTTTCTACTATGCCATTTTGTAAACTTTGTTGTGGTTGTTGGCTGGCGTAGATGCGTACCAGAAACCATGGCACACTCTTGTACTGTGGCCTAAAGCAACCAATGAAATGGCCGGGCTTCGTACAACAATAGACAATGCCACAGTTGCCAGGTACAGTGAGATTTTCTTTGGCGCTATTTGTACATGTGCTGCTCTAAAAAAATAATATACAATAATATACCCACAGTAGCTTGCAAACGTTTTATTCACCCGTCAAATGAATTACAAAGGCTTATCAATTACATACAAACGTATACACCAATTACTAAAAGTTAATTGCACTTTGCTCATAATAGTGATCTTCTAATTAATGTTAGAAAAGTATGGTTTAAAGTTAAGTGGATAATGAAGAGTACTCTAATAATCCACAAGTTTCGTGGTGAAAGGTAATTACTTTATAAAAAGCGATGCATATTGTGATAATGCCAATTAGATGTATCTGTAACAGATCATGTGTTTAAGATGACGTATAATTATATCACCTACTGCATTGTATGTATGTAAAATTCATGTAACTGCATTTATGATCGAAGGCTAATGTGAATGTTGAATATCAGGCACCGACAAATACTTTAGAATGTGGGCAGGAGACAGTGGCAAGGGCTTGCTTGCCGAGCAGTGACCAGTGACGTCGCAGCAGTGGATAGCAGTGGGGCTTCAACGTTTGGCACAGCAATACATGTATGTGCTTCTTGATGAAAATCTTAATTCAATGATTAGAATCAAGGCAGCACGAAATACCTCGCCAAGTATTCATAAGTTGGCCAATAGAAAACTAACCAACAAAAAATGACATTTAATATACGCTGTAGCTTGATTTCCTTATATTTTATAATTTGTATAAGTTATTTATTAATAACTTTTCATCAGTTAGATCTTCAACTATTCTAATTGTATTATCTGCCTTGGGTTTTTATACTATGAAATATAATTTTGTTCCTGTTACGTTTAAGAGTTCATCAGCTAAATGTAGAAAAGCAGTTTCTCTTTTATGTTTTACTGATTCAGTCGGTGCACATAAAGGTATAAAATAATTAAATTCATCAAGTAGATAAACAGAGTGAAGGAATTCTGTTACTGGTGTTACACAGAACTACGTATGATAAGCGTCTGATAAATTGGAATAAATATGTCTGTAATTACACATACGCACTTTGTAATGCTATACATTTAGAACATTGGATCACTATTAATAGACTTACAGGTTAATTTGACGTGATGTATGGTTAGTTTGTCAGCAATAAAGCACGCCACTGTGAGCCGCGCTGAGGCTCTAAGTCAGCAGCGAGTCAGAGCAATGCCCGATCAAACCCTGCCGGTGCTGTTGCACATGACTATACGCATACAATTAAGCAGTTCTATAGGCAATTTCATTGGACACAGAAGATTGGTAGAGTGTTAAAGGCATCAGCTCTAAATTTGCAACAATTGCTAATAAAACAAAAGTATTTTTTACTTTTCCACACCAAAGTGGCAATTCAGAATATGTTGCTGGACATTCACATGAAAGCCCTTTCCAAAGAAAACATTTTGGCTGGTCAAATATTTTATAATCCTTACATTTGAGGACTTAAATAATTTTCACACCTCTGTGATTGCATTTATTCTGTACTTTTGAAGATGTTTTCACTATTCAGTTTTCCTGGTAGCTTATTTCAGCTGAGCCAGAACTAAAGTGTACGTCACCACAAAGCCTACTAAACACAGGAAGTTCTTCATATCCACGTTGAAGATGCCATAGACATTGAAATCGAAACTCAGTATCTGGACATCGCTGAGAAATGCCGTTATTATTTCACAGAGACGCTGATCTTCCGGCCGGGATGCCTCTATTTTCTTGAGGTAAATCCTTGTAGCCTTTGACTCCATCGATGCTATCTGACAGCACAAATGCATACCCAACAATATTAGAAAAACGATGACAAGGTAACTTATCGGCGCATAATTGTTTTCAAATTGAATTATCAACCCATTACAGATGTGGAGAATGTGGCATATCATCCAGCAAATGGTTGAAGCAATAGGCATTGAGAAATACTCATTTATCAAGATGGCAATGCCGTGTAACATGAAGTACGTCTTCCGGAGGGCTATGCACTGTGCTAGTGGATTTTTATTTGTTGATAATGTTAGCAAACATTTGTTCAAAGTTACATATTTCTGCTTCAGAATCAATGTGGAGCATATAAACTGTATTACCAGCACGCTCAGCGCTAGAAATGTGCACTGGGAAGTAAGGAAATAGAGACGACAGATGAGTATTTCACACTCAGGAAGAATGAAGTAAGTATAATAAAGTATTATTGCGAAATACTGCAAGGAAACTAGCACCCCAATATAGAGCCTGGCATGTTGGTACACTTCCTCTACGCTCCCTGTGTAGACATCATCCAGTTTAGAAATCATCGAAAAAAACTTTGGGACGTGTTCTCGTTTTGAAATACCGCAAAACAGAATCATTAATAAAGCAGAACTGGTTTTAAATGTAAGAAACAAACAGCTTGTTAGAATATATTTTGTTTCCCTTTGTTGAACTAAGTCTAGCGGCAGTTTTAAACAAGGACCTGCGACAAAGATAAAACCCCAGATGAAGAGTAACGTATTTCTGCACCTCTTGCCAAGCCATCCCACTGAAGAAAGACCAAAAATGCTGGAGAAAACTAGTAATGGTTTAGCGGTCCAGTAGATATCTCTTGACTTGTTATCTACATCCGTTTCTGATGTGACTCGAGGTCTGACGAAGATGCTCCTCATATCCTTAAATTACTTCTGCTAAAAATCTGAACCTGTGAGCAGAAAATTCGGTGTGCTATTGATTTCGCTCGAAGTATTTCTGTCGTTCAAAACGCCAGTCCATTGTTGCTTATTTGCTTAATAAAGTCAATACTATTGTGAATGCGATTAGCAGATTGCAATTTACTAATGCGTCTAAATCTTTATCTGAAGACAAATACACCAATAAAAAGGCTATTATAATAAGAATATTTTCATTTTTATTACTTTAACAAAACGGCAGAATACGAACTCCTATTACTTTTCTAACTCTTTATTTTCCTCTAAATTTTACTATAAATGCAACTTCCCCCTCGTTGCTAACCCCATTTATAATCTTTTCTGCTTTTTGTTCTAATAATGTTTCTCAGTCTACCAATCTTTTTCTCCACTTTCACTGTCGGCTGTATGACTCGCTCTCGTAACTAAAAACTAACTGTACTCGACCACTTACACAACTAAACTGTGTAGAACTGTGTAGAACTCTATCGCTAACTACTGAACTGCTCACTGGATGTCCTATTTATACAGAAACCGTTGTCACGTGACCTTCGGGAACCCTTCACACACACGTGCAATGATGACTCAGCGGTATTAGCGAGAAGCTTCTAGACCTTGCTGGTGTTATCGCTGTCCGATCACACACACAGTCGTTAGTTTCCTGTAGTCTCGGACCTTTCTTGTGTGTTTTACCGCCATTATTATGGTCAGGCATTATCGAGGAATGCCTGAATACTTCTGCCAGTCATGGATCTGCCAGGTATGATACTTCGTTAACCTTGATGTAGGTTGTCGGTCTGGGTGGCTCAGTCGGTTAGACGCTGGCTTACGGATCCCAAGGTCGCGGGTTCAAACCCGGCCTAGGCCGATGGTTTTTAAGTGTGCTTAAAAACGACAGCTCCATGTCAGTAGATTTACTGGCATGTAAAAGAACTCTTGCGGGACGAAATTCCGGCACACCGGCGACGCTGATGTGATCCTGGCAATTGACAGCGTCGTTAAACAACAAAATATTTTTTTTTTTTTTTGATGTAGGTTTTCGCTATCTTCGACTCCAGGTTAAATACTAAATAGTTATTCCATTAAAAACAAGATAAAACAATACACAAGTTCAGAGCTCCTGTACCAGGTTAAACTTGAATGTCCGGTTGTCAGCTTAATGCAGACATGGAGAGTATCACAGATCATAAAACAAAACTTTGTGCAATTGGCGGAGGCACAGGAGCATTTATAAATTGTTTAACAAGCTGTTTAACAAGCAATACGCTTCAGGTCGTGAAGAGTCACTCCGAAGTGATTTAGAGAGGTTTTGAAAGCCATCTGGGGTTAAGAAATCATGCATACGCTGAGTTGGTGGACCTGCTAGTTTATTAGAGCCAGCAGGTTCGGTTGGCCGACGACCCTGGTCAGTCTTTAAATCACACAGACTTACCTTGGATGTTGTGGCGGCGATTCAGAGTAATGAACGGGCGTCGTAATGATACGTGTGTCGAGACGACCAAGACAGAATCAAGTAATGGCGTGAACTGATCAGTTCTTAGAGACAAGGGGGTGTGAATTGCCCACGCTAATGAAGCCGCTGCCTGCATTGTCAGCATTCTGATGTTATGGATCCTGGACCTGGAATAGCTTTCGTCACCTTACAATCACTGATGTAAACCTACTCTGGTGTTTGCAACTGGTCTGGCCGTTGCAATATGACTTTGGATGGGTTCACTAAACACGAGGCTGTATTGTGATTAGTCAATATATAACTATAATTAAGAACAAAAATGCTGAATTATATAAACGCAATACACCAATGCAAATGAACTGGTCAGTCTGTTGTAAGAGTTTTCTTCTTTGCATGTTCTAGGTAAGATACAATCAATTTTGGATACTTCGACACCAATACCGTGACATTTTTATGTTTAAAGGTACCATACTGTGGCGTGATTACTGCTATTTAGAATTTTCTTTAGCGTGTAGGATGGCTGCGTCTTTTGACTGCGACGCCGCGTGCGGAGAAGTAGGGAACTGGGGCTAAAATTTATGTTCTTAGAACTGTTCGTTCCGTCTGTTAGTGCGGAAGCTATCGCCCACAGAAGACGGCATTGCTCATTGCCTGATTATTCAGTTGCTTCAAAAAAAAGTATTGCTTTAAATTCCTAATGTATAAGACAAGCCTAGTTAGGCTCCCCTCTAGTGATTGACCCAGTTTGGCTGAAATATAGTTTATTAATATAGTACTAATTAATTTAATTAATAAACTATATTTAAAGTAAACCAGGTAAAACACTAGATGCGCAGCCCAAATAAGCTTCTCTTCTCATAAATTAGGAATTTAATATAATGCATTTGTATGCGCAGGACAGGGCTGGAATGTGATCCTTAGGAGTAGCTCCCCTAATCATTTTTATTGAGCTACCCTACCAACTTAAGACCTTAAGGGATGACATAGGCTAAAATAAATAAGTGACTAAGTGAGTGAGTGAGTGAGTGAGTGAGAGAGACTGAGAGATGGAGACAGTGAGAGAGTGAGTGAGAGAGATGAGTGACAGAGTGAGTAAGGGAGTGAGAGAGTGAGTGAGTGGGAGTGAGAGAGTGCGTAAGAGTGAGTGAGAGAGTGAGTGAGTGATAGATGGAGTGAGTGAGAGAGTGTGTAAGAGATGGAGTGAGTGAGAGACTGAGTGATTGAGAGGATGAGTGAGTGAGAGTGAGTGAGAGAGTGAGTGAGAGAGATGAGTGAGAGAGTGAGTGGGAGAGTGAGTAAGACAGTGGGAGAGTGAGTAAGACAGTGAGAGAGTGAGTGAGAGAGTGAGTGAGACAGTGAGAGTGAGTGAGATAGTGAGTGAGATAGTGAGTGAGAGAGTGAGAGAGATATTGGGAGAGCGAGTCAGAGAGTGTGTGAGAGAGTGAGAGAGTGTGAGAGAGTGAGAGAGTGTGTGAGCGAGTGAGTGAGATAGCGAGAGAATGTGAGAGAGAGTGAATGAGAGAGTGAGTGAGAGACGGAGTGAGTGAGAGTGTGAGTGAAAGAGTGATTGAGAGAGTGAGTGAGACAGTGAGAGAGAGTGATTAAGTGAGTGAGAGAGTGAGTGAGAGAGATAGTGAGAGAGTGAGTGAAAGAGTGAGTGTGTGAGATAGTGAGAGAGTGTGTGAGCGAGTGAGTGAGATAGTGAGCGAGTGTGTGAGAGAGTGAATGAGAGAGTGAGTGAGAGATAGAGTGAGTGAGAGAGTGATTGAGTGACTGAGAGAGTGAGTGAGAGAATGAATGAATGACAGAGTGAGCGAAAGAGTGATTGAAAGAGTAAGTGCGAGAGTGAGTGAGACAGTGAGTGAAAGAGTGAGTGCGTGAGAGAGTGAGTGAGAGAGTGAGTGAGAGAGTGAGAGAGTGAGTGATAGTGATAGTGAATGAGTAAGTGAGAGAGTGAGTGATTGAGAGAGTGAGTGAGAGAGTGGGTGATATAGTGAGAGAGTGAGTGATTGAGAGTGGGTGAGAGAGTGATTTAGTGGGCGAGAGAGTGAGTGAGAGAGTGAGAGAGTGAGTGAGAGTGAGTGAGAGAGAGTTAGTGAGAGAGAGTGAGGACAGAGTGAGTGAGAGAGTGAGTGAATCAGTGAGTGAGAGAGTGAGTGAATCAGTGAGTGAGTGAGAGAGTGAGTGAATCAGTGAGTGAGTGAGAGAGTGAGTGAATTAGTGAGAGAGTGAGTGAGAGGGTGAGTGAATTGGTGTGAGTGAGTGAGAGAGTGAGTGAGAATGTGAGAGATGAGTGAGTGAGAGAGTGATTGAGAAAGTGAGTGAAAGAGTGAGTGAGATAGTGAGTGAGTGTGTGAGTGAGTGCGTGAGTGAGTGCGTGCGTGAGTGAGTGACTGCGTGCGTGAGTAAGTGGGCGGGCGGGCGGGCGGGCGGACGAAAAGACGGACTGATGGATGGATGGGTGTGTGGGTGGATGGCTGGGTGGGTGGTTTGGCGGAGGGATGGAGGGGTGGGTGGGTGGATGGAAGGGCGGATGGGTGGATGGCTGGGTGGGTGGTTTGGTGGAGGGATGGAGGGGTGGGTGGATGGAAGGGCGGATGGGTGGATGGCTGGGTGGGTGGTTTGGTGGAGGGATGGAGGGGTGGGTGGGTGGATGGAAGGGCGGATGGGTGGATGGCTGGGTGGGTGGTTTGGTGGAGGGATGGAGGGATGGGTGGATGGAAGGGCGGATGGGTGGATGGCTGGGTGGGTGGTTTGGTGGAGGGATGGAGGGGTGGGTGGATGGAAGGGCGGATGGGTGGATGGCTGGGTGGGTGGTTTGGTGGAGGGATGGAGGGGTGGGTGGGTGGATGGAAGGGCGGATGGGTGGATGGCTGGGTGGGTGGTTTGGTGGAGGGATGGAGGGGTGGGTGGGTGTGTGGGTGGATGGCTGGGTGGGTGGGTGGTTTGGTGGAGGGATGGAGGGGTGGGTGGGTGGATGGAAGGGCGGATGGGTGGATGGCTGGGTGGGTGGTTTGGTGGAGGGATGGAGGGGTGGGTGGGTGTGCGGGTAGATGGCTGGGTGGGTGGTTTGGTGGAGGGATGGAGGGGTGGGTGTGTGGGTGGATGGCTGGGTGGGTGGTTTGGTGGAGGGATGGAGGGGTGGGTGGGTGGATGGAAGGGCGGATGGGTGGATGGCTGGGTGGGTGGTTTGGTGGAGGGATGGAGGGGTGGGTGTGTGGGTGGATGGCTGAGTGGGTGGGTGGGTGGTTTGGTGGAGGGATGGAGGGGTGGGTGGATGGAAGGGCGGATGGGTGGATTGCTGGGTGGGTGGTTTGGTGGAGGGATGGAGGGGTGGGTGGGTGTGTGGGTGGATGTCTGGGTGGGTGGTTTGGTGGAGGGATGGAGGGGTGGGTGGGTGTGTGGGTGGATGGCTGGGTGGGTGGGTGGTTTGGTGGAGGGATGGAGGGGTGGGTGGGTGGATGGAAGGGCGGATGGGTGGATGGCTGGGTGGGTGGTTTGGTGGAGGGATGGAGGGGTGGGTGGGTGGATGGAAGGGCGCATGGGTGGATGGCTGGGTAGGTGGTTTGGTGGAGGGATGGAGGGGTGGGTGGGTGGATGGAAGGGCGGATGGGTGGATGGCTGGGTGGGTGGTTTGGTGGAGGGATGGAGGGGTGGGTGGGTGTGTGGGTGGATGGCTGGGTGGGTCGTTTGGTGGAGGAATGGAGGGGTGGGTGGGTGTGTGGGTGGATGGCTGGGTGGGTGGGTGGTTTGGTGGAGGGATGGAGGGGTGGGTGGATGGAAGGGCGAATGGGTGGATGGCTGGGTGGGTGGTTTGGTGGAGGGATGGAGGGGTGGGTGGGTGTGTGGGTGGATGGCTGGGTGGGTGGTTTGGTGGAGGGATGGAGGGGTGGGTGTGTGGGTGGATGGCTGGGTGGGTGGTTTGGTGGAGGGATGGAGGGGTGGGTGGGTGTGTGGGTGGATGCCTGGGTGGGTGGTTTGGTGGAGGGATGGAGGGGTGGGTGGTTTGGTGGAGGGATGGAGGGGTGGGTGGATGGAAGGGCGGATGGGTGGATGTGTGGGTTGGTTGGTGGGGGGTAGGTGTTTAGGTAGATAAATCAATTAATAGTTGTTACTAATTCTTACCTGCCGGTATAATTCTCTTTTAGGCCTGCGTGTGGTCCTTATACCTAAGGTGATCCAGGCATTATCTCTTTTGAAGTTAGATATTTGGCTAATCTTGACTGGGAAGCTAGATTCAATGTGGGTTTCGAAACATTGGAGATAACTGTATTTATTGTTGGTCCCATTCGTTTGGTAACTTATATTCCATGATTCAAGTTTAAGATCTTGCTAAATTCGTTTAGGGCAATTTCATACATTTCCTTATATATGTCGATAAGCATATTTATATTTGAGATTTAAATTTGTCTTCTTAATGCATAAAACTTAAGCATCATATCTGATAGAGCATTGGTTATTGATGAGACAGATTGTATCTGAATTTACAAATATGTTACCTATAGCAGTGGAAGAATTATTTTGGATTCTTGTTGTAAGGTTTACTGTATGTGTCATGTGATATATTGCAAATAAACAGCTGAGTTGTTCCCTTTGAAGACTAGAGTTCAAGTAGTCAACATTTATATCACGCCATAGGACTAATTCCCTTTTTGGTTTGAATAAAAAGTTTGGGACATTTTGGAGCTGCTTTCTAAAAACTTCAAAATTGCCCAAGAGAGGGCTACTACAAATACCATTTAACTGGACTGCACAGAGTTCTAGGTCTTGTTCATTACTAAATTGGGATAAATCTAAAACTTTATATGTCAAATGATTCCTAACACACACACAAACTCCACCTTGGTGTAAGTTTTTTGTTAAAATGGCGTATAATATTAAAATGAGATACATGGCTTGATAAATAATAACAAACTAAACAAATTGTTTGCATTATGTAAAATACAAAAATAATATTCCTCCCATTCTTGATTAATCGTGTGTTTGGGCATTCTGAACATCCATCCAATGCTGTTTAATAGTTTCAACTGCACCGTGTAGCCTAGTGGTAGGTAGGGAGGTACACAGTTGAGTAGGGGTGGTGGCTTCTAGGAGACAGTTACTGGCACGTCCGTTATAGATGTTGATACTTTTCAAGTAAAATACCTACTGTCTTTCCTTGGAGCACAAAACTCGGTATTATCACCTTCGAACAGTTTTATATCGAGCTTGCAGACATATGTTGAATATAAATGCACGAGTTTGCGTCTTCATTTTGATCCTTCAATTAAAATATCAATATAATCACTAGAAAAGTCGCTAAATATTTTGCCTGCAATTTTTGTATGGCCCGCAAATTGTTTTTATTGCACATTGATACTTCAGATGTTAGAAACGCAAGAAAATGTTAGGTTGGCGGAACCGAAAGAAAATTCCTCCACCCTAAACTGTTCTTTATATGTAAAATTATTAGAAAGGTTCGATGTTCTCAAAAATGATTCTACCATTTTGATTAAATGCCATGTATCTGAGATATTTTTATGGCAATTGAGATGTATATCTTGAATTTTCTGGCTATATTCCATGCAGTCCTGTTTACTCTGGGTGACTTTTGCATAACTGGTAAACCGTAAGAGATGGACCGGGTTTTACTATTAAAAATGTAATTTTTATAAACACACACAAGTTATGTCCAAATGCATTCTTTTCTGTGGAGTGAAACATTTCGGAGATTATTCCTTGTTATTGATGTAGGTTCTGAATAATTATAATTTTCTCAAATGGAAAGTCGTTATTCACTTTTTTATCTCTTGGCCGTGTAAACAGAACGAAATTCCAAAGCCTTAACATAGCGGCCAGCTTTAAAAGATTTGACTATCGCTCAAAGCTTACTGCATTCCCATATTAGTCTTGCACCTACAGGAAACTGGGATCATTTCTGCCAATGTTTATCTCGACTAAGATAAACAAGATAGAACAATACGAATTTGTAAGAGTAAGTAGTACAAGAGTAGAGAAAGTCATGTGAGAGCAACAGGCCACATGTTTAATTCTGGTGGAGTTACAACTTCTTATTTTAATATGCTTCACTAATATATCTTTAAGAGTATTCATAAAAATAATACCAGTAAAATTGTGAATCTAGATACCAATACACTGATTTGCATGCATCCGTGGTTCTAAGTGGTGAAGACGAAAGTTTAGACCACATATGTGTAGCAAAAGTGGCATTATCTACAATATAAATTTCTAAAAGATAATTAAAAAATAAAATTATTCCTTTGCCTTTAGATACACTTGACATTAAACCAAATGCGGAACAATCGCCACTTCCCATAGTGGTAATAAAGGGACGCCGAATATAAGTTTTAAAAATCTACCCACTTCACGTTCATGTCCATCGTCACTTATATAATGGCTGCACGGATCTCGTTGTTCAACTTTTCTATGTTCTGTAGTAGTGGCGATACATAAACGGTGTGCTTAACGAAACCCCACGAAAAAAAGTCACAGGACTTCAAAACCGGAGAACGCGAAGGCCAGCTGAGAAGTGTTGTGTTGATAAATCCCTGAGGAAAAATCAGGTCTTCAGATATTCACGCACTTGGCGATGCAGTGAGGAAGTGCCTGTCTTGTCAAATGAAGTTGTGCTCGTGGAGGCTCGTAAATGACCAGTTTTGTAGCATAATAAGATACTGCTGACCGATAACCCTGCTTCCATCATTCCATCAGAATGGACCGTAAATGCATGAGTGAGGTATCACACATAACACATTCAGTTTGGTTGAATCTACATGTTCTTTTCATTATTGCTAATAAAACAACAATATTCACTACTTTCCGACTCCAAAGAGGCAATACAGAATATGTTGTGGTACATTCTCTTGTTGACGTAACGCCCTTTCCAAAGAAAACATTTTGGCTGGTCAATTGTTTTATAATTTTCATTTGATGACCTTAGGAATTTTCACAGCTGTGAGATTCCATTTTTTCTGCACCTTTGGAGAAATTTTCAGCGTCCAGTTTTCGCTTCAAACACTGGTAGCTTATTTCAGCTGTGCCAGAACTAAAGTATACGTCAGTACGAAGCCTACCAAGCACAGGAAGTTCTTCATATCCACGTTGAAGATGCCATAGACATTGAAATCGAAACTCAGTATCTGGACATCGCTGAGAAATGCCGCTATTATTTCACAGAGACGCTGATCTTCCTGTCGCGATGTCTCTATTTTCTTGAGGTAAATTCTTGTAGCCTTTGACTCCATCGATGCTATCTGACAGCACAAATGCATACCCAACAATATTAGAAAAACGATGACAAGGTAACTTATCAACGCGTAATTGTTATCAAATTGGATTATCAGCGCGTTACAATCGTGGATAATGTGACATATCATCCAGCAAATAGTTGAAGTAATAGGCATTGAGAAATACTCATTTAGCAAGATGGCAATGCCGTGTAACATAAAATACGTCTTCCGAAGGGCTATGCACTGTGTTAGCGGATTTTTATTTGTTGATAATGTTAGCAAACATTTGTTTACAGTGGCATACTTCTGCTTCAGAATCAATGTGGAGCAAATAAACTGTATTATCATCACGTTCAGCGCTAGAAATGTGCACTGGGAAGTAAGCAAATAGAGACGACACATGAGTATTTCACACTCAGTTAGGATGTAGTAAGTATAATAAAGTATTATTGCGAAATACTGCAAGGAAACTAGCACCCCAATGTAGAGTCTGGCATGTTGGTACACTTCCTCTGCGTTCCCCATAGAGAGGATGTCATCCACTTGAGATATTGCCGAAAAAAACTTTGGGACATGTTCTCGTTTTGAAACACCACAAAACAGAATCATTAATAAAGCAGAACTTGTTTTAAACAAAAGAAACAAAGAGCTTGTTAGAATATATTTGCTTTCTCTGTGTTCAACGAAGTCTAGCGGCAGTTTTAAACAAGGAGTTGCAACAAAGATAAAGCCCCAGATAAAGAGCAGTATATTTCTGCACCTCTTACCAAGCCATCTCTCTGAAGAAAGACCAAACATGCTGGAGAAAACTAGTAATGGTTTAGCGGTCCAGTAGATATCTCTTGACTTGTTATCTACAACTGCTTGTGATGTGACTCGAGGTCTGGGGAAGATATTCCTCATGTCCTTAAATTATTTCAGCCAAAAGTCTGAAGCTATATAAAGAAAATTTGGTGTGCTATTTATTTCGCTCGAAGTATCTCTGTGGTTCAAAACGCCAGCCCGTTTGTTAGTCTATTTCCTTAACAAAATCAATACTACCATTAATGCGATTAACAGATTGCAATTTACTAATGCATCTAGAACTTTATCTAATGACAAATATGCCAATAGCAAAACGGATATTATAATGAGAATATTTTCATGTGTATTACCTTTGGTTATAGGTTCAGTCTAAGAGTCTTATTATATCTATTACAAATGTAGTTTAATGTAATGTAAATTTAATTGTGACACGCCATACCAAACTGCATTCTTGTATAGAGCAGTTGTTGTTGATCTCAATACAATCCCCACTTCTTGGTGTTTAATGAAATTTCATTGGACTGAACTTTAAATAAATATATTAAAGTTAAATATGCGCTGTTAAGTAAGGTGATTACAAAAAATCGAAAACATTTTAGCAAATCATATACTTGGAAGAATGCAACACTACGTCCAAAAATTTCTTAGATTTGTTGTCGTGATGTCTTACGTTACACCCTAAATTACTTGTGACAGCTTGTGATCCAAAGATTCCAGGTCATAGTTGATTGATTGCCTGTCCGCAACAGTAATTAGTTCGGTGTGCTGTTACTGAATATTTTCGAAGGTTTCAGTACAGGTTGGTTGATGAAATTATTTCTCTAGTCTTTTAAAAAGGCTGATCATCCAGAACATCAGTTAGGTATTGCCTTCTATGATTCGCTAATTGATTACTAAACCTGCGATTTTTGTTAGATATGACAGGTTCGTATGTTTTGTTGTATTGCATTAGTGAAACGCATTTTCCTAAGAATTCCAATTAATATGATTTAAACTACAACTATAATGTATATCAACATTAGGTACATCAGGTATCCAAAGTTTTGTTGCTCCTGCACCAGGTTAGACTTAGATGTCCTGTTGTCAGCTTATTCCAGTCATGGAGAGTATCACAGATCATACAACAAGGCTTTGTGCAATTGGCGGATACATAGGAGCATTTATAAATTATTCACTCTGTTTAACAGGCAATACGCTTCTCGTAGTGAAGAGGCACTCGGGAGAGGTTCAGGGAGGATATGATAGCCACCTGGGGTTAAGAAATCTTGCTAACCCTGAGTAGGTGGACTAGCTATTTTATTGGAGCCAGCGGGTTCGGGTGTCCGACGACCCTGGCCAGACTCTAAAAGTCACACAGACTTACCTAGGATGTTGTAGTAGCGATTCAGACCAACAGATGATACGATGTGGAAACGACCAAGACAGAATCAACTGATGGCGTGACCTAATCATTTCTCAGACACAAGGGGGTGTGAATTGCCCGCGTTAATAAAGCCGCCGCCTGCATTGTCAGCATTCTGATGTTATGGATATTTGACCTGGATTAGCTTTCGTCATTTACAATCATTGATGTAACCCTAGTGTGGTATAATTAAGAACGAAAATACTGAAATATATAAATGCAATACACCAATGCAAATGAATACGCTCGGTCTGTTGTAAAGGTTTTGTTCTTTGCATGTTCTAGATACGAGGCAATCAAATTGGTACACTTCGAAGGCAATGCTGTGACATTTTTGCGTTTAAAGGTACCATACTGTGGTGTGATTACTGCTATTTAAAATTTTCTTTAGTGTGTTTTGGTTTAGCCTTGATGCTTAGGATGGCTGCGTCTTTTGACTGACACGCTGCGTGCGGGGAAGTAGGGAACTAAGGTTTAAATTTATAGTCTTATAACTGTTGGTTCCACGTGTTAATGCGGAAGCCATCGCCAACGGAAGACCGCATTGCCCTGTATTGGCTGGTTATTCAGTTGTTTCAAAACAATTTATAGCTTTAAATTCCTAATGTATAATAGAAGCCTAATTGGGCTGCGTCTACAATATTCGACCCAGTTTAGCTGAAATATAGTTTATTAATATAATAACAGAAACAGATTTATGTCTTAAATGAAATAGCGAAAGAATATGGTTTTAAAATTATAGCTCAAAAAACCAATACAATGGCTTTTAGAGCTAAACAACTAGTAAGGACTAAAATAGTAATTGATGAAATAATCATAGAACAAGTTAAATACTTTAAGTATCTAGGATATATAGATCTGCATAAATGCTTAATTGTTTTCGGAATGTTTGTGGTACAATCCATAGATCCTAAAAAAACAAAACACGAAACGATATACGGATAACATTTTAATACGGTTGCTGTCACTCTGACACACAAACTATGACTCCCCCCCCAAAAAAAAAAAAAAAAAAAAAAAAAAATTAAACGTCCAGGCAGCCGAAATTAAATTCATGAGATGTACACTAGAATGTACAATACTATATAAAAACACAGATAACCGGGAGAAACTTGGGGTGGAACGATTACTGGAGAAGCTAAAGAGTAACATCAGAAAATGGTAAGAACATCTACAAGGATACCAAACTACAGACTACCAACTTTAGCAATGGGACATAAACAAAAAGGAAAATGAGATATTGGAGGACCAAGAGCGAAATGGGTAAAGAGCGAAATGAAGATCATAATACTAATTAATTTAATTTATTAATAAACTATATTTAAGGAAAACTGGGTGGAATACTAGAGGCGCAGCCTAAATAAGCTTCCCTTACCATACATTAGTTGTTTAATATAATACTTCTGTATGCATAGAAGGACAGGATTGGAATGTGCTCCTTAGGACTGGCTCCCCTAATGACTTTTTATTGAGCTACCCTACCAGCAGGTAGGAGGCCTTAGCCCTTAAGAGATGACATAGGCTAAAATAAATAAATAAATAAAGTATAATACTAGCGAGTGCACTACTCCATTAATTTCAGGGTCGTGACAATATGACATCAATCTCAGCTATCAGCATATATTAAAGAGCTCTGTTTACTGGTAAGATTTTCAAATTTACAGCCTATTATAAAAATGTTCCACTTACATAGAAGTAGCATTATGCAATACATTTATGGCGCTGCTTGAAAAAATGCGAAAAGGACGCGAGATATTAATACTGAGCTTTATCCAAAGAGACATTTGCCTCATCACAACTCCTTTACTGCTGCACACCAACGAATGCGAGAAATAGAAACATTCCAAATATAAGTGCATCGCTCGACAGTGCAGGAACAGTGGCTCCACAAGAGGTTCTTGACCAGTTCCATAATTATCCGTCCACAAGCACAACAGCAATAGCGACTGCCAGACAAACAAGCCAAACTTGGGTTACCAAAATTCTGCGCGAACAGCAATTACTCCGTATCTCACCGGAGTTCAAGCTCTGGGACCAGATGATTTTCCACGCGGACTACATTAGGTAATCTGAGCTTGGGGTGCCGATGCAACACCTACCCTCCTAGAAGTAATAGGGAAGCCCAAAGTCGAAGGCCTGTTTTTGGAAATTGAGGTGCTGACTGGGTTAGTTCTGAGGGTGCTACATAGTGACTTCTGAGAACTGACCCTAACCATTGATGGGCACTTTATCTGTTTCATTTTAAAAAGAGATCTATACATGTCACCCCAAACTCTTATCGCCGGCAGTAAACTTCAAGTAAGGTCTGCATATTTCAGGGGCAACTTGCCGTGGAAGAAAAACAACTTTCTGTTGACACAATTGGGCCTGCAATAGTTTTCAGTTCCAGGTAAAATTGGCCAGCAACTATTACCATTTTCATTGATACGGGGTGTGCTGTCAGCATACTTAGTGAAGTGTAAGTGAGCTCAGATAAATTTCCACTTTCAGACAACTTAATACTCCTCACAGCTAATAACAGATTACTGGGTGTTTGGTATCATACTGGCTATAGATGTCAGCTGGTCCGCAGCTCAGCTGCGGGGTTCAATTCCCGGCTGAGAAGTGGGAATTTTTCTCTAAACGAGGTAATTTCCTATCCTATGAGCCTAGAGTGTGAACATTTCCAATGAAAGCCTCACGTGGCTTCATCATCGTGGTTAGGAATATATTTTTAATTCGTTATAAAACTCCGTAGACCTCGCTGCATGTATATAACTTTGCGACGGGCTTCTGTAAGCGATGATTGTTTTTGCGTCCATAGTAAGATGTCGGCAGGAGCAATCACTACTCTTTTCCTATCTCAGCCGTGGTACAGAAATAAGGCAAATTCAATTCTGAATCTGATTCATTAATTCAGCCGTTATACTTTATACACTTGTTTGGACAGTCACAATTGCTGATTTTTAGTGAGATACTTAAACCTTTTAGCGAGCTCGAGATTGTGCGTCGTAAGATTTAGCAAGTTTTTAAACAATACACAAACTGTCTTGTTTTTCTTAGCTCTTTTAATAGTATTATCTTAGTTTAGATAATACATTTAACTTTTCGAAGAACCACTAAAAGAATTACTTCTTCTTTGCAGTAAAACCTTGGTCCTGAAGTATTTAAAACACTTAATAATCCTAAAAGGATGTATAGCAGCACATACATTCCATATCTACATTCCCTGAAGTCGCCAGACCAAGAGAAAATTCAACATCCCCGCGTTACTAGGGCACTGCGTTCGTATAATATAACACTTGTTGCGCTTACTGGTGACGTAATTCTGTGGCGTCATGTTTTAAGAATTATCAGAGGCTCAAACTCGCTAACAGAAACGATCATAATTTCTCTTTTAAAATTTTTGATCAAATACACATATAGCACAACTCTCAATTACATAAATACAATTAAAATATATTCTTTACAACAATTATTATCACTAATTGATAATTTTCCTGATGATAAAAGAATGACTAGACAGAGTCAAACATACATTAATCTGAAGTCAGGTTCACATTTAAATTGTTCACTAAAGGAGATGCATATACAAATACTGGTCAAATTTTTAAAGACCATATGGACAACCTTAGGTGATTTATCAAGAGCAACTAAACCACCCCGAAATCAAATTGCTTTAGAGCAACCAGTGAATTCCAAACAATGCATTTTTAGAAAAATGTCTACCTGTGTATGTCTGCATGTCTGTCACTGAACAGCATAACTGTACAACGAAAAGTGGGTTAAAAACCGAAGTTGATATTTAAGTTTAACATCTTTCAAGGTGACCTAAGTAATTTTCACAGCACTGCGATTGCATCTGTTCCGTACCTTTGAAGAAGCATTCAAGGTTGTTTTCTCTTGAAGCAATGGTAGCTTATTTCAGCTGTGCCAGAACTAAAGTATACGTCAGTACGAAGCCTACCAAGCACAGGAAGTTCTTCATATCCACGTTGAAGATGCCATAGACATTGAAATCGAAACTCAGTATCTGGACATCGCTGAGAAATGCCGCTATTATTTCACAGAGACGCTGATCTTCCGGCCGGGATGCCTCTATTTTCTTGAGGTAAATTCTTGTAGCCTTTGACTCCATTGATGCTATCTGACAGCACAAATGCATACCCAACAATATTAGAAAAACGATGACAAGGTAACTTATGAACGCGTAATTGTTTTCAAACTGGATTATCAGCGCATTACAGATGTGGAGAATGTGGCATATCATCCAGCAAATAGTTGAAGTAATAGGCATTGAGAAATACTCATTTATCAAGATGGCAATGCCGTGTAACATAAAATACGTCTTCCGGAGGGCTATGCACTGTGCTAGCGGATTTTTCTGTGTTGATAATGTTAGCAAACATTTGTTCACAGTGGCATACTTCTGCTTCAGAATCAATGTGGAGCAAATAAACTGTATTATCATCACGTTCAGCGCTAGAAATGTGCACTGGGAAGTAAGGTAATAGAGACGACACATGATTATTTCACACTCAGGAAGAATGAAGTAAGTATAATATAGTATTATTGCGAAATACTGCAAGGAAACTAGCACCCCAATATAGAGCCTGGCATGTTGGTACACTTCCTCTACGTTCCCCATAGAGAGGATGTCATCTATTTGAGATATTGCCGAAAAAAACTTTGGGACATGTTCTCGTTTTGAAACACCACAAAACAGAATCATTAATAAAGCAGAACTGGTTTTAAATATAAGAAACAAAGAGCTTGTCAGAATATATTTACTTTCTCTGTGTTCAACGAAGTCTAGCGGCAGTTTTAAACAAGGAGTTGCAACAAAGATAAACCCCCAGATAAAGAGCAGCTTATTTCTGCACCTCTTGCCGAGCCATCCCACTGAAGAAAGACCAAACATGCTGGAGAAAACTAGTAATGGTTTTGCGGTCCAGTAGATATCTCTTAACTTGTTATCTACAACTGCTTGTGATGTTACTCGAGGTCTGGGGAAGATACTCCTCATGTCCTTAAATTATTTCAGCTAAAAATCTGAAGCTGTGTAAAGAAAATTTGGTGTGCTGTTGATTTCGCTCGAAGTATTTCTGTGGTTCAAAACGCCAGCTCTTTCGTTGGCTTATTTGCTTAACAAAATCAATACTACCATTAATATGATTAGTAGATTGCAATTTACTAATGCGTCTAAATTATTTCTCTAGTCTTGGAAAAGGCATCATCATTGTTCGTCGTCCAGAAATGCAGTTAGAAATTCCCTTTTAAGATGCATTAATTGATTACTAAACCTGCGATTTTGTTTATTGGATATGAAATGTCCGCATGTTTCGTTGCATTGCATTAGTGCAGGTGTGTCAAAGTGAGTGCAGCAACTGCTCCCGCACCGCATTACAGAACGACACAGGATTTTCAAGTCGAAGCTGTACATTCCCCTTGATTACACTGTTGTTTGCCCGTACAAATACACAGTACATTGTAATAGTAAAACTCTGGAAAGTAGGACTTTCTCTACTCTTGTACTAACTATTCGCTACAAACACTTATTCCTCTATGCCTTTATGTCAATCGAGATAAGCATTTGGGGACATTATTGCTAGTATTTCTGTAGCTGTACCTGAAGATTTGGAGGTGTCGATCAATTTGAGAAACTTTAGGAACGTCTGCCAATGTCTGTGCCGTTAGTCTGGACCTGGCCGCCCGGTGTCTGCTCTCATCTCACCCTTCCTTCCGGGGGTGCCCCTTTGGGGCATAGGTACAATAAGCTGCCGAATCCCCTCCGTATCTGTCCTATTCCTGTATTGTGATTGTTAATAATTTGGGGTGAGCCTGATAAACAACAATTTAACCTTCTTACCTCTGTGGCGCGGCTTACACGTTTATCCTACTTCTTTATATAGATATCCTTGCTTTAAATGGACGCACCTTAAAATGGCATTGACGACGCCATCATCTTGTGCACTTTTTGGCTCAACGAGTCACAAAACCCACTGAGCATCATGTTCCTCTGTGGGGAAAGGTGAGTAAATTCGCCATATTATATGCTGCCTTAAACCATCAGTTTTAGAGTCAGTATTGCCAACAAACCCACAAACGTGAAGGTTTTGTTAAAATGGTTGTATGCATTGAAACTTCCAGAAAGTGGTCAGCGCGATGGGTTGATGTAGTACAACCCCGTGGAACATAACAGTGGCCGCTATTTCTTCCAATAAAGTGGTACACATCGATTGGCTGAGGTTAATGAGTAGTTAAAGATTCTCCAGCAATATTACGTAACCTGAACTTGGGACGCTCATGTAATTCTTACTCTCCTAGAAGTAATATTGAAGCCCATGGTTCCAGAGCACTCTTTGAAACTTGGGGTGCTGGCGAGGTTAGTTCGAGGATACCACATAATGACCTCCAAAATCTGATCCTACCATTGAAGGTTACTTTATCTGTTTACTTTTGAAAAGGTCTGGGCATGTCGTCCTAAATTCTTATCCCAAGTCGCAAACTTAAAAAAAGGTGTACTTCTTCCACGGCGTGCTGCCGTGTCACATTGTCATAACACGACTAGGCCTGTTCAAGTGTTGTCTACTCCAGGTAGAATTGACCAGCATTCTATTACCACTCCCATGGATACGGGCAGTATAGTAAGCATAGTTAACGAGCTCAGATAAATTTCCACCTTTCGACAGTTTAATGCTTCGCACAGCTGATAACAGATTACTAGAGATTTGTTTCAACAAGCAGGTTGAACGTGTTCTGGACGCCTTCCGGACTAATTCCAACATTTTTACGCACATGCGTAATCGAGCAAGCTCTCAGAATTAGTTAGGAAGTTTGTACAGTTGCAACATTACTTGAGACATTATTAATCTGTGATTCTGAATAACTTGAGCACGCGTTAGGCTATATGACGTTTGTTCCGACACGATCCACAATCAGTTGTTATATGAGCATGCGCAGTAGCTAAGCAGTGTTCCAAATATGACAGAAAATCCTTCAGGCCTGGTTTTGAATTTCCAACTTGCTGTTCCAACATTTTGGGAACTAGTTTGGAACCAGTGTAATCGGTTCTTGGTCAAAAGGAGGAATTACAAATTCTGAACATGCGCAAATCGTATAGACTAATAGCCTACGACACGTGCGCAGTTACTTAATATTAGAGATTAATGATGGTTTAAGTAATGTTCTAACCTATAGGTCTGTTCCAACAAACGCTTCTGAAAGCGTTCCCAACTAATACCAACATTTTCGTACGCATAGAGCACGCTCTCCGAACTAATTCGGAAGTTTTGTCATGTTGCAATCCTACTTAGGTACTGCGCATGTCAGAACTGATTCTGGATCGTGTTGGAACAAACCTTAGGTGTTTCGTATCATACTGACTATCGGTTTCAGCTGTTTTTGTAGCTCATTTTGTAGGGCAACTGCCTGCAGTGCTAGGGGTCTCGGGTTCAATTCTTGGCGGAGAAGTGGGGATTTTTCTCTAGTCAAGGTTAATTTCTATCCTCCCCAGAGTCTGGGAGTGTGAATGTATGTGGGATTGTTTAAAAAGTCTAAAATACTAAAAGGTCACTATATAAGAATTAACACCATTGAGGTTAATGTTGAGATACAAATGCAACAGTTAGAGGGCAACATTTTCATAAACAACGCCATTAGTGATTGCCAATTTAAAGTTGATTATCTCGAGTTGCATTTATTTACACTATTTCGCGAATTAAAGGATGATATAACCTATGAAATGTTATTTAAATACTGTATTGTATTTATTAAGCTCTTAAAAGAAACACGAAGGAGGGATACATACATCAGTGTCCATTGGGACGGCCTACAAGATTATCATATCGATGCTCCAAACTTTTAAGATGTTGGCAATGTCAGTTTTTGAAGTATCTGCTGTTAATTTATAGCTTCGTACAATATAAAATTTGTCAAGCTAATTCCAAACATATTTCCTGTTATATTAATTGTTCTGATGTTTACATCTTTCAATTATTTCATCTATTTCAGTATTAGATGCTTCATCAAAGCGAGAGTCACCCATTGTTTACATTTGAGTAGCGGCTCTGTTACATCAAATTACGTAAGCTGTTGCGCTTCTGTAGCGCAGTGAAGCTGGATTGTTTAATCTGTTCATAACACAAGAAAAGCAGAGAAGGTGATAATGAAATATGATAATTTTTTCGCCAATAAAGGCTGTCGATGGTTGAGATTTGAAATTGTTATGCACATGATCGGTTGATTGCAACCTAGTCGCGTACGACTGGAATGGTCAATGAAAACCTTATGTAGCTTCACACTTGGTCACCAACGTTGTTAGCAATAGCTATAAAGCCCTGTAGATTTGACTACATTTGATTTCACTATTCAAAGGCCACATGGACAACCTTGGATTTGTCAAGAGCAACTTAACTGCCCCCTCCCTAAACCAAATTTCTTTAGAACAGCCGGTGGTGGATTTTTGTAACAAGGTGATATGTCTCAAAGAGGTTTGGCTACACCTTTTAGTGTCGCTAAAGTTTCTGTGAGATTTCACTCCAAACGGGCTACTCAGGTTTTGTTTGAACCAGCAGATGCCGTTATGAAGTAGAAACGCCACCTACTTTTTGCCAGTCAGAGAGAGAATTAATATCCATGTCCGCTACAATACTACCGAATCCAAAACTGAATTTGCAGGAATAACTTTGGCACACGTACATGAAGTAGCTTTATTTCAGTCTACTCGTATATCTCCTGCAGATGTCACAGATGTTGTTACAGACATTGATATTTCCCAAGTAAAATCCTGGCTTTCCTTGGAGCACAAAACTTAATTGTATATCCTGAAAAGTTTTCACCACACTTTTGCCACAAGGTTACAACACCTTGGCACTATCAATTTTATTTGAGCTTGCACTTTTTTAAGCCCCTTAAAGAACGGCCGTATCTTTCTCTCAAAAGAACCATCAACACATAAGTTTATGAAGTCCTACAGACTGGCATAATTCGGAAATCCTCTATTCTCTGGTCAAAATCTTTCTAGTTTATTGCCCTGAACCACTGGATCGAACACTATGGATAAATGCAGCAAAGATTTGTTCAAGAGAGCGTATTTCTGTTTCAGAATTACTGTCCAGCTCATAAAATGTAATATCATAATGTATTCATTCAGAAATATAAGCCAGCTTCCTTTCTATGTCCTCATAATCAAATGTAAAACAGACGCACTAAGAAGTAATTTCTCTGTTGTTACATAAACAGAAACGAATAAGACAGTTTGGATAAGACAGTTTGCATAACAACTGTAATGTTGTATATTTGTATGTAAGTGTGAAAATTTATTCATGGCCGAATAATAAGGCGTGCTCTGCCACAGACGATTTTTCCCTTTGTCCCAATCCCAGATTGTCAATCTTAAAAAAATCCGAGTTCTGTCTTCTACTGTTAACTACTATGCCCGACTACAAATTGAAGTCATAGAAATCTACAAACACAAAGACAATTTCAATCGTAAGAAAGAAGCACTCCGTATACACAAAGCATGGATAGTAGTCTTAGATAACCTTTCAGACACACACAATAGCTGTAATAAAACCCCGCCTACACCCGGCCCGCCAACCGATACGAGCCAATCACCACCTAAGTCAGCGTAACAATGCCTCACCCACCCCCACCATATAAGAGTGGCAAAGGTCATTAACGGTCGTTACTTCCACATCCCTCTCTCTCTCTCAGCTTCCACATTGGAACTCTGACCAGTACAGACAACGGATCGTCTTACCCTGAAGATGCCAGACGCAGTACTTGGCGAACCGTTGGTATCTACAATGCCTTCTAGACCACGGCCCACAAGCCGGAAAGAAAAAAATAAACATGGACAGTGAATGGACAGTTATTAATGATTCCGCTGGCAGTAAACTCGTTGACCTCGGTTTCTAGGACTTAATTTGACACATAAGATTTCATTACGATACGAGCATGTTTATTATCCTGCATTTTAAGAGGATGAAAGATTTCTATGGCTGATACTGCTATGATCAATATTTCAGATATTCTCAGGTGTGTAATTTGACTAATGTAGAGAACGTGTGCGCTAATGTTTTAGAAAATGAACCGCGCAATGAATGTGAAGGTTGAAACATGTTGATTGGTGGGAGGAGACATGCATTAATCATCAACATGGGATTTCTATGGATGGGTTCTCGATTCGGTTCTTCCTCACGATTGCACGGATGTTTGTTCTGTGGGATGGTACATAATACGATTGATTCCTTTTTCTGCCCTTTATTTCCTATTCCTTTCCACTGTCCTTCCCACACACACGCATTTCCCTCTGCACCGTCACTGCAGTTATTCTATAAATACTCGCATCTCACCGCCAGCATGTTCCCTGACTTGCTAACCACGAGTATAGATATCGGTGTACTGACCACGAGAGCCTATGGCGGCTTCCCAACCTCACGCAACTATGCTGACCAGGAATGTTCGCATCGATCACGAGTGTTCACATTGGCTTATTGTTCACCAGCGTTCACAATGAGTCCTTGATCACGAGTGATTTCCAAAAGGTCTTCTTTTTCCTAACTTAAATTTTTGCTGCCGCATCTTCCCTTATCACGCACAATTTCTCATTAGTCAATGCATTTCTCTATGGTCTACATGTCTGGGAATACCGAATTTTGTCTCGCACCATTGAGTAACTAAATATTTTCCCTGTTATAGTTGCGATGGTTTAATTTTTGTCGAAGATCGTAAAAGTGAAAGATTAGAAGCAGGGGCAAAAACATATTTTGCGGGCAGAAATGCCGAAAGTCTATGGTACTTGCCTCTTCAGTCCAGCACTGATTGGAGCAGGAGTCGAACCTCTCTCACCTTCCTCATAACAACAGAGACAGAGGGGTGAGTATCTGCGTTTCTTTTCAACCTCGTATATCTTACTCTTTCTCTAAGCGTTAAGCAAAAACCAAATAGGGTATAGCTGGGGTTACTGACCAAGATATTACCTATTCCTTTGCATCGTGGCGCAGCTGCACGAGTGTTGCACTTGGGGAGACCTCCATCTCCCAGGTCCAGCTTGACTGGATAGGGCAAAGGGACTGGATTGCCTGTAGGAGCAAGGGGTCAGATAAATAGATGCTGGTAGTGTGTTTCCTGCTGTCGCGTTAGTGTTCTAGCAGCTTATCTAGCAAGTCTCGTACTTCGTCATAATTTTGTCCGTTACTTAGTTTCCTGTTAAAGATACAGAGTGGTATGTTATGTTTGTTCGTTTCTGTTTGATGGTCTCCTAATGATTGAATCAGTCGGTTGTGATATTTTGGAAATATTGCATAAGTGTCTTAAGGAACTGTTCTCTAGTGTGCATTTTCATCTTATGAAGGAGTTTGTCTCAGTGTGCAGTTTTGGGCATCGGCACATTATGCACAAAACCCTGACTTGGAATGTTTGTAATTTCTTAATGTGCATCAAACTGACATACTGGCGCAGCGTAAGCATAGCTTACCCAGTTGTGTAGTGAGCCTTGTTTCTTATGTGGAAGATATGCCTTTTGCATATTAGATCTTGATGCATTTTTACCCCTATGTCGCTCTAGTTAATTTCCTTCCCGAACTGAAGTAAAGGTCGAAGGCTATGTAGCGGATTCAGTTGATTTATTCGCTAGGTGAAAATTATTAGTTATTACCTACCAGGCTTTTAGGGAGCGTTTACTTTTGTTGTCCAGATGGTGTGCCAGTGCTCTAGTGCACTAAAAGCGTTCTGGGGTGTCCTGTGTGTAAATTCAACTTCCCGATTGTGTTATTGTTGTTGGGTCATCAGCCTATACGTAATGAATAGTGTTTTTGGCTGTTGGCATGTCATTTATATAAATGTTGAACAGGTCGGCTCAGAATAATTCCTCGGGGGGCTTCTGCTTTCATTGGTCGAGGGATGGAGAGTTCTTTGTTCACTAGCGATTGAAACGTTCGACCGTTCAAGTAATTAATTCACGATCAGTTTTGTTAGGGTGTCCGGCCACGAGCTCCCAAATATGACTCGCACACATTACCATCTCACTCGCTCCTTTATTTCATTAATCATCTCTTACCCCCTCTACTACGTACAGTAAGCAGGGGAAGTATTGTATTCGACCCAGAAATTCTATGTCGAGATTTCATCAGAAATACACGTTTTGAGGCACCTGAATAAAAAACAAATGCATTTTTAGAAAAGGTCGGTGTGTGTGTGTGTGTGTGTGTGTGTGTGTGTGTGTGTGTGTGTGTGTGTGTGTGTGTGTGTGTGTGTCTGTGCATAGGATAACGAAAAGTTCGTTAAAAACAAGGTTGACATTTATGTTTAGTGTCTTTCAAGGATACGATATAAAGATTTTGAAGAAAATTCCTCCAACCCAAACTACTCTTTACATGGAACATTTTTCGAACATGGCTCTCGAAAATGGCTCTAACGATTTTGATTAAAATGCCATAAGCTTGACATGTTTTTATGCCAAATGAAATCTGCAACTTGAATTTTCTGGCTATAGCCCAGGTGGTCTTGTTTACCCTTGATGACTTTTGCATAACTGGTAAACCATAAGAAATACACCAAATCCGACCTTACTAAAATTAGATCTCTTTAAAACACACACGTTATGTGAAACTGCATTCTTTTCTGTGGAATGAACCATTTCGAGATATTCCTTATCTGTGTGAGTTTTGCAATACTAATACTTTTCTCAAATGGAAGGTTGTTATTCAACTTTTATCTGTTCGCCGTGCAAAGAAAACGGAATTTCAACGCTTTCATATAGCGACCAATTTTAAAAGATTTCACTATCGCTCAAAGTCTACTGTATTCCCATGTTCCCCTTGCAGCTACAAGAAAATAAGATAGAGATAGAGGAATAAGAGTTTGTAAAAATAGTCAGTACAAGAGTAGAGAAAG
Organism: Tenodera sinensis; assembly: GCA_030765045.1. Taxonomy (NCBI): domain Eukaryota; kingdom Metazoa; phylum Arthropoda; class Insecta; order Mantodea; family Mantidae; genus Tenodera; species Tenodera sinensis. The sequence continues at coordinate 49,379,239 of CM060963.1, read as the reverse complement.
TCATCTGAATGCAACACGTCAGACTTTTAGCTTAACTTTTGGAAACATGTGCATGTTTGCAATAATGTAACAGCCTTTCTTTCTTAATTCATCCTAGGTAAATTCGTCTGAGTCTTACGTAGTGATAATTTATTGAAGCTATTTCTAATTTGGAAAATTAATAGGGCCTGTTATTTTCCTTTTATGTCCATTTTATTTTGTCTTTTTATGACGAAATACAAACTATAAGGAAATATAGAATATTTATAATGATAAACGATATTTTAAGACAATTTTCCTTCAAATAGCTCTGTTTTAAATGCATGTTCCCAACTACACAGATGCAAACAAATTTTCCACACAGCTTTTAAACACTCAACGTATTTCAGTGGAATATTCAACAAGTCATGTTTATTAAGATGACATAGCATTTAAAATCCTACTGCACAAGTTTCTATTGTTCTTCGTAGTTAATATGCTTGGACTGTCAAATGATATGCTCTTAATCTAATGTTGACGTTCATTGCTGCAATAATCAATTACTTAGCTGTCCCAGAACCAAAGTGTATGTCAGTATCAAGCCAATCAGCCATCCAAAGTTCCTCATATCAACACTGAAGGTTCCGTACACATTGAACTCAAAGCTACATATTTGGACATCACTGATGAAGGCGGAGAGAATCTCAGACATGCGTTGATCTTCTTGATAAGAGACTTCCAGTTTCTTGAGGTAAAACTTTGTTGCCTTTGACTCGTTCGAAGTCAGGTGACAAACTAAATGAATTTCCAGCAATGCAACCACGTTAATGATAATGCAGAAAATGATTTCTATGCCAATAACTGTGATGACATTATCAATTGAAAGCATTAGCGTATTAAACAGGTGAAGTATGTCACATGTCATGCTTGATATTTGTAGAGCAATAGGCAGAGAAAAATATTCTTGTACCAATCTTGTAGTGTCGAACAAAAGGGAATACACTAATCTCAGTTTTCTACAGCGTTCCAGTGGGACGTCCTGGGAGAATTTCAGCAAACATTTGTTCAGCACAGAATATTTATGTTTTAGAACCAAAGTGGCACACAGGAACTGTAAAATCAACACATTTCCTGCCAGAAACGACATTTGAGATACGACTATATAAATGTGACACAAACTTTTGCGACATAGAGTATATGCAAAACTTCCACACATAACGATGATAATCAACATTTTCACAGTTGCAACCACCCCAAGAAATATTACACCCTTGCGATAAGTATTCCGTGCTTTGCCTGTTCGATGGAAGATGTCGTCCACCAGGGACATTGACTGTAAGAACTTTTGAACGTGTTGTCGTTTTCGAATTCCACAATTAAGCATGAGCATGAAACCTGCTGAAATTTGAAATATAAAATGCAGCCCCAAAGTTAAGATGTACTGGTATTTTAGTGCACCAACAAGACCACTGACAAAGTAAAGGTAAGGTGTTGCTATAAATACAATGCTCCAAAAGCAAAACAACATGTTCCTGTAGCGGTTTCCAGTAACGCTATTTGAAGTAATGCCAAACACGCTGGTTAGAACCAGGCATGGTTTTGCTGCCCAGTAGATGTCTCTTGAGTTACCCGAAACTCTCGAGAACAGCTGAGATCTGATCAAAGTATGCTTCGTTCTCAACATTTTAAGTACTTAGATTAAAATACTTGAGTTAACTTCTCTCTCCGTTAGCTCTTACGCTAGTAACGCTTCTTCTGGTTGAGTGTTTCAACCAATCAATACATTGGAGTTCTGTGAAGAGAATTAATTCATTAATGAAGAAACCAATTTTTTAGGTCTCTTTAGCACGTTTAGAAATGTGTCAGGTATAATAAATATTTAAGTAATGCACAGGGTGTTCATAAAGCCCCTGACCAATTTCATTCATTAATAATTGCAAAACAATTAGAGATAACTTATATTACATTTTTACCTCGAAAAGACTCATTCATTTATTTTTCGTTTATTATTCAACAAAATGGTGTTGCAGTACAACATTCAGTGTGGTTGGTTTATAAAGACGGCATCAGTAATCCAAACAAAAAACTCTGATGTGTTATACTCATATGACTTTCTCTACTCTTTTACTGTTTCTACTAACTCTTAATCCTATATCTTCTTCGTGTTAGTCGAGATAAACATTTGCAAAAATTATATTATTCCTAATTTTCTTGTAGGTACAAGGGGAATGTGGGAATACAGTAGGCTTTGAGTGGTAGTCAAATTTTTTAAAGCTTTGAGATTCCGTTATCTTTGCACGGCTAAGATATAAAAAAATGAATCACGAGTTTCCATTTGACGAATGTTAAGGTTTTCCAAAACTCACATAAATAACTAAGAATGTCTTCGAAAGCGTTTGCTCTACACAAAATTCATTTAAAAATAAATTGTGGGTTTTAACGAGATGTAAATTTTATATAGTAAGATTTGGTCTATCTTTTACGGTTTACGAGTTAAGCAAAAGTCATCAAGAGTAAACAGGACTACATGAGCTATATGCAGAAAATTCAAAATACACATCTCATTTGGCACAGAAATATCTTAACATATGGCGTTTTAATCAAAATCGTTAGACGCATTTTTGAGAAAATCAAAACTTTCGGAAAATATTCCATGTAAGCGGTAGTTTAGAGTGGAAGTTTCTTAAAATTCTTCCTGTCCCATCCTTGAAAGCTATTAAACTTAAATACCAACTTTGGTTTGTGATTTGATGTATATTATATACATATATTTCCGGTGAAATCTTGACATCGAAATTTTGGATCGATTATAATACTTCCCTTGCTTACTTTACGAGTAAAGAAAGTAAAAATTTCATAACAATGTCTTACTAGCAGCAGAAAACAACATTATAGCCTGGGCTGTGCGGTGAAGATACTGAAGGAATTCACGTATCATTTCAGCGAAGTCCACAGAAGACTATCGGAGGGCATAAGCTCTAGATCATTAGGCGTTGCATGGAACCTTGGGCTCGTCCGTGTGCACTTCAATTGCTGCAATATACACTGATGATTTTTTATTACATTCACTGCAAATTTACGATCTGTTCTTATCAGAACATTCAGTAAATGCGTTACAAGTAATGACTGGAACACTAAAGGACCCTAATGACCAAGTTGTCGACGAGGCCTTAAACTCAACACTCACTCACTCACTCACTCACTCACTCACTCACTCACTCACTCACTCACTCACTCACTCACTCACTCACTCACTCACTCACTCACTCACTCACTCACTCACTCACTCACTCACTCACTCACTCACTCACTCACTCACTCACTCACTCACTCACTCACTCACTCACTCACTCACTCACTCACTCACTCACTCACTCACTCACTCACTCACTCACTCACTCACAGGTGGAAATATAATAGATAATTTAATGTTATACTTGAAACTTTCACGTCGAGCCTTATTAATTATGGCTTCATGGGTGATCAGCTGTGTTGAATTTAAAAATGTGTAGCTTCGGACGGGTCATACGAAACTCCATGGTTATAATCAGGAACTGAATAAACAAATGTCCATCTCAAAATCAAGGCCTTCTTCAGGAAACACTGATTAAGTTTAAACGTCGAGGTTATATGGCCTTCTGGAACTGAATTGCAAAAGTAAACGGTCATCTCAGAATCTATGGCCTTCTTTAGGACCTGAATGAACCATCTGGGTGGACGTGTTCCGTGCCTGGCAGGCGTGTTTAATGGCTGGTATGCATGCTGCATTCAGTTGATGTCTCCAATCTACATTGTAATTCCCTGGATGTAATTGATGACCCTGTCATGACAGTTTTCCGTACTTTCCAGAACTGAGATGTTATTAAAGTTAATTTTGTGCACCTTCTCAATAGAATGATGGGCCACTGTGGACTTTTCTGGTTGTAGGAGTTTGTTGCGCTGATGTTCCTTGCACCTCTCTTCAATAATGCGTTCTGTTTGTCCAACGTACACCTTTCCAAATTCACACGGAATCCTGTTCACGCCTGAACTTTGAGAAGTGGAACTATTGAGCGCGGCAGAACAAAGCGTTTCGAGAACGTTCACGAGGATTCTCGCTCTCGGCTTATTTGTGACAGCTTAAGAAAAAGATCAACTTCGAGAAAGATCCGTACTATGCCATTCTCATCTATAAAAGGAGGTGAGACGAGAGAAGCGAGTAGCTCTTGTTTTGGAAGAAGTGAATTGTTGGTTTGTGAATGGGACAGTTGTTAGCAGTGTGTGTGTGTGTGTGTGTGTGTGTGTGTGTGTGTGTGTGTGTGTGTGTGTGTAGTCATCTTCGTGAGAGAACTGTATTTGTCGACAGAGACAGTTTGGGACATTGATAGTATATCGTGTCGGAGCTAGTCTTAACTTGAAGATGTTTCAGTGAGTGTTGAGTGATTGTATCGTCAAAGACAGCTGTTTGTGAGACAGAGAGTGAGAAAAGGACAGAAAAGTGTGTCAAGGTTACAAGAAGATATACGGCTGTGAGCTGTAAGAACCCGAAGAACAGAACTGTAGATTGTGTTAACGATGGTAAATCAGAACTGTCTTTTGAGCTTCAGCTTTAGAACAAAAATAATGTGAAAGAAAAAAATAACTGGACTTATCGCTTTTGTCACATGGTGTCAGAAGTGGAATTTGTCAAATTGCCATTTTATTATAATTAGGGCTAGGAAGCTCATGCATTTGCATGTTTTTTCATAGGGGTTAAAAATGTGTGCTTTTACATTATGTGCACGAATTATGGGATTTTAAGTTATTTGGACTTGATTTTATAGTGCGTATAATTGCATATTTTCTTGATTTTGATAAATGCATACTATTTCAATACTATAGCCTCTATGTAGCATATTTTAATGATTTTTATGGTTTTTTACCACCTGGATAATATTTTTCATATTGGTAGTGTTGCATATGATGATTAACTCGCGAGGTGGCGAGAAGCAGTGCTGAGTCATGTTGTTATGTAGTGAATCCCCTGTTTCCATCCTTTCATTATATGTATGTGTGTAGAGAATAATCAGTGTGTTATCTGAGATGTTTATATTAACAAAGATAAAGTGCAGGTCAACGTTTTGAGCAGCACGATTATAGCAACGCTTGCTTCTGCGTGGTCTTCAAACGTAACAGTGTTGTGAACTGGTTCCCTCCAAATTAAATTAGGCATATAACATGTTAAAAAGCTCTTCAAATGCCGAAAATAAAACCAACTTAGAGTGCTAGATTAATTAATTTACAGAAAGAGTTTTCGGGTGATTTAATATCTACAGATATATGGTACTGTTTTGTGAAGCGTGTGACAAAAATATAGGGAGTGAGAAAAGATTTCAAATAATTCAGCACATAAACACAGCAAAACATGAGGAAAATTTAATCAGAAAACTCGCAAACAAATAACCTGTTCTAAAACAATTAGTAGAGTGTTTGGGAAGTAGGGTTACTGAATTTTCCTATGGCTTGTGCCAAGCATTTTTAGCTGCTGATATTCCCTTGTTCAAAATTAATAATCCGATATTTAAAAACTTTCTTGCCAAGTGTACTCAACATGTACCTGAAGACTTATGTGTAAGACTTATGTAGGACATTGTTACAATAGCGTATTGTCAAATATACAAAATTTAGCGGATCAGTTTGTGTGGTCTGTTGATGAAACCTCTGATTCTGAACGCCGTTCTATTGCTAATATAATCGTGGGTGCCTTAAATAATGAACAAAAGACTATAGCTTATCTCCTTAATATGTGCAAATTGTCGATCACTGACAATGTAACTGTGCAGTTTGTGATGGACTCTTTGAAATTACAATGCCCATGTAGAATCGAATACACCTGGTTGCTTTTATTTGTTACCTTATATGGTAAAATCAGGAAAAACTCTGAACGTTATTTTTCCTAACTTAATTCATATAACTTGTTAGGCACACGCTCTTCATCGAATTTCTGAGACAATACGCGATTCTTTCCCACTGGTAGATAGATTTGTGTCCAGCACAAAGAGAATTTTTGTTAAATCTCCTAAAAGAGTTAAGTTGTTTAGATCAACAGCACCTAATATCCGACTTCCTCCTGCACCAGTGTTAACTCGATGGGGAACAGGGGTCGATGCAGTTTTATATTATGCTGAGCACACAGAAATAGTCGAAGAGGTTGTTAATTCATTGGACTCGAAATATGCTTCATCAATACAAACTGTGCAAAATATTCTGTCAGGCACTGGGTTAAAGAAGGATCTTAGTTTCATATCTGCCCATTTTTCTTTCTTACCAACAGCCATAACGGCATTGGAAGCTGTAGGATTTCCTTTGCATGAATCACTTACTGTGCTTGAAAAACAATATGTGATCTAAGTTCGGTTCCTGGTAGCATTGGACAAAAAGTGATAGAGAACGTGTATTATGTAATTTCAAAAAATTCTGGTTATAAACAGATGTGCGATATTCGAGACATCTGTCACACCAAGAGAATTGACTCTCTCTGTGAAGAAGTTAATATCATTTAAATATGCCCCGATAACATCTTGTGACGTGTAAAGCAGTTTTTCACGTCACAAAAGTGTTTTGCCAGACAATAGGCGACTTTTACTGTTGAAAATTTGTGTAGTGTTGGTTGTGAACTGCAATTTAGCAGTTAATCCTAGCAGCGG